>OY856412.1:1224720943-1225920943 GCA_963693085.1 Alisma plantago-aquatica
TGGAAACACACACCCCGGGCGGAATATGCATGCCCTTTATAAGTATGGTTGTACATAAGTACCACTATTCTAGATATTCTAGTCAAACATGTAGCATGCATAAATAGAGTGGCAAGACTAACATTTTAGTCAATTTCACATAAAATGATAATCATAACTAGAGGGGTCTAGAGACCCATTATAAAAGGATATTTCACTAGTGTATGAAT
Organism: Alisma plantago-aquatica; assembly: GCA_963693085.1. Taxonomy (NCBI): domain Eukaryota; kingdom Viridiplantae; phylum Streptophyta; class Magnoliopsida; order Alismatales; family Alismataceae; genus Alisma; species Alisma plantago-aquatica. The sequence goes on from OY856412.1 coordinate 1,224,721,153, forward strand.
GTTCAATAATTGAATTGCAAATAAAATTGATAGTTCAAGAGATGCCTCATTAAATAGATGTAGGTTCAGTCAAATAATGCCCAAAATAAAATAGAGGATGTACATACATTATCGTCACGACTAGTGGTTAACTCAATTGATATTCTTGGTCCCCCAAGGTTGAATATCCAGCCTAGGAACATACAGTGTATGTTAGTCAAACCAAAGAGAACATGTGTATCCACTCCTATTATAGCTACACATAACCCTTACGTAAATTATTATCACCTAATGACATCCTAGGGTTTTTAATCTTCTTATGTGAACATATGATTTATCAGATTTCTATGCTAGTAATAATATTCCTATTTAATCATACAAGTCTAAGTATACCTAGTTCACAAATATAAGGGTAATGAGGTTCATATTTCTATTTTAGGTTTTGCAATGACTTGTTCTCTCTAACACCATATGGTTCCATATTATTCCTTAAATAATATTTAATATGCATGTTAGTGTGGATACACATTGTATCATATACTATTTAACACATAGACCATTGGAAGTGGATTCCGGTATAGACTAAATGATCATGTTACTCAAATCATGTTTTTTTAATGATACACCCTTATACCTAGCACATGCCCCTTTTATACAAAAATGATCAAACAATTTAGATTATCTTAATCACCCTATGTTTTGTACTACCTATTGATTATTCTCTAATATCTTGGATAATTGACATTCAATAACTTGATGAATTCAATAACTACAAGAATAGTCATTATCGATACCAATATACCAATGTATGTTTATAAGGATACTATAGCGTTAAAATATAGTCATCTAATCAGTTGCTTTATCATCTTAAGCATTATCTAGATTACCCTCACTACTATGATTGCTTTCTACTTATCATAATTATAAAGTTTAGGGAAACGATACTTATTGTTATCATACAGAAGGCCATATCTATAATGATAATCCTTGCTGAATGAGGTAGATAGCAACTTTGTCATATCTTATTGGGACCTTAGCACGGAAGCGTGCTCTTCCCTCGTTGAAGGTCAATAAGATGTCGTATAGGTCAATAAGATGTCGTATGTTCACCATTGAGGAGAAGGTAGTAGGTCGTAAAGCGGTCTCGTTTATCATTTGCAACGGCCTTAGTTGTGGCGAAGAGGCTGCATTGACGATAGGTTGAAGACGAGCATGGAGATGTAGGTGGTAGTGGTCAACGACATGACAATGCTTGGCATTGTTCGACCCTGCTCTGCTCTTCGTGGTATAAGATCGTCGTGGCTAGGGGGGAATATTGATGGGTGACGATGGTGGTGGAGTCAGGAGAAGGGGGTCCTTGGCTATCTGCCTTACAGTATTGGTGAAGGTCCAAACTACTATAGTTGTCACCAACCACCACTGGCCACAAGGTGCTGCCCTGCGGCAGCCTCCATAGGTAGCGGTAGAGGTGCCATGGACAAGCGAATGACGCAGGAGATGGATGGGGGGGTCGGCAGTTGCAGTGGCTTCCTGGAGGTGTTTGGCACTTCTTGGTGCTGCTCAGTGCAGGTCAAGGAGGAGAAACCGAAGGAGGAGGAAAAAGGCGAGAGACATACTTCTTGCTATATCCACAGTGAGCACAGAGAGGGGAGCGCTGGTGGCTGGGTGCTATGGGCCAGATTGCCGATGGCTAGGGCCCTTGGTGCCATGGAGAAGGAGGGCGTCACTGCTTCCTTTCTATCAGATGTTGGCAGTCGATGAAGATTTTTTGGTGGTGGTGGCACGACCGGAGAAGAAAGAGTTGGCGGAACTTCCTGTTGACTTGACGACTGGGTGCGAGGAAGGAGGTAGGTAGGGTTAGGGAAGGAAGAGGAAGTGATGGACAAGGGAGCAAAAGCTGTTGGCAAACCCTATGGCGGTAGGGTAGGTGGTGATGGCGACGTTCCATGTGATGGAGGCCGCAGGCTGCTATGGATGCGGGTGTGAGGTGGTCTGCAGGTTGGGTTGGTATCAGATCACCACTGAGGATGAAGATGAAGAGTGGGGCGGCTAGAGAGGAAGAAGAAGAAGATGCGAGGGGGTAGGGCGGCTGGATCAATCTGGAGTGGTGGTGGCGGTAGTAGAAGCGAGAGGCATCGAGAGGACTTGGGTTCATGGAGGTGAGACTATGTCAATGGAGGAAGGAAGAAGACAAAGAAGGAGAAGAACGTGCAGCAAATTTGGATGCGGAGAAGAGCAGTGTTGGTAGGGGGTTAGTTGATGGGAGAGTTGAAGGGAGAGGAGTTGAAGAAGAGGAAGCGGAGAAGGACATGTTCTGCCCAAATAGTGATCCGCTAGGTAGCGGTGCGTTGATCGCGTCGAGGAAGGAACGGGTCTCATGGACAAAGAGAACCAGTGGCATGGAAATGTAATAATATGAAAATAAAGGTGTTTACTAAGTTAGGTATTCAAACCATTAAATAAATGGGCAATTGATCTCCGATTGATACCAAAATAGATAAGTAGACCAATTAACATGTGAGAAATCCAATGGTGTCATCAATTTTGCATTTTGAAGATGTTTAATAGTAGATTTGATTACTCGTATATCATACATACATTTGATGTATTTACTCATTTTAACACTTATTACACATTAATTTGATTCATTTCATCTTATACCCCTAAGAATATTTTATGGTGTCAAATTAGATTCAAGCATGGTGTTTGGTATATTTGTTCCTTAAGTCTTGTTATTTAGTGTATTATGGTTATTTTACTTTGCATACCAATTACTAAGGATATTAATATATCCATGACACTAATTATTCTTGATGTGCTTTGTATTGTGGGAAATATATGGTATGTTAACATAATGGAATAAGACCTTAGAAGAAGAGAGGTTTAACATATATGTCTGGATTCGAGTATGTTACATCAACAACACCTTATCTCCTTCAGCAAAGCCTCTTCTTCTATTGTTTTTTCCATGCCATGCCTTTGTTCTCGCTTTATAGATCTTTGCATTTTCATATATGTCAAGCCTGAGCTCCTCAAGCTCTTGAAGTTGCAACAACCATTTTTTAATTGCTTTCTTCATATCAAAATTAAGGAACTTGATGGACCATAAAGCTTTATGCTCTAGATACAAAGGAAGATGGTAAGATTCGCCATGGATGAGCTTGAACAATATGGTACTGATGGAAGTCTTGTATGTTGTTTGAAATTCCCAAATAAAATCATCTAGCTTGAGTGCCCAATCCTTCTTGATCTTGGAACTGTCTTCTCAAGGATGTTCTTCAGTTGTCTATTTGACACTTCAACTTGTCCAACTATATAAGGGTGATATGGAGTAGATATTTTATGTGTCACTCCATACTTGGTGAGAAGATTATTGAACTATTTCCCACTGAAATGTGTCCCTCCATTTGAAATAACATCTCTTGGAACTCCAAAATGAGGAGAAATAACTTTTTGAAATAGCTTAAGCACTAACTTGGAATCAGGGGCTTGGGTAGGGATGTCCTTTACCCACTTTGACACATAATTACAAATGACTAATATGTATTTATAACCACATGAGGATGAGAAAGTACCCATGTAGTTGACATCCCATACATCAAACACCTCAATATCTAGAATGGAGTTGAGAGACATCTCATCTCTTTTTTATATCCCTACATTCCTTTGGCATTTGCCACTTCCTTTGACAAAAGCATGGACATCTCGAAACAAGGTTGGCTGATAAAATATAGCCTAAAGGATCTATATAGATGTCTTCTATCCTCCAAAGTGACCTCCGTAGGAAGAAGAATGTCAACTAGAAATGATGCTTAGTATCTCCTCCTCATCTACACACTGCCTGATCAGACTGTTGGTTCCTTATTTGAAAAACATTGGGTCATCCCAATAATAAATTCTGACATCATGTAGCAATTTCTTCTTTTATTGATAAATAAGATTAGGCGGAAGATTCCCTATGGCAAGAAAGTTGGAAATTTACACAAATCATGGTGCTTGTGGTGTGTCAAATGCATACAATCTCTCTACATGAAGGCAATCATCAATAGGAAATGCATCCTTTGCATCTGTAGTCACTCTGGAAAGGTGATTAGAGACATTGTTTTCAGTTCCCTTCTTATCCTTGATCTCAATATCAAATTCTTAAAGAAGAAAAATCCAATAGATCAAGCGCGGTTTAGCATCCTTCTTGTTCAATAAATACTTGATGGTTGCATGTTCAGTATAGACCACAACTTTGGATCCAACTAGATACTGGAAAAACTTGTTGAAGGCATATACTATGACTAGCATCTCCTTCTCAGTTGTAGCATACTTTAGCTGGGCCTCATCATGTGTCTTGCTGGCGTAGTGGATAGAATGCAGCTTGTTGTCCTTTCATTGACCAAGTACAATACTGATGGCATAGTTTCTTGCGTCGCACATCAATTCAAAGGGTGCATCCCAATCTGGTGGTTGAATGATTGAAGCTAGAATGAGAGAATCCTTAATCTTCTTGAAGGTGGCTTGGCATTCATCATTAAACACAAAATCAATGTCCTTTTCAAGTAATGCGGATAAAGGCTTAGCAATTTTGGAAAAATAATTGATGAACCTGTTGTAAAATATTGCATGGCCAAGAAAGCTTCAAACATCTTTGACATTTGATGGGGTAGACATTTTGTTTATTGCTTCCACTTTCGCCCAGTCAACTTCAATACCTTTGTTAGAAATCACATGGCCTAGCACAACTCCAGAGTGTACCCTAAAATAGCACTTCTCCCAGTTTAGTACTAGGTTAACCTTTTTATAGGGGTTAAGGACTTTAGATAAGTTAGACAAACAATCATCAAAAGAGTTCCCATAAATGTTGAAATCATCCATGAAAACTTCCATTGTATGCTCATTGAAATCAGAGAAGATAGCCATCATGCAACGCTAAAAAGACACGGGTGCATTGCAAAGACCAAATGACATGTGTCTATAAGCATATGTGCCATAGGTGCATGTGAAAGTCATATTTTCCCAGTCTGGGGGATAAATCGATATTTGAAAGAATCCAGAATAACCATTAAGATAGCAAAAATAGGAATGTTGGATAATCTCTCAAACATTAAATCATTGAATGGTAATGGAAAATGATCTTTTTAGGTTCCTTTGTTCAAGCTCCTATAGTCTATACACATGCGCCATCCTGTAGCTACATGGGTTTGAAGAAATTCCTCATTTTCCCTTTGACAACAGTTGCGCCCCCCTTTTTGGGTACTACATGTATAGAACTCACCCAGGTGCTGTCACTAATAGGGTAAATGATCCCTGCATCTTTTCAACTTAAAATTTTCTTTTTTAACAACCTCAAGATATTTTTATTTAAATGCCTAGGATGTTCTACACAAGGTTTGACATCTTCCTCTAAATTAGGTCTATGCAAGCAAATGGAGGGGTTTATTCCTTTCAAATCATAGATCGAATAAATGATTGCTTCTTTATACAAACACAATTCATTTAGCAATTTGATTTCCCATTCATTAGTTAAATCAACATTTATGATGGCATGAGATGTAGAATCAGAGTGAAGAAAAGCATAACTTAGCCCCAGTGGAAGGGGTTTGAGTTCTACCTTGTTCTCCTTGGTGGACTTGTAAGAGTCCTCTATCAACGGTGAAACGTATTCATGAGATAGATGTGGACCAAAATTGGAAACAACATCTGAAATTTGTGTAGACATGGTGGTGTGCAATTCACTTTCCTCACAATTCTCAACAAGAAATTTAGAAAAGTCTTTATCTTCCTCCACCAACTTGTCAATACAATCAACTAGGTAGATATTCTCCATTTTGTTTGGAGCCTTCATTACATCTACAATAGAAAATTCCAATATCTCCCCTTCTACTCTAAGAGTGATCTTGCCTTCTCATACATAGACTATGCAATGAACTATGTGGAGGAAGGATCTTACAAAAAGAATAGGATTGGATGGAACTTCATTCAGATATAACACAACAAAATCACAAGGAATAAAGAACTTTCTCACTTGAATAGGTACATCTTCAACAATTCCTCTCATGTACTTGATGGTGTGATCTGCCAATTACATGGCCATCTTGGTTGGCTTCATATCTTCAATTTCAAGTTTCTCCCACAATGTGAACGGAATAAGGCTTATGCTGGCAACAAGTTCAACTAAACCTTTATTAAATGTTGTATCATCAATCTTGCACGATAGTGTAAAGGCACCTTGATCGTCAAGTTTCTCCGGTAGTATATTTTGAATGATGGAAGACATCATTTCAGATAGCATAATAGTTTCTACTTGATCAGTCCTCCTCCTCTCGATGAAGAGTTCTTTTAGAAACTTTGCATAGGTAGGCGTTTCAACAATGACTTCAGCTAAGAGAAGGTTGACATATAGTTTATCAAGAATGTCCATAAATATGTAAACATTCTCCATCTTATTTCTTGCATGCAAATCTTTAGGGAAAAGGAACAATAGGCTTGTAGGATGGTAGTCCTTCAGCTGCATTTTTCTTCCCTTGGTTTTCTTCAACATCATCTTCTTTATCATCATCATACTTCTTTTCATCTACCAGTAGGGGTCTTTCAATAATGTTTCCACTCCTTAAGGAAATAGATCTGCATTCCTGTGGATTCATCTCTGGTTGGATTGGCAGTGAACTACAAGTGGCTCTTTGATTTACTAGAGCTTGCTGGGAAATCTAATTTTCTAGCATCTTTGCATGAGTAGCAATATCGTCTACCTTGAAAGAAAGTTGAGCGATAACATCTTTCGAAAGTAACCCATGTGCACAAAATTTGACATTTTGTTGGATCTGTGTTGATGCATAAGTCTTGAGCATGCTTTCCAAAGTTGACTTAAGTTGAGACTGATTGTAGTTTTTGTTGTTGTTGAATCTCGATAGCTGGTTATTCTTCATCAGCTATCAACTACCCATTTTTTGTTATTGAGTTTGGCCTTGGTTCTACTAATGTTGATTTGTTGATTATTGGTTCTGAGGGTTTTTCTTCTTGTAGGAAAAATTTGGGTGATCTCTCCATCCTAGATTATAGGTGTTGGAGTACGGATTGTAGAGCTGCTTGATGGGAAAACTCCCACTACATTAGCTTGCTCCGATACCTCTCCAACATTCATTTGTGGGGCAAAACAAGAAGAAGAATCATGCTCGGGGGATCCACATGCATCACACACTTTCTCAGTTTCTTGGATGGAGTGTGTACTCAGCTTTTCAAACTCCTCTGAGAAAGCATCAAGTTTGGCTGCAATAAGATCAACTGTGTCAACGGTGTGCTTTCCACTTTACTTCTCAGTAGTGTCACTTGATAAGAAGGGTTGGATGCTCCTTTTTGGGATTCAATAGCAATGGTTGAGTGCCATATCTTCTATAATTTTATATGCCTCCTTGTAGGATTTGTTCATAAGAGATCTCTTTTGTAGCTATATCCATGGTCATATGGGTGTTGTCGAATAACCCGTTGTAGAAGGTTTGTAATAGTAACCAGTTGGTCAAGCCGTGGTGAGGACAAAGGCATTGTAGATCATTAAATCTCTCCCGCATATGATAAACTGCTTCACCTTCTTGTTGCTTAAAATTGGTGAGCTGTCTCCTCAATTGAGCAGTTTTGGTAGGAGGAATATTTAGTAAGGAAAGCATGTAGAAGCTCATCCCAACTTTTGATGGATCACTTGGGCAAAGGGGAGAGACACTCATTAGCTCTATCTTGCAGAGTGAACGGGAATAAAAGTAGACATACTCCTTCATCTGGGAAGCCATTTATCTTGAAGGTGTTCATGTACTACAAAAACTCATCTATGTGAAGATTCAAATCTTCCATAGGAGTTCCTTCAAATCTATTTTGTTGTAGCATCTGCATAATGGTGGGGTGATAGAGAAATTATTAGCTTCAATAGTTGGATGATCAATAACTCCACAAATTTTGATGGATGTCGGTACAAAAAATTCCTTTAATGAGCGATTGTCCTCCATGCTTGGCTATTTATGGTGATTAGGTGAGGGTGGTGGTGAAGGTGTTGAATGGGGCAACGGTGGTTGTGATTCCTCCAAGCTGGAAGAGTTATCACCTTTCTTTACTCTCCTTTGACTGCATAAAATCCACTCAATCTCTGGATCTAAGAAAATGGACGTCTTAAGACCCCTCTTAGAATGATGCGTGCAACCTACAAAAATTAGTAGTCAAGTGAAACTCATAAAGCTAAAAGGTATCACAAAATGAATAATGGAAAATGGTGACCTAGTCTCAAATACTAATTAACACTTCCACTCTAACTAAAAATTATTGTATCTCCCCAGCAACGACGCCAAAAACTTGTTGATTTCCATAGGCAAGTGAGTTTTATATAATTAATTATCTCAACTTGTCAATCACCTACAAGTATATATGATCAATTATAGTAGAGGTCGAACCATAGGGAGGTAGGCTAGCTAGGTGCAAACCTACTAATTTTCTACAATCTAGGTAGATTTCAATTAAGAGGCTGGTTTGGATCAAATTAATTCCGAATATGAAACAAAGGAAATTAAAAACCCATTAATCACTTGGAGAATGATTAAAATCAGATCACGAGAATCTTGGATATGGGATTTCACTTCCATATCATAACCCAATAAAGAATCACGAACTCCATTTATCTTTGTCAATCTTCAAAAGGTAAGTTGTTGTCATCTAAATACATCTCTCAGTGATATTAGATAATCCTAACCTTATACATCATTATCATGCATATAAACAAATTTGGATTACAACCTAGAATCCTCAACATGATCCTAGCCATTCCCATGGTCAAGGACATGCTTTCAAAATAGTATTCCTTACTTCTTAACATATCTTTCTAGAAATAATAAGAAGCATAAAATATGTAAATATGGTGGCCAATAATGCATACAAGAAGATAAGAACCATAACTCATTTTGAAATAGAATATTAACTAATATCAAACATGAAATTTGAGTCACATGAGTTATGACATGGGAGCTACTCTCCCATGTCCAAGAAAAGTACTTTACTCACTCATTGTGAGAAAATACAAGCACACATGATAAATCATTGAAAGAAATATGAGTAGAGAGAGAGAGAGAGAGGAATAAAAAATAAATCCTTGGGAATGAAGAACAAAAGGGAATCTCTGGCCAAGAGGTGGAGATCCGTCTCTACAAACACTCCTTGCTTCAGCAACCTTCTCTCAACAACTTTTTTGAGGAGTAGAGAAGAGAAATGGAGCCAAGAATGCGTTCTCTCCCAAGAAACCCTAGCTTTCTCTCCAAAATCTCCCTTTAAAGATCTGGTCTCGTCTCTGATTTCTAATGCTCTAAAATACATGGTACGCTTCCCACGGGAAGTGTCTCATTCTATATAATGAAAAGTGAGCAATTGTCTTTTAAAAAGTACATAAAATAAGCATGACACATTGTGTTTATAGTTGAAACACCGTGTCAGATTCAGTTTCTGAATGAGTTGGGCCACAATAACAAGTCACACGTCATGTAGGAAGGACACACAGTGTAAGGAGGATTCTCTATCAAATTCTAGACTTTTTGAACCATGTCATGTAGTCTGGACTCATGTTGTGGCTGGGCTCGATTGAAGAGTTGGCTGACTGAGAGTCACACACTATGTGGAGTGGTCCACACAGTGTTGCTGGTTATCTGTTGAGTTTTGAACTCCATGACTTGGGGAGACTCTAGAAATGCGAAAAGATCATATTTTGGACATTTTTGTTTCATTATGAGTGGAATTTAGTGTATCTACAATTCAAACCATGACACGAGTAAGATCAATAAGAAACATATATCTTAGCATGGATTGGAGTAGAAATATGGTTAAATTGAGTGAAATGTGAGACTAAAATGGCATGGAATATGTTATGATTTGTGAACGTCAGGGTTCCATGTTCATCACACAAGTCTTTACGCTGACTGGTTCAAGATGATTATAATTTTTGTGTGAAACAAACAATCATAGATTACAGGGTAAGAGTGAAAGCACATGTTACAAGTGACATATACTTGATACCATTCCACAAGAAGGACTCACCTAACTATTTCTAAAATGTTTATTTTTTTTTTCCAAAAATACACTATATAGAAGTGGACCCTAAAACAAATTAAAAAACAACACATAAAGGAAATCAAAGCAAAAAATGAAAGATAATACATGGATAGAGATATCCATAATTCCATGCCCCCACTCCAATCTTGAATTTGACGTTGCACTCAATGTCAATGTCCTGGTGAAAGAAATGTCTGTGATGTTCATTTTACTTCTTAAAAGACATATATAATGTAAAAGAAACCTATACCATCATATCTAAATCAAAGACTTTGATGAAATCATCCTAAGCTAGAGCTAATATAAGACTTACATTGTATATTTACATATATCCTTATTTTTTATGTTGGAAGGGGGTTTAAAACATATACCCTATGCTAAACTTATTAGTACCATTCACACTCATTTTTAGTGTTGTATTACAATAAAAGGTTAAATACATTTGCCTAAAAATGAAGAAGAAAAATAGAAAGGGCATACCAATTTATGCTAAACAATTTAGGGCCAAAGATGGTCCTCGTGCTCTCCAAAGAATTCTTCAGCTAGATGGAGAGAATCCACCAGAGCGTCTGAGGTCAGATCTTGGATTATGCATAAGGAGTGTATATAATGGCACAACAAAACACCTCCTTAATCTCTCACTCTAAATGTTTCCCATTGCTTGATTTATTGGGTCGGTGCCAACAACTTGTATGTCGGTGATAAAAGCACATGGGTGTTGGTATGAAAAAATTGGGTCATCATTTCATCATCTATTAGTGTCGGTGTTGGTGCACCGACTAGGGATTTGGCTCCCCCTATTGAAAATCTAGAATTCACTATTATTTTTATTAAAAAAAAATGGCACAGTCAACATAGGAGTCAGTGGTATCAGCTCAAAATGCTGAAATTTTTGTGTCTTGCATGAATAATCTCAATGATAATGGCAAAGACATTGGGGGCATCAACTATGATGATGAAACTTTCTATAGCCCTCATGTAAATGGTCAATGCCAACAAGTTGGTGTTGATGCCATTGATTCTGCTTCCCAAAGTTATTGATTTATTTTGATGAATTGGACAAATAAAATGTTGGTTGCACCGATAATGGTGTCGATTCTGTCAATGTTGTAAATAAAAATCTAGAGATGATCAAGAAGACTTCATACCATGTCAATGCAATGAGCTAGTGTTAGTTTTTCATGCTCATCAAATTGATTAGACACAACTTCTTTAGTGCATCCAAACTAAATATGTTTAAACTATGAACTAGAATAGAATAATAGAATATTGTTACTCACCTCCTAGTTGACTTCAAATATTGTTTAAACTAAATATGTTTCTATGTGAACTGCCTTTGTATTAGTTTACTCACCTCCTAGTTGACTTCAAATATTGTTAGAATATTTATTCTTGTGATTTTTCATGATTATATCCTTAAAGAATTTGGCATATGCTAGATTTTTTTAGTTACCTCAACTAATGGGATGTTGATGTGATTCTTTCTAAAGATGTCTAGAAACATGTTACATTGCTTATGGACCTTTCCACTCATCAGGCTTTAGGGAAGGGAACTAGGTCCACATATTGATGCTAGTGTGGAGTTATGTAAGTGTCCTTAGGGGTCTTCCCAGTCTAAGATTGTTGTAGGTATATTGATGCATGAATCCTCAACATGGATACTACACTATTCGAGTGGGTGAGGCAGTGGTGCCGTCTTGGGGTTCATTCCTCTACGACACATGTGTAGACAAAATTTCCTTGTCGCTCCTCAAGGTCACAAAATTGACATGTTTTGAGAGCTTCTTTGAACCGATAATTTCTGCAATTAGTTTTGTAATCTATGTTTCTACTCTCTTGATATGGGCCCCTTGTATCTGTTTATCCATGCAGGTTTGGTCAAAATATTGTCCATTCTTCTGCATATACTTTCCAAACATGTCCTTAAGCTAGTCAAGATGGCTTGGTCCTCCACCTCCATGAGGTGGCAGCTAATATAGTTGTGCTTGAGGAGTAGGGTGTTGTGGATGAGATGGATCTTATTGGAAATTTTTTGGATCCTTCCACAAAAACTTTGGGATGAATGTGCCACTTGCTTCTTGTACTAGCTTGTGACTCTACGTGCACTCTTCATTTGCAGCCTATGTGTTGTTGGAGTTCAAGTTCCCCAATTACTTGATCAACCCACTTGTCTATGACTTGAATTCAGACATTTCATTATCCTTTATTGGACTCATGATTGACCCATGATATTCACATTCATCACCCCATGACTAGTTTGTGGCCATATATATTGTTCATGATTTCTTTGCACTTGAACATTGGAGTGTTCGGAAAGAAGCCCGCTCTAGTCGTATCCAAGTTGGTCCTCTCCCTAAGATGTGTACCATGCTAGATAATTCTTCCTTGATTAAATTTATAAATATATTGACAAGAACAACTCTTCAACATGTCTTGATAGTGGTTCTAGGATTCAAAATATGACTCATCAGGTACCTGCTTGAAGTTGTGAATTGTTTCCATAAGATATGTGGTTTTCTAAGATGGAAATTATCTCTCAAAAAACTTGTCCACCACATGATCCCATGTCTGTATTGAATATGATGGTAGAATATCAAACTAAGTCTTGACCCTATCCATTAAGGAGAATTGAAAGAGCTTAAGATAGATCGTCGTGGTCGGTATTCTATAAGTCTTCAATATATCACAATGATGAGTAAAATTGTTGATATATTTTGTTGGATCTTCATGAAGGTTTCCATGGAAATATTGAGCCTTTACCAATGCCACAATACTTGAATCAATGTTGTAGTGACCACAATATACATTGTTTCCCTCTAATAGTACCATTGTTGGTATGTAAGCCCATAGAGATAATCATACGATGGTTGTATTGGGGCGTCATGTACTTGATTTGATAATAATAAAGGCCTATGTTATGTTTGTCTTAGTCATGAGATGAGGACACAAACACAATAGATGTCTATGGAATGATGTTACTTGATGACATATGTCTTCAAGTTAAGGACCTAAACAATGAGATCATATGTATGATGAGTACATACATTCTTGTTATGTCACTAGTCAGATATTATTGTTGAAGAAAAATAGATGGCAATAATACATAAGATTCAAATGTGTGTTGACTGATGATAGAGTTTCATTAGTCATGATATTGGATATCAAGTCAAACACATAGGTACTTGTCTGAGAAAGATGTATAGGACAGACCCACCTTGAGAGTGATACATGGAAACCATTGACCGATAGTTCGAATCAACTCTCAAAGTGATAGTGGTGATTATAGTTCTTAGACCTGAAGTCGCTACACATCACATTTCATTTGATGAACTTTGATACCATCTAGCATGACCTTGAATAAGGTTTTCCATAAAGTTGGTGCTCCGGTATGTTGTGACTCATGGGGTTTGACTATGAGTGATGTAGATGGGATTTATCCCTCATATCACATTTGATATCCTAGCCACTTGATAAGTGAGATTGAGATATGTATGACCATACTTGTGTGAGTCAATATGTGATATGTGAGATCACGTGCATCTCATATGGTCTGCTCTAGTTCAAGGAACATAGATTAAATGTGAAAGAGGATGACAATTCCATGCCTCGTGTTCATTCATATATCAGATACAAGTGAACCATATGGTCATGGTAACACTAATCACATATGTAGGTAGAATTTATTCTCCAACTTTTCAATTACTTGGATAGAAATGATGTGTTTCTAGATACTACTCATTGCTTAAGTAGTCATAATAGTTGTGGACTTCACTGCCAACACAATCTAGGACCTATAGGGTCACACACATAGGATGCACTTGGAATAGGAGTTTACTCATGGAGAAGATTTAACTTGGTTACTAGAAGTGTTTAGGTAGTCAACTTAAACAACACTAGTTGTCAATCGATTGACTGGTGTGCTAGTAGATCAATTGGAGTGTCCAGTGAGTGGACTACGTTTGAAACTGAACAGATGGACTGGGTCAAACTAGGATGCAAAACAACTAGTTTGATTGGGTAAAATGGTTAATGATATGTGTAACGATATGAATTAATCATTACATCAAAATCCATTGTTATTGCACCACGAATCACAAGCCAATCGACTGACTGGATAGTCCCATCGACCGATTAGCCTTGCCAGTCGATTGACTAGATATTCTAGTGTACCGAATGGTTGTGCACAACATCTGTCAAACCATGATATTTTTCTTTTGTTATCCCCAGGGTTTTGAAACCATAGCCCATCCACTCCAATATAAGGAAGGGGTGGCCAAGGCTCTAAAATGCAACATATTCTTCTTTTCAAATAGTTGTTATAACATGTGACAGAGCTTGATCACTCTTTTCCAAGAAAGGGAGAGACAACAAGGGGAGAGGAAGTTGATGCTAGCACCCTTGCAATGGAAGGGCGATGTGGAATTCCCAGTGGTTTGTGTGGACTATGTAGAGGCATGGAAGTTGTTGTTGCCGTGCTAGGAGGATGTTGTCAACTGCCGTTTGTGGATACTGCATCAAGGGGATGTCGTCGACTGCCATCCAATGGCTACTTGTGAACAGAGCACATCACCGTGCAAGGATAGTCACTGAACTTGCTCTAAGACAAGGTACATCTTGCACCCTCTTTCCTAAATATATAGTTGTTGACGTGAAATGCTGGTTAGGGAATATGGACATAATTTTTTGTTTCCACTGCCGTCTCTCTCTCCATATTTCTCGATAGTGGTATCAGATCCACATCAACTTACAATGTATAGGCATTTAAATTTATGTGATCAAATTTAGTTTTTATTATTTATTTTGTTAGATATGGTGTGAACATTTAAATGGTTAATGTGCATATCCGATTAAATACCACATACTTTAAGGAATGTCCCATAGATCCTATATATATGATATGATAAATATACACAACTCATGTACATCACCCTAAAATCATTTTGATGATGGATGTATGTGTGGTTATGGCCAATACCCCCTACATGCTTGTGTGGTTGGATGGTTTATTTCATGCCTTATAAATTTCATCTGCATACCGAGCCTTCCTCTTTCTTCTCCAAATGTAATTAATGTTTAACCATTATTCTCCCCTAGAACATAACTTGAGGTAATCTCATTACACAATGTAATATATAGATATGATTAGCATGAATTTCCATTTTGGCACGAAGAAGGCATTCTGGTCAAGTGAGTCAACTGATTGGAAGTCGAGTTGATTGACAAGCAGACAACAAGAGCCATCCGATTGACTAGAGGCCCAACCAACGTCTGGAAGAGTCCATCCAACCGCTTGAGCCAAGAGCCAGTTGACCGATTGACAGAAAACAACCGACCAACAAAAGATACAACCGATCAACTAGACTCTCTAGTCGGCATGTTCCCAACACAAGGCTGTTGCAGGTCATGTCGCTACATGTGATATATGACCTTAGGTGGACACAATTCTTTGTGGATCGAAAGAGTTGCATTAGTGTAGCCATAACAATCACTCATATATTTGTGATTTCATGTTTTGTTTGTGGATATAGTATGTATATGATGCATAGTATAAGTATGTGGTGATTGGATATATATATATATATGTGTGTGTGTGTGTGTGTATGTGTGTGTGTGTATTTATAAATGAATCCTTCAATAAATATTAGGTCATACACACTTTCCATAAGCAACTCATGAAAATCTTGATCTACCAACTGTAAGAACACCAAAGTGTGGTACACTGTCTATCTCGTGGAAGGTGATGGTAGTTATGTGGGTCTACCAAAGCAAGGTGTATATCTATCATGTTGTATTTTGGGCCAAGCTTGACTAGGTGACTAAGTGCCTAGAAAAATGCAAATGGAATATGACAAAGAGTTTTGCATACCATCTACCCAAAAATTGCACTGGATGCAATTGGTAAATGTTTCCTACTTTAGTAATTGGTTATGGACACCAAATTTGGTTGAGTAATAACTCAATGTATTTTGGATCTTGGCTCATTAGAGGATTGTACATTGTAATCTTCCGAATTGATGGTGAGGGTCATTCTTCTAAACAAAATAGTTAAAATGATAATTAATTAAAGGCCTAATTAATGTCGTCAATATTTCAAATCAAGAAAAATTGACAAAATGCAAATTTTTTATTGTAGAAACAAATGGCAACTATTGTTGGTATGTATGCCCTGAGAGACAATCATGGGATGATTGGTAGGATACATTAAGATTGATTTGATAAACATCAAAGGCAAGCTTCCAATTCTTTCTGGTTCAGTCATATGAGATAATGATAGAACATATTGAATGTCTAGAGAATGACAATACTCAATGACGTATGCTTTCTGGTTGAGGACCTGAACGATGAGATCATACAGATGCTAAGAGTTTGTACATTCTTATTATGTCCCTATTCGGATGTCATTGTGGAAGGTGGATAGACAACAATGACACACAAGACTAGATTGTGGTGTTGGTTGATGACAAAATCTCGTTAGTCATGATATGGAGATATCAAACCAAACACATAGGTACTTGTTAGAGAACAAGTGTACCAGACAGACCCACCATGAGTTTAACACATAGAACCATGACATGGTAGTCACAGTCAGTTCTCACAGTGATGGTGGTGAGTGTGATTCTTTGACCTGAAATCACTACACTCAACACATGTCGTTGGGTACACTTTGACATCATCAAACACAGTCCTAAAACATGGGTTGTTATAAAGGTGATGATTGGGTGGCTTTGACACATGGGGTTTTTGAGGGGTGAGTGACAGATATGGGATTTGTCCCTCCTGAGGGAGTTTGATATCCTTGGCCACTTGATGAGTAGGATTGAGATAGGCGTGCGCACGCATGTGTGAATCAGTATGTGATATTGATGTCATACATATCTCCTCCAATCTACTATGAGATCAAGAAAGTGAATGAACGTTGAAAGGATGACTGTTCCATGCCTTGAGTTCATTCAGGATATCAGTGACAAATGAATTATACATTCACTGTAACATTATTCACGGATTGTAGGATTGAAAGTTGTTCTCCAACCTTCCTTTTCACTTGGGTAGCAATGATGTGTGACTACGCACCGCTCTTTTCTTGTGAATTCATAAGTGTTATGGACTTTAACTGCCAACGTGAAATGGGCCTGCAGGGTCACACACATAGGATTTAACCTGGAAAAGGAGTTTATCCACAAATGATGTTTAGATTGATTACTAAAGGAGTTTAGTAGTTCAATTAAACACTCAATCAATTGATAGCTCAGTATCATAGTGTTCAAGGTGTTGGAATAATTGATTAGAATATCAAATTGATTGAAACAATAATTGACTGATTCTGTACAGTCTGCACTCCCAACCAGTCGGCTCATGTGATGAACCGGTCGGCTCAGGTTGGTGAACCGATCGGCTCATGTGATGAACCGATCGGCTCAGGACAGGTTGAGACGACCGATTCAAGGGTTGAATCGATCGGCTCAACTGGTCCAAATGAGCGAGTTGGGAAAGTCAGGTTGGTGAGAAATTTCTCTTCATTTCACTTGTCCAATTTGATTGGAACAAGGATTGGTATTTAGATCAATTCAAAACAAAAGAGGAAAAGTCAATCAAGAACTGACCAGGGCAGTGAACCGATCGGTTCAGGTGTGAACCGATCGGCTCATGTGTCCCAACTGACCAGTTCAGGTGTGAACTGATCGGCTCAGGTCCCCAATCGATCGGTTCAGCTGGCGCAGTTGGTTGTTTTGTGGAAAATCTCGAACCCTTCTACTCCTGCTTTAGTCCCACATTGCCTGGGGTAGAGAACCCTGTCCCATGACCCTCCTATATATATAGGGGTATTGGGGGCTTCTCAGGTACAACAACTTAGAACACCATTTGCTCTGCAAAGTTGTCGTTCTCTCTGGTTGCGGTAACCGAGAGAGCCCGAGCAAGTGCTACCTGAATAGGGAGGCACAACGAGGGAAAGACAACTACACAAAGGCAACTAGTTGTAGGAGAGTGTGTCAGTGACTAGTACGCTGACAGGAGGGTACGACTCCTTCCGGTGCCTTGTGGGACAAGGCGATCGAAGTTCCAGGCAGTCTGTGTGGACGACTGCAGAGGCGGGAGACTTCTTCCGCTCTGAGGACAACTGTCAATCCCGATAGTCCCTGTGAGACCAGGAGATGCACATACACCATCCAAGACCAGAGGTGAAGACCACATAAGCTGCGAGGTAACGTCTTCGAGCAAGCCTCGGGACAAGGTACGCCTCTACAAACCATCCTTCCTACTGTATAGATGTTGACGCGATTCCTTTATACTGGATTTGGGGAGAAGAAATTTTTGTTTCCGCTGCCTGCTCTGCCTCCCCTAAAACCCAACAGTGGTATCAGAGCCACGTCAACTTCTCTATACTTTAGGATTATCAATGTGATTGATTTTGGTTTTTTGCCTTTATTTATTGCATACGATGCGAATAAAATTGGCACTTTTGGACCCTTTAGAGGGCTAGGGAATGAACCATGGGCCCTGGACCCCATGCAAACCCAACTAGACTAATTATAATATGCTTATGGGCCCTTAGAATACAAAATATGAATTATGTACACAAGCTCATAATAATTATTGAAGATAATTTTGTAATATTGATAATTGTAATATAGGATTATGGAAGAAAACCCAGAAGATTCCAAGTTAATATGTGAACTAGGTATTTAATTAAAGAATTAAATACTTATTTATTAGAAGACAAGTTTTGGATAATTAATGGATGAATTAAGCTTTTACCTTTTCCCAATTGAATATAATAGGAATACTTGCATTATCCTAAATTTTGGGGATTAATTGGATATCCTACATGGACTAGAAAATTACCTTTCTATCTTGGAATTTTATCTAATGAAAATAGAAAAGTATAGGGAGGAAGGGATTTATAACCGAATCCATAATCCAAGCTAGGATAGTGGACACATGAGCATATCTCCCCTTGTGTAGTTGGATAAAGAACCCATGCTAGTGGTGTTGTTATCTACCTACCATTGGGAAACTTGTGAAGGTTGGGCACTAGACAACCATATTCGATCCCTTGCTCTCCCTCTATGAAACTCTTTTCCAAATAATGATGCAAATGGCTTTGAGAAATCACACCCAACCCAATGAACCCAAACGTTTCTGTTATTGTGGATTTTTTAGATAATTTCTCATACCCAAAACTATAAGAAACTAGGTCAGGTCCTTGTAGCCTCCCTCCTTAGGACCTTGCTTATATAAGGATAGTGAAAGATCCATCGTGACCCGAAGTACCCTACCCCACTCTTAATTGACAGTGAAACACTCCTTCACCCCCCTTCGATCTTTACCTCCGACTTTGGTGGTCCTGACCATATGTCCTCAATCGAATGCATCCCTAACCAATTACCTCATCCTAGAGCTTCATTCTAACACCGTGAGGAAATACTAGTCAAATGGAAGATTTAGAGAGCCCTTATGGAAATTTCTAGAGTACCGGTCTTGCTGGGTCAAGCTCCTATATGGAGAATAACAAACTGACTATTGTGATTCCTCACATGCAATGAATATGAATGGAAGATACCCGAGGAGGCTCTTCCAACATGTATCTTGTCCATAGGCATGGTAATTCTCTCTTTTGATTTCCCTATTCTATCTGCTTGAAAGCTTGATATAGCTCCTCCTCCTCTAATCGTCCTACAACAAGCCAACAAGATCTTTGAGACCGAAGGGACTTACTAGAGGTATTTGTGACCCTAGATACTGATGTGAGGCCTAGTATCCAAGAGTCAGATCTCTAGTTGATTCCCTCCTTATCTTCCTAAAGTAGCATTTGCATCAAGAAATGGGATGATAATTCTTGTTGGAGATTTTACCCTAGTTCCCCTACCCACATGATCAGTCATGATCGCAACGTAAAGGGCAAAAAGTCCATCTCTTTCTTTCCAATAGATTTAGCCCATTGGAGCAAGGAGCTGATGTGGTGTAATCGAATTGATAGGCTTGACTGTGTGGTTATATTATGGATAAGATTACCATTGCCCATGTGGCAATCAATGATTGGTGAATGTATGTTTTACTTGAAATAATTCTAATAATCAATGGTAGATCAGAATATAGTGAAATTATATATCATTTTTATCATATGAATGAGTAGCTCACAGATGAAATATATTCAAAGATGAATTAGTCTTCTAGTTTGAAAAGTGATTTTTGATTCTTATGAATATGATAAAGTAATATGAAAATCTTAGATTTGTCAATTATCATGTTAGACATGTTTAATATTCTTAATTTGAAACATAGTATGAATACGATGAGATCCCAAGTCCTTAAATCATATTAGGATGGTTATGATGATTCCTTTGGGTTTATAAACCATAACTAATAAAATTAGGGTTTAGAGGCTAAAGATTACCTACTATTACGATCTTAATATGCATAACCTAAGCTAGTTGTTCTTAATGACATGATATGTTTAATTTGATAGTTAGGGTTTCACCAAATGGTTAATCAGGGTTTCTAACCCTTGGAAATAATGATGTGATGGGATTAGGGTTTAGTACACTTGTTCCTAATCAAAATTTGAGATGACCCTAAACCCTAGTTTAGGACCTAAGTTAGGTTTAAGTAGTGCCATATGGATTTAATGGTCGAATCTAAGAGAAGGTTCCTTCTCCCTCTCACCAACCCCACCATATGGATACAATGGTGACACATTGGTAGTATGCATGTTTCAGATAATGTTGAATGATTTTGGATTGCTTTAACATACAATTGATTATTAGATTGGATAAAGTATGTCTATAACTACATGATGACTTCATTTTAGGTGTGTGGTTATTTTACAGATACTTGACATATCGACTACCTACGGATTTTTGGATGATTTCCAAAGTATTGATTTGATAAACAAACTACTTCAATATTTATTGAATTCTAATCCAACTATAATGCCATATGGATATCATACAAGTAAAATTAAAATATTTTGAACCCTAGGGTACTCTTATAAGGGGTAAGACACATAAGTCCAAAGATCAACAATGATTACACCTAATAGAGCATACTAAGGATGGGTTAGACTATGTAATGAAAATACATTCATATGTGTGAATATCTGGTTGTGAATATTATATGTTGTGATTATACATGCACACTTTTGTATGCACCCATGTACACAATATAGCAATACACTGATCCATATGTTTTTCGGCATTTTAGATAGCTGAATTTATTAAAGATTTAATGACATGGAGATCAGAGATTATTGAAGATTATAAAGTTAATGACATAAAGAGGGTTAGTTAGATACCTTATTACATCTTGTCATGTATATTTAGTTTCCTTTGGAAAATTCATGTAACTTCTTAAAGGAGTAACGTGCAAACCTTTATACTCAATTCAAGTTCAAATAATGGAACTTTTTCATTAATATTTGTTATTTGTTAAATCTATATCCTATAAATTCAGGTATTGACTCTTGAATTTATGGTCAATCGCAATTGGGGAATACTCAAAAGTGGGATTTGTTACACATATAGTACAAAATCAGGTACATTCAATTGAGAAACATACATGAAACTGCTAAAAGTAGGCAGCAAATGTCCAAGAAGCACATATAATACACAAGTGGGCACATTCTATTGAGAAACACGCATGTAACAACCAAAAGTAGGCACTAATTGTTTAGAAGGATGCACTTATAGTACAAAATTGGGTGCATTTTATTGAAAATTACTCACAAAATTACCACAAGAAGGGGGTGCATTCTATTGAGAAACATGTGTGAAATTACCAAAATTAGACCCTAAAAGTCCAAAAGGATGCACATATAGTACAAAACTGGGCGCATTTTGTTGAAAAACATGCACAACTACACCAAAAGTAGGTGCCAAATGTCTAAAATGATGCACATAGAGTACAAAAGTAGGCACGTTCTATTGTGAAATATGTTTGAGACCACAAAAAGTAGGAACTATATGTCCAAAAGGGTGCACATATAGTACAAAAGTAGGTGCATTATATTAAGAAACCACTAAATGGATGCACAAAATCACTAATAGGAAATGCCAAATGTCTAAAAGTATGTGCAAATATTACAAAAGTGGGTGCATTCTACTAATAAGCACATGTGAAATCACCACAAAAGTGGAGGTATTCTATTGAGGAATATGAGCAAAACCACTAAAAGTAGGAGCACTCCATTAAAAACATGTGTGTTGGGGACAAAAGGAGGCACATAAAGGTAATACAAGGTAATATAAGGAAGCACATTGGAAGAAAGTATGATGCACAAAAAGTAATAAAAGGTAATATAAGGAATCACATTTTATTGGAAAGAATCTCAAATACTTGTAAAGGATGCTTAAATGGGAGGACAAGGCTGTGATTACCTCTAACAAGAATAGAAGGAGACTCATACTTTATCCTATATTAAATTCTAGTGTCCTAGTTTTGAAATTGAAATCTTCATCAACTTCATTGTAACATGATGTGAGATCATGAATTAGCTTTAGGTAATCTAAAGGGATGCTTTGTATTTGAAGTAGGCGTTGGAATGGTGTGTATCCAAAGAATGTTTGTGTTTGACGCACTTGAAGACTACCTACCTTGATTCCAACTATGCTCCATCACCACCACTCCCCTCATCCACAACCACTCATCTCTCCTCAAGATGAGATACAACTCCTCTCTCCTCCTCTTAGCTCATGCAACATGATAGGGACATGACCCACTCATCCAATCCTACACAACCACTCACTCACTCAATCACGTGGTGCACTCAACTAGACACACTCAATCATTCACTCACTCCATCATAGAGGAACAAATGGCACCCAATCATGTTGTCAAGGCCAGACTCAGTTCCTTTCAAAAAAAATTGAACTCATTTTCATCCCATAATCCCCCCAAATCCCATTTCCTCCCAAATCAAGCCCTCAACACCCAAATCATGTGGACACCCAAAATGATATGCAAGCACCTTACTGTGAACGCGCGGATGTCCATTTTAACAATACCAACGCCCTTCTCCATACCTCAAAGGACAACTCATTTGGTGCCCCAAAAATACCTTTGATGCCCCTTTTCATCTCTCTAACACTCACCTCACCATGACCAACACCTTTTTTCCGTATCCCCTTGACAACAAGCACTTCAGTGACATCTTATCCCCTCGGCAACATTCACTTTGATGACACATTCTTTCTCCCTCTTCCATACTTAGTGACAACCACTCTCACATTGGAGGTGCCATCTTTCTCCCTTGTCCAAAGTGATTGTCCTCCCTTTACTGAATCATTCATCCGAGATACCATATTGGATAATGACTACCAGGATATGCCCACTATATCTTCTGATCGGAGGTCATACAAGGTCATGATATCAAGGAATACAAAGTTGGGTAGGGATAGTGCAAACTCTAGAATTTGCTACGAGTGGGGACCACCATATTTCATTAGCGCCATCAATTTATAAGCATGCCAACAAGAAGGTTGACACAAAGAAAAGGGGACACCAATTGATACATCATCAAAAAGTAAGTTAGCAAGGATTGGCATTGTCATGGCCACATAGAAATCAACTCAATTGTAGATAGCTAAAACAAAGAGGAGGGGATGATGCAAGGACAAAGAAGTTAGCCAAGATTCCAAAGAGGTTGTTAGAGAGTGTGAAAAAGAAGAGGAGGTGAGACCTAATAGAACAAAGTAAAGACTCATTAATTTATGGTGTTCATGGAAGCTCTTACATGAAAGCTACAAACACTTACACCTGAGGAACAAGCTATCTTCACATTGAAACCATTCCAATGCCTACTTCACAAAGATTCCTAGTAAATGGCGTGAAGTTGATTCACGGTCTCACATCATGTTATAATGAAGCAGAGAGAACTTTCAAGCTTAGATGAAAAATGGTGGACTTCAATGCAACACAAATCAAGGAGCTCATTCCTCTTCTTACTAGAGGTGATACACAACTTTCCACCTAATTCTTAATGTAACACACATGTTTATAAGTATTCGCGCATTATTTTTATTTATGTGTATTGTTTTCAGATTTCATGCCCCTTTGTTAGGTTGGAATATGCCTACTTTTTATGTGACTCCTTTTCTCTGCACCCTAGTCTCTATGGAATGTGCCTACCTTTCTGTGGAATGTGCCTATGATTTATACTATATGATGTGGACTATTGTGCACCCCTTCTTACCGTTCTCCTTTTTGTCTCTTTTTCATTTATGCACCTATTTTTTCTGTATACTATGCTTACTCTTGTGTGCAATTTGCATAATTATTTTTGGATACATTTATTTCATGTTATGCAGCCAATTTTTAAACTATATACACACACTATTGATATGCATGTGTTTGATTCACTTTGGAATGTGTCTCTTCACAAATATTCACACATACTTTTACTCACTATTTGATGCACTTATATTGTTGATTTAGCACCCCATTCCATGTGGTGTGCGTCTATTTCTTAATGGAATGTGCATAACCATGTTTCTTTTACTCATGATTCTTATTAGAATGTGCCCACTATTTCACTGCATGTGACAACTATTCTATGCCCCTATTTATATGCTTTGTTTTCAATTACGTGTCTTTTCTCTGTAATTATGTTCCCCTTCATGCATGCTTCTATAGGAAAATGTGCCCTTTGTTGATCACATCACCTCCAATTGGTAGTTTAGTGCATGGTTTTGGTTAATTTGCTCATGAATATTTGTGCACTATGCATAAGGATAGTGCATTGATGCACCCATGGTTTGATATTTTACATACATGGAGGATCACTTTCAGAAAGATAGTCACAAAGTCATATATAGGTCATGAGTATTTCCTTGGATATGACCTCAGGCTATCATCAGTTGTTGAGAAGTTCCGAAAAAATTCTCCTTCAAATACTAATGGTATGTGAAGGTACAAAGTGAAGATGTGATTTGTGACATTATTTGGTCAATTACTTGTTCCCTAGTGGATCAAGTCATGTCATGAACTGTCTATATCCCTATGTGGAAGATTTAGATAAGTAAGACAATTATGACTAATTCATTTTGGTTCATGATCAACTTTGTCACAACTTTGAGAATTTAAAATAATGGAAGGAGGGAGGTGGGTACATGAAAGGATGTACACTAATCTTAATGGTAATAAATGTTAATTCCCTAGTTCGGTATGAATGGAATTTTTTTTGTTATTGATGTTAGAATTTTATGGATTTATGTAGTATTGGTTATTGAAGATGGAGGACTTCATTCTAGTGGACTGCCCAAAGAATATATGTTAATAAAAAAATGGTCTTACAAGACTAAATTGTCTTCCCTATGCTAACAACATAAGATGCAATGAAGATCTGAAGAAAAAAAGGTGATGGTCCAACTATGCATAGAAATAATTAGACCTACAATTATAGTCAATGAAGAGAAAAGAAGCCATATCCAAAACGTACTAGCTGAAATGAAGCACTAAAGAAGAAAAATTACTAAAGAAGAAAAATTACTAGAGAAGAAAATGGTTAAGCTGGCCTCCTAATGCAACAAAAAAATCAACCTTAAGATGCAAAATGATATAGACAATCTAAATGAATACAGTAAGAGCCACACACTTACAATACAAAACTCTAACCAATACTAATAGAGATAGACAAGTACTCCCAGCTAAACTTGGAACACTAGAGATTGCATGCCAAGAAAAATAAATAGAGGGTATATTTATACAATAAAAACTACCCATGGCACAAACAACAAAATCATTATTAAGAAGAAAGTCAAAATTTCTCCATAAAGTCTTCACAACAAAAAGAAACAAGAACATGTGAAGATGGTGAAAAAGTAGGTAACTCTTATCTTCATTTTTGCAGACTTGTTACTTTTTTGTGCCTACATGTTGTTTTGCGCCAAATTATTATGTTCTTACACCTAATTCTGTGGTGCATTTACTTTATTTTTTCACTTTTGTTTATTTGTTCTCAAATAGCTGGTTGGGGGGGGGATGAAAGGGGTAACCAACCAACATTGTCCCTATGAAAAATGAAGGCCTAGTCGCTTCTTTGTAGATGAACAACCACCAATTGGAGATGGTACTGCTGAACATGTCAAGATGGTGCAACAGAAGTATTTGCACTTGATTCTCTAAAATGAGTGTCTAATTCTTTTCATTGGGCACATCTAATATTGTATTTGTACAATGTTCTAGCCTAATGTTGTTCCAATTTGTATCTTTTTACTTTGTGATCCAAGATTCAATGAATATTCATTGAATGTGCATGCTACATCAATGAATGTGCTTGTTTGATAACTGAACGTGCCTTTTATTTATTGAATGTGCCTATTTTTTCCTAGGTTGTAAAGCTGACTATGAGTGTTCATCTCATAAAAGTGAAGGTTATTTGGTAATGGTGGTTGCCTTGCTAGAAAACTAACAACATTAAAACACGCAACATGAGGATTGGAAAAAGAGATAAGTTGACCCAACTAAATAATCCCCCCATGTGGTGTTGATCAAGGTAATTTTGTTTACAAATTTTGATCCTAGATTTCTACAATTGATAGCAACCCATTCTTTTTTCCAATGTCGAGAACAAGACACAAACACCAATTAAACTCAAGTTAGACATAATGGGATGGACCATCTTATGGATGAAGAGAAAAACTTACTGGAGTGGGTATGTTCAACACATCCAAATGGAAAATTACTATGGGAATTTGAAGATAATCGAGTATTGAGGAAGTAATGTTTATAACCATTGTATATCAGGGACTTGTATTTGGAATGGTAAGATATTATGACATTACTAAACATTGCATGTGTAACACCCCTGACCTAGGTTTTGGGATAACCCTAGAAGCTTTTCCTAAGTAAGCTGTTTAGAACCTTGTCTTAATCTTTTTGAAAATTAATTAAGACTTGAGAAGAGTTTATTTCTCAATCTTGAACTAATTTACAAATTGTTTGTGCTTTATATGATAACTTTGGTAATGATTGCAATTTATCCAAATGAGGGGTTTATGTGCAAATTATCACCTCTAGAATGTCTCTTCTCTCTCTTAGTATCAACTAGAGGAAAGATAAAGAAGGGGTGCTTTGTTTGAGTCTTGGTTGAATGATAACACTCTTTGTGGTAAAAGAACCAAAGAAGTGTTGAGTGTTTTGAACCTTATATGGGGTTGTATCGAGTTATGAAGTGTATATGGGAGTGCCTATCAGCTTGGAAGCCATAGAAGAGGTTCCATATCTGTTTGATAACCTTTTAAAGTGTTCATGATGGTCTAAGCACCTCAAGTAGGTGAAGCCCATCGGTTTGCATGTTACTTGCAAAAGTGGTATCAGTTTGCAAAAAAAGTAAGATTGGGTGGTGATATCTTGTCAAGCAAGATACCCAAATGGCCGATATCATGCCTATGGATTATCCTCAAGATTTTTGCATGAAAATATAATTATGAATGCATGAATTAACCATGCATGGACATGTTTCACTCAAGTGCACATGGTAATGACACCTTATACATACTCTCTTTCATAAACCTCAACTATATATGCCTCTCTTTTCACCTCCTAGTAAACCTTTGAACTCCTTTACTATCTCTTGGAGGGTGACCCTAGGATCTCAAGAAGCAAAGAGAAGTCCAGGCATCTTGCCTAGGGTGAAGCCATGGTCATCTTCAACCTTGGAAAGACCTTGCTCCTTGGATCATGATTCTTTCCTTCTATTCTTTCTTCACCAAATTCCTAACTATGGTATATTCTTTCATAGAGAAGTGTTGTGATCGAGTCTTGGACTTTTGGTAAGTCATATTCAACCTTGGGAACGTGGATCTTTGGATCTTGAAGCTATTGAGTTGATCTTGAGGCGGGTTATATAACTTGAACTCAACGTTATTATTATTCACCTTCTATCATGCAATACTTGGTGATTCCTTTTCTACTTCGACTTTTCTTGTTTGAGTGATGGTTCTATGAGTTCTATTGGATATATGGGGTTGTTTCCCATGAACTAGAATAGTAATGGATGAAAAGTTGGAGCTTGAAGATAATGAAATCAATATGCACAAACCGATATTGGTTTGTGAAAAACCCTAACCCGATACAAGGGTATAGGCATGGAAACCAATGCACATGAACTCCTATCCTTTTGGTTCATGAGTAGGACTATTGTCCTCTCAGTTGTTTAACCTTTCACCTAATTCTAAGAATAAGACAGGACGATATCTAAAGATATCCAAGTCGACACGCACATACTGGCACCATCACATGGATGGTCGATATGACTTGTGATGCTCTAAAATGATATGTTGTTGTTAGGATGATATGTTAGATGCTCTAAAAATGATATGCCTCAAAGACACTAGCTTGTCATGACCAAGAGATGACTAGTGAAGATGGAATATCAAACTATGATGCCTTAGTTGAGTGTGGAGGTTGATATGGTCAATCCTAACCCTAATATGATACACTCACAATCCAATACCCCTTTAGCCCACCCCATGTGTGATGGGAAAAACCCTTAGCCTGACATACTTTGTGAAAGTATGGGCAATACACTCTTTGAATCCTTGGCCAATATACCAAGTAATGGTGAGGTCAATATTTGAAAGAAAGTAAGGTGTTGATAAGGGTTCACCCAATACAAATCAAACTCTAGAGGTTGATACCTCATATTGAGCAATGGTCGATACTGAAAGGGATAGCTAGGATGATACCCTAGTTGATGTTGAGGTGGTTGATACCCTAGTTGATGTTGAGGTGGTCGATACTCTAGTTGATGTTGAGGTGGCCGATATACTAGTTGGTTGAGGTGGTCGATACACAATATGATAGTATGGTCGACACTCAAGAATACTCTATAGCCGATACACCTCAAGCACCATACAAACAATACTACTCTAAGCATCTCTAAACCGATAGCATTTGATATGCCTTGGACGACACAAGTAGATGTGTCTAGGCTAACACAAGTAGATATGCCTTGTCCGACACAAGTGTATGTGTCTAGACTGATAGAAGGACTAACTGATACACCTTGTTGAATATAGGTTGATACACCTTGATGAGTGTAGGTTGATAGACTCCGAATATAATAAATGGATACATCGTGAATGCAATGAGATGGATACATTTTAATAAGTGTAGGTCAATGAACCCTAAAGAAGGTTAAATCAATGTAATAAGTATGTTGAAGTCAATATCCTAGTAAGAATGAGAGAGAAACTTGTACTACTCACATAAGAAATGTAATACTACATGTTGATAATCAACAGATGATGAAGTATGCTCAAACACTTATGGAAATAATATAGCTTGAAGTATGCTCAAACACTTATGGCAATAATATAGCTCTTATGATGTTAATTAGGGTTGGTTGATAAATATGCACTTGAAAACCCTAAATCAGTTACAAGGGAAAGCCCTAACCCTGATCATGGGAGAGTTGCAATTTGAATAATTTTCTTTATGGCATGGACATGATATTTACATGATATTGCATTTGCTATGAAATCCTAACCATGCAGGTGTTATGAAATGATGAGCATAGTCAGGTATGAGCTATGATGATTTAGCATTATACAGATTATATAAGGCTTTGTGAGCCATGTGATATACTTGTGCAACAAGTATGACTTACATATGGGTCTAGAGTTGGTTGCTTCCTAAATGAGATGTGATGGAGTGGACTTTTGGAAATCCTAAAATATCCAATGACACAAGTGAAGTCATGCATGTTGAGTTGTTTTGAGAATCACAAGTGTTTTAATAAAGTTGGAGTGTTGATTGAGGTTGATATAATAATTAAGATATCTCTTTTAATTGCCTTTTTGAGGAATTTAACTGAATGGTCTAACAAGTGAGTTTTGGCACCAATTCGTGTAGCAAGGTTTAAGATCCTTACAAGATGTGTGGGTGATTTAATGTCACACATCCTTTTAGAGGGGAACATGGATCAACTAGAGTGTAGGATACATCTCAGCCGCACACTAGTAACAATGACTAGGATTGTGTCTATCGTCATGCGATTATGGTTTTGACTCTCAGTGACGACCACACAGGTCATAATTCTCGTTGATCGTGGCCTAGGAGTGGTCATCGTGAGAGAGGAGTTTTACCCCATGTAGAGACGAGAATAAGTAACTCTCCTAGTAACCCTCCTGAAGAATGGTCAGAGAACCACCTTCTTCCCTGCACTGCCTCCCCACCTATATGTATAGATTGGAGGAAGAGATGGAACATGAAGGGAGGAGAAGATTACAGGCGTATGCATAGGATGCCATGGAGTTTCATGTAGCTGATAAGGAGGTTCATAGGTTTCTGCTCTGCCATGGAAGCAGCTGGCGTCGGGCTCGACAGTAAGCACGGTGCCTTGCTTCCAGTGGAAGGTATGGGCGGAATCACTAGGGGATTGCACCCTTGCTGCTTTGAGCCTACGAGATGCCAAGGCGGATTTCATGGCGGCGTGGAGCACAACCATAGGAGGCGTCGGCGAGACAGAGCATCTTTGCTCTGTTGATCGGTTGCCGGAGTAGATCCCTTGAGGAGACGCTCCCTCACGGATTGAGAACAGAACGAGACTCGTAGCGGAACCTGGAGCCGGGCGGGTGGCCCCATCTCATCACGAGGAGGTGGAGGTCCATGATTGCGGTCAGGAGTGTGGCACATGCTGGGGGCAGTGCTCTGGAGCAGGCCGGAGACTGGATCCCTACGGCGGTGGTGGCTTCACGCAAAGAAGAGGGCGTGAACTCGCCCCAGGCCGAGCGGCAAGCAGGTGCAGGCGAAGCTCTAGAGATCAAGTTGGAGGCCTGAGTAGCCGGCATCACACATGATCAACCAAAGATCTTGGCAGCAGGTCATGGACTGGAGCCTCTGTGGGAGATGGATTGCTCAAGGAGGATCCACCAGTCGCGACAGCGGCTGTTAGGTGGAGACGCCCAAGTTGGGCGCTGAGATCGCAGTGGGGTGATCACAAGGAGGAGCCATCCTCGGCCGGCGGATCCCAGAGTAGAACTAAACCTGACCGCCCGGTTTGATCAAGGACCCAACTGGGTCAAGCGGACCAAGCAAAGAGTGGTGACTCCTTAGCGTCCACGTGGCGATGCCGGATTGGTCACAAAGAGGTAAATCTTCAGCAAATACTAGGATCTTGCATAAATCATAGAAAATAGCTCGATGATCCGAAAAATACAAATAAGGTACCAAAATTCTCAGAAAAATGAGTAGAACACATTAGAATAATAATATCAGGCTTTTGATGCTCTAATCTCAGTGATATCATGAAAGATGTGTAATGCTCATTTAATGGATAATAAATATCAAATGATGATATAAAAGTATGGGAAAATGTCAGTAACTCCATAATAATGTTTTTAACCCGTATGATGTCTGTAATCATGATGTTGATGCACGAAATCATATGATTTGCTTAATATGGCTAATTCGGGCTAATAACCCAAATTAAAATGCAATAAATGCACACATGCTCAATAAATGATGAAATTCACAGAGTAAGCTCATATCAGTATATTGAACCTCAGTTTTAATTATGAGATCATAATGATGAACAAAATCCATGTTATATGCAGATGAATATTACTACATGGTATGAAACCCTGTTTTAGGTTAATGCATGTAACCTGAGGCTAATAGGTTCACATAATGATGGAAAATATGATTATCAGTTAATGAGTAAATAATCTGGAATATGACATCAGTAAGATGATTCTAAGACAGGAATACAAGTAATAATGCACTTATCTTAATGAGATAAGCAAACCCTAATATGAACACGATTAGGGTTAAGATGAGATATAATAATATGAGAATTTGATGACAGTATATGTGGTCTTGTCTTGATCAGGTTTGACCAAGATTATAGTTGACATCAGTGATATGTGATTAGGATATCTCTTTGGAAGGTACGCCATTACCTCTTACTTGGCTTATTATACAATATGCTTGTGTTATATGGTAGTAAAGACTTGGCATATGGTATTGATTGAAATGATTGTTCTTGTAAGATATGTTGCTCGATTTTCCATAGTTATGTCTATGAACACATGAAACATAAAATATCTGTTCCATTATATGAAAGCACTAACTCTTTGGTAGTGTGCTTGGAAGTGACCTAACTCTTTGGTAGTGGTCACATTGTACATATGACCTAACTCTTTGGTAGTGGTCTGACCTAACTCTTTGGTAGTGGTCACCTTGTACAAATGATCTAACTCTTTGGTAGTGATCATAAAGGCCTTGATATATAATGGAAAATGTCTTAAAATATGTGTTTTCTTTTGTTAATGAATATCCTTGTGCAAGTATATGCTTTTCTTATATTCTTCTGTTACTGCCAAGTATATTAGTTTTATCTTATTGCCAATATATGATGAGAGGTATATAAAAAGACACGTAGGCATACTCAGTACAATATTCATGAAATATTGTGCTGACGTGTACCGCATGTAACCTTTTGTTTAGGTTGTGGTTATGCTCTTGAAGATCCAGGATAGTTGAGAGTTGTGTGGCGAGCTGATGTACAGGTGGACCTGTTGTCTTAAGATCCTGTTGTTTAGCTGTAGCACATGTATATGTATAAGTTTGTTGTTCAATATGTAATATCAAATGTTGTAACAATTCATGTTGTAATTATATGTTGAATGGTGAACATGTGTTGTGGTTTGTTTATTGTTCATGTATATGTGCTACTGATTGTTTCCTTATGACTTCCTCTTATTTTCTTCTACTTAGCCTCGTGTGGGATGTTTAAATTGGGATTCTCACTGAGGTGAGGGTTTCAATTTGGACGTCACACATCAGATTAAGTTTTAGAAAATCCGGGGACATCACAGGTGGTATCAGAGCATGAATAATAGCAAAGCCTGACATTTGCTCATTATGCAACTTAAAACTAAAGAAGCTTGAACCTTAATAATCTTTTAGGGTTAGATTAGTCATCTTTTAGAGATTAGATCTGACCTAGCCTCTAGGTTAGCACCTAGATGTCTGAGAACTAGGTCTAGACTGGTGCTTGTTGAGTAGCAAGTCCTTATATGTCGTTCTTTCCTTGTAGTGCAGCGGTATGGGACGTTGCACTATTTGGAAATGACGTGCATCGAGGGAAGAGAAACCCTAGACATATGGCGCTCATTATCTAGAGTAGATACACTAGTCTACACCATGTTCTCACCCCTTTCACTAGTTTTCATGACACTGGACTCTCTACTATGTGTGGGACACTCATTTTCAGGATTTGGTTTTTGATTCCAATCAGATCGAACCTTGATAGTTTTCTCTGACGTTTGTTTTATCAGAGAAAAACTATATAATATTTTATTATGTATATGTATTACAAAAATGTGTCCCCACACAAGTATGAGTAGGAGGTGTTCATGTAACCTAAGTGAAAGTGAATGACATCAGTATAGAAGAGAGAGTAGTTCTAGATTAGATGTCTAGAGCCTTTTTGATGTATATGATAGATGGAATACATGATATAAGTTTTGATGATATGATGTAAGTCTTATATAGAAGACATAAGATGTTTATGAAGATATATGTTTGTCTTCGAGGACTTAAGTTCAGTTTTGAGGATTTGAAATAAGTTTTAATGATGCAGGTATGAGTTCTTTTATGATATGAGATAAGTTAAGTTAAGACAAGGTTGTGAGTCGGCATGAGCCTCAAGTTCTTTTGCGAAGGAGGACCTCTAGTGTTAGGACCAGTTTTGGGGTTAGCTCAAGAGAGAGCGAGACCCACAGGGAGAAGGTCAGAGAACCTAGACTCCACGATATGAGAAATATGAGATATGTGATATGATATTTCCTAAACTAGAATACTCCTAAGTGAATGAGTTGAGTTGCCTAATGCACGATTCCTATAGTTTGTTGAACCCTAGATGTCCTTGGGAAAACCAAACCCTAGAGACAGAGAGAGGATGGTTATATGTGTGCATAAGTGAACATCGATATGAGTGCCTGCCATCTGGGTGAGGGAGAGAGCCCAAGACCCTGGAGGAGGTAGCTGTGTAGATTCTGTGAAGCCTCATGCTCGGGTTGGTGGTTTCCCACATAGGAATCTGGTGGTGTATATAAGAGAGTTTTGGGTAAGCATGTTTCATGGGTAGAATACCGATGAAGAGTATAACATATCATGTTTTGGTTTGTGCTTATGTGGCTAGAGATAATGAAGCTATTAGCCAGTGCCAGTGAGGTAACCTAAGAACCCTAGACCGAGAGGGAAGATATAGTTTGTACATATGAGAAACTCATAGAGATGAGTTAGCTCAGCGAGACTGAGCATAGCACTATCCTCAAGTATAGGTTAAGGGAACCTCATTGGACTTGCTGATGTATGTTGATAAGCCACTTGTATAAGTTGTTTAACCATGGTAAAACATATATAAGGATGTGATCTAATCTCGAGATGTGATATAAGTGGCATGATGGAACAATGAGTATAGTTTGGTAAATCTCTATGTATAATGGTTAACCATGTACACGAATAATGATGATAATGTGATGTTGTTGGTTAATCTTGTGATGAAATCACTAATAAATGTTACAGTTTATTATGAACAATGGAATAAGATCATATGAATGAAACATGTTACACGAGGTGTTAAGCTTAGTGCTTAATAATGATGAAAATATAATTTGAAGGTTAGAACAACATAACATGTATAACACCTTGATATGATCTAGATGGATGATGTGAGTTAATTATAGTTAACTCCTTCCTAAAAGGCATATGTTAATGATGAACATGTTCTAACAATGAACTAAATAAAATGTTGGTGACACCTTGATGTATGAGTTAATCCTAGTTTTTTTCCCTTTAGAACATGGTAGTATGATGCGGGAACCCTAATGCATGGGTTAAGATAAGGAAGCAACCCTAACATATGAGATATGTAATGACAAAACCTAAGTTTCTTATCCTTGAGTTTAACCTTGAATGGAGTGTTTGTGCACCCAAGATGGTTGTAAACCTCCTAATAGTGCTTTGGATACATGGTTCTCGGTAACCTTTGCGTATATGTTACACATAGAATATTGCCAACATGTGGATGAAGGCAAGATAAGGTTTTACCGGGAAGTATGAGTATGGTTTACTTTCGAGGATGAAAGTTCTTTTAAGATGTATATGATGTGACAAAGTGGTTTTTATGGCTTAATTCCGAGGACGAAATTTCTTTTAAGGTGTGTAGGATGTGATGGAGTGGACTTTTGGAAATCCTAAAATATCCAATGACACAAGTGAAGTCATGCATGCTGAGTTGTTTTGAGAATCCCAAGTGTTTTAATAAAGTTGGAGTGTTGATTGAGGTTGATATAATAATTAAGATATCTCTTTTTATTGCCTTTTTGAGGAATTTAACTGAATGGTCTAACAAGTGAGTTTTGGCACCAATTCGTGTAGCAAGGTTTAAGATCCTTACAAGATGTGTGGGTGATTTAATGTCACGCATCCTTTTAGAGGGGAACACGGATCAACTAGAGTGTAGGATACATCTCAGCCGCACACTAGTAACAATGACTAGGATTGTGTCTATCGTCATGCGGTTATGGTTTTGACTCTCAGTGACGACCACACAGGTCGTAATTCTCGTTGATCGTGGCCTAGGAGTGGTCATCGTGAGAGAGGAGTTTTACCCCATGTAGAGACGAGAATAAGGAACTCTCCTAGTAACCCTCCTGAAGAATGGTCGGAGAACCACCTTCTTCCCTGCACTACCTCCCCACCTATATGTATAGACTGGAGGAAGAGATGGAACATGAAGGGAGGAGAAGATTACAGGCGTATGCGTAGGATGCCATGGAGTTTCATGTAGCTGATAAGGAGGTTCGTAGGTTTCTGCTCTGCCATGGAAGCAGCTGGCGTCGGGCTCGACAGCAAGCACGGTGCCTTGCTTCCAGTGGAAGGTATGGGCGGAATCACTAGAGGATTGCACCCTTGCTGCTTTGAGCCTACGAGATGCCAAGGCGGATTTCATGGCGGCATGGAGCACAACCATAGGAGGTGTCGGTGAGATAGAGCATCTTTTCTCTATTGATCGGTTGCCGGAGTAGATCCCTTGAGGCGGCGCTCCCTCACGGATTGAGAACAGAACGAGACTCGCAGCGGAACCTGGAGCCAGGCGGGTGGCCCCATCTCATCACAAGGAGGTGGAGGTCCACGACGGTAGTCAGGAGTGTGGCACGTGCTGGGGGCAGTGATCTGGAGCAGGCCGAAGACTAGATCCCTACGGCGGAGGTGGCTTCACGCAAAGAAGAGGGCGTGAACTCGCCCCAGGCCGAGCGGCAAGCAGGTGCAGGCGAAGCTCTAGAGATCAAGTTGGAGGCCCAAGTAGCCGGCAGCACACATGATCAACCGAAGATCTTGGCAGTAGGTCATGGACTGGAGCCTTTGTGGGAGATGGATTGCTCAAGGAGGATCCACCAGTCACGACGGCGGCTGTTAGGTGGAGACGCCCAAGTTGGGCGCTGAGATCGCAGTGGGGCGATCGCAAGGAGGAGCCATCCTCGGCCGGCGGATCCCAGAGTAGAACTAAACCTGACCACCCGGTTTGATCAAGGACCCAGCTGGGTCAAGCGGACCAAGCAAAGAGTGATGACTCCTTAGCGGCCACGTGGCGACGCCGGATTGGTCACAAAGAGGTAAATCTTCAGCAAATACTAGGATCTTGCATAAATCATAGAAAATAGCTCGATGATCCGAAAAATACAAATAAGGTACCAAAATTCTCAGAAAAATGAGTAGAACACATTAGAATAATAATATCAGGCTTTTGATGCTCGAATCTCAGTGATATCATGAAAGATGTGTAATGCTCATTTAATGGATAATAAATATCAAATGATGATATAAAAGTATGGGAAAATGTCAGTAACTCCATAATAATGTTTTTAACTCGTATGATGTCTGTAATCATGATGTTGATGCACGAAATCATATAATTTGCTTAATATGGCTGATTTGGGCTAATAACCCTAATTAAAATGCAATAAATGCACACATGCTCAATAAATGATGAAATTCATAGAGTAAGCTCATATCAGTATATTGAACCTCAGTTTTAATTATGAGATCATAATGATGAACAAAATCCATGTTATATGAAGATGAATATTACTACATGGTATGAAACCCTGTTTTAGGTTAATGCATGTAACCTAAGGCTAATAGGTTCACATAATGATGGAAAATATGATTATCAGTTAATGAGTAAATAATCTGGAATATGACATCAGTAAGATGATTCTAAGATAGGAATACAAGTAATAATGCACTTATCTTAATGAGATAAGCAAACCCTAATATGAACACGATTAGGGTTAAGATGAGATATAATAATATGAGAATTTGATGACAGTATATGTGGTCTTGTCTTGATCAGGTTTGACCAAGATTATAGTTGACATCAGTGATATGTGATTAGGATATCTCTTTGGAAGGTACACCATTACCTCTTACTTGTCTTATTATACAATATGCTTGTGTTATATGGTAGTAAAGACTTGGCATATGGTATTGATTGAAATGATTGTTCTTGTATGATATGTTGCTCGATTTTCCATAGTTATGTCTATGAACACATGAAACATAAAATATGTGTTCCATTATATGAAAGCACTAACTCTTTGGTAGTGTGCTTGGAAGTGACCTAACTCTTTGGTAGTGGTCACATTGTACATATGACCTAACTCTTTGGTAGTGGTCTGACCTAACTCTTTGGTAGTGGTCACCTTGTACAAATGATCTAACTCTTTGGTAGTGATCATAAAGGCCTTGATATATAATGGAAAATGTGCTTAAAATATGTGTTTTCTTTTGTTAATGAATATCCTTGTGCAAGTATATGCTTTTCTTATATTCTTCTGTTACCGCCAAGTATATTAGTTTTATCTTATTGCCAAGATATGATGAGAGGTATATAAAAAGACACGTAGGCGTACTCAGTACAATATTCATGAAATATTGTGCTGACGTGTACCGCATGTAACCTTTTGTTTAGGTTGTGGTTATGCTCTTGAAGATCCAGGATAGTTGAGAGTTGTGTGGCGAGCTGATGTATAGGTGGACCTGTTGTCTTAAGATCCTGTTGTTTAGTTGTAGCACATGTATATGTATAAGTTTGTTGTTCAATATGTAATATCAAATGTTGTAACAATTCATGTTGTAATTATCTGTTGAATGGTGAACATGTGTTGTGGTTTGTGTATTGTTCATGTATATGTGCTACTGATTGTTTCCTTATGACTTCCTCTTATTTTCTTCTTCTTAGCCTCGTGTGGGATGTTTAAATTGGGATTCTCGTTGAGGTGAGGGTTTCAATTTGGACGTCGCACATCAGATTAAGTTTTAGAAAATCCGGGGACGTCACATGAGAGGTGACATTGTTCAATAATGAACTGAGGGTTTCATACCCAAACATATCATCATGATAATGATAATGTTGAAGGGATGAGATTCTCAATAATGTGTTCAGGGGACTGAGATCCCAGGATAAGTGTAACAAGATATGTTCCAATTGATACAAGATGTCTTGAAAGATATGTTACACCTTTCTATATAGAATTTATCTACAATTCATGTTTGTAACTTGATTGATGCTAAAAGATGTTGTATGCACTTAATCTATCAAGTAAACTAAAAATGTAGTTGACCTGGACATAGATCCATTCAGTGTCAAGATTTGCTGAATGGTCAAACAAGTTCTACCCAGAATGCATATTGTTGAATATAAAGGGTGCAAGTTGAAATATCTCCTTGTATCCTTAACTAATAGGATTGGCTATGTGCCATACCCTAAAGATTAGGATTGACTTTGGGTCATACCCTAACAAGAGTGTAGTTGTACCATGACTTAATAAACAATCAGGATTGCTTACGGTCCATGCCCTGATATAATCAGGATTGATTGCAGGTCATACCCAGATAAGAGAACATGTTATGCACTATATCTCTATAGAGAAGATCCTCTATACACCAGGCTAGATATAATGTAGTTTGACTCATATTGTCACTGCCAATAATCTCGTACTGTCTGAGAAATGAGAGGTCATGGATTCCGGCTCTTCCATAGACCTATATGGCACTAATGTTTACTTCACTGTGGTCAATTGGAGATGGAAGGTATATTTCCATCTCCATAGGGCATAATAAGATGGATTGTTTAAAGATGTAATCAGTCATGTAGCGTATTTGTTTAAGGATCAAATATGGAAACATTGGTTGAAGCCTTGCTTTGAATTTTATTTTGTTTAATTTATAACAGTTATACATGTTCTTCATATTCCTTTTAAAAGTGATTAAATTATCTATTGCTCAGTTATAGATTCTTGAACTATTAAGATGTTGAGACTGCTCTACTCTGCATATAATTAGTAGTTATACTTGTTTAATTCAATAAAGGTTTGTTCTGCTCTCATTCATAAGATTTATCTGTGATAATAATATTGTTGGCAAAGAGTTATATCTCTCACTGGGACTTGTTGTCTCACCCCGTGGGTTCCACAACATTTTAGGTGGACGTGCATGAGGAGGTAGATATCGTGTAGTAGGGAGTGGGTAGCATCACCAAGAATAGCAGTAACAACTCAGTGTGCTGCTATGTGTCTTGTAGATATAGAGCCCTATGTGTCATTCATGTACTCTCAGGTCCTTTGGGAGATAGCGTGTAAATAGTTTTATAATCGATCTGAAATTTTGGCTTATATGCCCCGATGGATAATGTTGATTTTGTGTATGTTTAGGAAAAGCAACTGTTATCTCATTTCCTTGTGAGGTGATGGAACAATGTATGTACAAAGTAAACCATGATGTATATAAATGGTTTGGTTCTTTCTGAAAAGAATTTCCTATTAATGGATCTCTTGGAAAAAAGTTTTTAATTTTTAGTGATTTTTGTTAATCCGCTATTAATGATTAATTCTGCGTAGTTTTGTGTGATTATATTGTCAGTTTGATAGCGGTCATCACAAAATGTGCTTAGAAAACCAACATTACTAACCACTACTTCATTTGCCTATATATAGTATATACAAACAATATGCCATATTTACAAGGAAATCTATGTAGCAAAAAAATATTGTCCAATGTCAGTTATACTTTATGTCAACACTTGTTGTATAGAGAAGAATAAAAAAAATTACATTAAAAATACTTGTTGTGATTGGATGAACTTAAATAAATAGACAAAATTATTACGGTCCTTCACTTGAAGGACCACTGGCATTTGATAGAGATTTGCATGCACGAACAAATCATGAATCACAACAACAACACAAATATCTATGATTTTTATAAAAGGACCCAAGACCAGATCTTTCAAAGAACCAACATGAGAAGCTAGCATCAAATGTAGTAAGCACCTCAAAAACTTAAGCTACTCCATCTGCAAATCCCTTTTCTGACATTTAATTCAACTTCTAGGGTAAGTGGTTGAAGAACTTTTCCATACCCATTTGAAGAATGAGCTCAAGGATTGAAAGGTGCAATATTGCATAAATTGTCTACAACAACTCACTGACAACAAAGACTATAGTTTTCTCATTCTACATTGGATCATGAAAATATTAGATGGAGGAAATATTGTAGGTGATACAAGTACAGGCAACTATATCCATGGGTTGAAATGGACACATGTACTACAAATACTAAAAAACAAGAGGAGCCTTATTCTATAGAATAATCAATTATGAATTTGTAATATTTGGGTAACATGAGATGACTTAATCCAAGATTTGTTATATTTTGCTGACAACATTGATCTAATATTGATGTATGCTATGATTTTTGATATGTTGATATAATTTGTCACCTACTTTTACATAGTTATGACTATTTTGTAATGAATGTGCCTAAATTAAAGGGTTGGTGCCTAGTTTCCACCAATTAGTGATTGCCTTGTGCATGTGTGCCTAGTTTGTAATGTTTCACACCTAGTTACATCACATTGATCAATAGATCTATTGAGAATACTTTGCCACAGTATGCACCTCAAATGAAAGGTTGGCACTTAAATTGCACCATGTACAACCTAGTTTAAAATGTTTTTGGCATGGTTACATCACATTGATCAACAGATATATTGCGGCTAGTTTCCCTTAATATGCACCTAAAATATATGGTTTACACCTACATTGTACCATGTAGTGCCTAGTTTGTGCCATGTAGCACCTAGCTTGTAATATTTCACACCTAGGAAGTTAATCACATATATGAATTCATGTTTGAACTTTTTTAGTCAATAATCATATGTTTGAAATTTTTATTATTTAATTGAATTAAAAAGAGAGATTAGTTGGAGCATACTTGAGGACAAGTATTCTTTTAAGCTTGGGATGGTTATGGATCCCTGGCTTGGGTATCCATATTGTGTTGTTTTTCTCTTTGTTCACAATAAGATATGTAGAATTCATTCTTATAGGCAATATATATAGTTTATTGCCAAATGCACTTATGGATGTTCCTTACACATTTTTTAGGTACTTTGGAGGCTACTTGATGGATGGAGGACGGAGATATGACTACTAGGACTTATACTTACTTGGAGAATCCCAAGAAGCCATTAAAGACAAGTCCAATCTAACCCAAGCTTCCAAAGAGTCAACAAAGCAAGTAACTCCATGACTTGATCAATAAACCATCCAAAGTGCACCCCATGCCCCCAACAATGATCAAGCTACAACAACTGTAGCAAGACAAGAGCAGAGAAAACACCAAGACCCCATCAAACCCCTCCATGTCCTAAGTATACCACACCCACTCCATGGAATGGTTGTTCTATCCCTAGAAAGGTTGTGCTATGATGGCCAAAATCCACATTTCATGACCATCTCACCATAAATCCCCCAAACATACACTAAAAAACCTAAGTCCCTCACCTAGGCCCTAGAACAAGCATTATGATCATACAATCATCATGATAGAATGGACATTTGTGCCATTTCCTTGTACATTCAATCAATTTCCACCATCCACATCCAAAAGGACCATTCTCACTAGAACAGTCATGCCACATCACATCCAGAATGACCATTCTATCCAGAACGACCATACCACAACCACAGAAATGGTAGTTCCGTCTTGGAATGGTTGTTCCATCCTAGAATGGCCACTCCACTTAACATATCCATACACTCCCTTGGGCCAGCATGTCCATTCTACTCCCAAAGTAGAAATTCTTCCCCTGAACCCTACTACTTCCTATAGTTTATTTTCTAAACTACCCCACACATAACCCTAGCCACCCTGCCCCCTATATATACTCTAGTGGTATCCAAGAGGCAAAGACTTACCACCTCCTAGCTATTTTAGCAACCACCTATTCTCCCCTACTCCATTACACCTCCATTCACTCCAAAATTCTAACCTTTTAGGGTTTATGTCATTCTACTTCCATTTCCTATGCTTTGGACCTTGGAGGAGGGTGGTGCTTGGTTATCTATAGTTGTAGGTGAAGAATGAGAAGTATTCATTGATCTCTATGGAATTTTACTTCTCTTTTCATTCTTCTTTTGTTATTTCTTTGACTATGCACAACTAAGCTCATTTGAATGTTGTTTGGGGGCAATTATTTGTAATTATGATACCATGTTGGGAAATAATTGTGCGCTAAAATTTATTCAATTTCCTATTTCTATATTATTGCATGTTCCTGTTGCCTACCTCTTGTCATGGTTGTTTGAGCTATGGAACCAACTAAGGAGTAGGAAAATGGATGATTTTATGATTTTTGGTGGAGAAGTTGCTAAGTTATATTAGCTAGTTTCTGCTCCTTCCCCTTTGTCTCTCCATTCTCTTATTCCTAGGTGAGAGATCTAATTGACAAGTTCTTCTCTTCCACATACATTTAGTTAAATAGCTTGCTTAGTGGTTAAATGGAGATAGTGGAATGTGACATACTTGTCAATTAGATCTCTCACCTTTAGTCTACACCACTCCTTGCCCCTAAGCGT
This sequence comes from Alisma plantago-aquatica, assembly GCA_963693085.1. NCBI lineage: Eukaryota > Viridiplantae > Streptophyta > Magnoliopsida > Alismatales > Alismataceae > Alisma > Alisma plantago-aquatica. Next base: position 1,224,764,121 of record OY856412.1, read on the forward strand.
ATTAGAAAAAGTCCATCTATAAGCCTTAGACTTGTATAATATATATCCATCCCTACATATTCATTAGTGAATAGAGACTCATAAGGGTAGATGGTGGGTTATAGTGACTAGTTCCCCTATGCACTACCATTCCGTCATTGGCCAACTAATAGAGTAGGATGCATGTTCTACATTGGTCCTTGTTGTTTGGCTTAGTAGCTACTTATTGGATATTTGTGCATGAATAGTATCCTCACTTGGTTTATCATTGTAATACCCCCAAATATTCCACTACCACATCTACTTCCTTAAACCCTATTTTTCTTTATTGCTAGTTAGTTGTTTCTTGCTTGTTTAGTCTACTTGTTTGCCTTGTTCATGCTAGTTAGTTCTTGTTAGAGTAAATAGTGCTTATTTAGTTGCTTGTGTTAGGCTTTTAGTCAATTTCATAGTGTGTTTTTTTTATTCCTGTTTTTAATTGCTAGTTTAGCTTAGTTAATTCCCATTCCTCTCTCTCTTTCTTTCTTGATAGTGGTTGACCTGACTTAGTTTAATTTATCTTCTAGTTTGTTTAGTCAGTGTCAATCGATTAGGGTTGACTTATGCTTTGATTTTTGTTTTCCTTCCTTGTTCGCTTGTTCGCCATAGTGTAATGCAACCCCCAATAAAAACCTACAAACCCTATTTCCCTGCTCTAGAAACCTAAAGAAACAAACCCTAGCTACCTTTCCTACCCCACTCCTTGTGAATGTACCTGTGACTTTCCTTATCTCTATACTACAATCCAAGCTTTATGCATTTTTAAGATAGTATTTTTGTATTATCAAAGAGCATGTAAATTGGGGCCCTTAAAAAAATTATTATCCCTCTTTCTTGTGCATACCCATGCGAGCGAGTCAATATGTGCCTAAATTAAATGATTGACTCCTACATTATGTAGAGTAGAGCCTAGTTTTTTCCTGTTAGTTCATAGTTTGCCTCAATAGATATATTGAATCTACTTTGCCTCGTGATGTGCATAAAATAAAAGTTTGGTGCCTACTTTGGGACATTTACTGCCTCAATTGTGCCATTTAGCACCTAATTTGCATTGTTTTGTGCATATCTATATCATTACCAATGAACTATTGATCTTAATTTCCTTCACTATGTGCCTAACTTAAAAAATTGGTGTCTATTTTGATCATATATTTAAATTAGTAATAAATACATAATGAGCAACACATTTTTCTTTTTGCAAAAAATTGATTGCTTCTACTTACAAAAAATATATGTCGTATTCACTCTACTTGTTTTAGAACCAGTGAGTTTTCGTCATTCTCTAATCAAAAGACTTGAACCTCCTCTTACATGGTCGACCAACTTGATCGGCCATATTTGGATTTTGAATGTCTTTATTCGTTGGTGGTTGCTTAGCCTATAGTGTAATTGTACGAAATTAGAAACTTACATAGTTATAACTTAATGATGAACACAATGATAATTACATTGTTTGTTAGAATGATGCCCCTTTTTATTTTCTCCAGACCTTGGATAAATATATCAAAATTTCCTAAGACATATAAGATGCATCGGTTCAAAACTCTTCCATTTTAATATAGCATAAATGAGCTACTATAGTCAACTAATTCTATGGTATCTGACTTTTCTAGAATTTGCTTGATATTTTTCCATCTCTTAATCAAGTTGATATTTCCGTTCAACTTGTAATTTCCAAGGAATATATAGACATCAAACATGTGTCTACATAAGTCCTTGATATTCAAACAAAAAATAATGACAAATAGTTGTGTGGTTTAACATGTTGTAGATAACACTAAATTTTTGGGGAATAGGGATGATAGAGAAGGCCCTCTTGCTTTATCAGTAGATTGCTTCAACAATGATGTAACTAGGAAAGAGGGTAGCAAGATACCTGGTCCTGGAGCAAGTCCAATGACTACTCTTGCTCATAGATGTGCACTGTTTGCAAGATTCACACGGACAACTGGTGATGACATCCTCCTAGTGTAGCACCATGGATGGTGGTGGTTTTTGTCCTCCTAGTGTGGTGGCAACAAGCTTCATACCTTGACGTAGTCCACGTGGATCACTGGGAACTCCACATTATTCTACCAGATCCAATGGGAAGGAGTTGTCCCTTCAAACATCAACGTGCTAGCTTTGACTTGCTCTCCCTTGTTATCTCTCTGTTGTTGTCTCTCTCTTTTACTAGTATGACTTGCTGGGGCTCTCACGTTACCACAACTATGAGAGGACAACAATTTTCAGAGCTTATTGTTGTGTCTCCTAAAAGCCTTAACTACCCCTCTATTTATAGGAGGGTCAGGGTTTCTAGATCAACTAGGAGCTGAAGAGATGCAATTTGATGAATTTTCTAGAAGTTGTGAACCATGAAATGATCGGTTCACATGAAATAATTAGTTCAACACATGAACTAGTTGGTTCACTTGCTTTCCTATTTTTGGTCACATTGGTTTCAATATTTGATTAATGCACAACATGACATCAACATCAATACTTGATCCAATCGTATTGATCATTGACCCATGCAATTCACAAGTTGAACTAGTCGTTTCATACTTTAAACTAGTTGGTTCACTAAATAAACTTCTCGATTCATGTCCCAGTTCAGGCAATGTTCAGCCAATGTAGTTTAAATTGACTTGACACTTCACCTTGATCGGTTGAACATTTGAACCGGTTAGTTCATAATCTTGTCAGTCAATGTTCAGTCATTGTTGTTTAAATTTTGAATACCTAAACATTTTAGTAATCAAGTTAAACCATATTAATGAATATTTTTCTCCATGTGCATTCTATGTGTGTGACCCATAGGTCCCAAGGTACGTTGGTAGTGAATGTCCATAACCAATCTATGACATCACAAGCAATGATCGGTATCTAGAAACACATCATTGCTACCCAAGTAATTAGAAAATTGGAGAACAACTTTAACCCATAATATGTGATTAGTGTTACGATCATCGTATAGTTCCTTTGTCTTTGATATTCGGATTGAAAATGAGGCATGTAATCATCATCCTCTTAATGTTCAATCCTTGTTTGCATACTATTGAGATACATGTGAGCTCAATATCACATATTGACTCACATGAGTGTGGTCGTGCATTTCTCAATCTCGCTTATCAAGTGGAGCCGATATCACTCTCTTATAGGAGATATGAAATCCCATATACATCACTCATAGTCATTCCCATGGATCACAATGTGCCCGAGCATATTATGGCAACCCTTATTCAAGGTCACGTTGGATGGTGTCAACGTAGATTAAACGACATGTGATGAGTGTAGTGACTTCAGGTCTAAGAGCCACAATCACCACTATCACTGTGAGAGATGATTTTGACTATCATTCTATGGTTCCACATATCACTCTCAAGGTCAGTAGCGACCCTCTCCCCATATTATCCCCAATCTAGGTATACTGAGAGGGCAAATGCCATTACTCTAATATAGGATCCATGGTTTAACAATTAACTAGGATTATATTAAATCTTTTCTTTTGGTGCCCTCTTCTGTGGATGTCCATTTTCCATCATACTTGCAGAAAAATAGCAGATTATCCTAAAACGCTATGAAATAAAAATATGGTCAGTATAACAAGTTATATGTGTGGGGGAAACAAAATATTTGCATCTATGTGTAACAACATATTCAACCATAGCAACAAATATCATTACAAAATTGAGCATGCATTTTCTTTCTTACTTATCATCTTAATATTTTTTGGGACACTCCCTCCATGGAGTACTCATGTGGGGAACCCCTCTCATTAAGGTTTTGTCCTTGCAATGGACATCTCATGACCCCCCATTCCTGGGCTCAGTCTATATGGCATTCCTTTATCGACTAGGCCTCACAATGACCATCTTATCATGGCTTGGTCCCATAATGGCCATCCTATCATGGCATCATCTTATTAGTGATTATCCTATCTTGGCTTGATCATTCGTCACCATAGTGACTTCACTTACATCCCACATGTATCTCTTACATCTGCTAGAGATAGTTGAGCAAGTTATACTTATATGATGTGATTATCATAGTGGCTTTAAGGATTGCAATAATTAAATAAACAACTAATAGTTCATTTGCAATCAATGCAGACACCTAAAAAATCCTTGAGAATTATGTAAGTTGAGTAGCCATAGGTGTAGCCACATACCTTTCTTATAAGTAGTTGATGTCCGAGCAAAGAGGTAACAAGAGCAAACAATAGAGCAACTGCCCTGAAATTAAAGCATAATACACGTGTTATTATTTTATCCAAAATCTATCATTAATACTGACTTGCGGTTTCATTATGGTTTTGATTTCCCAAACTATGATTACCACTTTTCATGTCCTTTTGATTCATAAACCCTGGTTTTATCATCATATGCACTTTTCATCTCAAGAAAACCATAATTCATCAATTTATGAATTATCAAACTCAAAATACCCCCAAGTTACCCTTTTATCCAAAAAGGTTAGTCTTTGACTATTTAAGATCAATTGAACATATTTAGATCATCAAAACCAAGAAATTAGGGTTTTTATACATTAAACACATTAAAGTTAGCATCTTTAAGCAATTTTCAAATTAAAGATATAACTAGGTATTTATCATATTTGTATTGCATATCTTGTATTTTTATGAGCCAGATTCATATATTACATGTTATCATTGGGTCATCATATAATTTATTAGCATTTTTGCAAATTTGATTCATTTCACCCAATCACATGTCGCCACCTAGGTAGTGTACCCCAGTCCCAGCCTTGCCAACTAGGCTGGGCCAACTAGTGAGCTCACACCACCTAACATGAGCATGCCCACATGTATCGTATACGTTGGGATGAAAAGAGAGTGAAATGCACTAATATGCCCTTACCTTAATAAAAGAGGAGGTGGGGGCAGAAGAGTAAAATGACTCCTTGGTCGACTTCAACCTCAAATTGGTTCCTTCTTCACAAGCATCCGGTCAACCTGGAGGTTGACTCTAAGCACTAGGCCTTCCTAGTAGCAAGTGAAGTCGACACTACATCTGCCACCCCTTGTCGGACTCAAAGGTGCCCACCAATTGCTTGAGGACGAACTAAGATCAAAAGAATAGTGAAGATAGATCAATGTGCTGCTTGGATTAGAAATGAGGGAGAGAAGATGGGAAATCAGAGAAAAGTGGAGGTAGGGAGTGAGTCACGAAGTCTAGCGGGGCCTTGTAAGCACACTGGGATCTCATAGGTGTCATTGCCCCTCTGTATATAGGTCTCCAGTTGGTGGGTTGGTTGATGAAGGGATCAGAGGTTTGGGGGAAAGCATTATAGCTTGACAATGGGTGTCAAACCCAGGTTGAATCGGATCGCCTTCTCTCTCTCTGAATCCCATGGGATAGTTTTTAGGAATCCTCGTCGACTAGGGAGGGATATATGTGTGCAGCAAGTTCTTAGTTCCACTATTCCAGTTGTTAAAATGGGCGAAGGTAGGTAACAACCGAGTCACCATTGGATTTGGGATTAACGATCATCAAGCAATACATAAAACACAAAATCTGGATATTATCAAGACTGAAAAGGATTTTCATGACATTTAATACAAATCCATGATAAACCATTCACTTTAGGAATTCTAAAAAATTCCATACATCTTATTCTATTGATCCTTTTTATCCCAAATTTTGAGGGAAGGTTTTTAATGACTTTATCTAGTATGGGCAAAGTTTGAGACAAAAACTCAAAAATAAAAGATATTTTTTTTAATATCCAAGTATTCTCCTTCTAAGGCACATTTTAGGCATTAAATCTATTCTTTTCTCTTTCTACTTTTCCCTTTTATTATTATGATTACCTTTATTATTATGAACCATGTGAAAAAAATAACTAATAGTGACCTTTCACACCATTTTTCTATAGAATACCACACAGTTCTCAAGAGTACATGTTAATTGTTAATTACCCATTATTGTTTGTATTACACTTAATATAGGATTTTCTTATCTTCCTTTTCCCCTTATATCCATTATTAGTCAATTAAAATAGTAGAAACCATGAAATGCATAGCAAAGGGAAATTTGCAAGAGAAACCATACTTCTAACATAAAGCATACTAAGTTTTCAATACATCTTTTTTTATTGAAATAATTGCATTTCAACTAAGTAAAGTACAAGTGAAAACTAGGTTATAACATCCTTCCCCTCTTATAGGAAATTTGTCCTCAAAACTTGACTAATCATACAAACAATTTAGGATGGGACTTTCTCATGTTTGTCTTTAGCTCCTATGTGGCTTCATCATCTCCATGATGCGTACAAAGAACCTTTACCATCTCTATCTTTTTATTCCTGAGCTCTTTCACCTTGGTATCCAATATCCTCACATATGACTTAGGGTATGTCAATATCCCATGGAGTTCAATAGGCTCAATGCTCAGCACATGGCTAGGGTCCTTCACATAGTGCTTCATATTAGACACATGGAACACATAATGCATCATACTATATTGTGGAGGTAATTCTAGGCAATAATCAGTTTCACTAATGCATTCTAGGATCTCAAACGGTCCTACGAACTGGGGACTCAAATTTCCTTTGTTCTTAGCTATAGCTCAGAGGGGTCAGATTTTTAGAAACAGATGTCCACCAATAGTGAAGTGCAAATTAGTCTGATTCGCATCAACAAATGACTTGTATTGGTCTTAGGCTCTCTTTAGCCTTTGCTTGATCAAAGTGACTCTATCAACATATAACAATAGTTCTTTTGACATGAGAAAGGTCCTCTCATCGACATCATCCCAGTGAAGTGGTGACCAACACAACCTCTCATAAAGAGCTTCATACGGAGGCATCCTAATACTAGTTTGGTAACTATTATAATAAGCAAACTTAGCTAAGGGCAAGTACAACTCCCATGTTCCACCCCAATTGAGCACACATGCTCTTAGATCTTCTAAAGTTTAGATTTTCCTTTTTTATTATCCATTGGTCTCGGGGTGATAATCCGTATTGAGTTTCATCATTGTGTCGAGTTCTTCATGCACTTGTTTCCATAACTTTGAATTTCAACATTGTACCGAGTATAGCTCCCATGATCCACCTCAATCGAGCACACATGCTCTTAGATCTTCTAAAGTTTGGATTGTCCTTTCTAACTGTCCATCAATCTGGGGGTGATAATTTATGTTGAATTTCAACATTGTACTGAGTTCTTCATGCACCTGCTTCCATAACTTTGAATTGAACTTAGGATCACAATCAGAAATAATCAAACTCAAAACACCCTGCAAACACATTATTTGTCTAACATATAGTTCATCTAAGTATGACACCTTAGTGGTGATCTTTAGGGCAATGAAGTGTGCTAACTTGGTTAGGTGGTCCTCCACAACCCATATTGCATCATGACCTTTCTTTTTCTTGGGGAGACCCACCACAAAATCCATAGTGATCTGGTCCAATTTCTACTCAGGAATCTCAACTAACTGTAGTAATCCACCAGGTCATTGGTGTTCATCCTTCACCATTTGGCACGTGAGACAATTGGCCACATACAAGGCTATGTCTCCCTTCAAATATCACTTTAAGTCCTTATACATCTTTGTGGTACCAGGGTGCATTGTATACTTAGACCCATGAGCTTCTTGCCAAATACGAGTCTTTAAGGGTGAATCCTCAGGAACCCAAATATGAACCTTTTATCAGATTCCACCATCCACACCAACCGAGAGGTGTATTTGAGGCTTTTCCATCAAAACCTTCATCTTTTCTAACTATGAGTTGGCTAATTGGGATGCTACAAGCTCGGACAATAGGTCTTGATCTGGATATTGGCAATATGAATCCTATCTTCCAATGGTTGTGGTTTCCATCGAGCAAAGTCTTCTAGTCTCTTCTACTAGCTAACCAAACCAGCTGCACAACTGAGATGCTTTCTACTGAGGGCATGTTGGAAGTTTTAGAAAGAGATGTCTCAACTCACTAATCACCTACAAGTGTATAGGGTCAATGTAGTCGACTGTCGAACACAAGGAGCTAGGCTAGTTAGACGCAAATTTGTTAACTTTCATTAATCTAAATCGGGTTATAAAAGGTTGGATGTTTTTACACACTTAAAAGGAAAGCAAAAGCAAAAGGCTTAAAGTAAAAGGGTTTGATTCATCGTTTAAGAGACTGGACATTAGATTTCACCACCATACCATCATATCATATGAAAAAATGAAATAAAGATCATTGTTAACAAGAAAGGAGATTGACATCGTCATGCATTTTCCAATGTCATGAGATGGTTATCAACATCACATAGCACTCCCACGTCTATGCTTAGTCTCAAGCACAACCTAAACCCTCAACATTCCCTAGACACTCCTGTGGTCAAGAGAATACTTCCATAGATTCTACTCCTTACTCCCTCATACATTCTCTCGAAGCATAAGGTGAGCATAAAACATGTATGAGAGGTGGCCAGCCAAATATACAAGCAAGAAGGACCATAGATATCCATAGAAATAGCAAGTTAACTAGTAATAAACATAAATTTCGAGTTCACATGAACAATGGCACGGGAGAGTTGAAGATGTGCAGATACAATGTAGAAATTTTAGAGTTTTACATGTTTAAGAGAAGAAAAAGCTATAGGAACCAAAGATGTAGCCAAAGGAGAGTAGAACTCCGGCTAGAGGGCAAAATTCCACCCTTAGAGCTGCCCCAACTCGGATAGTCTTCCTTATCAGAAAGCTTGAGTGAGAGAAGTAGATCTGTTGCACCTCCGGAGAAGAAATGGAGAAGAAAAGAGGTAGAATGGAGGTTCTTTAGCAAGAAACCACATTTTCCACCGAAAATTTCCCTCCTTAACTCTGGAACTTTTTTGGACGAAAGGCACTTCCAAAATGATGAGTGATAACTGCCCATTGAGTGGCATTTGTCTTTAAAAACAAGGAGTGGTAGTTTTCATTTTTTCATAAATTGATAATGACATGACGTGTCTTTTGAAAGACACGATGAGCCTCGACATGCAATCCCGCTGGATAGTGTTGCTGCAATGAAGTATACAACATGTCAAATAAAGACACACTGTCTGATAACCTTCTGGAGTCAATTCAGGAAAAAGGCACATGACATGTTTGAATAAACACATGTCATGTGTGTTGGCAGCAAAATGTAGTCAACCTCCAAATCATGAGGACACACCGTGTTCTCAGGGCAGGCACATCATGTTGCGTCTTTTTCGTCCTGGGATTAAGGCTGCTAGAAACACACACACTGTGTGAGTTATACCACATGGCGTATTCATCATTTTGTGAAATTATCTATGAAGGGAGACGTCGTGTCGTAAGTAAGACATGTTGTGCGCAATGTTGTTTCTTCAGGAATAACTATACATATGCTGTAATATCATGGAAAAGTTCCACTGGGGTTGGATTTGAGTTGGGCTATCTCCAAATTGACCTTTTCAATGCATGTCTACAATCAACATCATGTGATAAGCAAAATAACTAAAAATTTGGCAAGATAATATGAATAGAGGCTAAATGGAAGACAAAATGAACTGAATTTGTGTGTGAGAATGCACAAAAAGTCGATATGAAATGCACACAACAAATCTCCTTAAGCTTGAATCGTTGATTGTCCTTAAGCAAAAAGAACATATGAACACAAATGAAGGAATTTTCAAGATCATGTATAGATTAAATGAAACGAAAGATGTGCATTAGACCAAACCAACCATGATAGACAGGTTTATACTCATAGCTATCAACTCAACTTAAACATCCATGAAAGAGATTTTTAATTTAGCAGGGGTGGTCACAATTTAGTGAATCAATCAACCAAACAACACTAAATAGGATTTGGATAACCAAGCCAAACAACTAGTGGATGCACAACACAAATTCTCAGCTAGTAAGGGTACAACTGACAAAATCTTAGTTAATATTAACAATCTTAGTTGTACTCTTCCCTTTTCCTAAAAGATGATTTGACAATGGATTTTGGGCTCTGGCACTTGGCTGCTAATGTAGGCTACGTGTGGAGTGTCGGTTGGGGTATTTTTACCCTCTTTTGATACATACCATATAACCATCGTCTCCGGATCGGACTCACACTAGGCTAGAATGATGTGGGTTGTTAGCCATCTTTTACAGGGTATGAGTGAGCATCGCTCCAGAGCCAGACTGGACCAAATCGAACTGGACCGGACCGCGGACCGAATTTCAACAAATATATGGACCGTAGACCAGACCGTTTCGAGGTAGGACCGGACCGAGACCAGACCGTTTTGTGCTAGGGCCGGACCGGATCGTTTGGACCGTAATCAGCCTTTTTTACATGTTTTACAACTTATTTAATTGTACAAAGTTGATAATCTTAGTCACTTCTAACAATTACATAACTTTAGTATCAAACATTTATACTAGTAGTGCTTATATATGTACTTTATTTATAGTTATTATAGAATATACCTTCACATATATATGAATTTTATATAAAAGTCAGTCTGCGGTCCAGACCAGACCAGACTGGTTTTGGACCAGACCGGACCAAAGACCGAACTCATCCAAATTCCCAGACTGTAGACCAGACTGAATTCAAAATGGACCAGACCAGACTGAATTGAGCGGTCTGGTCCAGTTTTATGATCTGGACCATTATTTTCTCACCCCTAGGTATGAGGATGAAATAAGGCAATAGAAATTTTGTGAATTTCCCACAATGTAAGAGAGTCAACTAAAATGTTATAGCTAGATTCTGTTCATTCATTTTGGAAAAAAATTACTGAGAAAGCGGTTGTACATGCACTAAGGGTTTGGCAAGGATATCTCATATTCTAATTAGTGTTGTAAAGTTGATTCATTCACAAAAAATTTAGGCCATTACATGTTTTAAGCAATCAGAGATGTGAAAGGTGAATGTTCAAGCTATAAATGTAAACCAGAATTAAGTACATGTTAGTGGCCAAAGGGTTTCATTTGATTCATACATGCTCTTAAAAAATTCCTTCAAATGGCCAAATAGGGAGAAAGAGGACAAGATGGTTCAAACTTGAAAAGGAAAATAGTTCATTCCACCAAGAAAGCCTCACATCATAGTAGACTTTCCACAGGAAAAAGAAAAATAGAACTAAAGAAAAATAGAACTTAAAAATAGGATGAAACTAAAGAACTAACATGACAAACAATCATGAAAAATGAAAGAAACTACATTATTGGCCGGTTGCATCCCCCCTAAGCTTGAAATTTACAGTGTCCGCACTGCATCAATCAAACTTATAAAAGAAGCAACTGAGTACCTATCATGGTGTGCATCGGTGGGAAGGGCCAGTGCCCATATGATTTAAAAGGGAAGAACTGGCTGACGAGATCATTGTCATCTAGAACATCAACCCTCATGGGCCGTGGAACAAACTCGGGCTACGGAGGAGGTGTAGGCGTGTGCTACTGTGGCATGGAATAGTGGCCTTGAGAGATGTGCCAAGTATCCATGCGGTGAACCACATCATGCATAGCAGAAAATTGTCGACCCATTAGGTCAAGGCGGCCATCCATATGGTCAAACTACTGTTGCACATAGTCGTAAAGGTGCCTGATATTAGGCATGGCTCAGGAGTACTCTGTCTGTGTGCTTGTGGAGGGAGGTGGTGGAGCAGTGGGGGTGCCTCAGAAGCATTTGGACCTAGACCAGCTTCTACTTCTTCTGGGGTATTCAGAATGACCTTCTAGTTGTCTTTATTTGTCAAGGTGATGTGTTCCAAGTCTGGAATGGCAATGTACTGATCTTTATCAAAAACTGATCAAAGAACTACTAAAACTTGGTGTTACTATTTGCAACCCTTGAGATCAAGCCTACAAAAAGAAGATACTGAATATCCACCAGGTTTCTACCTTATGTAGCTTATAGACCTGTCAGGTCCACCTCCAACTTATTGGCAATAAGAGTAATTTAACCCCCACACATAATATCCCCAGATTCTCTTTTCTTCATTTTCTTAATATCTAAGAATTGGGTAATAATATAATAGCATGCATTGACTTTATGATCACATACCATGGCCCACAAGAAAAACAAATCTTGTTTACCGTAGACACCTTGAGTTTCTTTCTTTGCAAAAACCCTTGTACTAAGAAGGTGGTGAACATATCAGAAAATAGGGTTGTGAATAGCGGACACCCTAGTCTTCATTAGTGATCTCATACTGAAATTCATAACTATCAAAAGTTGGCGGGAAGCTTAGTGCCCCTTCGTAGTGGCAGTCTAAAACCTCACATAAATGTCTGAAAGTGAGCTTGAAACATCAGCCCAGAAGACGGAAACGAATAATTGTTTATGGTTCTAATTTCTTCTGGGGGTCGTTCTCGATGGTAAGAGTCATCAAAAAATCATATACGAGGTGGGGGTAAGTGTTTGTTACTGAGCAGCATACGTAACGTAGTCCAAGATCTTTTAGGATGGAGAGGACTTCATCTTTGAATCCCAGAGTAGTGAGTATTTTCTCACAAGCAAAACAAGTTCCTTGAGATGAGGAACTGGTAGGTAGGGTCTTCCTCTGGTGTGACCTTGAACTGGGTGGTGGAGACGTAAGTCGGGGATGAGGAAGAGCTTGCTCCATGTTTGTGGTTCGAGGTTTGCTTGACAGATGCCATGTTGCTTGATAAATTACTGAAATACCTTGCACATGATGTGTCATTGCTGGGACACGACATGTTCTTTTGCAATAGGGTGGTTGAGTAGGGCGGAGACACGTCGTGTCTTTTATGAGACATGTCATATACCTGGAGCTGAAGAGTGGCAGTAAAAGAGGAAAACAGTGGGCTGCATAGATCTCATGCCGTGTATCCAAGGAGGGATGGGCAAGGAGTTTGGTGGAGACATGGATGCAATCTACTTGGTGAGAGCCTTGCACCAGGATGAGGTAAGGCAGTGGCGGCCCTAAGTTAGAGGCGGCTGACGAAAACTCAAGGTCGACCTCTAGCAGTGGGAGAGAGAACTAGAGAGAGCAGGGTGACGGAGGAGGCAGCTTCACGACCCGCGAGGTTGGAGGCGATGATGGCGGCGGTCCAAAGTCAAAGGCGGTTGGCGGAAGCTTGCACACAGTTGGTCGCACAGCAGAGATGCTCCTTACATGGCTATTCACACGGATCGAATGAGGGTGAGTGAGAGAGGTGGCCTAGAAATTAGGTTTAAAACCTCCTTTCCCGTCAAGGAACATGTCATGTCATTTGGAGGACACAGCGTGTTCAATTACAGAGGATGACCACCATCTTCTGAGAAAACTTGTGTTGTCTAAGACGTGCCATGTGATTTTGGCACATGTCGTGTATGAATACATAATTCATTGTATGAAGCTCTTACTGATAACGACACACCGTGTACAAATAAAAACACGACGTGTTCAATTCCAAATAATTCATGCTTGATCTTGTGTATGAAGTACATGTCATGTCTTGATTAGGATACATCGTGTTCATTTCCAGATGAGAACTTCGTATGGTCTGCCTGATAACAACACAATGTCATTTTGAGATATGTCATGTTTTAAAGAGAGTCTACTCGGGTTATGAGTTTTGTGAGTGCCAACACACCATGTCAAATAAAGACATGTTGTGTCTTTTGGAATTTCTACAAAATTCAGCTTCTTATCAGCACCTACAAAAGTGGTGAGATGCAAATATAAATATCTACATTATTACATTCATCCATGGCAAGCTTATTTTGGGAAATTAAATATTGTTCTTGACTCAAACTGCAAAAAGAAAAAAGAAAATCTATCCTAATGTGTGGTCAACACTCACAAGTTCCTCCTTTTATAGTCTAGAGTAAGACTCTTCAATCGATCGGTCAAGCATCTTGGAGGGAGTAAGAGGCTCCCTTGTCAACTTCCTCCCCTGAGGTGTACAGCTTGCAACATTGTCCATTGACCTTGAAGGATGATTGTTTCCCTTATAGCTCCACGGTCCCTTATCGAAAGACATGTAAGACTAAGAATGGTCTAGACCACTTGGATCTCCATTTTCCTGGAAAGAATTTGAGTTTGGAGTTGAAAAGTAGAACTTGGTCTCCTTCTTTGAAGTCCTTGACCTTGATTCTCTTATCATGCCATCTCTTGGTCTTTTCTTTGTAGATTTTGGCATTTTCATAGGTATCCATTCTTAGCTCTTCTAGCTCTTAGAGATGTAACAATCTCTTCTCTCCTACTTTCTTAAGGTCATAGTTCATGAATTTGATTGTCCATAGTGCCTTGTGCTCCAATTCTATGGGTAAATGACATGATGTTCCGTAGACAAGTTTGAAAGGAGTTGTTCCAATGGGGGTCTTAAAATTTGTCTTGTACGCCCATAGTGCATTGTCTAACTTTAGTGCCCAATCCTTTCTTGAACTGAAGATAGTTTTCTCTTGAATAGCCTTCAATTGCCTATTTGAAATCTCAACTTGGCCTGATGTTTGAGGATGATAAGGTGTGGACACCTTATGCTTCACACCAAATTTGTTAAGAAGGTTGTTGAAGTTTCTCTCATTAAAATGGATGTCACCATCTAAAATAATTGCTCATAGAACTCCAAATCTAGGGAAGATGGTCTTCTAAAATAGTTTAATGACTGATTTCACATCTGGAGTTTGAGTGGGGATTGCCTTCACCCATTTGGAAACATAATCACAAGCCACTAAGATGAACTTGTAGCTACATGAGGATGGGAAAGGGCCCATGTAATCTATGCCCCACACATCAAAAATGTCTATTTCCATAATTGAGTTCAATGCCATTTCATCCCTCTTTCAAATTCCCCCAGCTCTTTGGCAATTGTCACAAGCCTTGACAAAAGTGTGCACATCACGGAATAGACTTGGCCAATAGAAATTGGGTTATAGAATTTTGGTTTCTATTTTGTCTGCCCCAAAGTGTCTGTCGTAGGGAGAGGAATAAGAATCTGAAATCACATTAGCAATTTCCTCATTTGGGATACATCTCTTGATGAGTCCATCTGTGTATTGCTTGAACAATGGAGGGTCATCCCAATAATAGAATTTAACATCATGAAGGAACTTCTTTTTCTGTTGGTAGGTAAAATTTGGTGGAAGACAACCAGTGGCAAGGTAGTTTGCAAAATCAGCAAACCACAACAAGGTGAGAGAATTCAATGCATATAACTTCTCAATGGGAAACTTATCATCAATGGGTACTTTATCATAAATGCTAGTAGAGATATGTGAGAGATGGTCAGCTACACTATTCTTTGTTCCTTTCTTATCTTTGATTTCTAAGTCAAACTCATGTGGTAACAATATCCAGCGGATGAGATGGGGTTTAGCATCTTTCTTGCTCATAACGTACTTTATTATAGCATGGTCTGTATACACGATGACCTTGGAACCCACTAGATATTGTCTGAATTTATCAAATGCATAAACAATGGTAAGCATCTCCTTTTCTGTAGTAGCATAGCTGATTTGTGCATCATCAAGGGTCTTGCTTGCATAGTGTATGGCATGGAGTTTGTTGTCTTTTGTCTATCCTAAGACTGCTCCTATGGTGTAGTCACTATCATCACACATCATTTCAAAAGGAGCACTCTAATCTGGTGGTTGGATAATAGGAGTTGAAACTAGGGCATCCTTTAACTTCCAGAAGGTTGTTTGGCAATCATCATTGAATTCAAACTCGGTATCTTTTGCTAACAAGGAGCATAAAGGCTTTGCAATCTTTGAGAAGTCCTTAATAAATCTCCTGTAGAAATTTGCATAGCCTAGAAAGCTGTGAATTTCCTTCACATTGGTTGGGGCAGCCATCCTTTCAATAGCCTCCACCTTAGCTTTGTCCACTTCAATCCATTTATTATAAATGACATGGCCTAGAACTACTTGTGTATGCACCATAAAGTGGCATTTCTCCCAATTCAGCACAAGATTGACTTGTTGACATCTATGCAAAACCTTAGTTAGATTCAATAAACAATCATAGAATGAATTACCATAGACACTAAAATCATCCATGAATATTTCCATAATCTTTTCAATATAATCAGAAAAAAAATGGCCATCATACACCTTTGAAAAGTGACAGGAGCATTGCAAATCCCAAAGGGCATCCGCCTATATGCATAAGTTCCATATGTGCAAGTAAATGTGGTTTTCTCTTGATCGGGTGGATAGATGGGGATCTAAAAGAACCCACTATACCGTCAAGGTAGCAAAAATATGAGTGGTGGGCAAGTCTTTCTAGCATCAAATCAATAAAGGGCAAAGGAAAATGGTCTTTTATGGTGGCTTTATTGAGTTTTCTGTAATCAATACACATTCGCCGTTTGGTTACAATTCTTATTTGAATTAATTCATCATTTTCTCCTTTAATCATAGTTGTTCCTCCTTTCTTAGGTACAACATGTATAGGACTTACCCAAGGACTATCACTTATTGGATAAATAATTTTTACATCTTTAAGTTTTAAGGTTTCCTTCTTTACAACTTCAATCGTGTTCTTGTTTAGTCTCCTTGGGGGTCTATACATGGTTTGGTATTCTCTTCTAAAGCTATCCTATGCATGCAAATGGATGGGTTAAATCCTTTAAGATCATTAATAGAATAACCTATCACATCTTTGTAGCTTCTAAGTTCATTCAAAAGTTGTTCTTCTTGATCATTGTTCAATTCAGCATTTATAATTATAGGAGAAGAAGAGTTTGGGCCTAAGAAAGCATACCTTAACCCCAGTGGGAGGGGTTTTAGTTCTACCTATTTGCTTGGATCTGTGGTGTTTCTCCCTTCATTCTTCTTTGAGTCTTCTTCACTTGGTGAAATCTCCAAAGTTTCAGGACTTTCATCATTATTAGTTGCATTAACATCATCTTCATCAAGATCACCTAAAGTAGTATCGACGGAATTGTTTTCTTCCTCCAGCAATGTGTCAATGGTGTTAACAAGACAACGATACTCCTTAGAGTTGGGTGCCTTCATTGCATCATCGACTAAAAACACTAGTTCTTCATCTCCCACCCAGACGGTGAGTTTTCCTTCTCTAACGTCAACTAAGAAGTCTACAGTGCGCAAGAAGGGTCTTCCAAAAAGGACTGGGTTGGTTGGGTCTTCATGCATGTATAAGACCACAAAATCACATGGGATAAATAAATTCCCTATCTGAATAGGGACATCTTCAATCACTCCTCTTGGATGCTTAAAAGAGAGGTCAACTAGTTGAATTGTCATAGACGTTGGCTTTAAATCTCCCAAGTCTAGCTTTTCCCATTAAGAAACGGGGATCAAACTGATGCTAGCTCCAATGTCTACAAGGCCTTTATCAAAAGTAGAGTTTCCTATCTTTTAAGTGAGAGTAAAGGAACCTTGACCATCTAATTTCTCAGGCATACAGTTCTAGATGATTGAGCTTAGCCTTTCAGGAAGCATCACAGTTTCCACCTGTCTGGATCTCCTCTTCTTTGTTAAGATATCCTTTAAGAACTTGGCGTAGGAGGGAATTTCACCTATGACTTTGACTAGGGGCAGGTTTACATATATGTTTATAATGTCCATTAATTTTTTGAACTTCACATCATCTTTTGTGCTAGCAAACATGTGGGGAAAAGGGGTGTTTGGCTTGTTAGAAGAATCACTTTGCTGTGAATTTCCAGCAGCTTTCTTCTTTTGAGATTCAGCAATATCTTCAACAGTAGTGTCAGAAATCTCTCCATATTTCCTCTTGGATGGTGGTAAAGATCTTCCTATGACTTCTCTACTCCTCAAGGTTATATATTTACAAGTCTCCTTCAGATTCATAACGGGTCGACTAGGCAAGGAACCTAAAGATATTCCTTGGTTGGCTAATGCTTGTTGAGCTATCTGATTCTCCAACATTTTAGTGTGAGTGACAATCCCATCAACCTTTGAAGAGAGTTGTGTGACATCATATTTCAAGAAGTTGCCATGTACCCAAAATTCATCGTTTTGTTGAATTTGTGTGGTGACAAAGGTCTCAAGGAGGCTTTCCAAACTTTATTTCTGTGGGGGAGCAGTCACTTCCTGAAATTGATTGAAGTTTCTATTATTGCTAAAATTATACCCCGGTGGCTGTTGGTGGTTGGTATTCATCGATTGATAGTTTCTCATAGGTTGTTGACCTTGAGCTTGACCTTGCTTCTAGTTATGTGAATTATTGTTCTTATAAGAGAAATTTGGATGGTCTCTCCATCATGGGTTATATGTTTCACAAAATGGATTGTAGGGTTGTCTATTATTGAAATTCCCACTGCATTGACTTGTTCAGGTACTTCATTGGCATTCATCAGTGGTGCAAATGAAGAAGCAGCATTGTGCCTGGATGTTCCACAAGCTTCACATACATGCTCAACTATTTGAACTGAATGGGTAGTCAACCTTTCAAATTTCTGAGTCAAGGCATCAAGTTTGGCAGAGATCAAGTCCACGACATCAACGGTATGTTTCCCACTGGACTTCTCACTTGAGATAGAGGGGGAGTGGGGTTGGCTGGTTCTTTCATAACACCACTGGTTGTGATTGAGTGCCATATCTTCAATGATAGCAAAAGCTTGACTATAAGACTTGTTCATCAAAGCTCCATTTGCAGCGGCATCAATGGTCATACGTGTGTTGTAGAATAACCCATTGTAGAAGGTTTGTAGAAGCAACCGGTTTGTCAGACCATGGTGCAGGAATAGGCATTGGAGGTCTCTAAACCTCTCCCAAGTCTCAAAAAACATATCACCTTCTTGTTGCTTGAAGTTTGTGATTTGATTCCTTAGTTGGGCTGTTTTTCTAGGAGGGAAGTACTTTGCTAGGAAAGAATTTAGCAGATCATCCCAGCTCTTTATAGAACATGGAGGCAATGAGGAGAGACACGCCTTGGGTCAGTGACCAGCCTCAATCACACATCCAAAAAGGAGCAAATCTAGAGTAGTCGAACTCTTAAGATAGTAACCTGACACTTAAGCTCCTGTAACTATTATACGGGGTCTGATGTAGTAATCGGGGTCAAACCATAAGGACAAGGTTACCAGGTGTTAAGCACGCACGGTCTCACACTCATATAGTCCAAATAATGGATGATTCAAAAGGGTGTTCCTAAAGGAACGATAGTACTCAAACCAAAGTAAAAGGAATAAACCAAACAAAAGAAGAACAAAGCGTAAGAAAATAAGATGGAAATAAAGATATGGGAGGGAAACTTGGATTGGGTTTCACCTACTAAGACTTCTCAGCAACATGCAAGCATCATCTCTCCCTCTCATATACTCTATCAAGATTACAAGCAATCATAAAGTTGTTTATTCCCCTCTCTCTCGAGATGAGGATAGATCTAAGTGAAGGGACAACCTCTCTTTCAAGATGACTATCCAAAACTACAAGAAAGAACATAAGATCATAAGCTTTAGCATTCCAACATTTCCATGCATTCATACTACTCCATAACACAAGATATTAGTGATACTACTCTTTCGATGTACCAACAATCAAACATCACAAGATGGTAGCTAAGCATACAAGTGAAGCATTAAAACTTGTGCATGGAGATAATCTTGATGAGAGTATATATATGTTCAAAAGGGAGAGACAAAATACATGTTGGGAGAGCCTTAGTGGCTACTCCCAACCCAAGTAAAGTGTTTAGCCATACATGTTTACGGGTACCATAACGGTGTTACAAAATGAGAGATACATCAAGTTCCACAAAGAGATGAGGGAAGTACAACGGGATGGGAGTGATAGATCTAGATAGAGAGAGAAGAACATGATACAACATAGTACTTCTTTAGATCCAGATCTAGGAGGTTGATAGCACGGACGTTCTCTTTCTCTCAAAGAAGATGGAGCCTTAAGTCTTCTCTCTCCTCAGCTTCTGCCTTTGGAGATCTAAGACTGATTGGATGGATGGGAATGAGTCTGGAAAACGGCAACACCTCATGGTCCTTTCATATCTCATTATTTGACAAGACATGTAGGTGGTCTATTTATAGGCATGTTCCAATGACTTAACCCCTCGACTTCAGTCGAGTCTGGTCTTGGTCAAAGATTGACCTCAGTCGAGGCTTCATTGCCATCTTCTCCTCAGTCATGGCCTGGTTAAGCCAACTTCTCGGTCGTGGCCTGATTGCCACACACTTTGGTCGAATTGTGGTCCAAGGCTCGGTCACGGCTTCACGTCGTGGATGTGTAGACTGTGGGTGTGAGGAGCACGAGCCACCATGGGTGTGAGGTGTCGAGGCACCACGGATGTGAAAACTACGGGTGTAAGGGGTCGAGGTGTTTCTAGGAGGCCTCTACTGCGGTGGGGTGGCTCTAATGGCCGGATGGGTCGCAGTCGAGAGGTCGACCGCGACCTTGGCTTGATGTGGTCATGAAAACAAGGGAAAAGTGGGTAAGTGAGATACTTGGCATAAAATGCTATAATTAGTGGAAAAATCTATAAAAGTTATGCTAGGGGAGGTATAAAATATATGTGAAAAGTGTATAAAATGAGGTGTTATCAACTCCCCCCAAACTTAGAATCAAGCATGTCCTCAGGCTAAGTGTAGGCTCGAAAACATAGAGAGAGAGCAAATTTGTGTGACAAAATCTTTGCAAAACTTAACATCACCGAATTATCTTAATATTGCATCAAGACTATTGTGGTATGTTTTCTCAACCCTAAAGTCTCATTCCTCCCTATTCACAACTAGAGTTGCAAAACTTCAACTTTTTGCCATTTCCTTTGGTAGAAAAAGTCTCTCCTTCTCAACATATCACCCCTTCCTACGTTAGGCTACCAGTCGTACCAATACAACATCTCCTTGAGGAGTAGCTTTCACACTCTTTCTTTATTTTCTATTGGCCCTATGTTAATGTGTTTGGGTAAGCTTTAGGCTTTAAGTGTTTTCTTCCTCTCCTGAACTTTCTCACCCACAACTTTCGTAGGGATAGTGTTTCCCTTAGGGCTTCTGATGTAGAGTCAGGTGGTTGTGTGAGTTTTGTTTGGGATAGGAGGTGGGTAAGTTTGGCTTCGAGCTTCCACTTATGGGCATGACATATCTGCATTCATGAGTGAAGCAATACACCAACCTTGTTGAAGCTTTTGGCATCTTTTGGGCACAACTCTCATTGTAATTTTCTTTTCTTTTCTTTTGGCTTTTTATATCTCCTCTCTGGCTTAGGTTAGTGGGATTTTGTGGTCTTCTGGGCGGCCAAGACTCTTTAATCCCAAAGTGGGGATAGATAAACCCAAAAGAGGTAGTTGTTTCCTTCTCGATGGAGATGAGGATTTCTAGTTGGAGCCGTCAGGTTAGGTTGGTTGGTCAAGAGTATGGCTTTGTGAAGTTCTCTAGATTTTAAGGGCTTCATAAGCTTAGGGTTGTTACACACACAATGTCTTATTGTAAGAATGAGTTAAAACTGTATTGCTATGCTTCTCATTTTACTTTTATATGCATTAGTTGCTCATATTTTTTTCCTCTCTATAAGACGATAGCACTACAACCAATAGCAAGAAAATAGACAAATTTCTAAGGTAACTACACAAAACTATGGCTTATAGCTAGATTTCTTTAAGCAAAAAGTAAGAGTATGTACAAGCAAAGTTTTTGAAAATTTTGAATGGTAAAATGGTGGAAAAATTGTACCTCTCTAGCACGTTTATGACTCCTCCCCCAAACTTATCCTTCACCCCGATCCGGGTGTCAAAATTTGAGTGAGACATATAAATGGGCTTTTTTCATTTTAGTTTATCGGTGTTGGAGGCCCATTTGGACTCGAGGAGCATGCTTGCGTACACTCCTCGTAGCGGATGATATTTTTCATATTGCATCCCCTCCACTTTTGTATCCATATTGGCTAGGGCCATCATCCATGCTAAACAGAAAACGTCGCAGTCATTTGACAAAGGCACCTACTGAGGGCTCTTGTGGCAGAACTGCGTCTTCTTGAAGTCTTTGCATGTTGTGTTCTTGTACCCTTTGTCATGGCTTTTTAGCATCTCAACAGTGGCTTCAGTGCATGTGGCAGCCTTTTCTTTGGTTGGTGTCTTTGCAGTAGTTATGTTTGTATTTTTGTTTAGTGCAAAGGTTGCGTCTGAACTATTATAATACACTGCAGTCCTTTTAATAACGTTGACTACTAGCAAAGTCTGATGATTGTCATGAAGGATAGACAAAAAGATGGTAGTCTAGAAGGGACGTCGCCAAGCGTTGTTGTGGGCGTTCTTTTTCACCTGATCTCTTGTCTTTCAGAATGTCATCCACCAGCAGGAAGTATGCCATATATGTGTTTGGCATATTGTCGCCTATTAGAGCTTGGTAGGCTGATATTGTGTTGATTAATAGGTACCCTCCTATTTTCAATGTATCACGGAGGTCATCCTTCAGCACATAGATTCCGTCCATTCAAATATAGCTTCTATCGACTTGTCATCTTCTTTCAAGGATTTCATTATCATGGTTAGGGATTTTGTATATAGGTTTACGCAGCTCCACCTATCAAAGTCCTTGAAAGTAGGTATTGTCTCTCTAGTCGGTCCGTCTGGTTTCTCTTCATGTGGATCATCTTCTTCTACTTCAACTTCCTCTGGTTGCCCGGCTACAGGTTGTTTGTCCTTATCTTCTACCACTGGAGGCCGTTCAGATTCTATTTCTGGCATGTTTTCCGCAGCTACTCTAGTGTTACTTTTCAAGCCTTATTTCCATGTCGCTGCTCTGTCTGGCTTTGTTGGGTCAATCCATAGGGTCTTTATTTGTTCCCTCCAAGTTACCTTTTCAGGTAGAGGGATCTCTTCATGAAGTCTTTGCGGTATTGCATCCGGAGGCATCGCTGGGTCACTGAAGAATTGGCGGTCATAGATAGTCTCTATCGTGTACATACCATGCATCCCGTGCAGATCTTCAGTGCATAAGTCTTCCAACGGGATGCCCTTATTGATGGCTTCCATCATTCATAGTACGATGAAGGTGCAATCTCATGTTCCAGTCTCTTCTTGCGAGACCTTCTTACAGATTGAGAATAGTTTCCATATTCCCTTAAATCTATTGTCTGTTGATTGTATCGCTCTCTATAGACGCAACAACACTTTCAGAATATCCCTGTCTTCCTTGTCTTTGTATATTAGACCAGTGTTGTCCAGCTCGGCTACGCAGCAGTTGAACATTGTCATCTTTCGCTCATAAAAATCAATGATGATCAGTGTCTAAAGCTTCACATTCTTTATGGGCAGGACCACACACTTTGTTTCTTTCTTGCTCACCGCCTGCTTTATCTTAATCACATTAGCAACATTGTAGTCTTCATTTATAATAGTCATGCTAAATGTGTGGTGTCGTAAAACACTGGTTGCACCTTGTTTGGATGTAAGAATTCTTTGAGGAGGGTGGCGCACAATATTTTAAACACCTTCTTGTGGACACATGTCCTTTTCTTAAAGATTCCTCTGAAGTGTTCCCTGGTGAGATGTCTGCCCTTGTTGTGATATACAATGTCAATCCCGGGAAGGCTATGGTCTAGAATATCTGACAAGATATGGACATCTCTGTATGTTATTCTGGATAGTGTAGTCATGTCCATATCCATCATTTTGCAAGGAAGAGGAGGAGCCACACCTAATTATGCTTTCTTAACTTGTGTGCTCTACTTCCTAGCCAGCTCGTTTGTGAAGAAAGCAATGAGCTCGCCTTCCTCATCGTCTGAGGTGCCATCATGTGCTGCCCTTAGGGGTGCTTCCCCGATTGGATGCAGTCTTTATGTATTCATTGGTGTCTGGGTGGTCACCTTATCTACAATTCCCGTGGGAGCCTTCGCAGCTATATTGTCTTTGACGTTGCTTTCCTTAAATGACTCCCCTAGTTCGGCAGCGTTCAGTGCCACTAACGTTGCCTCCATCTTTCTGTCATAATAATGATCGTTTTGTTCATTGTTGACTAGGGATTGCAGGAAGTCACTGCACATGTCTATACCAGATGTCAAGTCATCCAACAACTTATTTATATCTCTAATTTCTCTAGATGTGAGATCTTCTGTCACTATGCTCTATGCTCTGTCGACGACTGCTTGTGTGGGTTCTTCTAATGCAGCTTTTCCTACGGTCGGGGTAGTTTGATCTTCTTCTGGTTTCCCCTCCCTCTTATCAGATTTTACTTTGTCCTCTTCAGGACTGCTGTGCAAATTGAGCTCCCTTGACAACGTATTAGTTTTCTTTGTTTTATTGTCTTTGGGAGTATCTGATGGTGGTGGTGCTTCCTTTGCTTGAGGTGCAGATGTTGCAGTATTTTTTACATTGGCACTTTCTTCCTTTTGCGCTGAACCTACACATGTCCCTCCCACGTTGTCATTGTCGTCGTCGAGATTTGGAGGGCTCGATGAAGCTTGTGATGTCAAAGGACCTGCCACGTGTTTTCTCTCCTTCTTCCACCACTAGCTTTTGAGCTCTTTGCATTTGGTTTCCAACTGCTGGCAGTCTTCTTTCAGATGTTGGCACTCCCTTTTGAGGTGGTTCATTGCTGCCTCGTAGCCACTTGTTAAGTGGTCCTTGTCAGTCTATAGAGCATCCCTCTCTCTCTCTCTCTCTCTCTCTTGAGGGCTGTCATTTCCTCCGTGAGGACCTTCAACGCTCCCATCATTGCGTTCTAGGTGTTTAGCACCCCTTGCATGAAATGGGGTAGCGCTTTGGTCCTCTCGTTCAGTGATTGCACCTATGTGGTTAGTGTACACATGGTGGAGGTTATACTTGAATTAAATTCAGATGTTTGATGCATGTGTTGCCACAATTCATCAAACTTGTTACCTGATATGTCTCCAAAGGTTAGAGGTGTTGTGGTTATGACTCCACATATGTCGTGGATTCTCTTGGTTCCTCCAGTTGTGGAGTTGGTAGTGTTGGGCGGGACACCCTATGCTCTAGTTGTCCTGACATTTAAAGGATCACTTCTAGAATTACCGGCTCGGGTACAGCTTCGGAGTCTTTGTCTTGCTGGTTGGGTTCTTGTTCACCAATCGCCTGTTGTTCTGTGGTTGCCGCCTCAAGGCATGAACTTTTTCTTGTCTTTTCATCCAGGTTCACCTAGACGTCCTGCTCTGTTATTTCTTCATGAGGTTGGCATCCCTCACTCACTATTGTTTCTAAAACTATGGGAGGTGAGGTTGCCTTCGTAGTAGTGGGCTCATCTACTACTTCCTTCTTCTTCTTCCTTACTTCCAACTTTTTCTTTTCCTCTGGCTTCTTCTCTATCTCTGTAGATTTGTATTTATTACCTTCTTCATCAGTTGTTGATGCCTTTTCCACGATATTGTGGATGGCCCCTGAGTATATCTTGTCGATGTCTTCTTGGGTGGGCCACAGCTTTTGGGCATCACAATACGCCATTTCTAGGAGGGGAAGGAGTTTCTTGGAGCTTCTTTGCTTGTAGTAGAGTTTATCTCCTTTCCGTGCCAAAATTCTCGTGTTGATGAGGGACTTGATGTCGATCTTTGCTTGCCCCTTTTCTACTTTGTACTTTATCAACACATCTGCACTCATGAAGTGGGTGGCTATCTTTGCGATTTGGCCTCCCATGCATAATTCCTTAGTCTGTTTGGATTCCCCTCCCACGACTGTTGATATCCTTTCAATAAGAATTTTTCCAATGTTTACTGGATTCTTGTTTAGCATAGACCATATCATAAAGAGGTCTTCCTTGGTCACTCCCCCCGTCTCTGATCTTGTGTATATTGTTTTAGCGGTTATCTTTTGTATCACCCTGATGAAGCACAAGGTGATCAGGGTATCCTTAAAGTTCTTGGAGTGATGTTCGTCTTCTCCTGTCAGTTCCTTCCACATCTTGTGACTGTTGTATCTGACAGTTTCTTTTTCTCTAAGGGCGGCAGAGCAGGCTTGTGCTTCTACTGCTGTTCATGTGAAAATGGTGTTGAGCATAGCCTCTGTAATTGTATGAGACTTTCCTCCTAGTCTCACATCCAGTTTGAAGTCTCTTCCCCCCTTTTTGCGCTCCTCTTCCTTTACTAGGACTTTCTTCAAGGAGGAAAGAAATTCTACTGTTAGTTGCTTCCTGGATGGGGTTTCTGAGGTGCATAGGGTGTGTATGTTTGCACCCTCCAGGAATTGGATAAATCTATCATAGACTCCCATTTTCTTGAAGTCATCGACATCGAGATACCTCCTAGGTCTAAATACCTTGGCTTGTAGCATCTAATTGTAACTTGATTGGTGCACAACATCCTTCAGCACAAATGCTGGCCCATTCTGATTTAGCGTTGATCCCTCGATCTCTTCTTCCTCTGTTCAGACCGTCTCTTTCTCCTTCCCTTTTGTTTCTTTTGCCACTATCATCTTCATCTTTTTGTGGTGCTTGATCTCCTTGGGTTGAGCCTTCCTTTTCCCCAGGCTCTTTAGTTCGAACTCTGTAGGCTGGTACTCTGAAGTCTCTGTTCGAGATGTACCATGTGATTCCTCTGACTCTTCTGCTGTCTGATGACCCAGAATGCATTGATACTTCTCCATTGTCAACTATAGTTGCAATCTCCTTGTTGCTGGTAGACTTGTATCGTTCTTTAAGGTTGCTACTATCTTGTCCATGATTTGTTCTGTTTCCTTCAATGATGTTTCCCTTTTAAACAATGAATCTCCAGTTGAGCCTGACATTCTGAAAAGTTTCAAATTATATCATCAGCATGGGGATATTAATCTTTAACCCACCTTCATTGACTATTTTATTCTATTGTCATGTGTATGTATAATTATGTTGTATTTTGGTTTTTTCCTTAACACCACGACTGTGGTCCTTATACCAAAGATGACCTTGACCACAGTCTAGGCCGTGACTGAGGTGCATTGCTCAGAGATAGAGATAGATAAGAGGGACCGTAGTTGAGAAGCAAGCAAGAATGGTCGCGGCCTGTGGTTGTTTCTCATCTAATTGTTGAGTAAGGAAGAGACTGTGACCCGCGGTTAGAAGAAGCAAAAACAAAAGTGACCGCAACTGTGGTCCAGAGAATGAAAATGAGAACGACTGCGGCTGCGGTTAAAAGAACCTCAGTAGGGTCTTGACTGTGACCCATGATCAGCGAGCAAGCATCATTTTGTTCAAAAAACACCACGGCCCGCGGTCATCGAGCGATGTCGCGGTCGCGATGATAGAGGACAAGACATCATGTTCCATCGAAGATGGCGATAGAAGTCAAGGTCTAAACCTCATCGATAAGTCGTGTGTTCACAACAGGTCTTAAACCCTAGCTTGCATTAGACGGTAAGGTTGTAGGATCCAGTAGGGCCGCGACAGTTCTAGAATCAAACAATGTTACGAAATTGAGAGAAACAGTGAGGAACAGATGTATCAGTTGATGGAGAATCGAGTGAAAAATGAATACCTAGGTGGAGCGGAGATTTTTGGGAATCACAGCGGAAACTGAAGAAGGAATGGATGCAGGGAGCAGTGGAGATGATCCTCGTTGATGTAGGCTTGCTTCAGATGCTTTGACGTCACTCGAGTGCTTGTTCGTCAAGGAAGGTTCGGGCGATGGATTCATTAGTTTGCAATAAACTAAGACTAGGTCGAAAAGAATGTCGTTTCGAGGGTCAGAGTATATATATGTTTGGTGATGCAACCCGAGGTGTGGGAAACACCTCGACCACAGTCAATCTCTTCCATGGTACTGACCGCGACCGCGGCCTATCAAAACCCTAAGAGTGAGTGTCACGGGTCGTGGTGCTCTTTCTATTGAGCGAGATTGACACTGCGATTGTGGTCCTGACCACGACTGCGGTTCAAGCCGTGACCGCGACCCTTCAAACCAAACCATCTTGAATTCAAAACCAAAACTTGTTCCTCCAACATACCATCTTTGGACAAAATACATAAAATATTTACACTCCTTTAAAGAAGGGAAACTGAAATATAGGAAAACTAGAGGTACTTAGCTCATAACACTAGAGTACGAAAATAAAGGAAAACATGAAACATGAAAAATAGAAAAGCTTGGGTGGTCTCCCAAGAAGCGCTTGTTTAAAGTCTTGAGCTCGACTTTCTCTTTCATCCTATCGTCATTCTCCCTCCACAACTATAGTAGTTGCCTCATTCATTCCATTTGTTGCTGAGTTAGATTCCCCCAAACTGAGTTCTGACCTTCTCACAAATGCTCCGTCTTCATAGTACCTTTTTGTGTCCATTTACTTTGAAAGTTCCTATCTTATCTCCTGATATCTTTGTCATCCTCGATGGGTATATTTTTACCACAGAAAATGGACCCTGCCACCTAATTCTAAGCTTTCCAGGGAATAACCTGATACTTGAATTTAACAAAAGGACTTTGTCCCCTTCGTGAACATCTTTGTTCTTCAAATGGGCATCATGCCAGACATTCGTTCTTTGTTTGTAAATCCTTGCATTTTCATAGGCATGCAATCTCAGTTTTTCGAGCTCGCGGAGCTGTAAGAACCTTTTCTGACCAGCTTTGTCGAGATCCATATTCAAAAATTGTATGGCCCATAGAGCCTTGTGCTCTAGTTCGAGTGGTAGATGATAGGATTTACCGTAAATCAACCTGTAGGGTGTCGTCCCTATAGGTGTTTTGTAAGCGGTTCGGTAATCTCAAAGTGTGTCATCTAACTTCATTGACCAATCTTTCCTTGTGCGGCTCACAGTCTTTTCCAAGATTTGCTTGATCTGTATGTTCGAGACTTCCACTTGCCCCGATGTCTGGGAGTGGTAAGGAGTAGTGACCTTGTGCTTCACCCCGTACTTCCTTAGCAAAGCTTCAAATCGTTTCTCACCAAAATGTGATCCCCCATCGCTTGTGACTGTATGCAGTACTCTGAAGTGCGGGAATATAGTTTTCTCAAATAGCCTTATCATGGCCTTGGAATCACATGTTTGAGTAGCGACTGCTTCAACCCACTTGGACACATAATCAACAACGACGAGAATTTATTGATTTCCTCTTGATGATGGAAAGGGCCCCATATAGTCAATTCCCAAAACATCAAAAATTTCCACTTCTACCCAGACTGCCATGGGAATCTCATTCCTCCTGCTTATATTCCCCGTAAGCTGACATTCTTTGCATGATTTGATGAAAGAAGTTGCATCCTTGAAGAGTGTAGGCCAATAAAACTGAGACTGTAGGAATTTTGCTATTGTTCTATCCCCACCATGATGCCCAGCATAAGGTGAAGAATGACACTCTTTCAAGATCAATGGCACATCCTCCTCTGGTATGCACTGACGATATAGATTATCGGAGCATATTTTAAAAAGCAATGGGTCATCCCAATAGTAATTCTTCAAGTCAGAAAATAGCTTCTTCTTCTTCTTCTGGTTGTACGTGATCTCAGGTGGCAACTGCCCACAGGCCAGATAGTTACAGATGTCTGCAAACCAGGGTAGTCTCTTCTCTTCAGACTGAGCCATTAGTAGGGCTTCATCAGCATAATTGTCATTCACTGGTAACTGATTTTCTTCATTGAAGACTATTCTAGACAAATGATCTGCAACCACATTCTCCTTCCCTTTCTTATCAATGATTTCATGATCAAACTCTTACAACAGCAGCACCCATCTTAAAAGTCTTGGTTTTGTGTCCTTTTTCTGCATTAGTTACTTAATTGTTCCATGGTCTATATATACTTTCACCTTTGATCCTATCAAGTATGATCTGAATTTATCGAAGGCAAATACAATGGCCAACATCTCTTTTTCCGTAGTTGTATAGTTTACTTGTGCATCATCAAGTGTCCGACTCGCATAACAAATTACATGATGTTTCTTGTCCTTTTTTTGTCCCAAGACAATGCCTATTGCATAGTCACTGGCATCACACATGATTTCAAAGGGCAATTCCCAATCTGGTGCTTGAAGAATTGGTGTTGTTGTTAGCGCTCTTTTCAATGTATTGAAGGCATCCAGACATTTGCTGGTGAATTCAAACTCGACATATTTGAGCAGAAAATTAGACAAAGGCTTTGAAATTTTTGAGAAATCCTTTTTAAACTTCCTATAGTATCCTGCATGTCCCAGAAAACTTCTCACTCTTGTTATAGACTTTGGCGGTGGGAGCTTCGAGATAACTTCAATCTTACTTAAGTCTACTTCAATTCCCTTCTTTGAAATCTTGTGACCTAGGACGATCTTGTCTCGTACCATGAAGTGGCACTTCTCCCAATTCAGAACGAGCTGTTTTTCCTCACATCTTTACAGTACTAGGGACAAATTTCTTAGGCATGCATCAAAGTATGTTCCATAAACTGAGAAATCATCCATAAAGACTTCTACAATATCTTCTAAAAAATCTGAGAACATCAAAATCATACAACGTTGAAATGTCACAAGTGCATTGCATAGTCCAAACGACATTCTTCTGAAAGCATATGTTCCATAGATGCACGTGAATATTGTTTTCTCTTGATCATCTGGGTAGATGGGTACTTGATAGAATCCTGAGTATCCATCTAGAAAACAAAAATAGTCATGATGGGCCAGCCTTTCTATAACTTGGTCGATGAATGGCAAGGGGAAATGATCCTTTTTGGTGGACGTATTTATCTTGTGGTAATCAATGCACATGCACCAGCCTGTCACTGTCCTCGTGGAAACTTCATCTCCATCTTCCACTTGTATGGCCATCATTCCGCCCTTCTTGGGTAAAACATGGATAGGACTAACCCAATTGTTGTCGTTTATTGGGTAGATGATTCCAGCATCTCGTAGCTTTATTACTTCTTTCTTCACAACCTCTTTCAGCATTTGATTTAGTTTCCTTTGTGGTTGAGCTAGTGGCTTGGTTGTCTCTTCAAGGAAAATTATGTTCATGCATAAAACTGGGTTAAGACATCTGATATCCTCCACATAATACCCTATAGCTTTTATTCACAGCCTCAGCTCGTCTAGCAGCTTTTCCATTTGGTCATCTGATAAGTTGGCTTTGATAATTATTGGATTCCTTTCTTCTTCATCTAAAAATTTATGTTTCAACCCTTATGGAAGAGGCTTTAACTCTGGCTTGGGCTTCGGTGCTTCCTTCTCCTCAACCATCTATTCCAACAAGCATATTTCATTGTTTCAATTATTTCTTCATCATTGTTGGATTCTTCCTCCGGTTGGTTCAAATAATCTAAGATTTCCACAACTTCTTGGCTTTCCATCGCAAGATCCTGGCTATTTAGGGCTCACACTAATGGATCTATAATCGCTTTGTCTTCTTGCACTTCTTTGCAATATTGATTATAGCTATCCATGAAGTAGGCCGACTCAGACAAAGACGGTCCCCTCATGGCATTTTGTACTTTAAAATTCAAGTGATCATTCCCTACTCGTAGTGTGATGATTCCTTCAGCAACATCTATCAGCGCTCTCCCCGTTGCAAGGAAAGGCCTTCCAAATATCATAGGGCATTTGGAGTCTTCGACTGTGTCTATTACCACTATATCACACGGTATGAAAAATATCCTAACTCTTATCGAAACGTATTCTACTATCCCCACTGGCCTCATGAAGGTATGATCAACTAACTCAATCCTCATCCCTATCTTTACCATGTTTGTCAACCCCGGCCTTTGGGCTAGAGTCAGGGGCATTAGACTTATGCTTGCTCCTAAGTCAGCTAATCATTTTCTCTCCACGTTATCCCCAACACAGAAAGGTATGTTGAAAGCTTCGAGATCTTTCTTTTTGGTAGGTAGCTCTACTACATCTTTGCTAACTGGACAATTTCAATGTGGTCACCTCTTCATCTTTTTGTAATCATATCTTTGAAGAACTTTGTATAAGTTGGCATTTCCTCTATCGCATCTAGAAAGGGTATGTCCAGATGAAGCTTCTTTACAGCTTCCATGAACTTTTCGTACCTTTTCTTCAAATGTTCTTTTATCAACTTATAAGGGAAAGGAATTCTTAGGGAATATGGATTCTTCTTTGAAAGAATATCTCCCAGAGGGTCTAAATCCTTTTTCTCTCCTTCCTTCTTCTTTTTTGGTGGTCCTTCTTCTTTGTCATTATCAGCTTGTTCTTTCCCTCCTGACTCCTATGTTGCTTTTTCACTCTCAGACTGATGATCAGCACCACTTCTTTCCTCTTCAGTGTTGTTGGTATTAGCATTCTCCATCATTTTCCCAGATCAGAGAGTAGCCATTTTGGCAGTCTCAGTATTCTAGGGTATCATTCCTGAAGGATTTTTTTATTAACTGGTCCAGTTGTGCAAGATTCTGATCAATCTATCTCTGATGAATTTGTATATTCACCATTTGAGTTTGCATGTTAGTCAGCACTCTCAAATTTGTGAGAGCACTTTGAGTCAGTTGATCATTCACCTATGCTTGCCTCTTTGCGAAGTCAAAGAGTTGAGAAATCATGTCAGCTTGGGTATTGTCTTTTGCTTGGCTTGGCCCTGGGCCTTGCCTGCTCATATTTTTGTTGCTGATAGCTAGTTGTCTTGTCGTATTGTGTTGGCACACCTTTCTTCTCAAACCCTGGGGGAGGTTTAGATGAACTACCTAGTTGCTGTGCGTTCTCCACAGCATCCTTTTTGCCATAACTAAACCCAGGGTGGGCTTGTCGCTTGAAGTTGGCATAAGAGATGTTTTGTGTCTCTTCTTCACTTTTGCTTTCATCACTTTCCTCAGTTCGAGTATAGATATAATTATCGATCACATGCCCTCCTTCTCCATAGGTGACACACTTCATGACCTTCTCAATATTCTTCTTGCCCTTGGCTCTAGTCCCCTTCGGTTGTTTTACATCAGTTGCTATTTTTTATTCTTTTCTGTTATGGTCTCTAAGGTCGTGGCTTCAATAGGCGATCCTTCAGACCCTACTTTCCTCATTGATCCTCTGTCATTCCTGTCATAGTCTATGCATGCTTGCAGTGCAGCCATGCTATCTATTATCTTTATGGTTCTACTCAGTTTCTTCCCAAAGAAATCACCGCCAGCAGCTGCGTTCAATGAAGTCCTTTCAGTAGGAGTCAGCCCATTATAGAAGGTGGTCATGAGGAACCCCTTGCGGTAATTGTGGTGCGGGAAATCCCTCTAGTACTCCTGGAAACGTTCCCATGCTTCGTGCAAGCTCTCCCCCAACTTTTTTGCAAAATAACTGATCTTCTACATGTTGCAAATAGTCCTCTCGGTAGGATAAAACTTAGTAACGAAGGTATCTGCCAGGGGTCTCCACCCATCTATGGACTGGTGAGGAAGGTTGAGATACCATGATAGAGCCTTATCTTCTAGAGATAAGTTGAAGCCTTTACAGTATATCACCTCTTGCATGACTCCCCTCATCTTGATGGTGTAATAGACATTTTTAAATGCATCGAGGTGATGGTATGGGTTTTCACTTCTCAAATTCCCACGGAAAGGTTTATTTTGGATCATTGATATGACAACTGGTTTCAACTCAAAGTTTGTTGCGTTGATGTGTGGGATGATGACCGAGCATCTAGATTCATTGGCCCTAGTTGTTGCCAACTCTCTAAGAGTCTTCCCCTCTTCACCATCCTCGTTGTCACTGTCTCGACCATCATGCTCTCATCCATTGTCACGATGGTTGTGGTGGTACCTTCTTCAGCGTCGGTAGTGTCGTTCCTCGTCTTGTAGATCTTCTTCGCGATGATCTTCATCTCGACATTTCTCTTCACGACAATCGTCTTCCTAACATTGTTCTTCACACTGACGACCGTCATTGTAACGGCCATCTCTATCTTCATCCAACCCTGGCAGTGGGGTGGTATGTTGAACCCTCGCATTCCGCTCATCCCCAGTGAGAGTATTGTCCACGCGAGTCGGCATGGTGACTCAAGGTTAAGGAGTAAAGTTGAATGTATCTGCTTCCCTCCGGGTTCTTGAATAGACCGCACAGTCAAGTTAGTAAACTGGACATATTAAAATGAACTATTCTACGCAAACGTAGGGTAGTAGATTCAAGGTTTCTATGTTGTCAAGCTGATTACTAAACTTGAGGCATGGGAGTATAGTGAGTGGACTCAATATCTTAATAGTGCCATTTTTCCTTGTCCCCAACAACGGCACCAAAAAGTTGACCGGCCTAAATCACGCGTCCAAAAAGGAGTGGATCTAGAGTAGTCGGACTCTTAAGATAATAACCCGACACTTAAGCCCCCACAACTATTATACGGGGTCTGATGTAGTAATCGGGGTCAAACCACATGGACAAGGTTAGCAGGTGTTAAACACGCATGGTCTCACACTCATATACTTTGAATAATGGATGATTCGAAAGGGTGTTCCTAAAAGAACAATAGTACTCAAACCAAAGTAAAAGGAATAAACCAAAGAAAAGAAGAACAAAGTGTAAGAAAATAAGACAGAAAAAAAAAAGATATGGGAGGGAAACTTGGAGTGGCTTTCACCTAATAAGACTTCTCACCAACATGCAAGCATCAGCTCTTCCTCTCATATAATCTATCAAGATTACAAGCAATCATAAAGGTGTCTATTCCCCTCTCTCTTGAGATGAGGATAGATCTAAGTGGAGGGACAACCTCTCTTTTGAGATGACTGTCCAAAAACTACAAGGAAGAACATAAGATCATAAGATTTAGCATTCCAACATTTTCATACATTCATACTACTCCATAACAAAAGATATTAGTGATACTACTCTTTTAAGGTACTAATAATCAAACATCACAAGATAGTAGCTAAGCATACAAGTGAAGCATTAAAACCGGTGCATGGAGATAATCTTGACGAGAGTATATATACATTCAAAAGGGAGAGATAATATACATGTTGGGAGAGCCTTAGTGGATACTCTCGACCCAAGTTAAGCATTTAGCCACACATGTTTACAGGCAGCATATCGGCATTACAAAATGAGAGATACATCAAGTTCCACAAAGAGATGAGGGAAGTACAGCGGGATGGGAGTGATAGATCTAGATAGAGAGAGAGAAGAACGTGATACAACATAGTACTTCTTCAGATCCAGATCTAGGAAGTTGATAGCAAGGACGTTCTCCTTCTCTTGAATAAGATGGATCCTTCAGTATTCTATCTCCTCAGCTTCCGCCTTTGGAGATCTAAGACTAATTGGATGGATGAGAATGAGTCTGGAAAATGGCAGCACTTCATGGTCCTTTCAGATCTCATTATTTGACAAGATGTGTAGGTGGACTATTTATA
This sequence comes from Alisma plantago-aquatica, assembly GCA_963693085.1. Taxonomy (NCBI): domain Eukaryota; kingdom Viridiplantae; phylum Streptophyta; class Magnoliopsida; order Alismatales; family Alismataceae; genus Alisma; species Alisma plantago-aquatica. The sequence continues at coordinate 1,224,799,177 of OY856412.1, forward strand.
GGCATGTTCTACCAACTTAACCCCTCGACAACGGTTGAGTTCGGTCTTGGTCAAAGCCTGACCTCGGTCGAGGCTTCATTGTCAACTTCTCCTCGATCACGGCCTGGTTAAGCCAACTTCTCAGTCGCGGCCTGATTGCCACACACTTTGGTTGAACCACGGTCCAAGGCTCGGTCGCGGCTTCACGCCGCCGGTGTGTAGACCACGGGTGCGAGGAGAATGAGCCACCACGGGTGTGAGGGGTCGAGGCACCACAGCTGTGAGAACCGCAGGTGCAAGGGGTCGAGGCATATCTGGGTGGCCTCGACCGCGGTGGGGTGGCTCTAATGGTCGAATGGGTCGCGGTCGAGGGGTCGACCGCGACCTTGGCTCAATGTGGTCCCAAAAACAAGGGAAAAGTGGGTAAGTGAGATACTTGACATAAAGTGCTAAAATTAATGGAAAATCTATAAAAGGTATGCTAGGGGAGGTATAAAATATATGTGAAAAGTGTATAAAATGAGGTGTTATCACTTGATCTCACAGAGTGAATGGGAACAGGAGTAGGCGTACTCCTTCAGCTGGAATACCATTAATCTTAAATGTGTTCAAATATTGTAGAAATTTAGAAATGTGGAGGTTTGGATCCTCCATTAACGTTCCCCCAAATCAATTATGTTGGATCGTCTGCATGATTGTAGGGTTGATAGAGAAGTTGTTGGCCTCTATCACAGGATGATCTATGGCTCCACAAATATTAATGGCATCCGGCACAACAAAGTCCTTGAGTGGACAGTTGTCCTCCATCTCTGTCTCTTGAGGAGGCTCAAGTGAAGGTGAAGAATGTGCGGAATGTGGTGATGAAGGTTGTGATCCCTCCAAGCTTGAAGAGTTCTCACCCCTCCTTGCTCGTCTCTGGCTGCTGAAAGTTCATTCTATCTTTGGGTCTAGAAAAATGGATGTTTGTAGACCTCTCTTAGAATGACGCATGCAACTTGAAGAAAAAAAATTGAGTAAGACTCATCACAATATCAAATACGAAAATGGTGACTTAGTCTCAATTACTTGTTAACACTTTTACTCCAACTACAAATTACCGTAGCTCCCCGGAAACAATGCCAAAAACTTGTTGGAAGTTTTAGAAAGAGATGTCTCAACTCACTAATCACCCGCAAGTGTATGGGGTCAATGTAGTTGAGTGTAGAACACAAGGAGCTAGGCTAGTTAGATGCAAATTTGTTAACTTCCATTAATCTAAATCATGTTACAAAAGGTTGGATGTTTTTACACACTTAAAAGGAAAGAAAAAGCAAAAGACTTAAAGTAAAAGGGTTTTATTAATCAATTAAGATCTTGGACATTAGATTTCACAACCATACCATCATATCATATGAATAGATGAAATAAAGATCACTGTTAACAAGTAAGGAGATTATCATCGTCATGCATTTCCCAATGTCATGAGATGGTTCTCAACGTCACATAATGCTCATGAATCTATGCTTAGTCTCAAACACAACCTAAACCCTCAACATTCCCTAGCCACTCAAGTAGTCAAGAGAATATTGCCATAGATTATACTCCTTACTCCCTCATACATTCTCCTAAAGCATAAGGTGGGCATAAAACATGTATGAGAGGTGGTCAGCCAAACATATAAGCAAGAAGCACCATAGATATCCACGGAAATAGCAAGTTAACTAGTAATAAACATAAATTTTGAGTTTACATGAACAATGGCATGGGAGTTACTTTCCCATGCCCAATAAAAGAGTTCTACTCATCCATAATGAAGATGTGTAGACACAATGCAGAAATTTTAGAGTTTTGCATGTTTAAGAGAAGAAAAAGCTAGAGGAACCAAAGATGTAGCCAAAGGGGAGTAGAACTCCGGCTAGAGGGCAAAATTCCACCCTTGGAGCTACTCCAACTTAGATAGTCTTCCTTCTTAGAAAGCTTGAGTGAGAGAAGTAGCTCTGTTGCACCTCCGGAGAAGAAATGGAGAAGAAAAGAGGTAGAAAGGTTCTTTAGCAAGAAACCACCTTCTTCCACCCAAAATCACCCTCCTTAGCTCTGGAACTTCTCTTAGACGAAAGGCTCTTCCAAAATGATGAATGATAACCATCCATCGAGTGGCATTCATCTTTCAAAATGAGGAGCGGTTGTTTTCATTTTTGCATAAAATGAAATGTGTCCTGATGTGCAATCCCACTGGATAGTGTTGTTGCGGTGAAGTACACAACATGTCAAATAAATACACGCCATGTGATAACCTTCTGGAGTCAATTCAAGTGAAAGGCACATGACGTATTTGAATAAAAATATGTTGTGTGCATTGGCAGAAAGATGTAGTCAGCCTCCATATCCCAAGGACACACCGTGTTCTCAGGGTGAACACATCGTGTCACATCTTCTTCATCCTGGGATTAAGGTTGTTGGAAACGCACACGCCATGTGAGTTATACCATAGGGCGTGTTCTTCATTCCATGAAGTTATCTGTGAAGGGACACATCGTGTTGTACGTAAGACATGGTGTGTGCAATGATGTTTCTTCATGAATAACTCTGCATTAGCTGCAATATCATGGAGAAGTTCCATTGGGGTTGGATTGGAGTTGGGCTATCTCTAAATTGACCTTTTCAATGCATGTCTGCAATCAACATCATGTGATAAGAAAAATAACTAAAAATTTGGCAAGATAATATGAATAGAGGCTAAATGGAAGATGAAATGAACTGAATTTGTGTGTAAGAATGCACAAAAAGTCGATATGAAATGTACAAAATAGGGCATCGACAACCACATTGTCTTGGCCAGGATGGTAGGTTATAGTGAAGTCAAACTCTTTCAAGTATTCCGTCCAACATCTTTGTCACAAGTTTAGGTCCATCAGAGTTAATATATACTTCATGATCTAATGGTTGGTGAGGATGTCAAAGGTAGCCCCATATAGATAGTGTCACCAAATTTTCAAGGCATAGAAAATAGCTGCAAATTTCAGATTGTGGGTCAGATAATTCAACTCATTGGGCTTGAGTTGTCTAGAAGCAGAGGTGACCACATGCTTGTTTTTCTCTAGCACACATCCTAAGCCCATCTTTGATGCGCCAGTGAAGATGGTGAAACTTTCATTACCCGAAGGTATGGTCAAAATGGTGGTGGGGGTAATCGTTTCCTTCAAATCCTGAAATCGTGCTTTACACAAATCCGACCAAATGAACTTTTCATCCTATAGAGTGAGCTTGGTCAGAGTTGAAGAAGTTTTGGAGAATCTAAGATGAATTGTCGGTAATACCTGGATAATCCTAGGAAGTTGTGAATCACATAGGCATTCTTTATGGCTGGCAATTCTCGAATGGTCACTACTTTGGCAGGGTCCACCGAAATAGTTCATCTAGATATAATGTGCACGAGAACATGACCCGGTCTATCCAAAACTTGCACTTAGAGAATTTTTCGTAAAACTTTTTCTTCCTTGGGATATCAAGGACCTTGTCTAGGTGGTCACAATGTCGGTCTAAGTAATCAGAGTTTATTAGGATATCATCTATGAACATGATGACAAAGGTATCAATGAAGGGTTCTATTCATGAGGTTCATGAATACACTTAGGGCATTGGATAATCCAAAAGGAATAACAAAAAACTCATAGTGGCCATAGCGGGTTCAAAAAGTGGTTTTTGGGATATCCTCACTCTTGACTCACAATTGGTGATAACTGGATCTCATGTCAATATTTGAAAAGACTCAAGCAGTTTTAAGTTGGTTAAACAGGTGATCAATATGAGTAGAGGATACTTGTTCTTAATGGTAGCCTGATTAATCATTCTATAGTCAATTAACATGCGCAATGATCTGTCCTTCTTCATAAAGAGGATTGGTGCCTGCATGGGAAAGTACTGGGTCAGATGAAGCCCTTGTCTGAAATTTCAAGTAGTTGCTTTTTCAACTCAAGCAACTCGGCGGGAGCTATCCTGTAAGGTGCCCTAGAAATTGGGTTTGTCCCGAGAGCTAGCTCTATCAAGAAGTCCACTTCTCTCTCTGGAGGTATGCCAGGAAAATTGTCCAAGAACACATAAGCATAGTCCTTGACTACCACGATTTCCTCTAAGGTATGCACTTTTGGCTCTGGCTCAGTAACTACAGCTAGGAAGGCTAGACAACCTCTGGCGACCACCCACTCTGCTTTCACAGTTGACACATATAGGCTAGTGGTAGCATCCTTCCTACCTCTAATGGTAAAGGGTAGGTGACATGGTCTCTCTATTCTTATTTTCTTTTCCCTACAGTCTGTCTTTGCATTATAGTTATAAAGACAATCGATGCCAATTATTACATCAAGTCATTCATATCTAATAAGATAAAATTAGTAGGGAATTCATTATTCCTACATTTGACAGGTATAACCAGGGTCTTCAAAAGATACAAAAAGATCTGACCACTAGGGGGTGACTTCTAAAATATATCCTAAATCCTTGAAGTCCTGACAAAGCATAGTTGTGAGATTTCTCAAAATGAAAGTATTAGTAGAACTAAAGTCAAACAAATCTTTCACATTTCATCCGATGATATCAAGCATGCCTACATTGTTTTCATGATAGCCAAAATAATATTGTATTTCATAATAAAGGATAGAAAAAGAAGTGTAAGGGTGATTACCCTCTATCAAGTGATTGGCATTAACCTGGGCCTCTTCATTGTAAATGGTGAAAACTCAGGTTTGTCGCCATTTTCCAACAGGTGGGACTGCTCCCTAATGTGCTGCAACTATTGGTTGTCATCAGTGGTTGGGCTACTACTGGGCCCTGACCTCTCAGTTTGGGGAGGGGACAATTGTCTATGATATGTCCCTCCTGCTGACAACGACAACACACCTACTTCTCAAAGTGGTACTTGCTAGGCTTCTTCTTCCAACATGTTTGGTAGAGGTGGCTACGGTCTTCATGATGGGGCTTCACTTTTCCCCCATTCCTTTCTTTCCATTATTACGACCTTGACCTCTTTTTTTGTCATTCCTTGGGGCAAAAGTTCCCTTTGTGAACCCTAATATCCCTTGGGTGGGTTCTAAGCAGGCATGACGGTCTTCTCCCTGTAAAGGGAAAAGTTGAGGGCTTCGGTGAAGGTTGCGGGTTTACTTTTCATAACATGAGGCTTGATCAAAGGATGCAGTCTTTCCATGAAATGATCTATCCACCTTTCCTTAGTTAGCATGTAACTAAATCGATCCAAAAGGCCAAACTTACAAGCAAAGTCTACCACATACATGTTGCCTTAGACCAAGAAGGTGAACTGCTTTTCTTTCTCTTTCTTAGTAGAGGTGGGTATGAACCTTGTTGAGAAGATAGTACAAAAGTCTCCCTAGGCCATTGGTTCTTCAATTTGATCTCGACCCATGATGATTTTCCCACCATATCTTAGTTGCTCCTCCAAGAAGGTGTGTGGCAAAGAGGACCTTCTTATTTTAATGCACTTCCAAAATGTCAAATATAATTTTCACTACCAGGAGCCAAGCATCTTCTTTGTCAACCACCTCAATTTTATATTCACCCTAGGCTTGATGAAATCCAGTATGGTGGTTCCAAGATGAGGGCGGATAGGTATGGTCTCACCATTCTTGTCTCTGGTGAGATCCTTGAGGACCATGGCTCTTATAGCCTCAGTCAACTTTTTATGTTGTTTGATCCAAAGAGCATTGGGAGTGTAGACTATCACATGTCCTACTACCAGTCTAGAGTCATATGCATGATTGGGTTCTTCCTTAGGCTCATCTTATATCATAGAATCATCCCCATGGTTAGGCATGTTGAAGGGGGTCACTTTGGGTTCAGGGCCTTTCTCTCTGGAGGCATCACCTTCCGTCTCAATTTTGTTGGAGGATTCACCCTCCATGGACATGATTTTCTCTAAGGAGGGCCTTATCTTATAGGAGGACCTTTGTCTGGGGTATTCATCATGGTTGACAGTGTCCTTCGCGGGCCATGCTGTTTCATATAAGTCAACTTTATTAATCTTAGGTTCATACTTAGGCTATTAAAGCATAAAGAAAATTATGTCCATGCCATCTTGTTTACATGCATTTTATTATTTGACTTAGGATGCCTTAATCCCTAATACCCATAACCCTAGTACTCAGAAAGGGGCAAAGAGAATAGTTATAGGTACCTAGGGCTTAGTGAGTAAAAAAAGGGTTGAAGAAGGTATGAAAGTAGATGAGAATTCTCAAAGGTATTTTATATTGAGTACAATCCTCTAACATTGTCCAGGCCAGATGCATAGGCCTGGGAGTCCTCGTAAGCTGACTAGTGGTGCGGTGGAAAATATTACCAACCCCCGGATTGTGGTCCTTTCTAGACACCATCGTCTTTGGAAAATACTCTAATAATTCCCTGGGGATCTACATGACTTATAAAATTTAATAATTATCCAAGGTTAAATGGTAAACCAAGCTCTGATACCACATGTAATGCCCCCCTCTCCCTATTATCACCAATTAAAGTAGACCAAGAGGACAAGGGCCATTACTCTATACATGATCGAAGGTTTATGAATTAACCAAAAATAATTGATAAATTTCACTATATGGGAAAGAGTTTGAACAATACAAAAGGTAAAGTCTCCACTAAGGAGTTACACAGAAAGGGAAACATATTGTTTGCAACTATAAATAAAAGCTAACTATCTAAATCCTCCAGGATTACATTAAATCTTTTCTTTTGGTGTTGTCTTCTCTGGATGTCCATTTTTCATCATACTTTCATAAAAGTAGCGCTTATCCTAAAACACCATGAAACAAAAACACAGTCATTATAACAAGTTATACCAGTATGTGGGGGAAACAAAATATTCACATCTAGGTGTAACAACATATTCAACCCTAGCAACAAATATGATTACAAAATTGAATATGCATTTTTTTTCTAACTTCTCATATTAATCTCTTTGGGACACTCCCTCTATGGAGTATTCATGTGGGGAACCCTCTTATTAAGATTTTGTTCCTATAGTGGACATCTCATGACCCCCCATTCTTGGGCTCGGTCTATATGGCCTTCCTTTCCCGACTAGGCCTCACAATGACCATCTTATCCCCGATTGGCCTCATAATGACCACCCTATCCCGGATTGGTCTTATTGGTGATCATCTTATCCCAACCTGATCACTCATCACCATAGTGACTTCACTTACATCCCACATGTATCTCTTACATCCACTAGAGATAGTTGAACAAGTTATACTTATATAATGTGATAATCATAGTGGCTTTAAGGATTGCAAGAATTAAATAAACAACCAATAGTTCATTTGCAATCAATGTGGAAAACCTCAAAAATCCTCGGGAATCGTGTAAGTCGAATAGCCATAGGCGTAACCACATACCTTTCTCAGAAGTACTTAATGTCCAAGCAAAGAGGTAATAAGAGCAACAATCAAGCAAATACCCTAAAATTAAAGCATAATACATATATATTATTATTTTATCCAAAATCTACCATTAAGACTGACTTGGGGTCCAAGTTAGGGTTTCATTAGGGTTTTGGCTTCCCAAACTCCAATTACCACTTTTCATGTCATTTTTATTCACAAACACTAATTTTATCATCATATGCACTTTTAATCTCAAGAAAATCCTAATTCATCAATTTATGAATTATCAAACTCAAAATAGACCAAAGTGACCATTTTTATCCGAAAAAGGCCAGTCTTTGACTATTTTAGATCAATTGAACATATTAAGATCATCAAAACTTAGAAATTTCAATTTTTACGCATTAAACACATTAAAGTTAGCATCTTTAAGCATTTTTGAATAAGAGACAAAACTAGGCCTTGATTATATCTTTATTGCATTCCTTGTATTTTTCTAAGAAATATTCATATATTACATGCTATCATTGGGGTCATCCTACAATTTATTTGCAATTTTGAAAATTTAATTCATTTCCTCGAATCACATGCCGCCACCTAGGAAGCGTGCCCCGGTCTTGGCCTTGCCAACTAGGTTGGGCCGACTAGTAGGCTAGCACCACCTAGGCTGAGTGTACATGCATGGATCGTATATCCTTGGATGAAAAGAGAGAGAAATGGACTAATATGACGTTACCTTAATAGAAGAGAAGGCAGGGGTAGAAGAGTAATCTGACTCCCTGGTCATCTTCAACCTCAGATTGGCTTCTTCTCTAAAAGAAGTTGGTCAATCAAGAGGTTGACTCTAAGCACTAGGCCTCCCCAGTGACAAGCAAAGTCACCACTATGTCTGCCACCCGTCACCGGACTTGAAGGTGCCCACCAATTACTTAGGGACGAACTAGATCAGGAGAACGGTGAAGATGGCTCAATGTGTTTCTTGGATTACAAATGAGGGGGAGAAGATGGGTAATCATAAGAAATTGGAGGCAGAGAGCGAGTCACATAGTCTAGTGGGGCCTCATGAGTGCACTAGGATCTCACAAGGGTTGTTTCCCCTCCTTATATAGGTCTTGAGTTGGTGGGTTGGCTGACAAAGGGATCAGAGGTTTGGGGAAAACATTATAGCTTGCCAATGGGGTTCAAACCTAGGACGAACTAAGTTTCCTTCTCTCTCTAAATCTAGTGGGATAGTTTTTAGGAATCCCCGTCAATCAAGGAGGGAAATATGTGTGGAACAATTTCTTAGTTTCATTGTTCCAGTTGCCAAAACTGGTGAAGGTAGGTGACAACAGAGTCACTGTTGGGTACTGGATCGATGGTCATCAAGCCACGTGAAAAACACAAAATCCGGATATTATCAAGTCTAAAAAGGATTTTCATGACATTTAATACAAATCCATGATAAACAATTCACTTTAGAAATTCTAGAAAATTACATATCTCTTATTCAGTTGATCCTTTTAATCATATATTTTGAGGGAAAGTCTTTAATGACTTTATCTAATCATGGGCAAAGTTTGAGACAAAAACTCGAAAGGAAAAGATACTTTTATTAATATACAAGTCTTCTCCTTATAAGGCACATTTTAGGCATTAAATATATTCTTTTCTCTTTCTACTTTTCCCTATTCTTTATTTCAATTATCTTTTATATTAGGAATCGTGTGAAAATGAAAACCAACTACTAGTGACCTTTAACAAAACGTTTCTAGAGAATTCTACACAATTATCAAAAGTACATGTTAATTACCCATTACCCTTTATATTTCACTTGATATAGGATTTGCTTCTCTTCCTTTTTCCCTTATATCCATTATTGGATCAATTAAAATAGTAGAAACCATGAGATGTGTAGCAAAGGGAAATTTGCAAGAGAAAGGAATACTTCTAAAACAAAGCATACCAATTTTCAATACATCCTTTTTATCAAAATAATTACATTTCAACTAAGTAAAATACAAGTAAAAACCAGGTTATAACATCCTACCCCTAATAACATCCAAATTTATGCATTTATGCTAAGCATTTATTTATGGTTTTGTGTCACTATAGCCTTAATTTACCCAAAATAACCCATGTTTCTTATCTTCTAGTAATTTATGTCCTTTCCTAGATAAATATTGCTCAACTAGCCAATTTTGGGACTTGCAGGCACTAAGCCTAAAAAGACATCTATTCTCCATGATTTATCCCCAAATCCATATTTTTTTGCAGCAGCTAAGTCTACACAGCGACCGCAGTCCTCAGGGTCCTGACCACAACTACGGTACTCACGTTCACCCCAACTGTGACCGCGGTCTGGATATACACCTCGACTGCTATCCAAGCCACCACCGCCATTGATGAACGAACACTAACCGCGACCGAGGTACATCCTCCTGGACCGCATCCGTAGTATCTACATCGACCTCGACCGCGATCGGGGTACATCTTCCTGGACCATGATCACGGCCAAGAAGAAGTGATCTCGACCATGATCGAGGTACATCTTCTGAGACTGTGACCGCGACTGCGGGGTGCACCTCGACCGCGACCAAGCAAGACTGCGGTCTGGATCTGTACCTTGACCATTTCTCTTATAAATACACACCCCCCGCAACCTAGAGAGGGGTTCCACACCTTGGGGAAGTTCCATCAGCCTGTTCTGATCTGGGGAGTTTTCCAGTTGTTGGTTCCTACCCGGTGAGGTTCCCAGAGCCCCGTGGGAGAGTCTGGAGGTTTGAGAAGGATGAAGTGCTCATCCTACGCCCATCTCTTCAGTGTGCTTCCATCCCCCACCATATTCCACCTCCATCCACCGACCAATCTTATGTTCGGGACGGATCTAGAGAGAAAGGAGGCTGAGGAGTCCAGAAGATCAAGGAGGATGACCAAAGGACGATAACCAGCCTATACAGAGGCTAGGGAGTGAGAGCCACCTCTCCTCTACGGGCTAAATCTCTTCTTCCTCTCCTTTATTCTTATGTTCCCCTTGGTTTCTGTACAAACAATGTTCTTCCATCTTTGTTCGGTGCCAGCTATGCTTGTCCATGGCTAGTTGAGCTCCTTCTTGGCTATGTCACCCGTTTTGGGCATGCTTATGTACTTTTACCTTAAGTAAGTAGATTTAATCCAGATCTAATATGTTTTCTATTTTATCTTCTCTTTGTGGTTATGATTTCTAGTTTGGTTGATCTCTTTCTTGCTTGAACTGCTATTTCTGCCTATATCGCGAGATTCATTGTAGAGATATACAAGAGAAGATAGTTTGAATCGAAATCTGAAAGGAGGATGGTCTAAGGTCATATGTTCCTAACATCCCAGAATATTCTAGACCTAAGAGGGCACCTAGAATATTCTAGGATGTTGGTTTGTCATCCTCGAGAGAGGTTTCATATCATCGATGGGTTTTAGTCATGCTATGCGAGAGCAAGTGGGATGACCCCACAGGAACATATACCATGGTGCGTGCTATTTTTTAATGTAGGTTGCTTGTTGAGGTGTTCAAGGGTTGTCTACACCCAAGAACGGGTGCATAGACTTCCCAACTTGTGGTTACATAGACAAGAACTCCTTCTGTCTTATTAGTAGAATCCTACGGACTTTGTTTTCTTTTCTTTGTTTTGTTTTAATTCATGACAACTCTCTAGACTAGTTCTATCCCCATACTTTTATCGACTATCATCTTGACTTATCTGAATCAAGGACAAAATCTCGGGCGTCCTAAATGTCACCACATCCATGTGTTCGACCCCGTATATCTACTTCGACCCCATAATAAAAGTTGTGGGGGTCCTTGAAGGTTTCGGGTTATAAATTTAAAGGTTCGATTCCTTTTGAATCCGCCTCCGTATTTCGGACGTGCGATTCAGGCTGATCAACTTTTTGGCACCGTTGCCGGGGACGTGGTTTCCCACGTTTACATGCCTAAAAGATTTTATTCTATCACTTTTAAGCATGTATATATAAGCATAGTTTTTCTTTTGTTTTAAACATACTTGTTCATATATACTGAATAGCTTTCCTTTTTCTTATAATTTTTCAGCCATGGATCTTGCTTCTGTAAGATAAGTCATCTTGTCCACCGGTCCTCCTGAATTTTTCGTAGTTCTGACTGCTGGAAAAAAACTGAAAGTCATGCCTTACAACTCATCGAGCTATATTCACCCCCGTCATCATCATATGTAGACGCTCCAACAACGGAGACAGCTAGTCATCCCTCGGCTTCCGTGCTATCATGGGATCAAGAACTAATTAAGGCAGTGGAGTTAGCTAGAGAAAGTGTCAACACACCCTCCTCCTTAACTCCTCATCTCCAAGAAAATGTCGATCCACTCCAACAGCTACTAGAAAGGTAAGATCATCAACTCCAAGTAGCCATCGAGATTGCAGACCGCAGTAGAAGTCTACTTCAAACTGTTGAATAAAGATTCATCCGGAAACATCAGTTTGATACAACTGATTCTCATCAGGAGTGCAAGGCGGAATTGACGGATCTCATAAGCTTGGTTGCCCAAGTCCAATAGCTTCATGATAAAGATGTTGAATAGAGCAAGAAGCTTCAAGAGCTCATCAATTTGGTTATCACACGGCTGCAAGTGCCACCGCCTTACAATGAAAACTTTAGTCATCAAGACCATTCCATTAGGTCTGAAGCGGAATATGCCTCACCATTAGATTCAGACTATCAAGTGGATTCATCAAGATTTTTCTGTGAAGACCAACCCACCTGGGAAAGCCCTTCATTCTATCCAGATGACTCAGTTGATCAACTAATGGAAAATACAAGCCACACGCATGACTGGTTTTATGATGATGATGATGAACACTCTTGTCCTCACTATAATAGCCAAACAACCTCGCAGCCAGGAGGTTGGTTTGAGGAACCTGAGTCAGACATTGATCTAGACCAGAGTGATAGCTCTCACATTGAGACTTATCACTTAGCCTTGAGCAGTACGCCAATTATGGTTTGGAACAATTTGTTCGATGACGACAACGACAACTGCTCAAATTGGAGCAGTGAATATACTGATGATGACGAGTTGGAGCGGCATGAGCTGACATTTACCACCATTCCCTTAAAAGGCTTGGTGGACATCGAAGGCGCAGGATGGACAATCCATCAAAACATGGCTGCTGAGCATGAAGATACCCTATACCCCATAGAAGGTGACAAGCTTGGGGTGGTAGAACTGCAAACAGATTCAACTGGGGATACTTCCTGCTCATAAAATGATTGGATGGCTCAGACTGTACATGAAGACTTATCTGAGCATCCAACCTCATGTTCCAAGGTAGAGAGAGAGGTGAGGGGCCTTATAGAAAACTCTCAACCTCCTTCCTCAATCTCATCATGCTTCGACACCCAGGGGCCTTCCTATTCATGTCCTTACCTTGAAAGCGCCCTTAAAGATGAGCTGATGAAGGATTCACCCCTGTGTAGTTCAATTGAACATGAGTATAGGGATGGCTTCTCTAGGTGGCTAGATTTCAACCCTCTCCTACAAAGTCAGAGTGGGACATCTTCCCTCATGCCCTACCACTAGACCTTGGGTACAGGCATCAAGATGTAGGAAAGTGGGACCCAAAAACTTAGGATTTGGGATCCTAGTGTGGGAATTGTAGGGCAGCCACCCCTATTTCCTACACAATTTTTCTTTAAATATTTACTTTACTTTTCACATAAAAATAAAGCCAATTTGATTTTTATCTTTCACTAACCGCCCAAAATATTATTCATTTTGCATCATCTGGTTTTCCTCTTATTTTTCCTTTCACTTACAGCTTCACACCCGAACAACTACTTTTGATACGTTTCTCTATCATCCTTCTTCGATTGCGACATCTTGGTTTTCACTTTGTGTTTTGACATCTATAGATTCCTCCTTCCCATGTGGCTTTGCTAGAACCGTGTCTGTGGCCTAGAAACAAGACCGCAACCGCGGCTTGTTGAGTAAGAACTGCGACTGCGGCCTGAAGGCCAAGAACCACGACTGCGGCCTGCAAGCCAAGAACCGCGACCGCGGTCATGCATGAGTGAAACTGCAGCCACGGTTATGCAAGCCCTGTGTAAGCTTTTTCATCCTGGTCTGACCAACATGTCAGGTTGTCTCAGCGTTTTTGACCGACTGTTGCTCTTTTGACCGAGCTCTCTCTATTTTTCTGGTTTTGCCAGCATTTTGTCTGCTGCTTCAAGCATTTCACACAAAGGCGGGGCCTGATGCTGGTCTATAAATACCTCTAAGGTCGAGGGGTTGCCCTCCCTTTGCCTAAACCACCGGGTTCCCTCCTCCGCATCACTTTCTGCCTATTTTTCCTCCTTCTCCATGCTCTCGTTGTAGGATTATAGGGAAGGAGCATGCATGTCAGCACCAACTGTTGCGACCACGACCGCAGCCGGAAGGCAGTCGCCCTACAGCTCACCAGTCACGCGCCCCACGCAGCTCCAAGCTCAGAGGTCACCGCGGTCTCTTCGTGACAAGTAGAACGACGGTCAGATCGCCTTGGCGAGAAATATCGCGGTCTCCACGATCGCGGTTCTAAAGGTTGAAGTCACCTCGTGCACCCGATTGCGATGTCCTACATTCATGGACTGGGGTTTTCAGGTCTGCTTCACGGTCGTGGTTCCTTAGACCGCGGTCATCTTCTTAACCATGATCGTGGTGACAAAGGAGCATCAAGGTCGCGGTATCCCTGAACACACAGCGATCGCGGTCTCCCTAATTGCAAGCACCTACGTCACCATTTTATGATCATTCACAGTGATCGCGGTCTTCGGTACCGCGATTGCGGTCTTCGACTTGGTTGCGATCCAGGCCGCGGGCTGGTTTGGTGCATTTTCGAGAATCATTCATCGACCTCCGCCATAGTAAAAGCTATCGAGTCTACATCAAAAGTATCAACATCATGGACACCATGAAGAGTGGTTTTAAAAAGCTCAAAAAGTCCATAACCAGGGAGAAAGGGGAAGGGAGCTCAGCATCACCATCGAATTACGGGAGGCCCTACCCACAACACGCCTCCCGAACTACGAACCCAATTTATGAAGATGAAGTTATGCTTTGTACATCAGGGTTCAGGTCACAAGATTTTGGCTCTAGCTTCCGCAGCCTTGTTGGCACACCTATGGATACCCACAATGGTGAGTCAGTACAAGAAGCTTTAGGTGAGAGGATATGGATATAACGTCGCAATGCTGAACTCCAGACTTTGATCGGGTATCAAGACGCCCCGACAGTTCTTCATAGAGATTCATCCGGGGGAGATCAGCATCAACAGTCAGCAGAACGTTCAATTTTCTTACGACGGTCAACCTCCTCACGAGACTCTTTCCAAGGGAACAGACACCAAGCAGCTCATAGTGGTGTCAATCAAAGATCAATCCCCTCTCCGTTATTTCTGAGTATAAAGCAAAAGCTAAGTTTTGACGCTCTTCTTAGAGACAAACGTAGACTTGCGGGACTGAGGTACGCTGATCCAGGGACGCTACTTAGACTCGGGATCCAAGAGCAAGTCAACAAATACCTTGCAGCCGTTGGCCTTGATGTGCTCACATACGCACATTGCAATGCTTACCATAGACTCACTTGTGAGTTTTATGCCATGCTAGAGCCATGCAAGGACCACTAGTACACCGTATTACATTTTCATATCTTTAACCAACCCTGTGAGGTTACAATGGAAAAACTCAATAGTTGGTTATCAAGGTCTACTGAAGACTGCGCTGAAATGACTAGGGGACGGCTTGAGACAACGAACCATGACTTTAATGTTGTCCATGTTGGGCAAATGATTACGGGGGAAGACAAGTACTCTGTAAAAAGCTCCAAATCCTCGCACATCCACAACCCAACAATTCGTTATCTACGTCGGGTGCTAACAAACTGCATCTTGGAAAAACAAGACAGCCAAGGGGCGCTCAGTGCAGCTGACCTTTACATTCTGTGGTGTGCAGTGGTAGGAAAGAAAGTGAATGTGGGAAACTTCATAATCTGTCACATTCACAATTCTTTCAAGAAATAGGTCCAATTCATGCCAATGGCGGGAGTTTTAACTTTTATGGCACGCCATTTGGGAATTGGGGATGAACAATTAGCACTCATGTGTGATACTACCGAGTGGTCAAGGTTAGACTTAGACCACTTGATCTGTTCAGGAATGATCAGACAATGTAGTGCTAGTTATCTCTACATCTTTGGTCACTACAAGCACAAAATTTTATTGCTGACAAACGCAAATTTCGCATGTCGAACGTCATTTATGGACGTCTCTCTTTTGGATGCCCAGGGTAACGTTCGTCATACAGGCAGAGTTGCATGAGCTTCTTCTTCTGCACCACCAGTGCCAAGGACTCATGAGGGATGACAACAGATGGGGGTAACCTTCCACAACATACCTTATCAGGGAGGGCCCTATGTAGAGATGCCTACTACAGAGTATTCGCAACCTCCTCTACAGCAGTCATGCATGCCAAATGATAATCATGAGAACTTCTACGACTTCATGACAGGATTCAGAGCTGAATCCGGAAGGTGTATCAACACATTGGAGCAGGACGTGAATTACCTCAGAGAGAGGTTTGACATGGTCTTTACCCCATAACTTTAACAGTTATATCAACAATCGTTCCAGCAACCCCCCGGGTCTTATTATCAACCTGGACCCCATGTCTATCAACCACCCCAAAGCTTCAACCAGGCAGTTCAATTTCAGTAAGACCTAGATCAGAACTTTGAGAATGCACCGAGCAGTCTAGACAACCTAGATCAATTTCTGAATAGCGACTACCTATAAGAAGCTACTCTCCTCTTCACCCACCATGGCCAGAAGAATTGCTTGAGGACGAGCAAAGATTTTAAGCTTGGGGTGGTGGTCAGGGTGTACCCCCTCCTAATTCTATTTTATTTTAATTTTTCCTTTGCATGCATGCATTCTCCCTTTTCCTTGCATTGTAGCCTTGTTAAACTTTATTTCTTTATTGTAGCTTGGCAATTAAAGGCTATGCAATGTCAATCTTAGAACTAAATGCTTATCTTTATGCATGAATGCCCATATTTCATCTTAAACTGATTGATCTTTTGCTTGACTTGCTGATTGACTCTTTCCTTAAGTTGGTGATAAAATCTAAGGTTATGTGACTTTTTCATAACTTAAAACTTTATTCCCTTGATCTATGTTGTGAATGACAAATCCAAGGTAAAGGACCATTGGAAAGAGATAAAGCATGATCAAAGACTCCTAGCTGTGATTCCACAAGCTTGCCTCTATTCTAAGGATCCTTGAATCATAATTGCTACTTCACATGTGTCAAACGGATCATGATGAGTTTTGAGCTATAGTCAAGTTGAAATGCTTTCCTTGATGGACTATGTGCCCTCTCACCTTAGATTGAGTTAAAAAGATGAAAAATTAAAAATTTACAAAAGAGGCTTGGCTGCCCATAAAATCCCAAAAACATCAAAAGAGTTCTCACCCAGGCCTATAAATTAGAATGCAGAGAATAAAAGCCTAAGTGTGAATAAATGAGTGTTTGTTTTCTCTTTCAGGAGAGTTGGGGGTGATACCCAGCCGGTGTATGACTGCGCTCATGAACGCGGGTATTTCGTGACTGGTAGTATCATCCCAAAATCTCATTAGAGAGTCATTAGGAACCCCTAGGAGGCCTATGAGATCATCCCAGTAGCAGGGTTGGTTTGAGCGCAGTACGAGGAGTCTGTCTCACTACTTTGGGCCAACTGGCTTGGACTGTAGGGACTGTTGCTCATTACATGGACCAGCCTGACGCAGATCGGGATTCTCAGAAGTCATTAGAGTCTTTTCACTTTTCTCCTTGGTACCTAAATAAGTGAGAGGCGTGTTGTCCCTGATTGGTGTAAATGGATACATGATGATTGCTCATTGCTCATCACCCGCGTGATCATCTATGTGACAATGCTTTTATATTGTATAATTATGATTCGAACCCTTATGAGTAGCGACAGGTTACATTAGACTAGCTTAATCTTGCCTGGTTGCTCCTTGATCTTACTTTGGCAGGATTGTGCTCGATTAGTGGGGGTTTGTTCTGAAAAGACTTGGAATAAGAGAATTGATGTTTTAAAATATTTTTCTTAGCCTTAGCATATTTCACCAAGCTTAATTTGGATGTTATCTTTTTATTCTTTGAGCACAATCTTGCTTGAGGACAAGCAAAGGTTTAAACTTGGGGTGGTTGATAACACCCAAATTTATGCATTTATGATAAGCATTTATTTATGGTTTTGCATCACTATAGCCTTAATTTACCCAAAATAACCCATGTTTCTTATCTTCTAGTAATTTATGCCTTTTCCTAGATAAAGATTGCCCAACTAGCCAATTTTAGGACTTGCAGGAACCAAACCTGAAAAGACATCTATTCTCCATGATTTCTCCCCAAATCCATATGTTTTTGCAGCAACTAAGTCTACACCGTGACCGCGGTACTCACGCTCACCCCAACTGCAACCATGGTCTGAATATACACCTCGATCGCTATCCAAGCCACCACCGCCACTGATGAACTAACACTAACCATGACTGAGGTACATCCTCCTGGACCGCGACTGTGGTATCTACATTGACCTCGACCGCGATCGAGATACATCTTCCGGGACCGCGATCGTGGCCAAGAAGAAGTGATCTCGATTGTGACCGTGGCCTCGACTGTGACCAAGGTACATCTTCCGCGACCGCGACTGAGCAAGACCGCGGTCTGGATATGTACCTCGACCATTTCACCTATAAATACACACCCCCCACAACCTGGAGAGGGGTTCCACACCTTGGGAAAGTTCCATTGGCATGTTCAGATCTGGGGAGTTTTCCAGCTGTTGGTTCTAACCCGGTGAGATTCTCAGAGCCCCGTGAGAGAGTTTGGAGGTATGAGAAGGCCAAAGTGCTCATCCTATGCCCGTCTCTTCAGCGTGCTTCCATCCCCCACCATCTTCCACCTCCATCCACCGACCAAGCTGTTGTTCGGGGCGAATCTAGAGAGAAAGGAGGCCGAGGAGTCCAGAAGATCAAGGAGGACAACCCAAGGATGAGATCCAGTCTATACAGAGGCTAGGGAGCAAGATCCACCTCTCCTCTATGGGCTAAATCTATTCTTCCTCTCCTTTCTTCTTCTGTTCCCCTTGGTTTCTGTAAAAATGATGTTCTTCCATCTTTGTTCGGTGCCAACTATGCTTTTCCATGGCTAGTTGAGCTCCCTTTTGGCTATGTAGCCCATTTTGGGCATGTTTATGTACTTTTGTCTTAAGCAAATAGATTTAATCCAGATCTAATACATTTTCTATTCTATCTTCTCTTTGTGGTTATGATTGCTAGTTTGGTTGATCTCTTTCTTGCTTGAACTGCTATTTCTGCCTATATCGAGAGATTCATTGTAGAGATAGACAAGAGAAGATAGTTTAAATCGAAATCTGAAAGGAGGACAGTCCAAGGTTGTCTGTTCCTAACATCCCAGAATATTCTAGACCTGAGAGGGTACCTAGAATATTCTAGGATGCTGGTTTGTCATCCTCGAGAGAGGTTTCATATCATCGATAGGTTTTATTCATGCTACGTGAGAGCGAATGGGATGACCCCATAGGAACATATACCACGATACGTGCTATGTTTGAATGTAGGTTGCTTGCTGAGGTGTTTGAGGGTTGTCTACGCCCAAGAACGGGTGCATAGACTGCCCAACTTGTGGTCACATAGCCAGGAACTCCTCTCTGATTAGTAGAATCCTATGAACTCTGTTTTCTTTTCTTTTCTTTGTTTTGTTTTAATTTGTGACAACCCACTAGACTAGTTCTAGCCCCATACTTTTATCGACTATCGTCTTGGCTTATCTGACTCAAGGACGAAATCTTAGGCATCCTAAACGTCACCACGTCCCTGTGTTCAACCCCATATATCTACTTCAACCCCGTAATAAAAGTTGTGGGGGTCCTTGAAGGTTTCGGGTTATAAATTTAAAGGTTTGATTCCTTCTGAATCCACCTCCGTATTCCGGACGCGCGATTCAGGCTGATCAACCCCTCTTATAGGAATTTTTTCCCCAAAATTCAACTAATCATACAAACAATTCAGGATGGGACTTTTCCATGTCCGTCTTTAGCTCCCATGTGGATTCATCCTCTCCATGGTTCTTCAAAAAACCTTTACCATCTCTATCTTTTTATTTCTAAGCTCTTTCACCTAAGTATCCAATATCCTCACATGTGACTCAGAGTATGTCAATATCCCTTAGAGTTCAATATGCTCAATGCTCAGTACATGGCATGATCCTTCACATAGCACTTCATATTAGACACATGGAACACATCATGCATCATACTATATAGTGGGGGCAACACTACACGATAAGTAGTCTCACCAATCTATTCTAGGATTTCAAATGGTCCTACGTATTAGGGACTCATTTTTCCTCTATTCTTAGCTATAACTCTAATGGGTCATATTTTTAGAAACACGTGTTCACCAACAGTGAAGTGCAAATTAGTCTGCTTCACATCATCATACGACTTCTGTCGATCATGGGCTCTCTTTAGCCTTTGCTTCATCAAAGCAACTTGATCGACATATAATTGTAGTTCTTCTGACTTGAGCAAGGTCCTCTCACCGACATCATCCCAGTGAAGCGGTGACCAACACGACCTCCCATAAAGAGCTTCATATGGAGGCATCTTGATATTGGCTTGGTAACTATTATTATAGGCAAAGTTAGCTAAGGTTAAGTACTACTCTCATGATCCACCCCAATCAAGCACACATGCTCTCAACAAATCTTCTAAACTCTATATTGTTCTTTCTGACTATCCATCGGTCTGGGGGTGATAAGCCATGCTAAATTTCAACCTCATTTTGAGGTCTTCATGCACTTGCTTCCATACCTTTGAAGTGAACATAGGATCACGATCAGAAAAAATTGAACTCGAAACACCATGAAAACAAACTATTTATCTAACATATAGTTTGCCTAAGTGTGACACCTTGGTAGTGATTTTTAGGCCAAGGAATTGTACTGACTTGATTAGGTGGTCCACCACAATCTATATTGCATCATGACATTTCTTTGTCTTGGGGAGACCCACCACAAATCCACCGTCATCTGGTCTGATTTTTGCTCAGAATTCTCAATTGATTGCAGTAATCCACTGGGTCACTAGTGCTTAGCCTTCACCATCTGGCATGTAGACAATTGGCCACGTACAAGGCCATGTTTCTCTTCATTCCTGACCACCAAAAGTATCGATACAAGTCCTTATACATCTTCGTGGTACCAGGGTGCACTGTATACTTATACCCATGAGTTTCTTTCAAAATATGACTCTTTAAGGGCGAATCCTAGGGAACCCAAATATGATCCTTGGATTGAATTCCACCATCCACACCCATTGAGAGGTGTGTTTGAGATTTTCCATCAAACCCTTCATCTTTTCTAACTCTGAGCTGGATAACTGGGCTGCTACATGCTCAGACAATATGTCATGCTTAATCTGGATATTGATAAGAAATCATATCTTTAACAACTAGGGTGCCCACTGAGCAAAGTCTTCTGGTCTCTTACACTGGCTAACCAAACTAGCTGCAAAATTGAGATGCTTTTTACTAAGGGCATCGACAACCACATTGGACTTGTCAGGATGGTAAGCTATAGTGAAGTCAAAGTCTTTCAAGTATTCCATCAAACATATTTTTCGCAAGTTTAGGTCCTCCCAAGTCAAGAGATACTTTAGGTTCTTATGGTTGGTGAGGATGTCAAAGGTAGCCCCATACATATAGTGTCAACAAATTTTCAAGGCATAGATAATGGATATAAATTCCATAGTGTGGGTCGGATAATTAAACTCATTGGGCTTGAGCTATCTGGAAGCAAAAGCAACCACATGCTTATTTTTCTCTAGCACGCATCCCAATCCCATCTTTGATGCATCTGTGAAGATGATGAAACCTTCATTACCTAAAGGTATGGTCAGAATGAGGGCAGAGGTAAGCTTTTCTTCAACTCCTAAAATCATGCTTCACACAAATCGGACCAGATGAAATTTTCATCCATTCGATTGAGCTTGGTCAGAGGTAAAACAGTTTTGGAGAAATCCTTGATGAATCTCCAGTAATACCTAGCTAATACCATAAAGTTGTGAATCTTAGAAGCATTCTTTGAGGCTGGCCATTCTCAAACGACCGCTACTTTGGCAGGGTCCACTAAAATAGTTCATCCATATATAATGTGCCCAATGAACATGAATCAGTATACCCAAAAATCACACTTTGAGAATAAAACTTCTGCTTCCTCAGGATATTAAGGACCTTGTCTAGGTGGTCATGATGTTGGTCTAAGTCATTACAGTATATCATCTATGAACATTATGATGAAGGTGTCAAGGAAGGGATGAAACACACTATTCATGAGGTTCATGAATACACTTGGGGCATTGGATAACCCAAAATGCATAACAAAAAAATTGTAGCTTTCATAGTGGGTTCAAAAAGAATTTTTGTGATATCCTCACTCTTGACTTGCAACTAGTGACAACCAGATCTCATGTCGATCTTTGAAAAGACTCAAGTAATTTTAAGCTGGTAACATAGGTCATCAATACGGAGTAGAGGATACTTGTTCTGAACGGTAGCCTGATTTATCATTCTTTAGTCAATACACATGTAGGGTGATCCTCCTTCTTCTTGACAAAGAGGATCGGTTCCCTCCATTGGGAAGTACTGGGTTGGATGAAGCCCTTGTCTGAAAGTTTCTACATTTTCCTTTTCAACTCAAGCTACATAGTGGGAGCCATCCTGTAAGGTGCCCTAGAAACTGGATTTGTCCCCGGAGCTAGCTCTATCGAGAAGTACACTTCTCTCTCTGGAGGTATGCCATGCAAATCGTCTAGGAACACATAAGCATAGTCCATGACTACCTCTATTTCCTCTAAGGGTTGCACCTTCAGCTCTGACTCAGTAACTACAGCTAGGAATGCTAGACAACCTATGGAGACCATTCACTCTGCCTTCACAAGTGACACATACAAGTTAGTGGTAGCATCCTTCCTACCTCTAATGGTAAAGGGTGGGTAACCTGATCTCTCTATTCTTATTTTATTTTCCCTATAGTATATCTTTGCATTATAGTTATAAATCTGATCCATGCTGACTATTACATCAAAGTCGTTCATATCTAACAAGATAAAATAAGTAGGGAGTTCATTACTCATATATTTGACAGGCATAATCGGGGTCTTCAAAAGAGCTAAAAAAATCTGACCACTAGGGGTAGTGACTTCTATAACATATCCTCAATCCTTGAATTCCAGACAAAGCATAGTTGTTAGATTTCTCAAAAAGGAAGTATTGGAAGAACCAAAGTCAAACAAAGCTTTTACATTTTATCCCATGATTTCAAGCATGCCTACATTGTTTTCATGATAGTCAAACTACTATTTCATTTCATAACAAAGAACAGAAAAAGAAGTTTAAGAGTGATTACCCTCTATCAGATGGTTGGCATTATCTTGGGCCTCTTCACTCACCATTCTTCTACTGGTGGGGCTGCTCCCTGATCTGTTATAGCTATTGGTTGAGCCACCACTTGTTGGGTCGCTACTAGGCCCTGACCTCTCGAGTCATGGAGGGGACATTTGGCTATGAGATGACCCTCCTACTAACAATGATAACACACCCTCTTATCAAAGCAGAACTTTCCAAGGTGATTCTTCCCATAGGTGCGACAGAGGGGAATGCGGTCGTCAAGATGGGGCTTCCCTTTCCCTTATTCCTTCCCTTTCCATCATTACAACCTTTACCTCTTTTATTGTCATTCCTTTGGGCAGAAGTGCCCTCTATGAACCTCAAGTATCCCTTGGGTGGTTTCTGAGTAGGCATGACCGTCTTCTCTATGTCAAGGGAGAAGTTAAGGGCTTCAGTGAAGGTTGTAGGTTTACTTGCCATAACATGAGGCTTGATCAAAGGGTGCAAGCATTCCACAAAATGTTCTACCCGTCTTTCCTCAATCAGCATGTAACCAAACCGCTCCAAGAGGCAAAACTTGTGAGTGAAGGCCTCCACAGACATACTACCTTTGACTAGGAAGGTGAATTGCTTTTCTTTCTATTTCTTGGCAGAGGTGGGTATGTACCTTGCTGAGAAGATAGTATGGAAGTCTGTCCAGGCCATCAGTTCTTCAATTAGTTTTCATCCCATGATAATTTTCCCACCATATCTTAGCTGCTCCTTCAAGAAGGTGTTTGGCAAAGAGGATCTTCTTGTTTGGATGCACTTCCAGAATGCAAAAGTTGTTTTCCACTGCTAGGAGCCAAGCATCTGATTTGTCAACCACCTCGATTTTATCTTCACCCTATAACTTTTCAGTATTCGGCTTGATGAAATCTAGTATGGTGGCTCCAAGACGAGCGCAGACAGGTATGGGCTCACTGTTCTTGTCTCTGGCGACATCCTTGAGGACCAAAGCACTTATGGCCTCAGTCAACTTTTTTTGTTGTTCCTTCCAGAGATCATAGAGAGTGTGGACTACCACCTATCATACTGCCGGTCCAGAGTCAACTGCATGACTGGAGTCTTCCTTAGGCTCTTCCTCTATCATAGGCCCATCCTTAGGGTTTGGCATGTTGAAGGGATCACTTCAGGTTTAGGGCCTTTCTCTTTGGAAGCCTCATCTTCCCTCTTCCTTTCCTTCAAGGATTCACTCTCCATGGACCTTCTCTTCTTTAAGGAGTGCCTCCTTTTATTGAAGGGACTTAGTCCAGGGTATTTATCACGGTTGATAGTGTCCTTACCATGGGCCATGTTGTTTCATATAACTTAACTTTATTAACCTCAGGTTCATACTTAGGGTATTAAAGCATAAAGAAAATTATGTCCATGACATCCTGTTTACATGCATTTTGTTATTTGGCGGAGGATACCTTAATCCCTAATAATCATGACCCTAGTACTTAGAAAGGGGCAAAGAGAACCATTATAGGTACCTAGGGTTTAGTGAGTGAAGCAAGGGTTGATAAAGGGATGAAAGTAGATGAGAATTCCTAAGGTATATTATTTTGAGTACAATACTCTAACTTTAGACAAGCCAAATGCATGGGTCCAGGAGTCCTCATAAGCTGACTAGAGATGCAGAGGAAAATATTGCAAGCCCCCAGATCTTGGTCCTTTCTATCCATGATTGTCTTTGAAAAATACTCTAATAAATCCCTTGGGCTCTACATAACTCTTAAAATTTAATAATTATTCAAGGCTAAATGGTAAATCGGGCTCTGATACCAAATGTAATGACCATATTCTCATGTTATACCCAATTAAGATAGATCGAGAGGGAAAGAGCCATTACTCTAATACATGATTGATGGTTTAACAACTAACCAAATATAATTAATAAATTTCATTATATGGGAAAGAGTTTGAACAATATAAAAGGTAAACTCTCCACTAAGGAGTTACATTATAAAGGGAAAACTACTATTTGAAAATCGTAAATAAAATCTAACTATCTATATCCTCCAGGATTACATAAAATCTGTTCTTC
The DNA here is from genome assembly GCA_963693085.1 of Alisma plantago-aquatica. Lineage (NCBI taxonomy): Eukaryota > Viridiplantae > Streptophyta > Magnoliopsida > Alismatales > Alismataceae > Alisma > Alisma plantago-aquatica. Next base: position 1,224,824,095 of record OY856412.1, read on the forward strand.
TGGTGTCTTCTTCTATGGATGTCCATTTTTCATCATACTTGCAAAAAATAGCATATTATCCTAAAATGCCATGAAACAAAAACACAGTAAGTATAATAAGTTATACCAGTATGTGGGGGAAACAAAATATTTGTATCTAGGTGTAACAACATATTCAACCATAGCAACAAGCATGATTACAAAATTGAACATGCATTTTCTTTCTAACTTATCATCTTAATCTCTATGGAACACTCCCTCTGTGGAGTACTCAAGTGGGGAACCCTCTCATTAGGTTTTGTCCCTGCAGTGGACATCTCATGACCCTCCATTACTGTTCTTGATATATATGGCCTTCCTTTCCCATCTAGGCCTCACAATGACCATCCTATCCCGTCTTGGACTCATAATGACCATCCTATCTCGGCTTGGTCTTATTGATGATCATCCTATCATGTCTTGATCAATTGTCATTGTAGTGACTTGTTATAACCCCAATTTTTGGGTTCAAATGGTGAGAAAGATAATTTCTTGTATCAAATATGTTTGAACAAATAATCATATATTTGGTTGAGAATAATTGGATTTCGTTTAAAATAGCCTTGTTGTTTGATTTGTGGGCTTTATGGGCTATTGGGCCCAATAAAAAGGAAAATAACAAAGGAAATTCAATTAGTAAATGGATAATTGAATTTTCAAGAAAAGAAATATATAGAAACCTCTAAGGCAAATCCAAAGAGGATTTCGTGCCTCTTGGGTTCCTTGAGTACCAAGGAGACCAAGGTTGTAAAAAGAAAGTAATTAGAAAAGAAAAGGGTGATTAAAGTAATTCTTTATTAAGAAAGAAATTGAAAATGATGATATAATGTGGAAAATAAGTGGAAAGAGGCATAAATGAGTTTTCTTGGGGAAATTTCGTATCCCAAGGATTTCTTATGATAAAAGGGATGCCAATGAGGAAAATAGAAGAGAAATAAAAAGAAATTCCCAAAAAGAATTATGTTAATGAGAAATAAACAAGATAATGTGAGTTAATGCATAGTGATGCACGAAGAAGGATAATAAATATTCCATAAAAAGGAATTTCGAACTCTTGAGTTCCTTGGGATCCAAGGAGTCCCAATAAAGAGGAAAGAAAGAGAAAATACTACAAAGGGCAAAATAAGAGGATAATATGTTGCTTCTTTAATGAATTATATGGAATTGTTTAAAAAGATGATATTTTCTATAAAGGAAAATGGGAATTTGTGCCAAAGCAATAAAAAGCAACTATAAAGTAAATAAGAGAGGAGGAATTTCGAAGTCCTAATATCCAAGTAATAGGATATATCAAAGGAGAGAGAGAGAGAGAAGAATGGCTTCTCTTTGAAGGAAAACGAATCCTACTAGAGAAGGACTTCGTTTCCTTAAGGAAAGTCCTCACAGGGCTTCGTTGGCTTCACCTATAAAAGGGGTGAGTCTTGGGGGCGAATCCAGAGAGATCTCACGTCTCCCACCCTCTTCCTTATCTTATTCTTCCTTCTTTACGTTATAAACCCTAATCAAGGAAAGATAGTATAACCAAAGAGCAATGAGGAGCCATGGAGGGTTCGTGATGGAATCTTAATACCCCATGTTGCTGAAGGGAAAGAGAGCCTTCGTCCCCAGGCCCTGGATGAAGTGCAACAGCAGTCGCTCGACCTGCAGGGCAACCGCAAGTTGCCGGCCTGTGGGGTGTGAAGACAGCCCTGTTGGCTGACATCGGGCGGAGCCCCAGGTGCGAGGGGGTCCGGCGGAGGTCCGGGACCCTTCTCCGGAGACCGACGAGGTCTAGGAGAGGAAGGAGAAGGCTGCAGCCGCAGGTAGGATTGCTGCGGCGCAAACAGCAGCCGGATCGTGAGGAAGAAGAAGGGCACAGGCGCGTTTGACAGTTTTGCCCTTCGGGGTACAAAGCAACGGCCAACTTAAGTAAGGGTATAACGGTAAATCCGTTATATTTCCAAATCTGCGACGTCGCATGGAAAGGATGACGTGGCGCAATGCCATTGGCCAAGTAAGTGGATATTTACAAAATTCATAACTCATAAACCGTAGCTCAAATAAATACGAATAATATATGAAAATTGATCACGAGAACGAGAGGAATCCATTAAAAATATTATCAAATACTGATTCCGTTTCTAATTGAAAAATTACTATAAAATGATGAAAAGTGCATTAAAGTTGAGTTAAAAACCCTATTTGTAATTAAAGGGTGAATCTAAGATGCTTAATGGGTAATTTGAAGTGTTAATAACCTGTTGAATGATAATGTTAGATTCGAGTCTGATTTAAATGAAGAATTGCATGATTTAGGGTTATACCTCATATGAGAATGATTAAATAATTTAGAAACCCTAATTTAGGGTAAAAGGAGATAAGATCATATTTAGATTGAAAACTGTGAAAATATGATTGTTAAATGATAATTCTAAGTTTTGGTATATGAGAGTCTTTAATCCTAGATAAATACCCTAAAAGTGGTAATTAGGGTCTTTTCATGAATAAAAGGTAGAAATGATGACAAAATGAGTTCATATGTTAATTAGACCCTAATGAGCTTTGAATTAATGATAGATGCACATAATGATTTTGTCATGAGTTAAAAGGAATAACAACAATAGATTTAATGTAAAAGAAGTTTAATGAAATAATTGATGAGTAATGTGCCTTTAAATGTGGAAACAGGGTTATATGTTGTGAGATAACCTTAACACTGAAGAATAGATAAGATAACTAGGGTTTTTGAGTAATCGCATAAAATTAGGGTAAAAAGTGAAGGGAAACCCTAATTGCAAAATGAAACCCTAAAATGGACACAAAACCCTAGAAAGTGAATCCAAGTAAATAAAGTAGATTCTTGATGAAGTGTGTGACAATAGAGTACATATTCTTTTCAGGAAATATGTGATGATTGAATTACTTGCTTGGATATGTTGATTGGCTTGATTGTATATACATGAAGTATATGTTCAATAATCTGCATGACTCATCAAATCAGGTATGTGGTTACGCTTATGACTATACCGAATAGTTTCCCGAGGATTTTATCGACGTTTCCTTCAATGCATGAAATAACTGTTGGATGTCTATTTATTTCATGCAATTATAAAGTGACTATGATTATCACTATAAATGAGTATATATAACTGGCTAGATCCGGGTCCATCTTTGTTACTTTGAAAAGGCTGAAAAGGGGATAATCCTAGAGCAAGGTCTAGGTTATCGAGAGTTAGAAATTGGGCTACCTACGTGTAGTGCCATGTGACTCATTAGCCTGCCATGAGTTAAGGAGTGGGCTACTTACGGGTAGTGCCATGTGACTCAACCCTAGAAACTAGTTCACCTATGGGTGGGACCATGAGGGGTTTAATGGGGGTCTACCATAAGGAAGGTAGGATCCAGGTCCACTGTAGGGATAGTACAGAGGATAGGGTACTCATGGATCGCAGATGTTATATTTAAAATGTAATCTTGCTTGTTAAACGATAATTGAATGTGATACATTGTTATAGGTAATTGAATGATTATTGTTTCCCCCACATACCAGCTTCGGCTGACCGACGTTTTGTTTGTCGGCGTTTTAGGTACAAGCCAAAAGGACAAACAGTAAATCGTCACAGTGTGAAATACATGAAGTAATATACAAGGAGGATTAGTTAGCGTAGAATCATTAAGTGGATAGAAGTTAGAAATCCAAAATTTCAAAAGGTATCCAAAGTTTATTTTCTTACATCTTTTCAGTTTAGTATGTTAAAATTTGATAATTATTCTTGGTTAATTGCCGAACCTTTGATCCGGAAGTCATGGGTACGGCTTCGACCTCTCGGTCTCCCTGAGTTAGGGGTTATCGGGAGGTGGGGTCGTAACATGACTTCACTTACATCCCACACGTATCTCTTACATCCACTAGAGATAGTTGATCAAGTTATACTTATATAATGTGATAATCATAGTAGATTTAAGGATTTCAAGAATTAAATAAACATCCAGCATACCATTTTCAATCAATGCGGAAATCCTCATAAATCCTCGAGAATTGTGTAAGTCGAGTAGCCATAGGTGTAACCACATGCCTTTCTCAAAAGTACTTGATGTCCAAGCAAAGAGGTAACAAGAGCAACCAATCAAGAAATTACCTAAAAATAAAGCATAATACCCATGTACCATTATCTTATCCAAAATCTACTACTAAGACTGACTTGGGGTCCAAGTTAGGGTATCATTAGGGTTTCATTATGGTTTTAGCTTCCCAAACTCCAATTACCATTTTTCATGTCACAAACCCTAATTTTATCATCATATGCACTTTTAGTCTCAATAAAACCCTAATTCATCAATTTATGAATTATCAAACTCAAAATAGACCCAAGTTACCCTTTTACCCAAAAAGGTCAGTATTTGACTATTTAAGATCAATTGAAAATATTAATTGTTGGTGTGTATGCCCAGAGAGCCAATCATGTGATGATTGTAATGGCATAATTTGTAAATGGTTTGATTAATACATAAAGGCAAGCTTCCAAATTATTTTGTTTAATTCAATTATGAGTGAATAATATTACTCAGTGATGTATGTCTTCAAGTACGTGACTTGGAAGTATAAGGAGTGGGATCACACAGGGATGTACTCCCTACTAAAATAAAAAGCCATCATCCCATAAAACCAAACACCAACATAAATTTTTCACAAAAAGGGATGCTAATTAATCCATTTAACATGTATTCATAACACCAAAAGTAGCAGTGAAATTTATAGAGTATATAACCATGACAAACTTGTTATCATCACTAGTCATTCACCACTCAGGGTGAGAGAAAGGAAAAACTAACTAAACATAGGACTAGCTGAGGATCACCTAACAACTTCAATAAAGTCTCCCACAAAGTTCCTGGTTAAAATTGTTGAGGTCCTGGTCCAACATGGTTGTCTCCTTCTTGACCTATACATGGGGTTGGAAGCATACCCCGTAAAAGGAAAAGAGAAGATGGTATCAACAAAAAGTTGGAATGTGCATACTAAATGGAAATTAAGAAATATAATGAAATAAAGGATGTCAAATAAAAGGCTTCCCATAGAAAAAGAAAAGGACTACCCAATCAGGCATAAAAGAAATAAGAATTCAATAAAATAAGAACAATGCATCTATGTGTTTCACGTATGATAATACTAGAACAATATAAACATGTTGGCAGGAAATAACACATCTACCATTAATATGGAGTGAATAGGAACTTATACACATCTACTCTAAATATGGGGTGAGCAGGGACTTATATACATCTGCTTTGAGCAGGACAGGATACACATCTGCTCAAATAATATATCATGCATGAATTATAACCTCTGTATTTTCAATTGTGGGAATTTATACATCCACATAATAACACATGTAACATTATACTAGCAGTCACCACATGATGCATAACAAAAGAGTAAATAAGAATAAACAAAAGTATGAGGGTTGATAACATCTAACAAGTATAATGTAGGATTAGAGGATCCATAAAATTCCCATCACACAAAGTGCAATATAAACATCCACCACATAAGTGGGCATAATTAGGTATTCAATAAGAATAAAAGTATAGGCTGGATTCAAAAGAATGTCCACCAAATTATGATGATCAGAAACAAAATAAGGTAGTTCACATGAAATATATTCTCCAAAGAAAAAGAGATATTGTATAGTCTATTGTCCATAGGACCAAGAGAAAGATAAAAGTAGGTCAACTGCTCAATGTGAATAATAGGATATGCAAACATAACTCTCTTAAAAATCTAAATAGTACAAAGTTAGTCCTAGACCCAAGCCTAGGTCTCCAAAACACCTATGATGCATATATTTAAAATTAGGGTTAGGTTTACATTACTTATCCAAAACCCTAAAAATCACCTTTTTACTATTGGTGAATTAGGTTATCAAAACCGCACCATATTTTAGATTATATTTTTGATTTAAAAACATATTTTATTTTATTTTTCTGACTTACAAATTATTAGTTGTGAATTTTACAAACTATAACCAATTAGGAAAATCCATTAAAATTCATATATCAATTAGTTTGGAACTAGGTTACAAAATTGATACCAATAGTTATATAATCTTCTTCTGATTCCAGAACATATATTATTTTATATTTCTGAGCAATAAGTTATTTATACTAATTTTTGGAAAGTCCACAAATCAGAAAATACCAAAATCTTTGTTGGCGGAGAAAATCCAGTCAAATGTCAAACCTTTTCTTAGTTGGCCCAATCGAGCTTCGCCACCTAGTGCGGCCCACTAGACAACCCATCAAAATGTTATTGTTGCCTAAAATAAAATGAGAAGGGGAAAAGATGAGCCCCTCGATGAAAAATGAAAACAAGAAGAAATTTGGGAGGGCAAAGAAGAGAATATGTATCGTGGATTCATCCCCCATAGAGTCCTCACGCCATGGCTGCAAAGCAGCTCAAGGCCGAGTGACAATCGGGTGTCTAGGGCTTCAAAGCACCCAAGAAATAAATCTCACCACCTTTGTCTATCCTCCATGAAGACAACGAGCCAAAGAATAGGTGACTCATGTCGTCAGGAACTCCAGAATGGTCCTTTCGCCATAACCAAGACAAGAGTCTAGTCCACGCTACCTGAAAACACGGAACTCAGAAGGAAAAAAATGGCATAAAAGATATTCCCAGAGCACAACGAAGACAGGGACACAGTTTCCATGATTGAGGAACTACTGGGTAGCCAAATCAGAGATCGCCGACGAAAAGCTTAACTGTGACTATAGGGCACACTGACCCAAAGAAAACTGAGGCATATATAGCAGGGGAAAACTACTGCGGATGTCCATGGGTGCTTACCAAGCTTCCAATTATGTCTGAGATGGAGACAAGGGTGGTGGGGAGGATTTGGTAGTTGGAGAACCAAACTGAAGTAGGTCGCGGGGTTCTGGACAACTGCAAATCCAATTGGGGATAGAGGAGAGAAGGAGAAGGACCAGAGATTGTTTTTGATCTCTTGTGTGAAGGTGGAGTGTGGCAGAGGGAGCTCTTCAAAAAATGGTGGAGAAAATGGATTTGGGAGTTTCCTATGTATAGGGATTTAGGGCTCATGCAAGGGATCCTCATGTGTGGAATTCTATTAGGAAAACAACAGCGAAAGAGTCATGGGAAACGGATGAGAATCGAGAAATTTATGAGGGAAAGAAGAACTAAGTCACTGTTCACAAGAAACCCAGTCTCCTACCCAAGGTAGGAGATGACCGGTGATCGTTAGATCATGGATTGAATGGTCCACGCTAAATCCAAAATCATAGAAGGCGCGTGACAATAAATACAATAACAAATCAAATTTGACCAAAGTGTGAAATAAATTATTTCCCTTTTTCTCTCTCTTCATTTGAGGGTACAAATGAATTGAAAATTAAATGAAACTTGACACCTAAGTTAATTCGAGTATTTAGAATTTGAATATGCAATTACATTTTCTTTTTGAAGACTTTTGATTTATTAACTAAGAAAATCTTATTTTATCTTTCCTCATGCTTTAATGACTCTAGGATTCCCTAAAATTGATGAAACTTCACACCACAAGTCACATTAAATATGTTAGATATGAATTTGCCCTTAATTTCACATGTTGAATTTATTTGTACATTATTTAATGTTTTGAAGATTCTACACACTTTCTCTCTCCTATTCTTCACCTTTTATCAAAGATTTTCCAAATTGGATGAAAACACCCAAAGGCTATTTTTAATGTGTAGATTATGAATCCAAGATTAGTTTTCTATTTTGGAGTCATTAACTATTTTATTTCATATTTTGGAGGAAAATCACCCTTTTCTTTTCTAAATAAAATAGATATGGCTATTATTATTCTAAATTTGTGAAACTTGTCCTCCAAGCCAAAACATATCCAAGGAAAATGAATATAAACTTATTCTTATCCAATTAGTCTTCCTTCTATGAGTTTTGCATAATTACTATTTGTGGCATATTATTTCATCATTAATATTACCAACCAAAAGGATATATGTAATTTTGATACATGAAATATTATATATTTATCTTTTATCTCATTTAATTTATTAATTCTATATTCATTTAGATAATGTAACATTTTTTCTCAATGATGATAACATTGCTCTCCTAAGCTTATTATCTTTCTTATCATCATATATTAATCAACATTATCTCATGTGACATATTCTATGTATCCTTTATTGATCTAAAAACTAATATGAGGGTATTATGTCATATTTGTTTATGTCTACATGTTAGGGTGATTTACTCATGCATTAACATGGTAGGGTTTCAATTAACTACTATTGTGTATATCTTTGTCCCTGTTTGGCTAAGCCCAAAGAACTAGGGTATTTAACCTCTTAACCTTGGAATAGGATAAGGTTCTAGGATTCGGTATGTTACAACATACCACCCCTTAAATGGATTTCATCCTCGAAATATATATATAAACTATTTACCACCCCTTAAAAGATTCATCTTAAAAAAAGTCAAATTACTTTGTAGGTACAAAGGATAGACACTAAGGTATCATGCAAAAAGGAAACATAACTTAAAGTGCAACTATGGGATTATGGGTTACCTTCAACATGATCTTCTTCATAAATGTCTTGTCCATCGAAAGCAAAGACTCTCCCACCATGACTATCAATGGGTCTTCCTTTATAATTGTTGCCATTATTCTGAGAAGGTACATGAGGTTTTTTTGTTGTCGAACTGGTGCATGTCTATTATGAAGCTAGGGGAACCTAGGGAGAATATGTCCTAGTTCATTGCAATGATGACATATCAGCTATCTATCCCTTCTTCATGCAATGGGGTCCTCTAGATGGCGATGCCTTTCATGTATGATCACCTTCAGAATGCTTTCTCTTATTACTATTCTCTTTGTGTGTCACGGCATGGAAACATGGATATGACTCCACAGCTAAGGCCTTATCAACCATCTGCTAAAAGGTTAAGGGTAATTGTGGAATAAGAGCACGACCCACATTGTAGTTGAGTCCTTGGGGATATAGGTCATCTCTATGTTCTTCACTAAGTCCATATGCATAAAGTTCAAGAAATAAAAACTTTTCTCCATAGGCAGAAATAGATAGGGAACCTTGCTTCAAACTATAGAATTCTGCTTCCTTCTTCTTTAGGGCAGTAGTGCATGTAGGATTTTGTGGAGAAAATATGCGTGGCAGAAGCAACAAAATTCCACTCAACCCAAAATCGGATCTCGTCGACAACAACATATTTGGAAGGAGTGTTTGCGGGATATACCTTATCGCAGAGTAAGTCTGGCGATGTCCCGCTGCATAAAGGTGTGCAACGACGCTTGTCTACATGGACGGAACTTCTCTCATGTTCGCTATCGCAGTAAGATCCGACGGCGCTCCTTTCGTGCGATGATGTACGCTACTCGTAACGTGCACAGATGGTCGTTGATGTCCTCCGAACACGGGCGTCTCAGCGTCTGCATCTCTACTTCATCTACGCGGATGGATTGGAACTCCACGTCATTCTTCCTAAGCCGGCGGGAAGCAGTCGTGTCTGTGCAGCGGCATGCTAGCGGTGTGTTACTCTCCTTTCTCTCCTAAGGACGGTGACAGATAGGGTTTACGTACGTGAGCGTAAACTGAAAAGCCTCTCTCGATATCTTATATAAATATCGGCGTCAACCTCCTTTAAATAGGAGACGAAGGGAAATAGGGTTTCCTAAACCCATTGGTAAACAGAAACATTGCGTTAATTAAAATGCTCATGGATTAATTAGAATATTCTAGAATTCATTAATTAACCAAATAATCACATTAATTGATTAATTAATATCCGACTCCATACAGTCGCTTGGGATGGCTCTATGGGCATATATACCAACAGACTCCCACTTGCACTAAGATCCAGTCACTCCAATATTATTCTAATCGATTACATAAACATTTTAATAATCAATGTGATTCAGAGCAATTCCAATCAAATCCACAATCATACTCCTATTCCAACACATCCTACGCGTGTGACCCGGTAGGCTCCAAATTCCGTTGGCAGTGATATCCATAATCATATTATGATTTCACAATAAATGATTGGTATCTAGCAAGACTTCATTGCCACCCAAGTAATTGGAGAAGTTGGAGAACAACTTAACCTATCATTCATGAATGGTGTTACAGTGATTGTATAGTTCCTTTGTCACTGATATCTGGATTGAACTCGAGTCATGGAATTGTTATCCTCTTCAATGTTCAATCCATGTTCCTTGAACTAGAGCAGACTATCTGAGATATATGTAATCTCAATATCACATATTGACTCACATTAGCATGGTCATGCATTTCTCAGTCTCGCTTATCAAGTGGCCGGAATATCAAACTCCCATAGGAAGGAAAAATTCCATCTACATCACTCACAGTCATCCCCATGTGTCACAGTGCACCCAAGCACTATCTTTATGGCAATCCTTATTTAGGACCACGGTGGATGATGTCAAAGTACACCGAACGATATGTGATAAGTGTAGTGACTTCAGGTCTAAGAACCACAATCACCACCATCATTATGAGATGTGACTCTAACTACCAATCATGGTATCCATGTGTCACTCTCAAGGTGGGTCTATCCGATACACTATTCTCTAACAAGTATCTATGTATTTGGTTTGATATCTCCATATCATGGATAATGAGATTCCTCCATCAACCAACATACATTCTAATATTATGTGTTATTGATGTCTATGGATATTTCCACAATAACAACCGATTAGGGACAAAACAAGAATATATACTCTTAGCATACATATGATCTCACTATTCAGGTCATCAACCCGAAGACATATGTCATTGAGTATATTATTATATAGACTTCTATAAGTTTTATTGTCATCTCACAATATAAAACACAAACATATAGATTGGAAACTTGCCTTTATTGATATGATCAATGTAGTATTACAAATCATTTACATAGTATCCCATTACAATCATCGAATGATAGTCTCTATGGGCATACATACCAACAGATTCCCAGTTGCACTTATACCCAATCACTCATGAATCTCAATCCAAGTGATCGAACATGTCTTTCATGTTTCTACTGTGAAAGTGCTCTTGTGAGTGGGTCAGCCACATTGCTTTCTGTAGGTACTCTACAAATCTTCACATCTCCTCATTGTACAATCTCTCATATGAGATGGAACCGCCGTAGAATATGTTTGGAACATTGGTGCGATCTTGGTTCTTTAGCCTGTGCAATTGCTCTGTTGTTGTCGCAAAACAACTCAATTGCATCACCAACGCTTGGAACCACTCCAAGCTCAAAAATGAACTTCTTGATCCACACAGCTTCCTTTACAGCATTAGATGCGGCAATATATTCAGCCTCGGTTGTAGAATCTTCAACTGTCTCTTGCTTAGAACTCTTCCAGGTCACAACTCCATTTTTCAGGCAAAACACAAATACAGATTGTGATTTGTAGTCATCTTTGTCAGTCTGGAAGCTAGCATCGGTGTAACCCTTTACCACGAGCTCTTCCTCACCCCCGTATACCAAGAATTGATCCTTAGTCCTTCTCAAGTACTTTAGGATGTTCTTTACGGCTGTCCAGTGACATTCACCTGGATCTGACTAATACCAGTTCGTCATGCTCAAAGCATACGACACATTAGGATGAGTACATAACATCGCGTACATCATAGATCCAATTATTGACGCATATGGAATCTTACTCATGTGTGCCCATTCATCACATGAACTAGGACATTGGGCTTTAGAGATCATAACCCCATGGGACATGGGCAAGTTACCTCTCTTAGAACCCTCCATGCTAAACCTCTTTAGCGCCTTGTCAATGTATGTGCTCTGGCTTAGGCCTAGAAGCCTTCTAGATCTATCTCTATAGATCTTGATCCCTAGTATATAGGATGTTTCTCCTAAATCCTTCATAGAGAAGGTCTTCCCTAGCCAGCCTTTTACTGTCTGAAGAGTAGGGATGTCATTTCCCATCAATAGTATGTCATCCACATACAATATGAGAAATATGATTGTTCTCCCACTAACCCTTTTGTAAACACAAGGTTCATCTTCATTTTGACTAAAGCCAAACTTTTTGACTACTTCATCAAAACATAGATTCCAGCTCTGAGATACTTGCTTCAATCCATAGATTGACTGTAATGCTTGGGCCCACTGCCCTAGGCTCTAGTAGAGTTTCAGGAATGACGACTGGCCCCACAGACCACCACTAGCCTTAGCTGCGTGCTTTTTCCTCACTCACATGCAAGCCGGGGTCAACTTCCCGACTGGTCACCCATCCCAGTACTACTCCAAGATGAGCACGCTTAACTATGGAGTTCTTAGTGATGGGCTCCCGAAAAAGGAGGTGCACCATGGTGATATGGGTAGTCCAATCATTCCTTTTAAGATCATGTTATCTGAGGCCTCAAATCTTGGGATGTTACAATCTCCCCCACTTAGACTCTTGACGTCCTCATCAAGGCTCAATTATAAGGCCTCATAATTGCTTCCCCATTTCAGTGCAGACCCACAATGGCCCATGGACACCCAGCTCCCAATCACGAAATACCAGTGCAAGGGTGGCTACGTCAACCATGGACAGCCCTTTCCTACATTCCTGGACCGCACGGCTCAAGACTGGCATGCCATGCCCATGTGGGCCCCACCTACTGGAGGGGAATTGGCTCTAATACCATTTGTAATGCCCCGGCCCACTTCCCTAGGCTCTAGTAGAGTTTCAAGAATGATGACTGGCACCACAGACCACCACTAGCCTTAGCTGCATGTTTTTTCCTCACTCACACGCAAGTCGGGGTCAACTTCCCGACTGGTCACCCATCCCAGTACTACTCCAAGCTGAGCACGCTTAACTATGGAGTTCTTAGTGATGGGCTCCCGGAAAAGGAGGTGCACCTTGGTGATATGGGTAGTCCAATCATTCCTTTTAAGATCATGTTATCCAAGGCCTCAAATCCTGGGATGTTACATTGACCTGTGTAGCTTACATACTTTATTGGCCTCCTTTGGATCGATAAAACCCTCAGGTTGTGTCATGTACACATCCTCGAGTAAATTCCCATTAAGGAATGCTATTTTAACATCCATCTTCCAAATCTCATAGTCATGATAAGCTGCAATGGCAAGCATGATCCTGATGGATTTAACCATGGCAACTGGTGAGAAGGTCTTGTCATAATCAACACATTGAATTTGACTGAATCCTTTCACAACCAAACTACCTTTATAGGTTTGAACATTTCCATCCATGTCCAACTTCTTCTTGAAGACCCAATTGCACCCTATGGGTTTTACCCCTTCAGGTGGATCCACCAAGGTCGATACCTTGTTGGTGTACATGGATTCCATCTTAGATCTCATGGATTCAAGCCATTTCTCAGATTCCGGTCCCGTAGTAGCTTCTAGATAGGAAGTTGGCTCATCTGCTATGCCCAATTCGTCACTGTCTTGAGTCATGAGAAATCCAAATCTCTCAGGCTCAAGTCATGTCCTACTAGACCTACGAGGTTCATGTGTTACATTTGGAACTTGAAATTCCACAATAATTTGTGAGTCTGCATGTTCCTTATGTACCTCCTCAAGTTCTCTGCTTTCTTGTTGGTCTCGAACTTCTTCAAGCTCTACATTCCTCCCACTGATTCCTTTGGAAATAAATTCCTTTTCAAGAAATACAGCAGTCCTAGCAACAAACACTTTGTTGTCAGTTGGTGTGTAGAACTAGTATCCCCGAGTTTCCTTGGGGTATCCAACAAAATAACATTTTTCCGATTTGGGTCCAAGATTTTCAGGAAATTGTTTCCTAACATAAGCTTCACATCCCCAAATCTTTAACATAGACAAATTGGGACGACTCTCATTCCATATCTCATTTGGTATCTTTTGAACCGATTTGGAAGGTACACGGTTAAGTGTAAACGCTGCAGTTTCAAGAGCATATCCCCAGAATGATATTGGAAGTTTAGCTGAACTCATCATTGATCGTACCATGTCTAATAATGTACAATTCCTTCTTTTTGACACACCATTATGCTATGGTGTACTAGGTGGAGTCCATTGTGATACAATACCACAGTCTCTTAGAAGGTCCTCCAACTCTTGGCTTAAGTATTTGCCACCTCGATCTGAACGGAGTGCTTTAATACTCTTACCAAGTTGCTTCTCTACTTCATTCATGAAAGTCTTGAACATTTCAAGAGTTATAACTTGTGTTTCATAAGATATACACAACCATACCTACTGAAGTCATCAGTGAAGGTAATGAAGTATTGATAGCCTCCTCTAGCATTTGATCTAAAAGGTCCACATACATCAGTATGTATGAGCCCTAGCAGATCACTGGCTCTCTCACTGTGTCCAGTGAAAGGAGTCTTGGTCATATTCCCTAATAAACATGCCTCACATGTCTCCAATGATTCAAAATCAAAAGAATCTAGATAACCATCCTTATGGAGTCTAGATATGCGCTTCTCGTTTATGTGCCCAAGACGACAATGCCATAAGAATGGTTTGTTTGAGTTGTCAAGTTTTAACCTTTTAGTATTTACATTGTATATGCTAGTCTCAAGTTCTAACAAGTAGATACCATAAGACATAGGGGCATTGCCATAAAAGATCTCATCTTTAGAAATAGAAATAATTCCATTCTTTATGTGAAATTCAAATCCACTCTTGTCCATACAAGATAAATAAAAAATATTTCTATTAATGGCAGGTACATAATAGTAATTCTCTAATTCTATTACAAGGCCTGTAGGCAAAGATAAACTAATAACTCCAACTGTGGTGGTAGCAACTCTTGCTCCATTAGCGACTCGCAACTCGACTTAGCCCTTTCATAAAGGCTTACTTCTTATTAGATCCTACATATTAGAACATATGTGAGATCCACATCCGGTATCCAGTACCCATGATGAAAATTATTTAAGTTTATCTCAATAACGTATATACCTGAATTGGAGATTTTTATCCCCTGCTTCTTCTTCCTCAGTTCCTCCAGGTAGAGAGGATAGTTTCTTTTCCAATGTCTAGTATGGTGACAATGGTGACAACTGCCTTCTTTGGAGATCCCACCTTTAGCATTGAGCGTGGATGACTTTGGCTTCTGCCCAGCTTTAGAACTTTTCTTAGCCTTGACTTTGCCTTTTGACTTTCCCTTTGTCTTGTTGATCATCATCACAGACTTGGGCTTGTCTTTCTTCATCTGTACTTCAGGTGTCCTCAACATGCCCAACAATTCTGACAACGGCTTGTCAAGAATGTTCATGTTGTAGTTCATGACAAAATGACTATATGATTCAGGCAATGATTGTAGAATCACATCAGTGGCCAACTCTTGACCTAGGGGAAATCCCATCTTGGATAGGCTTTCCACGTACCCAATCAAAGTGAGTATATGGGTGCCAACTGAGTCTCCCTCTTTCATCTTGCTCCTGAATAAAGCCTTAGAGACATCATAGATCTCCTGTCTTGCTTGATTTTGATACATGTTCTTGAGATGTGTTACCATTTCCATGGCATTCATGTTCTCATGCTGCTCTTACAACTCATAGTTCATTGAGCACAACATCAGGTACTTGACATCCAAGGCATCATCAAGGTGCTTCTTGTAAGCATCCTTTTCAGCCTTGGGCGCATTTACAACGGGTTCCGCTGGCTCTGGTGTTTCAAGGACATAGAGCTTACGCTCATGTGTGAGAACAATTCTCAGTGTCCTAAACCAGTTTTGAAAGTTGGTTCCGGTAATTTTGTCCTTCTCAAGGACCGATCGCAACGAGAAAGTGTGAGTGTTGTTTGCCATTTGATTGCTACAAAAGAAAATTTTGCATTTAGTCCAAAACATTTTGACTTGTAAAGATTTTATAAACAAGATTAATTAGGCATTTAATTAATTACGCTCCCACTATTTTATTCAAATTGATGGCCCTCACTATCAACTCAGAAGATTGCAACACACAACCTTCTAGTGATCTAAGATCCAAAATAATTGGATCAATGCCCAACCAACGCTGACATTAAAGACCAAATACTAAGGTAGGCAACTTTTGCCAATTGCATCATATGTAACTCTTGGATAGATGATCATGCACAACTCCTTGCCATGATGCATTTGTGTGCCTCTAGGTACTTGATCCTATCAAGGTTCCCTAGTTAAGTCCAACCCATAAGCCAACACAATGAGTGTGCACACTGTGGAGGCAGACCCACACACCCACCATCACACTTCCACGAGATAGACAACGTACCACGCGGAGGCGTGCCCACACATATTCGATCAAGCTTTTCATGTGTGTTGCTTTATGGAAGGCAACTAAAACTTAATATTATTAATTGAGGGGTTTTATTAATACATATACATATCCAAACACCACATACTTATTGTATGTATCATATACTACTATATCCACAACCACAAACAATAGACATGCAATCACAAACACAAATACATCGGTTATAGCCATACTATTGTAATCCTTTGGAGCAACAAAGGATTACGGTCCACCTATGGTCTTATGCATCTCATGCAACACCTGTGAATCAACCTGTAAGCTTGTAATGATCAACATTACAATGACCAACTTCATGGATGCTTCGTGAGGTTGGAACTTCAAGTTGCTTCTTAGAATTGGATCTTCTTGTTGCTTCTCCATGGACGCTCCTTGGAGTTGGATCTTCAAGTTGCTTCTTGGAATTAGATCTTCATGGTGCTTCTCCATGGACACTCCTTGGAGTTGGATCTTCAAGTGGCCTCCTTACATCAAGTTTACAAAGACTAAAACTAATCCTATCTCTATTACATCATATGAATACAAATATAAAGGGAAAAAATTAATTACACTTTGAAATAAGAGATGAGGCTCGGCATGCAAGCTGAATACTTTATATAAAAGATCCATATGCAACCATTATACATCCATAGAATTCACAAACAAACATATCCACAAGATTGACATCCACATTCATTCACAACATCCACAAAAGGGGATACTAGGCCATAACCGTGCATGCATTCACCACATAAAACAAATTTTAATGGCAACGTGTATGTTATCATAGGTATATCTACATATACGTATATACATATTAAAATTTAGTACTTTTAATGCGGGACATTCCCCATTAATTAAATTTTTTACTCCCACACAGACTATGTAGGGTACATAGGGGCAGTGCTGCTATGCGGGGATCCCACTGGTCTACGGAATTTTACTTCCGTGCACTTAGGAAAATCATTATTTTCCATAGTCGACCCCATCCAAAATGTCAAAAATAGAAGCCTGCGGCGTATGTGGAATTAGGTTTAGATTTGCACATTAACAATTTTAATTTGCATCGTATGCAACATAGAAAGCAATATACATCGATTCGATCATATCGAAACGAATCCAAATACGACGTAGATCGACGTTTCTCTGATACCACTGTAGGGTTTTATGGAGAAAATATGTGTGGCAGAAGCAACAAAATTCCACTCAACCCAAAACAGGATCTCGTCAACAACAACGTATTTGGAAGGAGTGTTTGCGGGATATACCTTATCACGGAGCAAGTCTGGCGATGTCCCGTAGCACAAAGGTGTGCAACAACGCTTGTCTACACAGACGGAACTTCTCTCTCATTTGCTGTCGCAAGAAGATTCAGTGGTGCTCCTTTTGTGCGATGATGTACGATGCTCGTAACGCGCACGGATGGTCGTTGATGTCCTCTGAACGTAGGCGTCTCAGCATCTGCGTATCTACTTCGTCCACATGGATGGACTGGAACTCAACGTCACGCTTCCTAAGCTGACAGGAAGGAGTTGTGTCTGTGCGGCGGCGTGCTAGCGGCACGTTGCTCTCCTTTCTCTCCTAAGGACGGTGACAACTAAGGTTTACATACATGAGCATAAACTGAAAAGCCTCTCTCGATATCTTATATAGATATCGGCCGTCAACCTCCTTTAAATAGGATACAAAGGGAAGTAGGGTTTCCTAAACCTATTGGTAAACAAAAACACTACGTTAATTAAAATACTCGTGGATTAATTAGAATATTCTGGAATTCATTAATTAACCAAATAATCGCATTAATTGATTAATTAATATCCGACTCTATGCAATCACTTGGAATGCCTCTATGGGCATATATACCAACAGTGCATATGTACCTCCCATGAAAAATCACCAAAAATTGCTCTCAGGAAATGGTAGAGATATCACAAGTCCTTGCTATCCCGTTCCACCAAACTCGAGTTGGTTCATCCAGAGCATATGAAGCAAACCCAACCTTTTGGTGTAGAGGACATGTCATACCATCAAATATCCTATCTATGGCTAGAACCCAATCATTAGCTTCATCGACCATCTCTATTTCACCTTCACCTTTGAATAGCTTCATTGACCATCTATATTTCACCTTCACCTTTACATGTGGGTGGTTGCATCTTCATGAATTCCATTATTGAGTACTCCTTGGGCTTATCAGGCACAGGTGGGTTGTTCAACTTCCCTGCCATAGTTGTGGTAAAACGTTGTTGAAATATGGCCAACTCTTGCTCATGAGAGATGGCTATGCCCGCATTAGCAGTAGAAGCTGGGGTTTCTTGACCTATTGATGGTCCACTTCCATACGAAGGAGTATCTTGAGTCACGAGAGTGGTAAAGAGAGAATCCATCCTTGGCATCCTAAACCTAGGGTTCTGGGGTGTCTCATAACCAAACTGGTTGTCAACAAATGAGTTATCTCCCTCCACGAGAGTTTTTCCAGTACAAGGCAAGGGTACTAGGTATAAGCAACCTATGAAAAAGGTAAACATCCTAAGTGAGATAAGATTGGAATAGTTAGGTAACTGATGACCACTGTCTCTAATACCATGTTGTAAGGAGTGGGATCCCGTAGGGATCCACTCCCTACTAAAATAAAAAGGCATCATCCCATAAAACCAAACAACAAATAATTTTTTTTGCAAAAAGGGATGATAACCAATTCATTTAACATATATGTATCATAACACCAAAAGTAGTAGCGGAATTTATAAAGTATCTAACCATTACAATTTTTTTTATCATCAGTAGTCTTTCACCACATAGGGTGAGATAAAGGAAAAACTAAATAAACATAGGACTAGCTGAGGATCACCTAATAACTTCAATAAAGTCTCCCATAGGGTTCCAGTTAAACTTGTCAAGGTCTTGGTCCAACTTGGTTGTCTCCTCCTTGACCTATACCTAGGCTTGGAAGCGTACCCCTCAAAAGGAAAAGAGAATATGACATCAGAAAAAAGTTGGTATGTGAATACTAAATGGAAATTGAGCAATATAATGAAATATATGATGTCAAATAAAAGGCTTCCCATAGAAAAAGAAAAGGACTGCCCAATCAGGCATAAAATAAATTGGAGTTTAATAAAATAATAACAAGGCATCCATGTGTTTCACCTATGGTAATACTATAACAATATAAACATGTTGGTAGGAAATAACATAAGAGTTCAATAAAATAAGAACAAGGCATCCATGTGTTTCACCTATGACAATACTAGAACAATATAAACCTATTGGTAGGAAATAACACATCTACCATAAATATGGACTGAGTAGGAACTCAAACAAATCTACTCTAAATATGGGGTAAGTAAGGACTTATATACACATGCTCCGAGTAGGACAACATATACATCTTTTCAAATAACATCTCTTACAGGAATTATCACCTCTGCATTTTCAATTGTGGGAATTTATACATCCACATAATAACACATGTAACATTATACTAGTAGTCACCACATGATGCATAGCAAAAGAGTAAGTAAGAACAAATAAGCAAGAACAAACCAATGTATGATGGATGAGAACATTTAACAAGTATAATGTAGGATCATAGGATCCATTAAAATTCCCATCACAAAAATTGCAATATAAACATCCACCACATAAGTGGGCAAATTTAGGGATTCAACAACAATAAAAGTATAAGCTGGAGTCAAAAGAATGTCCATCAAATTATGATGATCATAGACAAAATAAGGTATTTCACATGAAATATATTCTCAAAAGAAAAAGATATATTGTGTAGACTATTGTCCATAGGACCAAGAGAAAGATAAAAGCGGGCCAAATGCTCAATATAAATAATAGGAGATGCAAACATACCTCTCTTAAGAATCTAAACAATCCAAAGTCAGTCCTAGACCCAAGCCTAGGTTGCTAAGGCACCTATGTTGCATATATGTAGAATTAGGGTTAGGTTTACATTTATTATCCAAAACCCTAAAAATCACCTATTTACTATTAGTGAATTAGGTTATCAAAACCATGCCATATTTTAGATTATATTTTTCTAATTTCAAAACATATTTTACTTTATTTTTTTACTTATGAATTATTAGTTATGGATTTTATAAACTATAACCAATTAGGAAAATCCATTAAAATTCATATATCAATTAGTTTGGAATTAGGTGATAAAACTGATATTGTTAGTTATATAATATTTTCCTAATTCCAAAACATATTTTATTTTATTTTTATGAGAAATAAATTATTTATTACGATTTTTTTGAAAAATCGACCAATTAGAAAATACCAAAATCTTCGTCGGCAGAGAAAATTCAGTCAAATGTCAAACCTTTGCTTAGTTGGCCCAATCGAGAGTTGCCACCTAGTGTGGCACAGCAGACAACTAAGCAAAACCTAAGCATTGCCTAAAACAAAATGAGAAGGGGAAAACATGAAATTGCCCCTCGATGAAAAATGAAAACAAGAAGAAATTTGGGAGGGCAAAGAAGAGAATATGTATCAAAGATTCATCCACCACAGAGTCCTTGTTCCATGGCTGCAAAGTAGCTCCAGGTCGAGTGACAATCGAGTGTCTAGGGCCTCAAAGCACCCAAGAAACAGATCCCACCACCTTTGTCTAGCCGCCACGAAGACAACAAACCCAAGAATGGGTGACTTCTATCGTCAGGAACTCCAGAACGGTCCTCCGCCATGACCAGGATAGGAGTCAAGTCCATGCTATGACTAACACAAAACTCAACAAAACAAAGGGTGTAAAAGAGATTGTCGGAGCACATCGAAGACAAGGACACCGCTTCCATGATCTAAGAGCTACTGGGTATCCAAATCAGAGACCGTCGACAAAAAGCTTAACCACAACTATAGGGCACGCTGACCCAAAGCAAACTGAGGCATAAATAGCAGGGGAAAACTATAGAGGAGGTCCATGGGTGCTTACTAAGCTTCCAATTGAATTTGAGATGGCGGCAATGATGACAGGGAGGAGCTGGTAGCCAAAGAACCAAATCACAATAGGTCCACAGGTTCTAGCAACCACAAACCTAATTGGTGGCAGAGGAGAGAAGGAGAAGGACCAGAGATCATTTTTGAGCTCTCGCTTGAAGGTGGGGTGCGGTGGAGGGAGTTCTGCAAAAAATGATGGAGAAAATGGTGTTGGGGGCTTCCTATATATAGGTATTTAGGGGGGCATCGTGTGCGGAATTTGATCAGGAAAACAACGGCAAAAGATTCGTGGGAAACGGATGAGAATCGAGAAATTTATGAGGGAAATAAGATTTTAATCATTATTTATAAGAAACCCGGTCTCCTATCCAAGGTAGGAGATGACCCACAGCCTTCATATCATGGATCAAATGGTCTATGTTAAATCCAAAATCATAGAAGGCACGTGAAAATAAATACAACACCAAATCAAATTCGACCAAAGTGTGAAATAAATTATTTCCCTTTTTTCTCTCTTCATTTGAGGGTACAAACAAATTCCAAATTTAATGAAACTTGACACCTAAGTTAATTCGAGTGTGTAAAATTCGAATATGTAATTATATTTGTGGAAGGTTGATAGACAAAAATAATGCCTAAGATCAGAGTGTGAGTTGGTTGATGACTGAATCTCATTAGTCATGATATGGCTATATCATACCAAGCATACAAATACATGTTAGAGAATAGTTTATCAGACAGACCCACTATGAGACTGACACATGGACACCATCATCATGGAAGTCATAGTCATCTCTCATAGTGATTGTGGTTATTAGACCTGAAATCATTGCACTCATCACATGTCGTTCAGTACGCTTTGACGTCATCAAATGCAGTCCTAAAACATGGGTTGTTATAACAGTGATTATTAGGTGAATGTGACACATGGGCACTGACTGTGAGTGATATATATGGGATTTGTCCCTCCTATAGGAGTATGATACCCTAGGCCTCTTAATTAGTGAGACTGAGAAATGCATGGCCATGCACATGTAACTCAATATGTGATATTGAGCTTACATATATCTCAGATAGTTTGCTCTTAGTTCAAGATGATGAAGAAGGAGACTATTCCATGCCTTGAGTTCACTATAGATATCAGTGTCAAAGGAACTATACAAGCATTGTAATACCATACAGAGATTGTAGGTTGAAGTTATTCCCCAACTTTCCATTCACTTTGGTAGCATTTATGTGCGACTAGGTACCACTCTTTGCTTGTGATGTCATGAGTTAGTTATGGACATTCACTGCCAATGTGATATGGGACCTATAGGGTCACACACATAGGTCTTAACCTAGAAGAGGAGTTTAATCTTAAATGATGATTGAATTAATTGCTAAAGTGTTTAGGCAATTGATTCACGCAACAAATCAGCTAGGTACACTGCCATACGATCGGCTCATAGGGTGAGACAGTCGTCTGGAGTGCCAAGCGACCGTCTTAAGGGTTGAGATGGACATTTGGAGAGCCAGACTGATTCGAATTGAATTTGTCTATGGTTGAACCGAGTGACTTGGCTTGGCTCACCAGACGACCATCTGGTGAGCGAGATGGCTGTCTCGTATGGGTGAGACTGCCTAGTTTGGCTGAGGGAACGTTCTAGATGCTTTCTCATATTCATTTTTATTGCACGTTACTTGGAGTGTAAGAAATTAATGTTCAACGTTAATGGGAAATGAATTGTCAATTTTTTATGCAATTGGGAAACAGCAAAACGACCGTATCACAATATGAGACGAGCGTCTCGTCTGCCAGACAACCATTTCAGTATTTGTAGATTATGAAAATTCAAGATCTCCTGGTCCCTTCCACTCATGCACAGACTAGGAACCCTGACCCTGGCCTCTACTATAATAGAGGTGTATTGGGGACTTTCTAGAGCACAACACAAACAATTGAGAATTAATTGCTCTGACAATTGTTGTCCTCTCTGGTTTTTGTAACTAAGAGAGCCCAAACAAATTCCTATCTGAATAAGGAGGGATAGCAAGGGAGAGAACTACTGAGATCATTATTGTGCGAGAGCAAGTTGGTGACTAGTACACCAATGGAAGGGACGACTCCTTCCTATCCGCTCTAGCACGACGATGGGAGTTCTAGGCGGTCCATTCAATTTTTCGTGCTCTTACCACAGTTAAACGACCCTCTTCGGATAATTCTTCTAACCCAAGGATAGCTATAATGTCCTGAAGTTCCTTGTAAGGTTGTGAAGTTTGTTTATCTAGAGGCAGGAGGTCATTGTCTATTTCTAGGAGAACAACGTCAACCAGCAGTCCGCTGAGAGAGGAGTTGTTGCAGTCAGACGAGTCCCAGTACAACTAGAAGACAGTTATTCATCTACAACAATGAGGAGATGTGTTGGACTTGCTCCAAAACTAGGTATATCCTCAAAACCATCCTTCTTATATTATAGTTATTGACGTGATATGTTGATTCATGGGTAATATGGTAGATAAATGTTTTGTTCTCGATGCCTTCTCTATAGCCATATTTCCCTACAGTGGTATCAGAGCCAACATAAATTTACTATATAATGGTATAACTGATATGAACGGATTTTGGTTTTGTCGTTTTATTATTGCATGCTATGTGAATACTATCTGTCCAATCAAATACCACAATAATCCCAAACTAATATATATATATATATATATATATACAATATATATATGCAATTTACATGTGTCACCCTAAAAGCGGTTTTGATGGTAGATGTGTAGTATGGTTATAGCCAATAACCTCTATTATCTGTGCATTGTTGTGTGGTTGGTTTATAATTTTATCTCGGTCTGTGAATCGAGCCTCTATCTCATCTTCCCAATGTAAAGTAATTCTTTCCTACCCTTGCTCCCCATGAATGCAACTCAAGGCTTCTCAATAATTATGTAAAAGTAGGATAATTTACTTTTCTATTATGATGAAGAAGATGGCATCTCCTAGATGAGCCAACCGGATGGAGGACCAAGGAGGACTAGATGGACGAGCCGAGCCGATCAGTTGGTGGACCCAACCGATCAACTCGAGGATCTTGTAGATGGTGGACCAATGGAACCAGATGGCTAGTGGGATGACCAAACAACTAGCTAAGAGGCGAGATGATCAGTTTAAGGGTTGAACTGATCAACCTAGATTGGAAAACATGGATCTTCGTCAATAATAGGTTTCTACATGTGATGTGGACCTAGGATGGAGTAATTCCTTGTGGATCCAAGAAATTACATTAGACTGGACATAACCATCACTTTTGTTTATTGTATGTTTTCATTGTGGGATATAGCATGTATATCATACATATTATATATGTGATGATTGGATAAAGTATATATATTTTTATATACTCCCTCAATTAAAATATTAAGTCTTAGATGCTTTTCAAAAGCGGCAGACATGAAAATCTTGATCGACCAAGCATAGGTTATGCTAAAGTGTGATGCACCGTCTATGTTGTGGGAGTGTGATGATAGAAATGTAGGTTTTGCTAAAGTAGGGTGCATATTCTATCATGGGCGGCTTTTGGGCCAGGCCTAACTAATGATTCTTAGAGACTCTAAGCCCAAAATCATACATATGATTATGGAAAGGAGTTGTGCATATCATCAATTCAAGAGTTGCATATGATGTAATTGGCATAAATGCCTACCTTAATAATTGACTATGGACGATGATGTAGGCCGGGTAATAGTTGAATTATTTTGGATCTTGGTCCACTAGAATATTATATGTTGCAATATTTTGTATTGATATCAAAGGGGTATCGATTTGAATAAAATAGTGGAAGCAATAATAATTAAATAACTAATTTATATCATCAAAATTTTCAAATCAAATCAAAAGTTTTTGACAAATGCAAATTTCCTCTTGTAGAATGAAATGACGAACAAATATGTATTGTGATTGGTCCTTAAGAAAGACAAACTTGACGTGATGAATTTCCATGACTAGTTTTGGACTTTCATAAGGGTTCTTAATGAAGAGTGCAGACTCTACATCCTTGATAAATTAGTTCCAGAAATACATGCTCTTGATGCACCTAGGGCACAAGTGGATGCTTACTGGAAGCATGCCAATGATGCCTTGGAGATAAAGTACCTTATGCTTATCTATATGAACTATGAGTTGCATGAGCCATGCGAGGAGATTAATGTTCTTGAGATGGTAACACATCTTAAGAAAGTAACACTTGGTCTTGCAAAGCAAGAGAGGGACAATATCCTAAAGGTGCTACTTGAGTGTAAGATGACAGAGGGAACCTTAGTAGAAGAACATGTGCTCTATATGATTGGAGATGTGTATCATCTTAAATAAATGGGATTCACCTTGAGCCAAGAGTTGGCCATTGATATGATTCTAAAGACAGTTCTAGAATCATATAGCCACTTTATTGCATGTTATCATGTGAATAATATGGATGGAAAAATGTCATACTTGCTTGCCATGTTAATTCATGTTGAAGCAAAATTGAAGAAAGACAAGCCCGTGATGATGATCAACAGAGATGAGTCTGAGGATCAAAGCAATATAGAGAAGAGTTTTGAGGTCAAGTCTAAATCCCAATCTTCAGCACTCAAGATAAGGAGAAAGAAAAGTACAAGAGGAACTCATCCTTTGTACTTGAAGGCATTTGGGAAGAAGAAGATGGGGATGGTGATCTCCACTTTAGATATATACGCTATTGAGATAAACATATCCACTTCATCATCATGGGTATTAGATACCGGATGTGGATCTCACATATGTTCTTATTGAAAAAAAACACCAGAGGGGGGTGAATAAGGTTTTATGATATTTTTAAAATTAATTTAACAAAGCAACCACAAAAATATTTGAGAAGGAGACAAGGCGTTTAGAGTGGTTCCACCCTTAGAAAATACTAAGGGAGTCATCCACTATCCAATTGTTTCCAATTGGGATTTTGAAAGTATTTGAATTTTATCACCTCACAAGGATGTTACATAAAATTACAAACACCTTCACCACCCTTTGGACAACCTTCACCCCGAAGTCATCTCACCAACCTTGAAGCAACCTTCACTTGAAGTAACTTCAAGCTCCCCCTTGAAGTAGCCTTCCTCCTTGAAGTAGCTTCCCGTTGAGACCTTCTAGAAGTAGTCCAAAGTCACGCCGAGCTACCTTCACCATTGAAGAAGCTCCTACAACCTCCTTTCCGCATCCTCCAACCTAGGAGTAGAAAAGGAGAAAACAAACAATAAAAGGAACAAGAAGGGAAGAAGGAAAAATACACTTTACCACTTTAGCACAAGGCTTGAATCCTATATCAAGCATTTTGATCTCCTATCCAATGTGTATGAACTTGAAAGTGTAGTGGGTAGGAGATGCTAGCCTATAGGACACGAAATCTCATCTTATGGAAATGATCTGCAAGTGAAAGATTGCTCAATTGCTCACAAGAGTTGATTCTCAATTGCAAGTATGTGTACTCAAGTGAGTTTAGGTGTACTAAGGCATGTCCTATTTATAGGAATGGCCTACTAGTACTTAAGGACGTTCTAGACACTTTCTAGGGGGTTCTTAGTGCTCAACTAGCCATTAGTTATCCACTAATTATGTTTGTAATGACTAGTTAATTAATTCTGAAAAGTGCAGATAGAACCTTTCTCAATCGAGAAGTTTGTCGACCGAGTGTCTCTTAGTCGAGCATTTTTTCGACCGAGGGTAAGTCTGGAGTAAGTGTATTACAACGTTCAACTTAACTCCCAACCAATTTTTCCCACCAAGTCTAACTGCTATAGAACCAGCTAGAACAATAGACTTAGGTGATTCTCGGTCGAGAAGATTGTTGACTGAGTGTCTCTCGGTCGAGAAGTTGTTCGAATGAGAAAGTCCCTATTTTAGTGTGTCTAGACTTTTACTAAATGTATGTATTAAAGTGCTATTGTGATGCTATCATAGGGGATGACCTATCTAAGTGTTGTGAGCAGATAGGGAAGATCTAAACACTTGATTTACATGATATCTATGTACTTGTACTTTATATATTTGTACAAGTTTACATTTTGTTACAATCATGAAAAAATAAGACAATTTGAGCATATATATCTTCCAAGCTTAGCTATCCACCATCTTAAATTCTTATTTCTGAAATACTCAAGTAGCACGTTAGATCTACAAGAATGAAATGTTTGTCATTTTCAAAATAGAGGGTGACGCAATTTTACCGTGCGTATAAACGCAAGTGAACGCGTCGAGTAGTACATGCCTTTGTGAGGCCCGAGTCAAACTCAGGGATACGTGCAATCGTCGGGGACTCCTACTAACTACTCGCGATCAGCTATTCCGATTAACAAGTTGAGAATTGTTGTTAAAAATAAAAGAAAAATAAAAATAAAACAAAAGAAGCAATCGATTAAATGTTGGTTTAATCAATTCAAAAGGGTATCTTTAGGATTGCGGTTTCACCGCGAGTTTCCATTGTATTAGATTTTATATAATGCCTCAATTTTATCTCTCTATCTGGGTAGTGGCCTGAAAACAGAATTGCCCACTGTCATGGTGCAATTCACTACCTATGTTTAGGTCGGTTCCACCGTCGTGGTAACCTATACCCTAATCTAGGTGCATTATAAACGACCTCTCGGTATCCACCATTAATCTTACACCGCCTTGTTCAAGGGATTTTTCAATTAATGTGCATTCCGTCTCTTTTTAGTCGTTAATTCTTCTTTCAAAGTGATTAAGGGCATTAGGTTATTATTATGGTGATCAAGCATAACAATATATTGAGAAAACAAAATCATACCACGGATTTAGGAGATAAAATATGAATTACTATTATAAAATCATCATACAATGAATTCCCAGGCTACTCCCGGTCCTAAAGATAAAGGGAATTAGCCCCGCATGTTCATCTCAAGACAAAGCATGGTAGAAAAAAGGGGAAACATGAGAAAAATGAAATTGAGTGGTGAAACCCCTGAACGGAGAAGATCCAATCGATCCTTGGTGTGGAATCAGTGTTATGCCGCCTTTCGGTGGTGGAATTCGTCTTCTTCAGCGTCCGGATCGGCTGGGACGTGCTCTCGTGCTCTGTTCTTTTCTCCTTTGCTCTCCGGGATGTGTGCAACAACTAATGACGTACCCCTTTGGCTGGGGGTGCCGTCATTAGGTATATCTCCCTCATTAGGTCGCTAATTAACCACGACCATCAGATTAAGATCATTCCAAAGCAAATGCATATCTTACGGTGTCGATACCATCGACGCGAGTCGATGGTATCGACCATGCGCTGATCGGTCGGCTTTCTTTCCTTTTCTTCTATCACGAGCAATACCGACTCGATACCATCGACTCGGGTCGATGGTATCGACATGCATAGGCGTCGGTTTTAGCTTTAAGCATCGTTGTAGCCTCCGTGCATCGATAGTATCGACCATCGTGTCGATAGTATCGACTCCTTTCTCGCCAGCAACCTGATGGTAGCTCGATACCATCGACATCCCTGTCGATAGTATCGACTCTTTGCTGATACTCGCGGCTGGCAACATGTGGCCCGGTCGATGGTATCGACGGAAGCAGATACTTATTTTCTCTGGAATTCAAACACGAGACCACATAAATTCACACAAATAATAATATTTTGACAATTAATTCTCAAAACGATAAATAAAGGAGATTTGACATAAAATAATAGCAAAGACCAAAGTGGATGAATTATGCAACATTAACCATAAAAATGACTAATAAAAGCATAAAACACATATCAAACAGGTATATAAATGCGACTCCAAATCATCGCATCAAACTCCCCTAAGCTTGAACGTTGCTCGCCCTCAAGCAACTAATCCTTACACTACTACAGAAACGGCCTTTGGCGTCGGTCGTTTAACCCCATTTGGCGTCGGTTTCCGACCGACGCCTATGTGGGCGCCGCTAAAGGTCGAACACTTCGACGTTGGTTTTTTAACCGATGCCTATTTATTCTATAGGCGTCGGTCGTTTAGTATATAACCGACGCCAAAAGTGTTCGCGCCACAGAAAATGGCGTCATCTAGGGCACTTTCTGCGTCGGTTATTTACTAAACATCCGACGCCTATATAGAATATAGCGTCGGTCTTTTGGTAGATAACCAACGCATAAAGTGCCCTAGATGACGCCATTTTCTGTGGCGCGAACACTTTTGGCGTCGGTTATATACTAAAACACCGACGCCTATACTTCAAGACGACACGGCCGTGCTTCCCTGCACGGCCGTGTTTAGTACTATAGGCATCGGTTTTATATGAATAACCGACGCCTTTTCCACCACGGTCGTGCTATCCTGCACGGTCGGGTTGTTTGTACTATTAGGCGTCGGTTTTTATCAAATAACCGACGTTGTATGTCTTTGCTGATGATTTTCTATAAATAACCGACGCCTATTTTTATTTTTATTTTCATATCAGTTTGCAGGCCTGCTGTGGCTGGTCAGCAGGATGAGAACCTGCAGTTCAGTTTTCTGAACTGTAGGTTTACGACATCCATTGATATCAGCCTACAAACAGGCTGCAAACCTGCAAAAGTCACAAGGAAAATTTCACACAAGTACATACATTCAGACATCAATTCAATTCTCACATTCACACATATAGAAACATTCAAATACATGTATTAACATTTAGAAATATTCATTTACAAAGTATCATTCATTATCGCTATCAACATCCCAATTATATCTTACAGTTGCCACTACTTGTATGGCTTTTTCCCATTCTTCTCTTACTTCATTTAATGCTTCCATCGTATATGGAGCATGTATATTTTTTAAGCATTTACCTATAGTGTGGTCAGTTTTAAACACCTGCAAAGAGAATGATGTATATATATAAGTAATAATATAAAAATAAGATTGATATATTTCATACTAACTAATGAGACTATATATAATACCTCATGTATGCTATCGATGTCCAATGTGGCATGTTTGATAATCATCAGCATAAATCGCATCACATAGTATGCGCATGCCCAGCCATTGTCTTGTGTAGCACACTATAAATTAAAACATACAAAATAATACAACTAAGCACAATTCACATCAATAATATATATATTCGAGTCGGGAACTTACTTGTACGTTCTGCCAATTTATTGGCTGGTTCTTTTTCCTTGGGACCGTTCCTCCAGCCTTTTTGAATGCATCTAAACCCCTACATGTTAATATAACACAATAAATTGCATAAGTAAATAGTAATGTAATAAAAGATGTTAACGGATATAAAAATGAAATATTTCTCACCAGAATAATGGCATTCTCATTACGTGTCCAATTTTAGTGTTCAATGTACTCCCCGCAGGATCTAGATAATAAACAGTGAATGTCCCGGGGACAATAACTAGTAACTCCCAATGTCTACCACTAGAGGTAAGAAGTTAACAATTAATAACTCAAAATGCAAAATAAAAATGGAATTTTCTTAAGTCCAAATTATAAATAAAGTAAACTTACTTGACATTGAATGGAGCTATTATTATCGTCTTCTTTTGCTGACCAAAAATTGTAAAAGCATCTATACAGTATTTTTGAACATTATCAGGGTCTTTAGCTACCAAACTAATCAATGATGGAATCAAAAATCCCACATGATCAAATGCAAATTGTTTGCAATGATCTTCGATTAAGTAGCTGCAAAACATATAGGCGTATGCATTAATATATAAGAAACCAGATCACCGGATCTTACACAAGGTATATGGATGTATAAATAAGATCTCACCTTATCCATGTCTCTATCATTGATGTATTCAGCCAATCATACATAAACAACTCAATAATATCTTGTATAAATAAAGAGCTATCGTATGATTGACCTGCATAATCTGCATCTAAAGAAACTATTATAGGGCAATGTATATTATGTGCCCGTAGCCAACATGCCATTCCCCTACAAGCAGGACCTAACGGGTATGTTAGGTAAGTTGGAACCCAAGTTGGTAATGCGGGAAGTGGAGGTGGAGGCCTAGGTGCTCCTGGTGTCTTCTTTTTAACCTGTATATATAATTTCAGATCAGTTGACATCATATATACACATTAACAGTCTAAATCAATGTAAATTTATCTTACAATTTCAGTCGTGTAGATGACATCTACTTTGGGCCACAATATGACCCCGCCTTCTGCCTCACCAAGTGTATCAATATCTGGGTGGGCATATGGCAACGCAACTTCCCTCCAATCGGGTAATACATGTAGCGGGCTCACACGAATGTAGCCCTGCGGCATTGGAGTCCCATGAAACGTTGCCCCATGAAAGGACTGGTAAGCCTGCGCCTCTGCAACAACATAGTCTTGCATTCTTAAGCGGCATGGCTTCAATGCCTACAAATTTACGTAAAGAATGTTATACATATATGCATATAATCTTGAAAACATATCATCTTGAAAAGACTAGCTACAATGTCATAAACAATACTTACAACAGACGTGTTAGGCGATGGGTCTCCAGGATTACTCGCAGTCTGTGCATCAGGAGAAGAGTGGGTCGCCATAGGCTGATGGGAAGCCTGAGATGCCTGCCACCACAGCAATTCTTCCTTGACCTTCTCAGCAACTACATCGTTGACCTTCTTAGCAACTAAATCCTCAACTCTCTTATTCTCCTATACATGGATAAAAGAAACATTAGCTTCTTATTAATGAATTTCCTTTTGCAGTAACATTCTAAAAAAAGAATAGGTTACCTCTTCTTGAGAAAGTCCCGCTCTGGGTTTGCGCTGGGATGGCCCAAAGAATGCTTTGATGCCAACACCAGCGTCGGCACCTCTAACACGTCCAGGATGCTCTGGGTTACCCAGAGCAACTGTCAATTCATCCCTTGTGCCCTAAGGGATGAACGTGCCTTGTTTCCTCTGCTCGTGCAGCTCTCGCTAATCACCATAAATAGAAATTGGTAAGTTAACACCACAAATAATCAATATTCAAACGATTTCTCTAAGAGTTGTATTTTACCATTTTTGCAGCCGCCTCAGCAGTTACAGGCTTCTTTATTTCACCCTTCTTGTTTTGCCTGCCAGCTATCCAGATATCATGGCGAGGCATGGGTGTGGCAGACTCCTGAGTAGGAGCAGACTCTTGAGTAGTAGCAGACTGCTGAGTAGTCGTAGACTCCGCCTGTTGTCTTTGGCGAACGCTTGCATAGCCTTTTGGACCCATAGTGTGGTCATGCACATTCAGTGCACACCTTGCTTTTTGTGCGTCACCGAGGGCCTAGTTAGTATGCACATTAATGATTTGGTTAGTAGCACTAAATGTTAATCTTGAATAGGTGAATACAATGTATATTAATTAAATTGGGAGTGACGCCTAATACCTTGAATTCTTCAGATTTTCTTGAAGCAACAAAATTGTCCCAATCTTCTTTGTCCAAGAAGTTCCAT
This sequence comes from Alisma plantago-aquatica, assembly GCA_963693085.1. Taxonomy (NCBI): domain Eukaryota; kingdom Viridiplantae; phylum Streptophyta; class Magnoliopsida; order Alismatales; family Alismataceae; genus Alisma; species Alisma plantago-aquatica. Next base: position 1,224,856,761 of record OY856412.1, read on the forward strand.
TGTTCAAGGGCTGACTTCTTCTTCTTATCACCCTCTTTTATGTATTCTCTGTTCAGATTTGTCCTATAATTCCTAAGCATCTTTCCAGCGCGTTGCATCACACTTTTACGATGCAACTTCTCATCCAATGCAAACAGATTCTGTAAAATAGAAATGCTATTAACTAGTATCCAAAATAGAATTGCAAATAATAGAATTTGTAATCTACAAAATAGAATTGCAAATAATAATAACTCACGCATAAATCCTTCCATATCAAGTCTTATTTCCCTTGAGGAACTTTATGCCAATTATCATACTTAACACCACAATGGCTCCGAGTGGCACACCCAAGATAGTTTACAACATTATTGCGGTTCACTCCAATTGCATTTCCTCCATTATCAAACTCCACCACCAATTTGGATCCACTACCACTTAGCGCTAATAACTTCTTCAACAGAGTGATGCCCCTTTTCTTGTTAAGTGTTTGGTGCTGCGCATCAAGTTGCTCCAGTGCTTCAGTGGGTACAGGTACATCATCAACCTAAAATTTGACAAAAATAAACACACGAAATTAGCCCAATATAGAAATATAGGATATATGACATAACTAGAAGATAATGAATTTTATAGAAATACAGGATATGTTTTTAGAACTTACATTGGTATCCTCGCCATGCTCGTCATGGACAACATGCTCATCATGGACTTCATGCTCATCATGGACATCATGCTCATCATGGTCAGCCATCTGAAAATGTCATTAAAAAGGCAAACATTTAGCATTTGTATTAACTAGAAAAAGGCAAACATTTAGCATTTGTATTAACTAGAAAAAGGCAAACATTTAGCATTTGTATAAACATACATGTCTCTAAAATTGTGATCTTTTATCAATTAACAATCCTTCATTGTGATCTCCGCGCACATATAAGTCATCATTAGCTTCAATATTTTGTGGAGTTGGCAACCCAACTGAGAATGGACTGGAGTCATCATACTTATCATAGTACTCTTCTGCATCTATAGGATCTTCAATGAATTGTCTTTTACCATGAAGAACAACTGACCATTTATCATTCGCAGGATCATCGATATAGAATATTTGTTTCGCCTGTGATGCCAATATGAATGGTTCACCCTTCTCGCCAATCTTTTCAAAGTTCACCAAAGTGAAACCCAATTCATCCACTATAACTCCTTTGGTGTTATCAACCCAATTACATTTAAAGAGCGGAATTTTGAAATCTATGTAGTCAAACTCCCAAATGTCCTCAATGACACCGTAATATGACATTTTAGCTTCACGTGGACTCTTATCCTTTGCACTTGCAAAGTACATAGTCGACGCTTGAAGAGTGACCCCACTATTTTGGACGACACTCTTATCATCTTGGCGCTTTGTGTAATATGTGAATCCATTAATGTCAAACCCTTCATAAGACATAACATTCGGTTTTGGTTTAAAGGTGAGGCATTTGATAGTTTCTGTAATATCATTTGGTGTTTGAGATAGTTGATGTAAGACTTTATCTTCAAACCACTTAGTAAAAGTCTTATTATGCTCTCTAGCAAGCCACATTGAACTTGCTCGAGGATGTTGTCTCTTTATGAAATTGGTATGTTCCTCGATATAAACACTCACTTCGTCCATATTGTGTAAAATATACAAGTGAGCTTGTTCCAACTGCTCACGGCTGATTACTTTCACCCGTGATCCCAAAATTCCTTTGCCCTCCTCAAAATTCTTGTCATTATCAGGAGTGTCATTACCACTGAGAAAGTCATTGCAAAAATCCATAACCTCTCTTGCCACATAACCTTCAATAATACTCCCTTCAGGCCGATAACGGTTTCGAACATCACCTTTAAAAACGCCCATGTATCGTTCAAAGGGATACATCCAATGCAAGAAAATTGGTCCCAACATTTTCACTTCCCTAGTCAAGTGGACAACAAGATGTACCATGATATCAAAGAACGAAGGAGGGAAATACATCTCAAGCTGACATAGGGTAACAACCACTTCTCTTTGCAAATTATCGAGAGTATCAGGGTCAATAACTTTACTGCATAGACTGTTGAAAAAGAAACAAAGTCTGGTAATTGCAAACCTTACATGCTTCGGCAATATAGATCGAATTGCCACGGGTAATATTTGTTGCATTAGAGTGTGACAATCATGAGATTTAAGACCTATCAACTTCAGATCTTTCATTGATACCAATCTACGAATGTTGGATGAGTAACCATGTGGCACCTTAACATTTACCAAGCATTCACAAAAAAGTTTTTTTCTCCTTTCTAGACAATGTGTAACAAGCGGGAGGTAAGTATGTTCTTTTACTACCCATTTCACGTAATTCTGTTAATTCTGACCTTATTCCCATTTCACGTAGGTCCAGTCTGGATTTTATCCCATCTTTAGTCTTACCTGGTATATTTAACAGAGTACCAATGATGCTATCACAGACATTTTTCTCAACGTGCATTACATCGATACAATGCCTGACTGTCAAAGAACTCCAATAAGGAAGATCCCAAAATATTGACTTCTTCTTGAATGAAGAATTGTCACTCCGTGTGGCCATACTACATTGTGATTTCTTACCAAATTCATTGACAATGTCTTTTACTCTTTCATAAACAACATCCCCTGGTATAGGTTTAGGTGCACTCCGTTCATCATTCCATCCATTGAATGCTTTGCGCTTCCTACGATATGGATGGAATTTTGAAAGAAACATTCGATGACCAAGATATACAGTCTTGCCGCCATGTTTTAGTCTTATTGAATCAGTGTTTTCTTCACATATAGGACACGCTTTAGCTCCTTTGACACTATATCCAGACAAATTCCCATATGCTGGAAAGTCATTAATAGTGCAAAACAACATAGCGTGCAAACGAAATGTCTCTCTTGCTGAAGCATCATAGGTCATCACACCTTCAGCCCAAAGTTTCTTTAAGTCATCAATCAAAGGTTCAAGATAAACATCGATATCATTTCCAGGTTGTTTAGGGCCCGATATCAACAATGACAACATAACGTACTTATTCTTCATACACATCCAGGGAGGAAGATTGTATATAACAAGCATGACTGGCCAAGTGCTATGTTGGCTGCTCAATGTCCCGTACGGATTCATCCCATCTGTACAAAGCCCAACTCTTAGATTCCTATCTTCTTCACCAAATTTGGGGTACAATAGATCAATCTTCTTCCACTGTGGGGAATCAGACGCATGTCGCAGGATCCTATCATTATTTTTCTTAACATCTGCATGCCACCTCAAATTCTTCGCATCTTTCGGATTTGCAAACAAGCGTTGAAACTGTGATATTATAGGTAGATACCACAACACCTTGGCAGGAGAACCAATTTTGGACTCCCCCGAAGTCGTCAATTTATACCGTTACGCACCACATTTTGGACAATCTTTCAAATCTACATAGTCCTTTTGAAATAATACACAATCATTCGGGCATGTGTGTATCTTCTTGGCCTCCATTCCCATTGGGCACAACATTTTCTTTACCTGGTATGTTGAGATTGGAAGCTCGTTTCCTTCAGGAAGCATTTCTTTCAACAAAGTCAACAATGAAGTGAAGCTTTTGTCGCTCCATCTATTGTTAGCTTTCAACTTATACAATCTCAACACAGCGCTAAGCTTTGTAAACTTAGCACAGCCTGTGTATAACGGTATCTCAACATCATGCACAATGTTTGTAAAGATAGGAGGTGGATCGGTGTGCTCTACCCTACAACTATCCAGCATCGCATCAACGATGTCTGCTGGAACTGGTTCGTTCACATTTACGTCATCGGAGGCAATTTCTTCTTCCACCCAAGCACTGCTATCGACATCTATTGGTTTCGATTTTGAAATCTCTCCATGCCAGTGCCATTCTGTATAGCCTTGTACAATCCCGTTGCACATGACATGACTTTTGATTTCCTCACCAGTGTTGACTTTCAAGTTGTTACCGCAATGCCTACATGGACAGTAGAACCTATCTGTAGGTTTTTTCCTATGTTCCTCAGCAAATCTAATAAACTGATCAAGACCAAATATAAACTCTGGGGTGCAATGATTACGAATGGACATCCATGATCTATCCATTCTATGATCAGAGAAAACAAGTATATATTAGGAAACAAGTATATATTAGGAAAAGATTAGGGTATACACTTACAACCTAAGCGTATAATGTGATGTCATTCTTATATATAATAAATGTGTACCACCTATCCCATCCTTGAACACCTAATCTCACTAGTAAGTGTATAATGTGTATTGGGTTTTCAAGAAAATTTCGGCAGCATTTCCCTGCTGTTCTCTAAATACATATGTACTTAGAGAACAAACAGGGAAATGCTACCAAAATTTTCTCGAAAACCCAATACACATTATACACTTACATCCTAAGTGAGATTAGGTGTTCAAGAACAGTCCCAAACCGGGGACTATCCAAGATTTACTCCTAATGAGTCAATCTTGGACGGGTTTCTAGGCCAACAAACACATTTGATGTCATTCTTATATATAATAAATGTGTACCACCTATCCCATCCTTGAACACCTAATCTCACTAGTAAGTGTATAATGTGTATTTGGTTTTCAAGAAAATTTCGGCAGCATTTCCCCGCTGTTCTCTAAGTACATATGTACTTAGAGAACAAACGGGGAAATGCTACCGAAATTTTCTCAAAAACCCAATACACATTATACACTTACATCCTAAGTGAGATTAGGTGTTCAAGAACAGTCCCAAACCGGGGACTATCCAAGATTTACTCCTAATGAGTAAATCTTGGACGGGTTTCTAGGCCAACAAATACATGTGTTGTCATTCTTATATATAATAAATGTCTATAAAGTACAGGCAACATGGTTAATCCTAATCAACAGAGCATTATTAAATAATAAATCAAGAAATCAATAGTTTCAAACAAAAGGTCTAGGAATCTTTACTAGACATTATATGTATCCCTAATCATCATATTTAACATATTACATTATTATGAACATCCAGATCAGATTAAGATCATACTATGTTATAACCATTGGTTTAATAACCCTATTTCTGCATGTACATGTTTATCAACTTTCAAACCCTATAATTCATGAAATCATTCTAATTCAATTTAATATGTTGGGATCACATAATTATATAATGACATCAGAATATATAGAAGAATCATAATTAACATGATTAACAACATGCTCATCAAACTAGGGTTTTCTTGAATATCATCTAATATTTGTGTACTAGACATTATATTTATCCCTAATCATCATATTTAACATACCATTATTATGAACATCCAGATTAGATTAACTCTAATCAAATACATTACATGCATTTTTATCACAACAATTTGATCGATGCATAAAAAAGCAGAGCAGCTAGCAGCGGGAAGACCAACCTTGTCAGAGGGAAGAAGGCAGAGGCTCCGGTGGCTCTGGCTGGAGAAGTAGCTAGCAGCGACGGCGGTGGAGGAGCAGCTAGCAGCTCCGGTGGCTCTGGCGGTGGTTGCGGCGGCGCGACGATGGTAGAAAAGCACCAGGCGGCACCTAATCTCAGGCGTGGCGGCGGCGCCGGTTCTCAGGCACTTGGAGCAGCAGGGGCGGCGGAGAAGGGGGCACGGAGAAGGAGGAGTGGTGGCGGAGAAGGGGGCGCCGGAGAAGAAATAGCCGGAGAAATGGCGCTGGAGAAGAAATCGCCGGAGAGAAATCGCCGGCAGCAGAGAAATAGGGTAATTGCTCGCAATGAAAGAGAAGAAAGGGGAAGAGTCGGGAGATCGTAGGTTATAAGTTCCCAAATAGCGTCGGTTGTTTAAAACAACCGATGCCTAAACATCTTTAGCGTCGGTTGTTTGCAACAACCGACGTCCAATTGGACGATATTTTCATGAAATTGTTTGGCGGGAACCACCTTCAGCGTCAGTTATAAAAGGATAACCGATGCTAAAAGTGACACTTTTCGCGCAAATTTTCATCGCACATAGGCGTCGATTTATACCTACATAACCGACGCTGAAAATGACACTATTTTTTTTTATCAAAATTTGGATTTCGCGGCCGACTTTCAGCGTTGGTTTGTTATAAACAACTGACGCTGAATACAAAGCGGTACCCGTGTCTGGCTGGTCTTCGAATATAGACGTCGGTTTGCTTAAACAACCGACGCCTAACATATAAGGCGTCGGTTTTCCTTAATAACTGACACCCAGAAAAGTGACACTGAATGCTATTTATGTAGTAGTGTTAGAATAGAATTGCTCATGTCAACTGATGAACAACACACCACAACCAACATCCCATATGACTCCCACCGGACATTCACATACCGACACTCGCTCACCATAGAATGATAATTACCCTAAAGGCGACAATAATCATCCATAAAAGAAATTGACCTCAAAACTGATGAACACTGTCACATAAGGCAGTTAACATAATAAAACTCACCGGTTCAGACTTGGTGCATCTTGTGATCTCCTATACTACGTTGCTCGCCCTAACTACCATCTACATGGAAGCAGTTCTCCTGATATACCTTAGTGAGGAGAAATTCACGGTGGCCTACCAATCCGAGCAACGGGTGGATGAAGATGGGTGGTTCATGGAAGAAAGTGGAAGTATTATACAGTTTCAACATGCATAAAACAAAAATGTCCTAAATGATGCAAATGCACATGAAAAATGCCCTAATGCCTAAAATTGGGTGGAATGATGCATGCACTAACCATCCATCTCAAAACAAAATGGACATCTAATTAAGATACATCATGTACTCAATTATCTTGAATTGCAGGTGATATTATGTTCCTTTCTCCTTCTTATTCTTGTTGCTTCTACATAACTCTTTTCTTTCTTTTTTTTCATTATGCAGATTTTTCATATTTGTCTCTTTTTTTTTCCAACCCTTATATCCATAATTGATAATGAATATTTTATTGGGCTTATTTTTCTTCATACTCAGAAATTTGCACTATTTAGAAGGTATGGAACAATTTCATTCACCATTAGAGAAAAATTGAGATACATGATATACTTTATGCATGAAAATTATGAATGCAACTACATGGCATGCACCTAAGGGTAATGTGCATGTATCAGTATTCTACTTTTTTTTTAGATGCAAACATATGGAAATAAATTCAATGCAGGACCTATCTATATGCAATATTGTCAAAGAAGTTAAAACTGTAAAGTACTTCCAATTCTTGTGGTGGATTGTGAAAAGTAAAGAGGTGGAAAGATCACAAGACTAGATGACTGAACCTTAGAAAGATATTATATGTCCCTCCTTACTGACCTGTGTAGTAGTTAAGAGGTTTCTCTCTCTTACATCCAATTAGAGTCTCATTACCATTTGGTCAGTTTAGGCTCAATCAACCATTTCCGTCCACTTTCATGAATCATTAGGAGTATAGTTGTGAAATTTTGTTTTAAAGTTGACAAAACCAATCATTTTCGTAGGATATGTGCCCAAGGTTAAACAAGACAGGCTTTCCAAACACACAAAAATTTTTAAATTTCCCTTGATTTTCCCATGCACAATTAATGATATGACACAAACTTTATGACATCCACAATTACACTAGATAGCATGTGGATCCTACAAAAACTAAAATTTCAAGAAACAAATAACAAGAACAAAAACAATAAAGTTAAAAACTAAAAATAATAAAAGATAAAGTTGTTCCAACTACCCCCTTAAGCTTGAATTCGACTATGGCCTCATAGTCAAAAACAAACTTAAAGATTGGAACAGTGATACCGGATCACTCCTGTGGTGGTGGAGGCGGGTATTGTGGCACCGTGGGGTCCCAAGTAGGATACTCCCCCTGGAAAGACGGATCATACTGGGGCATGGGTGGAGGTTGTGGATACCCCCCAAAGTAGTTCTGGCTCCAGTAATGATCATAAAATGGTTGCTGCTGCATCTCCATCCTGTTCATCCGATCATGCATGAATTGTTGATTGTCGAGGATGAGACGCTCATTTTCAAAGATAGTGCGTTGATTGTCCAGAATCCGGTTCGTAGTGTCATGAATACCGGCATAAGTCTCGGTAGGATGTTGCTGCGTCTGATGTATATTTTGCAGCATAGCATACATACCCTGCATAGAATAGGCATCCTTGCTTGGCTGCGAGGGCGGTGGTGGTGGCGGTGTAGGCTGTGATGATGAAGATGCACCCGGATGCATCCGAGGATGCTTCTGTGGTGCCACTCGTGCTCGAAGAGGTGTAAATGTCTCCTCTTCCTCCTCAGCCTCATCGTCATTTCCGTCGTTGCCACCGTCGTTGCCGCCTTCTTCATCGGAGTTGGTGATGGCTATGATTGGCCACCAGAAATGTTGCGCCCCTTCGATGTCGAAGACCGGATCAGGCAACGAGCACTCCTGATAGGCGTGGTTGATGTGGCAATGCGCATACGCCAAACCATCTCGAAGAAGTAGGAGATTGGACCGGTGCAAATGTTGCAAGTTCACCTTGCTCCTAGTAGATAGAGGAGTGAGCAACTGTAAATTCAAGCCGAGGTATGAAGCCAGCTTGGTGATGAGCCCGTCGAAATGAATCGGCACTTTCCTCGTACTCCTCTTCACCGCCAATACTCTCTACAGAAAGAAGGCACCCCAATTGCACTCTTGACGCTTCAGTAGCTTATACAAGAAGAAAAGATCCGGCTCCTGGAATTTACTAAGGGATAGATCACCCCTAGCAAACAGTGTCGAACAGAGCATCTAGTGCAGTATCCGGACGAAAGGGTGCTCGAAATCAGCTACCGCAGCATTGTGGTAGCTCACCGACTTTCCTTGCGGCACCGTCACCAGCTCGGAGAAGATGGCGTCATAGTCGGTGCAGTTGTCCGGCCGCCGGTAGTCGTTTGGCGAATGATGCCAGTTGAATATCGCATTAAACTACCGAAGGGTGATGGTGTAGTCGATGTTGAACAGCCGGAATGACACCCGACCCTTTATCCACTCGTGGTCGGTGGCAACAACATCGTTGGGCATGACGCAGACGTCCAACGACGCCATGAACTCTGCCACCAACTCCTTGTACGTAGGCCACTCGCCGAAGAATGGCTGCCCATCTACATGGAATTCTAGCTCGTCAGGTCTTCGGGTTGTGTGGCGTGCCTGTCCCTTAAGAACGTAGGCCAAGTTGGCCTGGAACCCTAAGTCGCGGATCATGTTCCGTTCGACATAATAGGTTGGTTCTATCTTCCTCTTTAAGATCTCCTTGTACATCTTCTTCACCTCCGCAGATGGATGAATCAGTCGCGGGTGTGAAACCGACGCGGGAGGAGGTGGCACAAACTCCGGGATATCCGCCGGGTTCACACGTGAAGATGACGCATCGGCTCCATGCACCATGTTTGCGAGAGAAAGAGGAATAGAGAAAGAGCTCAGTGAAGATTGGAGAATCGAATCTCCGCTCGATGAAGACCTTCGCTCGGTGCTGCTCGTAGTCGGGCTTGGACGGCTCTGGAACTCGCTCGGCACAAGTAGAGGAAGATTGCACTGAAGGTGTGATGTCATCTGACGTCAATCCTCCTCTTAAATAGATGTTGTCGGCGCCACTTTTGACCCATCGATGCCATCGATGCGAGTCGATGGTATCGACACTTATCGATGCTATCCGCCCCCTCGCTACTATCGACGGTCATCGATGGCTGGATCTTGAAACCCGGATCGCTGACGTGTTGATACCATCGACGTGGGTCGATGGTATCGACGCTGCACCCGGATCAACCGTCTTAATGCCACGATCGCCGTTGATTTGTTCGCGCGGATCGGTGACGTGGATGGTTGATACCATCGACGCGAGTCGATAGTATCGACTCTCTGATTAGGGCAAATCCTCGCGAGACCCGGCCGCCGCCTGCTGTGTGAGAAAGTGTCGATACCATCGACAGGCCTGTCGATGGTATCGACTTCACTGAGATGATTTCGTCTGAAAATCTCCAGAAATCTCGATGGTATCGACTGGCATGTCGATACCATCGACCTTGTCTTGGCGAGCAACCTATTGGTAGGTCGATACTATCGACGAGGCCGTCGATAGTATCGACGCAGTGCGATTTTGGTAGCCGCCAACCTGTACCACAGTCGATACCATCGACACAAGGGTCGATGGTATCGACTCTGCCTTAGACCTGCACAAGTAGCAAACAATCACGATATCTTTTTTACACTAAAAACTAAGTAAAACAAAATTAAACTATGAATGTAAATGAACTAATCTAAGGTACCAATGGTTAGGTTGCCTCCCAATAAGTGCCCTTATTTAACGTCTTAGGCTAGACGACTTTTGGGCACCTCATGCATCCGAAAGTGAAATGAGTTTTACCTCATTCACCTTCCTCTTGTAATTTTCTCCAAAATATAGCTTCAACCTCTGTCCATTCACCAAAAATGTTGTCTCACCATCGCGCACCAAGATTGTGCCGTGTGGTTTGACCTCTTCTACTACGAATGGTCCACTCCATCGGGATTTGAGCTTCCCGGGATGCAACTTCAGTCGTGAATTGAACAGCAATACACTATCTCCTTTCTTGAACGTGCGCAACTGGATGTGGCGATCGTGGATTAACTTGGTGCGCTCCTTGTATATCCACGAGTTCTCGTATGTCGTCATCCGCAGCTCATCCAACTCATTCAATTCAAGCAATCTCTTCCTCCCCGCTCCATCGTAAGTCAAGTTGAGCCTTCTAAGCGCCCAATGTGCTTTGTTCTCTAACTCTACCAGTAAGTGGCAAGCCCGACCATATGCTAACCTAAAAGGCGTGGTGCCTATAGGTGTTTTGTAAGCCGTCCTGTACGCCCACAATGCATCCGGTAGAAGGGCACTCCAATTCTTCCTCGTGGACGCCACCGTACGCTCCAAAATCTTCTTAATTTCGTGATTGGAGACTTCCACCTGTCCTTGAGTTTGCGGGTGATATGGGGTACCTATGTTATATTTTACCCCATATTTCTTCAACAATGTCGAGAACTTGTGATTCTTAAAGTGCGTACCCCCATCACTGATGATCATTCGGGGCACTCCAAACCTGTAGAAAATATTTTCTTTTACAAACCTGCACACTACAGAAGAATCATTAGTCCTTGTGGGTATTGCTTCTACCCACTTTGACACATAATCTACAGCTAGAAGAATATATAAATTCGAATTCGAGGACACAAAGGGTCCCATGAAATCTATACCCCACAGGTCAAATACCTCCACCTCTTGGAACAAATTTAGGGGTATCTCCTATCTCTTTGAAATATTACCTGCTCGTTGGCAGGAGTCACATTGCCTTACAAACTCGTAGGCGTCTCGGAACAAGGTTGGCCAATAAAGGCCACTCTCCAGAACTTTAGCTGCCATTCGAGAGCTTGCATGGTGTCCTCCCGTAGGTAGTGCATGGCAATGACGGAGAACGCTCTCGTACTCCACCTCAGGCACACACCTGCGTAGGATACCATCCCTGCATTGCTTAAGAAGAATCGGGTCATCCCAAAAATAATACCGTAAAGAATGGAAAAATATTTTCTTCTCTTGATATGACAAATCTTCCGGGATGATCCTGCAAGCCAAATAATTCACAATCTCAGTGAACCAAGGGTCTTTAGAATTAACTTTCAAAATCTGTTCATCCAGAAATGTCTCGGTTAGCAACAACAGATATTTTAAATAAATAAACTGATTTAGAGAATTGGCACAGAAGTTCAAATTTCTTAACATACTAAACTTACTGTGATCCTATATGTTTTCATATTTATATCATTTTTATGCCCTAATCATATGTAGTGTACTCTGCATATAAAGATCCGTAGCGAACTACGATCCCACCGTACAAGACTTAGTGACACACCCGGGAAATGCTAAGTCTGACTGCCAGCCCTGGTCTGCTACAGGACTCTCAGGCTCACAAGGCCTCACTATACTCTCAAAAGAGTGTACTCTAGACTCCTCCTCTAACCTGAGCACACAGGCGGAGAGTCTCACCGGGTTACCACCGTGACACAAGCACGGATTAATGTTGAATAACCCCTATTTTCCACAGTGTCACCGTGACACAAGCACAGTTCTTGTTGCAACACTGTCTCTCTCTATCCTCGTGCCACCGTGACACAAGCACAGTTATTGTTGCAACACGAGTTTCACCCCTTTGGTGCAGACCTCTCAAAAGGGTTCTACGGTGTTAAGGCACCTAAGTCTATTAACTGATTAACATATAAACATTTAAACAGGAATATCACATATCATACTTATTGTATATGCTACACTGTTTAAGAGTTATACCAACTGATATTGAAGCATTTAAGCACTTAAATTGAGTTTAATAATGATTTCTGAATGAACTGCCACTCACAGCTCAGAAACTCGACCGATTGGTCGGAAACTCGACCGATCACTGCACAACTCGACCGATCAGCTACAAACTCGACCGATCAACCTGATGTTTGGTTCCTGCTCAAGAAAACTCGACCGAATCACATATAACTCGACCGAACGGCGAACAGACTGAAAACCTAAACCGACCTGCTGATGTCGATTTCACTCGAATCAGCAGACAAGACTACAGATTTGTGCAGCAAATCACCTGCAAAAGATGCGTACACCCACGAACTAACTGTAGGAGAGGAGAAGAACGAACTAGGGCTGCTCTTCGCACCCTATCTTTCTCCTAGCCGCCGCTGCTGCTAGCGCAGCTCCTGCTGCAAGCATAGCTCCGGCTACCGCTGGTTCAGCTGGCGAAGAAGAACGGTGAGGCGGGGATGGAGGCCGCAACTGCTGGCCGGAACCAAGCTAGGGCTCCAAATCGCCTTCTCTCCCAGATCTCTCTCTCTTTCCCTCTCAAGCGACGAAGAGAAGAAACGCTCTGCGTTTCTCTCATTTCTGATAAATGAAACGAGTAAAGGGGAAAGAAAGGATAAGAAGGGATAACCTAGGGACCAAAACATAAAGTCCAAGAACTTTCAAAAACTACAAATAGGTCCCTAAAAGCCCAAAAACATACAACTTTTGGCTCGAAAGTCGGTTTCAGACGATTTCTCTGGAAACACCTCAAGCACAAGATCTTACATGTTTTAAGGGCTAGGATTCACACTACGTAAAAATCATATCTGTTTTAAATGTTATTAACAAAAGCAAGTTTATAACTTAGCAAAGCAGCTAAACACATGCTTAGCAGCATACTTACAGGGTAAGCTCAACACGGGTCGTAACAATCTCCCTCCCTTATAAGAATTTCGTCCCGAAATTCCTAAAAGAGAAAAGGAAACTTGCTACGCATCTCAGACTCAAGCTCCCACGTAGATTCTTCAAGGTTATGATTCCTCCACAGAATCTTCACTAAAGGTATTTCACGGTTCTTAAGCTTCTTGATTCGGTGATCAACTATCTGCACTGGTCCTTCCACGTAGGACACATCTGTTTTAAGCTGCGCCGGTACTGGATCTAAAATCTTTTCTGTACCGGGATGACACATCTTCAACATAGACACATGAAACACATCATGAAGATTTGCCAATTCAGACGGCAAATCCAACCTGTAGGCTACAGGTCCAATCCTCTCAACAATAGGATATGGGCCCATATACTTAGGGGTCAACTTGCCTCTCTTGCCAAACCTTAGCACTCCCTTCCACGGTGAAACCTTTAGATAAACCTCGTCACCAACCTCAAACTCAAGAGGTCGATGCCGTCTCTCTACATAACTTTTCTGTCTGTCCTGAGCAGCTTTCAACTGCTCCCTGATCACATATATCTTCTCTGTAGTTATATCAACTATCTCAGGTCCAAGAATTTCCTTCTCACCAATCTCGTACCAACAAACTGGCGATCTACACTTCCTGCCATATAGAGCTTCATATGGGGCCATTCCAAGACTAGAATGGTAGTTGTTGTTATATGCAAACTCCATCAGGCTTAAGTGTTCTTCCCAGTTACTTTTGAACTGCAGAACGCATGCTCTCAGCATGTCTTCAAGAGTCTGAATGGTCCTCTCAGATTGACCATCTGTCTGCGGGTGAAACGTTGTACTGAACCTCAGCCTTGTGCCCAACGCACGATGTAACTGATTCCAGAACCTAGATGTAAACTTAGGGTCTCTGTCATAAATAATGGAAACTGGAATCCCATGTAATCTGATTACCTCATCCACATAAGTCTTGGCCAGCTTTGGAACATCAAAAGTTGACTTGACAGGAAGAAAGTGAGCAGACTTAGTTAGTCTATCCACAATCACCCATATTGAGTCCGAACCTCTAGGCGTTCTGGGTAACCCTACCACAAAATCCATTGTGATGTGTTCCCATTTCCATTCAGGTATAGGAAGTGATTGCAAGGTACCAGCAGGTTTCTGATGCTCAGCTTTAACCTACTGACACACTCCACATCTAACCACGTATTCAGCTACATCTTTCTTCATACCAGACCACCAGTACAGTTCTTTGAGGTTCCTATACATTTTTGTGTTACCTGGGTGCATAGAATACATAGAAGCATGCGCTTCTTCAAGAATTTGCTCTTTCAGCTCACTGTTCCTAGGTACACACAACCTATCATGAAGATACAACACACCATTGTCAGAAAACCTAAATTCTGACCTTTTACCTTCTGACATATCCTGCATAACCTGCCGCAACTCATCATCATTCTGCTGCAACTCCTTAATCTGATGATAGAAAGTAGGTTTGACCTGCATCTGAGCAATCAACCCACTTTGTCCAGTCACATCCAAGTCTAAGTTCAACCTTCGCATATCTACAAGAAAGTCTCTCTTGAAACATGCCATAGAAAATGCATCCGCTGTTGAACTCGATTTTCTACTCAAGGCATCTGCCACAACATTCGCTTTACCAGGATGATAATCGATTGTCACCTCATAATCTTTAATTAGCTCAAGCCATCTTCGCTGTCTCAGATTCAAATCCTTCTGAGTGAAGATATACTTCAGGCTTTTATGGTCCGTAAATACCTGACAAGTCTCACCATATAGGTAGTGACGCCATGTCTTAAGAGCATGAACTATAGCAGCTAACTCCAGATCATGAGTAGGATAGTTCTCTTCATTCTTCTTAAGATGTCTAGATGCATAAGCCACAACCTTGCCTTACTGCATCAACACACAGCCCAAACCTCTCCTGGAGGCGTCGCAGAATACTGTAAAATCTTTATCTGCCTCTGGAAAAACCAACACTGGTGCTGAAGTCAACTTCCTCTTCAGGATCTGAAAACTTTTCTCACAGTTATCAGACCAAACAAACGGTGCATCCTTCCTGGTCAAGCGTGTCAAGGGTGATGCTAGCACACTAAAGTTATGTATAAACCTTCTGTAATAGCCTGCTAATCCTAAGAAACTTCTAATCTCAGTAGGAGTCTTAGGCCGTTCCCACTGAAGCACAGAATCAACTTTCTTAGGATCAACACTAACTCCATCTCTTAAGATAACATGTCCAAGAAATGCTACCTCAGCCAACCAGAACTCGCACTTGCTAAACTTAGCATACAGCTGATGTTGCCTCAACAACTGCAACGCTACTCTCAGGTGTTGCTCATGTTGTACCTCATCTCTGGAATAGATCAGGATATCATCTATAAAGACGACAATAAACTGATCTAGGAACGGTTTGAAAATCCGATTCATCATATTCATAAAGGCTGTTGGGGCATTGGTCAGCCCAAACGACATGACCAGAAACTCATAATGCCCATACCTGGTTCTGAAAGCTGTTTTGGGAATATCAGAAGCCTTTATTCTAAGCTGATGATGTCCAGATCTTAAATCTATTTTAGAGAAGATCGTCGCTCCACGCAACTGATCAAACATATCATCTATTCTCGGCAAAGGATACTTGTTCTTAATAGTGATCTTGTTCAATTGCCGGTAATCTATACAGAGACGCATGGTACCATCCTTTTTCTTAACAAACAGGACTGGAGCACCCCACGGTGAAGAACTGGGTCTAATGAAACCCTTATCCAGTAATTCCTGCAACTGCACCTTGAGTTCCTTCAACTCTGTAGGTGCCATTCTATAAGCTGGCAGTGCTACTGGATGACTACCTGGATATACCTGAATCTCAAAATCAATGTCTCTGACAGGAGGTAAGCCTGGCAACTCTTCTGGAAAAACATCGGAAAACTCACGAACCACAGGCACATCATAAACACTGGCGGTGCTCTTCTCTGCTCTAGTGTCAACCACATGAGCAAGGAACACTTCACATCCTTTCTGTAGCATCTTATCAGCTACAGCAGCTGATACTATGCACGTAGGAAGAACTTTCCTGTCTCCAGTAAAGACACAAGAAAATTCACCTTGTTGAAAGGTAGCTTCCTTCTTCCAACAATCGAGTTGCACTCGATATGTCTCAAGACAATCCATACCCAAGATGACTTGAAAAGTATTGACATCCAGGGGTATGAGATTAGCAGCAAAGGTGTAACCTCCAAAAGATAACAGGCATCTGGGACAGAACTCAGTCAGAACTGTTGGTCCACCTAGTGGAACCCTCAACACTAACTCATCTACCAACCCTTGAGTTAACAGATTAAGTTCACCAACTAAAGAGCGTCGTATGAAAGAGTGAGTAGCACCCGGATCTATCAAAACTGAAACTGGTATACTATTAAACAAAAGCATCTCTCCTTTAACAACTTGTGAAGAGATTATACCTTCCTGAGGTGTCAAAGAGAAGAAACGTGTTGAAGCTCTCCCTCTGCCACGCTGTCCTCTCTGACCACTCCTGCCACTAGGCACTCCACCACCTCTGGAACCAGAAGCCACAGAAGAACTCGGAACATCATGGTACTGAGGCTGGAAAGCTTGTGATGCTGCTTGTTGAAGCTGAGGACATTCCCTTTTTAGGTGTCCTATTTGTCCACAGACATAACAACTTGGACCCCAACACTGACCAGTATGTGGTTTTCCACATTTGTCACATGGCGGTATCCCTTGTCCCTGGGGACCTGTCACTGACATTGACGATCCAGAAGACTGTCCACTAGAGGCACTACCCCTTCTCTCTGGGTTGTATCTCCCTCTGCCTCTAGAAGAAGTAACATCCTCAAATCTCTGTCTGCTGAAACAGCTAAAGCCACGCCCAAGTTTAGAAAAGAAACCTCTACCTCCACCTCTGTACCCACTACTGGACTGTCCTCTACTGAAATATGCAGATCTCTTCTTGGACTCAGGCACCTTGTCAGCGTTCACAGATTCTTCAACCTGTCTAGCAGCCTCAACAAACTCACCAAAGTTCTCTCTGTTCCTCCTACTAGTAGCAGAAACTGTATGCCGAATTTCTGGCCTCAGCCCTTCTTGAAACCTTCTGCATCTTTCTATGTTGTCAGGAACAAGCTGCGGACAGAAGTTTGCTAACTGGGTGAAAAGTGCTTCATACTCAGTAACTGACATGCTTCCTTGCTTAATGTTCTGTAACTGCCTGATTTTCTCATTAATAAAAGTGGGTGGATAGAATTTAAGATGAAACTCTTCAGAGAAGTCCTGCCAAGAAAGCTATGTACCTCTCCTCTTTTCCTCCACACCACGCCACCACAACTCTGCATCGCCTGTCAAAAGATAGACTGCATGATTAATCTTTTTCTCTTCTGAAATCTCCATCAGGCGAAAGACCTTCTCTATCTGTCTCAACCACTCATCAGCCTCTGCTGGATCTGTAATACCACTGAATTCTGTACCACCAAGCTTCTTCACAAGCTCATAAGATCGCATCAAATCCTTACTGCTGGTAGAAGTAGAAGCTCGACTATCAGCCTTATACCTTTCTCTGGTCTCCAGAAACATCCTGTACATACGGGATGCTTCATCCACATGGTCACCACCACCTGGACCCAAGTACAGTGAATCAGGACCAACATGGCTCTCAGCCTGATCATCACGATCAAAGCCTCTTTCTGCCATCTGCAATGATATAACAGAATATTTCCTGTTAGAAAACTACAGATAGAAGAAAGACACCTAAACCTTAATCCTATTGGTCTCTTATCGTCCCCTGACTTGGACTCTGAGTAACTATGTACTCAACCTAAGCTCTGATACCAAAAGATGTCACACCCCGATCTCACACTAATCACTAATCACGAGATTAGGGCGCAACGGAGGGATTATCGCATAAACCAATCACTGAGAACTTTTATTTTTAAAACCTCATAATGATATCCGGATTTTTTCTGTAGACTAAAACATAATAAACTATTGCGGAAGCATTTCATTTAAACTGGCTAGAGAACATAAACAGAGTTTACAACATGTATCATTGTTTAACAGAAAGTAAACATAACAGTTAATTTACATCTTTTACACATTCGCCATACATACTCTCTCTCACCCACACCATGTCCCAAGGATCGAGGGGAAAGGACTAAGAGACCTCTAACTAAAACTAACTACATATACCTTCTACAGACTAAGCGTTAGGATGAAAAGATCCTTCCGATTCCTATTGCTGTTGTTGACCTGAAAATGTTTGAGTAGAGGGATGAGCCTACTCGGTCAGTGAATAGCATTTCATTTAGCTATCACTAAACAACTCATAAGATAGATAAAATTTAAATAAATGATAAGTGCAGTACTAACAGAGCAGTTCTAATGACATAGCATATTTACAGATAACAATTTCATTTCTATGCAACAACAAATATTTTAAATAAATAAACTGATTTAGAGAATTGGCACAGAAGTTCAAATTTCTTAACATACTAAACTTACTGTGATCCTATATGTTTTCATATTTATATCATTTTTATGCCCTAATCATATGCAGTGTACTCTGCATATAAAGATCCGTAGCGAACTACGATCCCACCGTACAAGACTTAGCGACACACCCGGGAAATGCTAAGTCTGACTGCCAGCCCTGGTCTGCTACAGGACTCTCAGGCTCACAAGGCCTCACTATACTCTCAAAAGAGTGTACTCTAGACTCCTCCTCTAACCTGAGCACACAGGCGGAGAGTCTCACCGGGTTACCACCGTGACACAAGCACGGATTAATGTTGAATAACCCCTATTTTCCACAGTGCCACCGTGACACAAGCACAGTTCTTGTTGCAACATTGTCTCTCTCTATCCTCGTGCCACCGTGACACAAGCACAGTTATTGTTGCAACACGAGTTTCACCCCTTTGGTGCAGACCTCTCAAAGGGGTTCTACGGTGTTGGGGCACCTAAGTCTATTAACTAATTAACATATAAACATTTAAACAGGAATATCACATATCATACTTATTGTATATGCTACACTGTTTAAGAGTTATACCAACTGATATTGAAGCATTTAAGCACTTAAATTGAGTTTAATAATGATTTCTGAATGAACTGCCACTCACAGCTCAGAAACTCGACCAATTGGTCGGAAACTCGACCGATCACTGCACAACTCGACCGATCAGCTACAAACTCGACCGATCAACCTGTTGTTCGGTTCCTGCTCAAGAAAACTCGACCGAATCACATATAACTCGACCGAACGGCGAACAGACTGAAAACCTAAACCGACATGCTGATGTCGATTTCACTCGAATCAGCAGACAAGACTACGGATTTGTGCAGCAAATCACCTGCAAAAGATGCGTACACCCACGAACTAACTGTAGGAGAGGAGAAGAACGAACTAGAGCTGCTCTTCGCGCCCTATCTTTCTCCTAGTCGCCGCTGCTGCTAACGCAGCTCCTGCTGCAAGCGTAGCTCCGGCTACCGCTGGTTCAGCTGGCGAAGAAGAACGGTGAGGCGGGGATGGAGGCCGCAACTGCTGGCCGGAACCAAGCTAGGGCTCCAAATCGCCTTCTCTCCCAGATCTCTCTCTCTTTCCCTCTCAAGCGACGAAGAGAAGAAACGCTCTGCGTTTCTCTCATTTCTGATAAATGAAACGAGTAAAGGGGAAAGAAAGGATAAGAAGGGAAAACCTAGGGACCAAAACATAAAGTCTAAGAACTTTCAAAAACTACAAACAGGTCCCTAAAAGCCCAAAAACATACAACTTTTGGCTCGAAAGTCGGTTTCAGACGATTTCTCTGGCAACGCCTCAAGCGCAAGATCTTACATGTTTTAAGGGCTAGGATTCACACTACGTACAAATCATATATGTTTTAAACGTTATTAACAAAAGCAAGCTTATAACTTAGCAAAGCAGCTAAACACATGCTTAGCAGCATACTTACAGGGTAAGCTCAACATGGGTCGTAACAATACGCAACCTCCTCTCGGTCTTCAGAATGTTCCACCGGGTCATGTTTGTCACTTGCAGAAGTCTCTCTATGGACTTAAACAAGCGTCACACAACTGGTTTGCTAAGCTCTCTCAGACTCTTCGACGATTCGGCTTTCAATAGAGCAAGGCCAACTATTCTTTGTTCTCTTACACGAGTCCATCTGTTGTCTTACATGTGCTTGTGTACGTCGACGATCTTATTATTGCCGGCAATGATCTGGCTACTATCTCTCGCTTCAAGGCCTATCTTAGCTCGTGATTTCATATGAAGGATCTGGGCTTACTGAAGTACTTTTTGGGTATCGAGATTGCACACAATTCCACTGGTATGTTCCTTACTCAGTGTAAGTATACGTTGGACATACTCTCTAAGGCGGGTCTATTAGTTGCACAGCCGTCTGGATTTCCGATGGAGCAAAATCATCATCTTACTGCGTCGACCAGTCCTCTGTATGATTTGTCAGATCATTATCATCGCCTTGTCGGGATGCTGATCTATCTCACTATTAATCGTCCTGAGTTGTCCTATTTTGTGCATACTTTAGCACAATTTATGCATGCACCTAAGGTCGATCATTGGAATGCGGCGATACACATCTTACACTACCTGAAGGGACATCCAGGTCAAGGCTTATTCCTGCCTGCCACGAGCTCTCTACAGCTTATTGCCTACTGTGACTCGGACTGGGCATCATGTCTGATTTCTTGTCACTCAGTGACCGGTTACTTTGTCATGTTGGGTCACTCTCTAGTATCTTGGAAAACTAAGAAGCAGCTAACGGTTTCTCGCTCATCGGCGGAGGCCGAGTATCGCTCTATGGCTTCGACTTGTTGTGAGCTGGTTTGGTTGAAGTCATTGCTTTGTTCTCTTGTTGTTTTTCATGACACACCGATGTCACTTTTCTGTGATAATCAGGCAACTCTTCATATTGCTGCAAACCCAGTATTCCATGAGCGGACGAAGCACATTGAGATTGATTGTCACCTTGTCCGTGATCACGTTCAGTCTGGCGCCACTATGCGCCATATTCCTACCACTGATCAGCCGACAGACCTATTCACTAAGGCTCTCGATTATGCACAACTTCATCTTCTTTTGGGCAAGTTGGGCATCACTGATCCGCATGCTCCAACTTGAGGGGGAGTGTTATAATATTCTAGGAATATCTTTATTATTTCTTATTTATTTAGACTATTTTGATATTCTTTTTTTTAGATCTTATTATTAGAAGATAGAATTTCCGCTGTGACTATATATTGTAATTTGGGTTCTCATTATTGGGCAGCAAATTCACGATTCAGTTTTTGCTCTCTCCCTAAATTTTCTCAGAAATCAACTACTGAGGCGCATAACAGACACAATGTTGGGTATGATGGACTTAACTTTATGATGGACATCTATACTACTATAAAAAGAGCGAGTTTGATGTTGCGCTCTCCTTGATTCACTCTCTTCTCTCCTTTTTTCAAGGAATTTTACTCCTACAAATATTTATTTTCACACTCTCCTATTAACTTTTATTATCTTTAATTATATATTTCTCTCTCCATCCCACAAAAACAGTTCCTTGATTCTCTCCTTTTAAACAACCAACACAAATATTTTTTACCGTAAGGACCATTTCACGGACGAGTCCTCTCCCCACACATTTCCAACAAATTTTATATGTCACGTGAATGTGCACGTGTGCGTTCACTAGTATTATTTGAAACGAGGTGCTTGAGTCAAAAATTGACGCGCATAATCAAGTAAATTAGACGCACAGTGGATGCATTATATACAATCCATGTGACGATGAGCGTTATAAGCATTCACTTTAACGTAACAGTAGGCGCATCATAATCTAAACGCTGTGCATACTCGTCAAAATGATGCGCACAATCAATGTAATGAGGCACATAATCATCATTTTGTTGCGCATAACAGACGTGACGAGGCACATAGTCCCTTAACATTATGATGCGCATATTACTTGAAACGAGGCACTTTAGTAAAAAGTTGAGGCGCATAATTGAGTAAACTAGATGGACAATAGACGTATCAAATACAATCAATGTAACGATAAGCATTAAGTTACAAGCATTCACTTTGACATTATGACAGGCGCATAATAACCTAAACAATTTGTAGAACTGTTAAAATGATGTGCAAAATCGACATAATGAGGCGCATAATCATCAAAACGTCGTACATAACGGACTTAATGAGGCACGCAGTACACTTTAACATTATAATGTGCATGTTACTTGAAACGAGATGCGTATTTGAGAATTGAGGCGCACAATCGAGGAAATTAGATGCACAATGGACGGATTAATAAAATCGGCATAATGAGGAGCATTAAGTTCAAGCATTCACTTTGACGTTATATCAAGTGTGTAATAACCTAAACAATATGCATAATTGTCAAACAATGTGTCAAATCGACGTAACAAGACGCATAATCTCCAAATGATGTGCATAATGGACTTAGTAAGGAACATAGTCCACTTAACATGTCATGCACATATTATTTGAGACGAGACTAATTGAGTAAACTAGACGCACAATGGACGTATTCATAAAATTGTCATAAGGAGAGTAACAAGCAATCACTTTGACGTTATAGCATATGCATAATCGAATAAACGATGCACATAATCGTCAAAACGATGTGCAAAATCTGCATAACGAGATGCATAGAGCATTAGGTAGCCAGAAATCATTTTGATGTTATAGCAGGCTCATTATTGACTAAACGATGCACTTTGGCGTCAAAACAATGTGTGAAATCGACATGACGGAGCGCATAGTCGATTAAACGAGTCAATGGTAGGTGAACAATACTTTAAATGTGCATCTTACTTTAATGATATCACTTAAGACTATATGATTGATGTTTTGCCTATTGTAATATTGTAGAGACATGTATGTCGTATGTTGGAATGATGTTTACTACTATTGAAGAAGTTAAAATTTTACAAAAAGTTTGGTATAGCCGATAGATTTGGTCTTAGAGATTTGTCTTCTGGAAAGGATAGGAAGGGTGAAATATATAGGTTGAAGATGGTTTGTGTGAAATAAGGAATAAATTGAATGTGTATTGAAAATGATTCATACTCTCATAGGTATAATGCTAGAGAGGATTGCCTAGCTTACATATTTATTCATCTAAAGAGTGACCATAATATCGCTGACAACAATAGTAATGACCATAACCATGTTATGCTTGGGGTCGATCATATAATGTTCCTACCATCTATTAGGAGTGTTTCCTTTGAGCAACAGAAAAGGCTTTAAATAATGAACACGCTGGTATATAGACATCATAGTCAATGGTCGAGTTAGGAGACTAAGCCTTAGGAAAAGATACGCCAAGGTTATGCAAGAGTATTTAAAAAAATACATAGTATGTACCTAAATTTCTTCTATGTCATGGATATAGATGACATAGGTGTCTTAAGAAACATTTTTGGGGTTGATTAAAGTGTAGGATGGTCCTACATGTACTTTGGTTATGCTATTTCTTTTGACGTACATATTTCATCAATAAATACAAGAAGCTATTCACATATTTTGTGGGTGTCAACCAATATGAACAAACAATCTTTCTAGATTGGGGCTTTTATTTGAGGAGACAACTCAAAATTTTGTATGGTTGTTCAACACTTAGTTATCGTGCATGTAAGGTAACACAAAGCATATCCAATTATTTACTTAATAAAACTTATTACTTTGTTACTAAATTATCTAGTATCATATATTTTTAAGGTGTACGTCCAGTAAGCATAATTATAGACCAAGCACAACTATTATCAATGTTATCACTAAAGTATCCCCTAATAGCAAATAAAGGTTGTTCTTCTAGAATATAACAGTGATGCTACCCCATAAGTTTGAGGATTTGAAAGGAACCCAAAAAAACTATAAAAACATATGTATATGACACAAATCACTATTGTTGAAGTTTGAAGGTGGTTGGCCTCAATTGAAAAGTTGTATAACTTAAAACTAAACATATGGGCTCAATGGGTGTACCATGTTTGTCGCAGATGGGTACCATGTTATGTCAAATTATCATTTTGGATTGGAATTCCTACATCACAGAGGAGTGAATATATAAATGCCTTTTTTAAAGGATATGTTGAAGAAAGCATGACAGAATGGAGTTTGTTAAACAATTTGAACTTGCATTAAGTGTCTAGTTCAAGAAGGAAGTTGAAGTAGAGTATGAATGCATTCAAAAATAGCTAGTACCGAGGATAGGTTTTGAAATAGAGGGACAACTTGTTGAATGGTATACTTTGGACATTTTCAAGGAACTTCAAATAATCTATAGGGTGTTATATACTGCAATTCAATTCAAACTTGCGCAATAGTGGATCGGATTTTTCTTACAGTGGTTTCAAGGAAGAGGAATTGCATTTCACCAAATGTTTTCTTGACTCAAACTAAGTCATTTATGTTGGTATGTATGCCCAGAGAGTCAATCATGTGATGATTGTAATGAGGCATGATGTAATTTATTTGATAATAATAATAAAAGGCAATTCTATTTATTTTGTCTTACTCAGTTATGAGATAATGATATAACATAATAAATATCTAATGAATGATGTTACTCGATGACATATGTCTTCAGGTTTAAGGACATGAACAATGAGATCATATGTATGATAAGAGTACATACATTCTTGTTATGTCCCTAGTCAGATGTTACTATGGAAGTAAAATAGACAACATTAATACATAAGAGTAGGTTGATGACAGAATCCCATTAGACATGATATGTGATATCAAACCAAGCACATAAGCACTTGTTATAGAACGGTTTACCAAACAAACCCACTTTGAGAGTGATACATGGAACCATATAATGGTAGTCATATTCATCCTTGATAGTGGTGATTGTGGTTCTTAGACTTGAAGTCACTACACTCACCACATATCAATCAATGTATTTTGACACCATCCAACGTAACCTTAAATAAGGGTTGTCATAAAGGTGGTGCTCAGGTACATTGTGACACATGGGGATGATTGTGAGTGATGTAGATGGGATTGTCCCTCATACAGGAGATTGATATCCGGGCCACTTGATAAGTGAGACTGAGAAATGCATGGCCATGCTAATGTAAATCAATATGTGATATTGGCTCACATGTATCTCAGCAGTCTGCCCTAGTTTAAGAAACATGGATTGAACATTACGAGGATGACAATTCCATGCCTCAAGTTCAATCTAGATATCAGAGACAAAGGAACTGTATGAACATTAGAACATTGATCACAGATTGTAGGTCAAAATTGTTCTCCAACTTTCCAATCACTTGGGTAGCAATGGCGTGTTGCTAGATAGCGCACATTGCTTGTGATGTCATAAATTAGTTATGGACATTTACTGCCAATGTAACTTGAGACCTATAGGGACACAACATAGGATGCACCTAGAAAATGAGTTTATTCATGAATATGGTTTGACTTTATTACTAAAGTGTTTAGGTATTTAATTTAAATGACAATGGTTGAACATTGACTGATAGGACTGTGAACTGACTGATTCAAGTGTTGAACTGATTGATTCAAGTGTCAGGTCAATTTAAATGACATTGGCTCAACATTGCCTGAACATGGACATGGCTCGACCAGTTCAGTTAGTGAACCGACTGGTTCAAAGTCTAAAACGAACAGTTCTACTTATGAATCTCCCAATTGAATGATCAATACAGTTGTATCAAGGATTGATGTTGACATCAGGTTGTACATTAATCAAATATTGAAACCAATGTGATGACAAACAAGAAAGCAAGTGAATTGACCGTTTGAAGTGTTGAACTAATCATTTCACATGTGAATCGATTGGTTCAGGTGTGAAATGATTGTTTTATGGTTTGTAGCTTCCAGATATTCATGAAATTCAGTCTCTTCGACTCCTAGCTAATTTGGAAACCTTGACCTTGACCTTGACCCTGACCCTAACCCTGACCCTGACCCTGACCCTCTTATAAATAGAGGGGTGGTCAAGACTTTTAGGAGACACAACAATAACTTTAACAATTGTTGTCCTCTCATAGTTGTGGTAATGTGAGAGACCAAGTAAGTCTTACCCGTAAAAGGGAGAGATAGCAAGGGAGAGATGATAAGGGAGAGCAAGTCAATGCTATCACATTGACATTCAATGGGAAAACTCCTTTCCGTTGGCTTTGGCAGCGCAATGTGGAGTTCCCAGTGGTCTGCATAGACTACATAGAGGCGTGGAGGCTGTTGCCTCTACAGTAGGAGGACAACAACCACTATCATTTGTGGTGCTACACCAGGAGGTCATCGTCGCCAATTTTCTGTGTGCATCTTGTGGATAGTGCACATCACCGAGAAAGAGTAGTAACTAGACTTTCTCTAGGACCATGTATACCTCTTGATACCGTCTTTCCTAGATACATCATTGTTTACACGATCTGCCGGTAAAGGAATAGGGACACAATTTTTGTTTTCACTGCCTTCTCAAATGTCCCTATTCCCCAATAGTGGTATTAGAGCTATGTTGATTTACATTGTATCGGACTCTAAATCAATGTGATCAGATTTATTTTAGTGCATATGATGCGAATATTGAAAAAAATTTAATATGTATATCTGATTAAATACTACATACAATCCAAATGTATATATATATATGTATGTATGTAAATGATATGATATATAAATATATGCAATATATGTGTCACCCTAAAAACATTTTGATTGTGAATGTATGTATGGTTATGGCTTGTACTTTTACCAAATTGGTTCTATACTTCATTCATTAAATCCTTGAACTTTTCCAGAGTTTCTGACTTATGTTTCATTAAATAAACATATTTGTACATACTGAAGTCATCAATGAAGGTAACAAAGTACCGATACCCACCTTTAGCGGTTGTTCTAAAAGGTACACACACATAAGTATGTATGAGTCCGAATAGATCACTAGCCCTCTCATTTTTACCAGTGAAAGGGGTCTTAGCCATCTTGCCCAACAAATAAGATTCACATATCTCCATTGATTCAAAATCAAAAGAGTCCAGATAACCATTTTTATGGAGTCTAGATATACAATTCTCATTTATGTTCCCTAGACGAAAATGCCAAAGGTATGTCTTGTTTGAGTTGTTGAGTTTTAGTCTTTTGGTATTTACGTTATAAACATATGTCTTTAGATCTAACAAATAAAGAACATAATGCTTTGGGGCACTTCCATAAAAGATCCCATCTTTTAAAATAGAATATCAACCATTTTTAGTATGGAATTCAAATGCATCCTTGTCCATAAAAGATACAGAAATGATGTTTCTACTTATACCAGGTACATAATCGCAGTTCTTTAACTCTATTACAAGCTCTGTGGGAAGATATATATTATAGGTTCCAACTGTGCTGGCTGCAACTCTTGCACCATTAGCAACTCACAGTTCTGCCTCACCGTCCTACTTCCTTTCAGATCCTGCACATAAGTGTTGGCTAAATGGACATTATTAAAATCCCTCTGTTTTGAAAATGACAAACATTTCATTCTTGTGGATCTAACATGCTACTTGAGTATTTCAGGAACAAGAATTTAAGATGGTGGATAGCTAAGCTTGGAAGATCTATATGCTCAAATTGTCTTATTTTTTCATGATTGTAACAAAATGTAAACTTGTACAAATATATAAAGTACAAGTACCTAGATATCATGTAAATCAAGCGTTTAGATCTTCCCTATCCACTCATAACACTTAGATAGGTCATCCCCTATGATAGCATCACAATAACACTTTAATACATACATTTAGTAAAAGTCTAGACACACTAAAATAGGGACTTTCTCAGTCGAACAACTTCTCGACTGAGAGACACTCGGTCGACAATCTTCTCGACTAAGAATCACCTAAGTCTATTCTTCTAGCTGGTTCTATAGCCGTTAGACTTGGTGGGAAAAAGTGGTTGGGAGTTGAATTGAACGTTGCAATACACTTACTCCAGACTTACCCTCAGTCGACGAAATGATCGACCGAGAGACACTCAGTCGACAAACTTCTCGACCGAGAAAGGTTATGTCTGCACTTTTTAGAATTAATTAACCAGCTGTTACAAATGTAATTAGTGGATAACTAATGGCTAGTTGAGCACTAAGAACCCCCTAGAAAGTGTCTAGAATGTCCCTAAGTACTAGTAGGCCATTTCTATAAATAGGACATGCCTTAGGACACCTAAACTCACTTGAGTACACATACTTGCAATTGAGAATCGACTCTTATGAGCAATTAAGCAATCTTTCACTTGCATATCATTTCCATAAGATGAGATTTTGTTTCCTATAGGCTAGCATCTCCTACCCACTATAATTTCACATTCATACACATTGGATAGGAGATCAAAATGCTTGATATAGGATTCAAGCCTTGTGCTAAAGTGGTAAAGTGTATTTTTCCTTCTTCCCTTCTTGTTCCTTTTATTGTTTATCTTCTCCTTTGCTATTCCTAGGTTGGAGGCTGCGGAAAGGAGGTTGTAGGAGATTCTTCGGTGGTGAAGGTAGCTCGACATGACTTTAGACTACTTCTAGAAGGTCTCAACGGGAAGCTACTTCAAGCAGGAAGGCTACTTCAAGGGGGAGCATGAAGTTACTTCAAGTGAAGGCTACTTCAAGGTTGGTGAGACGACTTCGGGGTGAAGGTTGTCCAAAGGGTGGTGAAGGTGTTTGTAATTTTATGTAACATCCTTGTGAGGTGTTGTGTGATTTATATATCATCTTTTCACATGCTATCACACACAAATTTGGTTCATTTTGATATAATTCAGTCTCTTTTCATATTACTTTTGCCATCTTTTTGTTATTCTACTTATTTCATAACTTGCATTGCAGATTTGCCCCAAAAAGAGCTGAATTCAGAGTTTAATTCTGCTGAAACAACAGAATGCACGGCGTGCACCTTTCCAGAGAAAATTTTGTTCGCCCAGCCAGGAGAACGCACAACGTGCACGGAAAAAATGCACGGTGTGCGAGTTTCCAGAAGTGCACAGAAAGGCAAACACACGTCGTGCATACCGATGCACGGCGTGCACCTGGAAGTAAACAGCCAAAGAAAGTTCTAGAAAGTCACACGACGTGCATATCCTCAGCGTATGCCATGCACAGTTCATCCTGATGCAAACCACATTGCTTGTGTACGGCGTACACCCCAGATGCACGGGGTGCACCTGGCAGTTTCAGAAATCCAAAAATTGAGAATTCGATTTTAAAAGGAGGGAACTTAAGGGGAGGTTATGTTCGGACATTGAAGGAGTTTTCTCTCATCCCATAGCTAGAGGAGACCAGAGGAGGGTGATTTTAGAGAGATCCAAGGTGGTTTCTTGCATAAGAAGACCATTTCTTCTTCTCTACTTCTCCATTGTCTTCTCCAAGGTGCAACCAAGCTTCTCCAACTTCGAGCAGCTTCTTGGGAAAAGAGTTAGTCCGTTTAGAGCAGCTAAAGAAGGAGAATTTTATCCTCAAGCCGGAATTCTTCCTTCTTGTGGTTACATCTTTAGTTCTCTTTGTCTTTTCCCTTCTAAATCATATTTAGAACTAAAATCTCTGTAACAAATCTGTAAGACATGGTTATGGATGAGTAATTCTTCTTTTCTTGGGCATGGGAGAGTATCTCCCATGTCATAGTATGTATGGAACAAGTAATTTTGTACTAAATACTATGTTTCTTGTTTCTTAACCATGAAAGTACCTGTTTACCCTTTTCTTGCATGTATTGCTGGCCACTTTATGTGCATGTTTTCTACTTTCTTGCCTGATCTGAGAAGATAAGTAGGAACGTATGGAGGTGCTCTTCTTGGCAACTCTTCCTCTTTTACGAGAGTAGAGAGGAATGAGTTGAGGAACAATTTGTGATCAAAAGTGAAATTCACACACGAGAGTGTTGTTTTAAGTTGTGATCGTTGCATTTACACCGGGAGGTGAAATGTAACACAACCTTTCCTTGAAATAAGAACTTATGTATGTTTAAATAATTGTGTTCCTTTGATTGCTATGATGTGTGATTGAAATCCTAATGTCCAAGATTCCCAATATTTCTAAAATCAAACTTCTTTTAGTAGTTCTTGCTTGCTAGTTAAAATCTAAATTTTCTGGTGTTAGAATCTGAATTCTTTGCATTCAGACAAACATTTTCATTTCCTTAAAACCGATCTAGACTGTTGAACTTTAGTATTTTTGTGCTCAATTAAATTAGTTAAGCTCCTTGTGTTCGACCTCGACTATACTACCTCTGTATACTTGCGGAGATTGGTTAAGTTGGGTAAACTATCATTTGTTTGGATTGAAACTCGTTAGCCTAAATAGCCAACATGAGGTAATAAAATTCAAATACTTTCAAAATCCCAATTGGAAACAATCGGGTAGTGGACTGACTCCCTTAGTGTTTGCTAAGGGTGGAACCACTCTAAACGCCTTGTCTCCTTCTCAAATATTTTTGTGGTTGCTTTGTTAAATAAATTTTAAAAATATCATAAAACCCTATTCACCCCTAGTGTTTTTTTCAATTGGTATCAGAGAAGGCTTCAAGGAGCTCTAATCGAGCCTTGAAGAAAATGGGTGATGGGGTACTAAACAACCTCAACTTGGAAGGAACACTTGTAGCTCGACCTCCACCATTTGATGGCACCAATTACACCTATTGAAAGAGGAGGATGCAATTCTATTTTCAAGGAATCAACTGGGATCTTTGGAGAATGATTTCAAATGCATATGATCTTCCTCAAACTGAATATACTACATGGGATGCTAATACGGTGAGATTAGCCCAATTGAATGCAAAAACTATAAGTATTCTTTATTGTTCAATTTTCGTAGGTGAGTTCAATAGAATATCAAATTGTAAAGCTGCATATGAAATATGGTATAGACTCTCTATTAATTATAAAGGAACTGTTCAAGTAAAGAATTCCAAAATTGGTATGCTTAAACAAAAGTTTGAATAGTTTCATATGGAACCAAATGAGTATATTAGTGAAATGTATGCAAAGTTCTCTTCTATTGTTAATGGTTTGAATACATTAGGTAAAGCCATTAGTGAAGATGATCAAGTGTCAAAAATTCTTAGGTCACTTCCTCCCAAGTACAAGCCTAAGGTGACTGCAATTGAAGAAGCCAATGTCCTCACTCGACTATGGATGGAGCAACTCATTGACAACTTAGAAGCCAATGACCTCAATCGACTAAGGATGGAGCAACTCATTGGCAACTTAGAAGCACATGAGGAAACCTTGGAGGAGGAAGAAAGACGAGAGTGTGAACTTCAACAAGGGAGAAAGAAGGACATGGCTCTAAAGGCTACAAAGGTCAT
Organism: Alisma plantago-aquatica; assembly: GCA_963693085.1. Lineage (NCBI taxonomy): Eukaryota > Viridiplantae > Streptophyta > Magnoliopsida > Alismatales > Alismataceae > Alisma > Alisma plantago-aquatica. The sequence continues at coordinate 1,224,888,321 of OY856412.1, forward strand.
CACTCAAGAAAGTGATGAGACAAGTGATGGATGTGAAGGAGAAGAAGCTCTAATTGTAAATGGTAAGAAATATAGAATATTTAAATCTAACAAAGTTGTTGGTTCTTCTTATTCTTCCCCTCCTAGGTGTTTTGAATGTGGAAAGAAGGGACATCTTAAGAATGAATGTCCTAAATCAAAGAAGGGTAAGAAAAGTTCATCCAAGAAGAAGGGAGAAAAAGCATACAAAGCTGCATGGGATGAGTCAAGTGATAGTGAGAGTGGAGAGGAGAACGTGGAGTGTCTCATGGCCAAAGAAGATGATAGTGATGATTCTCAAGAGGTAAGCCTTTTTTATTTTCCAAAAGAAGATCTAATTGCTAGCCACTAAGATACACATGACAAATATGTTGATTGCAAAAAGAAACTAAAGAAAGCTACTAAAACTAATGAGGATTTCTATGCTAAATTAAATAATCTTTCTTTTGAAAAGGACAATATTGTTTCTGAAAACTTTACCTTGAAATCATCTTTAAATGATTGTAATATGAAGTTGCTTACTTTAGAAACAAACTATGGTCTTCTTTCTCAAGAAAAGGTTGAATTGCTTGCCAAACTAAATAACTTTCAGACTCAACCTATCCTATGTACTCATCTAGACTATGATGCTATTGTTAAAGAAAGAGATGCTTTATCATCTGATCTAGATCAAGCAAAGTTAGATATCAAAAAGAAAATGGATGAGGTTGCTAAGTTACAAAAAGAAGTTAGTAGCTTGAGAAATAATGGTATTCTTGATAAGACCCTAAAGAATTCTTCTGGTTATAGTGGAAGAAGAGGTTTAGGATATGTTCCAAAAGAAAACTCTTATCAAACTAAACCTAGGAGAACTCAAGCATCCAAGACCAAGATCATATTTGTACCCAAGAACACAACTCAAAATCCTAGAAAGAGAAATGGAATTGACTCCATCTGTTGTCACTATTGCTTGCATCTTGGACATTATTCCTTCTCTTATCCTTACAAGAAAAAGGATGTTGAGTTAGTATGGATTCCAAGACCCCAAACTTAGCAAATTTAATATGATTAAGTTGAGATTTGACCTAAAACCTCATTTGAATATCTTAATGTCTTATCTCAACTAAATAGAATGGTACCTTAGCATATTACAAAGATTTAAGCTCAAACTGACATAAACAGATTGCTGGAAACAAACAGAAACAACCTCGGTCGACAAATAGTTCGACCGAGACACTTTTCGATTGAGAAATTATTCGACCAAGGGAATACTTGTATCAAATATGAAATTTGCTGTAGAAACAATAACAATTCCGGTCGAGAAAAATGTCGATCGAGACAACTTTGGCCGAGAGATTGTCGATCGAGAAATTTCCTATTTCAATATGTAAAACAACAACATTATTGATCGATTTTTTTTTACCGATACACATTCGGTCGAAGTATTTGTCAACCAAATGAAGTTCTGTTCAGCTTAATTTATTCAATCATGTTCAGTTTGTTATTAAATGTACCTAACCATAATGGACCATCACATGGGTATCAAAACCTATATTTTATTGCAGGATTGGGTGGTTGATAGTGGATGTTCCAAACACATGACCGGAAACAAGGATGGTTTTTAAACTTTTGAAGAAAAGAAAAGCAGAACAATTACTTTTGGAGACAATGGTAAAGGTAAAATTGTTGGAATAGGTAATATTGGTACAAACCTTGAAATTAAGAATGTTTTACTTGTTGATGGTTTGCACCATAACTTGATAAGTGTCAGTCAACTATGTGATAGTGGATATGATGTTTTATTTAATAAAAATTGTTGCAAGTTGCTAGTAGAGAACACTACAAATGTTGTGTATGAAGGAAAAAGAATTGGAAATCTATATATTCTTAGACCTAACTCTATGCAATCTATAGTTGAAAAATGCTTGCTTGCAAAAGATAATTCTCTATAATTATGGCATAGAAAATTAGGTCATGCTAGTTCACATGCCATTAAAAAGTTAGTTAAATATGATCTGGTTTGTGGTTTGCCTAAGCTATCTTTTGATCAATCTGAAAATTGTGAACCATGTACTTTGGGTAAACAAACTAAAACTTCTTTTAAACCCAAAAACATGCTTAGCACCAGTAGATCACTAGAACTCATTCATATGGATTTATTTGGACCTATGAGGACACAATCTATTGGTGGAAAAAGATATTGCTTTGTTCTTATTGATGATTATAGTAGATATACATAGGTTCATTTTCTTGCAAATAAAGATGATACCATTCAAGTGTTCATACAATTTTGCTCAAAGATTGAAAATCAATTACAAAATAAAATATGCACAATTAGAAGTTATCATGGTGGAGAATTTGAGAATCATATATTTGAAGAATTCTACACATCTCAGGGCTACACTCACAATTTTTCAGCTCCATGTACTCCATAACAAAATGGCATAGTTGAAAGAAAGAATAAGTCTTTACAAGAAATGGCTAGGACTATGATGCTTGAACATAATACATCTAAAACATTTTGGGCTGAAGCAGTAAACACAACTTGCTATGTACTAATTAGACTATCTGTACATCCTAATTTGAAGAAAACTCCATATGAACTCATCTATAATAAGAAACCAAGGGTTGATTATTTTCATACATTTGGCTCAACTTGCTATATCTTAAATACAAAGGTTGATAGAGACAAATTTGACTCTAAATCACAAAAAGCCTTTTTCTTGGGATATTCAACTTCTAGCAAAGCATTTAGAATATACAACACCATCTCTAGAAAATTTGAAGAATCCATTCACATAACTTTTCATGAAGAACTAAAACAAAATGCCGAAAATAATGACATAGTTGATATTACTCATAAAATTGAAGATCTTAACATATCAACTAAAGATGATCAAAATGTTGAAAATGATCAACAAATTGAGGCACAACAACCTATTCCTAGACTAATTAAAGATCATCCTCAAGAACTAATCATTGAGAATCCTAATGATAAAGTAAAAACCCGTTCCTCTTTTAGAGATGTTGCAAATATGGCATTTTCTATCTATAATTGAACCCAAAAAGGTAACTGAAGCTCTAAAAGATGATTATTAGATAATGTCCATGCAAGAAGAATTAAATCAATTTACTAAGAATGATGTATGGGACTTAGTTCCTAAACCTCAAGATAAAACCATTATTGAAACTAAGTGTATTTTTCGTAATAAATTGAATGAAGCCAGGGAAGTAGTGAGAAATAAGGCTAGGTTGGTAGCACAAGGGTACTACAAGTTGCAATGTTGTCTAATGACTGTTTATCTATGCTAAAATCAGAAATAGAAGACAAAATAGAAGCAGAAGGATGCCCAAGACGACAATGCCAAGTCAAATCCAAAACACCTGCAGACTGAGCAGTAGACGCGCACGTAGGAACAAACATCGCTTGAAGCCAGTAAACCCCGCTATGCTCTTTACCCACACTAATCACCTTCCTCGAACTTATTTCCTGTAGAACCCAGAGTCTAGGACTGAGAAGAACAAGCAATTGCAAACTCTGAGATAGTTGAGCACTAGATATCAAATTGCAGTCAAGATTAGGCACATATAAAATAGAATTGATATAATAAGTGCCAAATAGAATGCGCCCCTACTGAGGGACGGGTAACACGTTCCTGAGAAGAGAGAAATCACCCGCCATGTGGAGTGAAGCACCTAAATCCAGGATCCAATCAAGAAACTCACCGGACTTGCTGGGTTGAGTTTGCAGAGAAGAAAACATATTCATCACTGTAGTCCATTACTCGTTGGACAAAGCGGGACCGAAGGCAGCGCGATCAGCGGTAGAGATGGGCACAGGCGAGGGCTGCACATAAACCGATTGAGTAGCATTCGCTGAAGCCGATTGCCGCTGAATTTTTGTTGGCTTTGCCGCGTTCCCTGGCTGCCAGCTTCTCTTTTAGCCAAACGAGATAACCGATAAGCTTGTAATAAGAGCTTTTATCATGACCCGAGCGCCCACAGTGCGAACAAAGCACAAAGCTTTTATCAGTAGGCACCGAGTGGGACAAAGAGGCAGACGACGACAGTGCAGAATTGGGCGTAGATGGTTGATGACACGCAATAAACAAAACCGTCTCTGAGGGCTGTTCACGAATGGAGACGACGATCTTTAAACGTTCTTCCTGAACAGCGAGAGCGTACACATGATTTAAGGGTGGGAGAGGGTCTTGAGCCAGGAGATTGGAACACAGAGAGCCAAATAACGAGTCATCCAAGCCGATCAAAAATTGGTGAACTCGTTCCTTTGCGAATTCATTGATCCAATCTTTGTTGATAGGACAGGAGCACTTCCTGCAAGAGTAATTTCGGGATGGAACATAGTTTTCGAGTTCCTCCTAAAATTTCTTGAGCGTATTGAAATAATCAGCAACAGTTCGACTAGATTGACGATAGCTTCCGATCTAAGTGCGAAGTTGAAGTTTTCTCGGATCGTTACCAATGTTAAATCATTGACGAAGATCGTCCCAAAGTTGATTGACGACAGAAAAGTATGTGATAGAGGGTCGAAGGGAGGGATCAATTGATTGAATTACCTAACCGACGAGCATAACATTAACGACATGCCAGTCTTCAAGCGTCGGATGATCTTGAGCGTCAACAGCCGGCATAGGGGTAGTGCCATCCAAAAATCCGAGCTTTCTTTTAGCGGCGACTGAGTTACGAAAGGCTAGGACCCAATCATCATAATTATCACCCTTGAACGATACCGGGCAAAGAGATAACCCGGGATGGTCCGAAGGATGCAGACCGAATGGTGAGTAGATGCTGATCGAAGAATCCTTGGGCTGAGCCATGGCGAACCAACGGTGAAGAGGACGACGGCAACCTAGGCGTCGGCGGTATTAGGACGTGTTTAGGTCTAGGTTTCGTAACCTAGCTCTGATACCATGAGAAAATTTAGGGAGAGAGCAAAAACTGAATCATGAATTTGCTGCCCAATAATGAGAACCCAAATTACAATATATAGTCGCAATGGAAATTCTATCTTCTAATAATAAGATCTAAAAAAAAAGAATATCGAAATAGTCTAAATAAATAGGAAATAATAAAGATATTCCTATAATATCGTAACAATTTTCTTATGTAACGTCAAAGAGTTTACTGTTACTTTGATCGTATTAATATGCCTAGTGTTAACACAAACACACTAGTTTTCTTCAAGAAGCGGTTCAATTAGTCCATTATGCGCTTATTGTTTGTGCATTTGCACACTTTTTGGTGTAATATGCGGATCATAAGGACAACTACCATTTACATCGATGTGTTTTTTTCCTTAAGAATTTTTTGTTAATGCGTCTCGTTACAAAATTATGTGCATCACATTTCGACAGTTCGACTCCTACTTTAATGTAATACACACCTATTATTAGAGTAATGACACTTATGCGGCTCATAAAATTTCAAAATCATAAATTCCATACCCTCCTCTCTTATTTGCAACATGTTTCCAGTTTAAATTCAAAACGCTAACATATGTGCAACCTACGTGTGTTGAGGATGCATTTGTCACTATTATTGTAAAATTCGAAGCGCTAACCTTAGCCGAGTGGGGCTACTTCTTGGACATCTTGTTCTTCTTACTCTTCTGCAACACTTATATCAAATGGGTTTATATAATCTTCTTTACCTTCATAATTGGTTTCCTCGTAATAACCTACACATTCAAGTTGAACATCTTCATTATTTGGATTGTGGTTGCTACATCTTCAGAATACTTTTGTTTGTCATCACTTCTAAATTCAACAACTACATTTAAGCAAGCAAATGGAAGAAAAGATTGCTCAAAGTTGCAGGCCTGACGAGCAACAAAATTTATTTATGTATAGATAATAAGACATACTCCAATTCCAATGAAGGAAATGAAGAATTAAACTCCAAGTTAGAAGGACATGAAGAAATAAGTGCTCTCTAAATAATAAGGAAGTGGATCGTCTAAGTAGCGGTATTGGCATTGTGATCGTGCAACAAAGAGTAAATCCTGGCAAATGATTGTGTCATCATGCAATAAGGAGTAGTAGCTGGTAAAAGGAAAAAAAACTCCACAAAGATGAGCACGAGGTTAATGCAAAAGTGAGTTATTTTCCCCTCATTCCTGTCCCACTCTCAATCCCGTTTTCCCCAATTTTTTCACCTAAGGCTAAAACATCCATTTTCACCTTAAAATCAACAATATAGAACATGGATTATCCATGCCACAGGTCGCCCCACATGTAATGGCCCTGCAGCGTCACCCACCGAGCTTGCAAGGCAAACAACCCAAATAGGGTCTCACCTAGGGCAAAACCACCAATCCATGCTCGCCAAAACCTGTTTCAAGGGTTCACACGTCACTTACCATTTTTGGTATCACTAGCAGATTGCACATGCTAAGCACGTGGACTGCAGTTGATATGCTATGCTATAATTTTGCAATAACAACTAACATTAATTTTTGAAGCGAGTCATTCAAAGAGATGTTGACACCATTTTTGTCAAAAAACTACCTGAGTAGCATTTAATTTGAAATATGGTTATTTATCACCATGTGTCATGTTCCATGATTATCATAATTTACAACTATATTTAGTTTCAAGATTATTAGCTTCGAGCACACTTTTGTAACTTGTTTATTTTAGAATTTAACTAAACCAAGCTAACTCGAATATCACTCTAGTAAAAGAATGTGCTATTTGCAAGCTCTTTAAATACTATCCAACACCAACCTTTGTTACTGAAATTTGTAAAAAATAAAAAGTATTATTAGAAGTACCCAATATATGTCCCGTCATTTTTGTAAAGGAAAAGATAGAAGAAAATTCATCTGAAGTATGTTGTCACAAATAATAACAATTATTATCTTTGTATTATTCTGCTTGATTACCAACTGATTAACCATGTAATTGTTATTATAACATTTAGTACATGATAGGAGAAAAAAACACACTATCAATATGTAGTTGTAGTTGTCAAAATTTTAAACTTGATTCAATTCAATTTGTGTAGCTTCTGAGTCTTTTCATCCAAGCTGGTAAACTCATCAAGGATCGAGAAAACTTAAGTTTAAATTGATATTCTTTTGGGTTCATAATTATTGTCACAATAATTTACATATAACATGTTGTAAGAAAATAAGTCCATTAACATGTAGCTGACTCACTTTCAATTTATAACATGTCATTACTAAGTGACATCTATTCTCGTTCTCTTCTACGTCTCTATTGAGAGCTAGAAAAAATTAAAGTAATGATCATAAAAATGAAATATCAACACAAATTTCAATGGACAAAAATTAATGAATGGAACAGACTTTAAAGTTATTTTTTAATCACATTAACAACATGTGGGTACAAAATTTCTTTTTTTTTATCAAGATAACAATTATTACTCAAAATAATTACATACAACTCATCAGAAAGAAAATATATTGATTAATGTCTAGCTAATTCTCTTCAACATATAGTGCGTAATTACTAAGTTGCCTCATTCCTTTTTTAGCATGTATATGTTCATTTTTAAAAGAAATACTAAAGTAACAAAAAATCAATTAGAAAAATAAAATGCATAAGCAAACCAGTGAACTTCAAAATTAACTTTAAAATTATGTTTTAGGGACAAATAATAATGACAATAATTTACATACAACACGTTAAGAAAGACAATTTGGTTGAATGCCAATTATCTCCCTCCAATTTATAGCTTGACGTTACTAAAATTTCATTTTTCCCTCTTCTTAGACATTTGTGTGGAAGGAATGTTATAATAATAATTATTTAAAGAAAATCGATTAAAAGGGAATGACTTAATTAATTTTTACGTGGCTTTCTGTAATCTAGAACATTTGATTACAAAATGCTTCCCTTCTAACTAATAACCTATAACATGGACGACTAAACTCCTCAAAGTTGACATATGTATTGTTCCTCCTTTTGTCTGCTCATGTACAACATCATGCTCCTATTCCTATTCGTATTTTGTATTGTCATAGTTGTGTTCGTAATTTTTATCATATACTATGCAACGGAAGATAAGCACAATTAAGAGCCTTTGCTTCTAACACCGGAAGTAGCTAAATATGGAGCAAGCTGTTCGACATACTACACAAGCAAACACCATGCACTGATGAATAGACAAATATGTTGGTTAGCCGTGGTTTTTAACTAACATATCGCTCGTCAAGATGAAGGTGTGACTAACAAAATCAACTTATTCGATTAGACACTTAACATCAATATTTGTCCTTTTTTTGTAACAACAATTATCACCTTTATATTATTGTGCTCTATTAGAGAAAATAAAAGCAAGTTGCTTGACATTATAATGACAAATTGAAAAAGACAACCAATTGGACTAACTTTGCAACATGTTCCTCACTGCTCGATTAGCAGTTGATGAAAAGTAAAAAAGTAGGAGCAAGCCGTTTGACATTATAATGGCTGTTGTAAAAGACAAGCAAAGACTAATTTACTAATACGTTCTTATAAAAAAACAATCATACAAATTGCACCCATTGAAAGAATAGAGACACCAGCCGGTAAACATTACGAAACTAATCCACATAAGCAAAGTGGAGAGAAAACAGATAGAAAGTAGATAGAAAGTATTAGCTAACTGGTCCGTAGCTATAAGAATAGTCACTCGTTCAATGATAAACATAAAAGATGAAAAGATAAATATAAAGGAATTAACCAGGTAGACAAGCTGTTGAAAACCAGACATGAGACTGCCTATTATTTATATGGATAGTGTTTACAAAATTAATCCACATAAGCATAGTGGAGAGAAAACAGATACAAAGCTTACTGGTCTGTTAGCTATAAGAATAGTCGCTTGTTCAATGGATAAACATAAAAGATGAAAAGATAAATACAAAGAAATTAACCAGACAAGCTGTTGAAAACCAGACACGAGACTGCCTATTTATATGGATAGTGACTTGGAAACGAAACACGGTGAAGCTAACAAATAGGGAGCTACCAATAACACGCAGGTCACCTTGTTTTATTTATATGGTATAAGATGTAGGCACTTTTTGGTTAAACTTTTGGTGGAGATACGATGGCCATGGAAAACCAAAAGTCTAACGTGAGGAGGTTAAAATCGTGGTCTTAAAATAAGATTGACAACCACCTCTTTTGAGCTATTTCTACACTACGTTTTGGTCTGAAGCGATCTGTAATCCAAGATGTCACCGGCCACGTTAGGCAATGGCCAGCCATGGTTGCATGAGCGGCAATAGTGTCGATCGCTTTACCAAGCGAAGCCATTATCTCATTAATATGGCTATTAATATGGATATGAGCACGATACTAAACCAGACATTTAGCAATTAATTCTCGATGTTACATATGTCCACACCTGATGTCGAAACTTGTTTAACATCCATACCTATCGAAGTTGACACTAAGACATCTTCTACATTTACATGTGATTGTCTTTCTATATATATATAAACATGTACGGATGGCTATATATAAACACATATTTTATTTTTAAGTAATATTTGATTAAATATATCAATTTTTATTATAAAATTACTATTTTTAGTTTAATTTTAGTCAAAGATGTGTCGAAATGTAATTGTAAAATCTTCAAATTTTCATCTACACAAACTTCCACTTCCACAGGAGTCCACTCGAAGTCAATGTCCTATACTCCTATGTCCTGTTCCATGGATATGAGTATTACGGGTATGTATATGAGATGGGTAAATGACTAATACTCCCATTACTACCTCCACCCGGACCTCAATCGCCGCACACCCAAGTCGTTCTAGCAGGGTAAGCACGAGCATGCGCCTGCCGCCGCCGGCGCGTATTGGTATCTGATTACATGGAAACTGCACTTTTTTCGCCTTCTTCTCTATTTGCCGAAGAAGATGAACAGGACGACTCTGGTAGTTTTGTATCTTAGACTACGCACAGAACGGCCCTTCTAAGATGTCGTTTGCTTAACTACACCCTGATCTGTACCGCAGAAACCGAGCGAGGGGAGGACGCGGGCTCGTCATGCCAGACCTATCTAGAGCGGAACCATACTTTCCCCGGTGGCGTGGTATGTAGACGAGTGGTATTTAGACAAATTCAAGCTTAAATAGAAAACGAAATTAAAGGCCCCTAACACGGAACTCCGAAACATGTGATATGGTGCATCTTTCTTAAACTATCTCCGTTTGTTATTATACAATTCTGTCATGGAATTACCATATATTCTGATACTCCGCTGCCCGTTGCTTCCTTGCTTTAGACTCATCTCAGCTACTACGGTCTTGTGCAGATTATAACCATTAGAGAGTATTCCTTTCATCAATTAAATGCCAACCTACTCTGGCCTGGAACCTTTGCATTCGCCGAATGGCTTCTCGCCAATCCGTCCTATATGCAAAGGAAACGCATATTGGAATTAGGAAGGTATGTGTTGATTGGATGTCAATCTTTAGTTATATATATAACAACTTATTGTTCTTATGACTTTGCAAATGCTGGGTTGTATTAGATAAGACTACCGTTTGAGCAGTACATCTCTTTCTTTTCTTTTGCTCAACCCCAAGGTTTCAGTTCTATGTGGGTATCAATGTTGAAATTCGTGGACTTTTTCTAAGCAAAAAGTATTCAACGGATATTCTTGGTCATGTCTGCAGCTCCTGGTTGTGAATTCAGTACATTGGGACATGCAAGTAGATACGAAATGAAAACAGGTGCTGATGCACCAGCAACTAAAAGTGACTACCATGATCAACAACAATGCCTCAGTACAAAGAATGTTGGGTTGCTTGCTTGCTTCCCCCTCTGCAACCAACCATGTAATAGTGAAAACCAGAGAAGTCACATCTGTGATTCACTGCTTCCCCCATAGAGGTATATTTTGGATCAGGTATCAGCCAATTTGGAGATCTTATACATCAGAAAAGTGTTGAATTTTTATGCATTGGGCTGGTCTTACTGGTCTAAACTGGTCAAGAAGAGGTGGTATGACTGATCTGACCTGGTTAAGAAGATGCATCGTAATCATAGCAGAAAATTGAACAGAATAGAGATTATAGGCTGTATATCACAGGTCTTGTTCTTACCATCTACCAGAACCTTGTATGGTAACTGTTTGACACATTGCCTCATTTTAATAAGCTCAAAACAAAAAATGAAAGCTTAAATGCTTATGCTGGAGCAAGCTGGGGTGAAGTACTACACTCAATCTAGTCATATCATTAAGAATTGGCTCAAGTTGGGGGAAGATATAAACATCCCATAGAGAGTCCTCCTAAGGGAGCCACTTGAGACCAATGGGAGTAGACATATGCAAATATACTGTCTATCTTGTGGAATTCTATGAAGGCTCACGTGTAGATATCACAAGTCATTTTGAAACATGCAAAGATGTTTGGGTTCACTTCCACTTGATGTACTCATCGAATATTTCTCACATGTATGACATGACTTTAAAAGTTACAATCTCGAATAAGATGACAAATCATTGACTCAATGTTTTGGTGAGGTCACTCGTGTCACTAATGATCTTCGTGCCTTACTCCAATCTGTCTACCTCAAGGAGCTTCAGAAGCAAAGAGGCTAAATTTCTACCATTAAGCTATGTTTGGTACGTGGTGAAAAAATTGACGGTGATGGGGACGATAATGGTGATGGGAAAGGGGACGGTGATGATGATGGGGAAAGTGTTGAAATGTGTTGTTTGGTAATATGTGCATGGTGATAGTGAGAGGAATGGGGAGAAATTTAAAAAAAGTTATTTATTACATAATTATAGGGATGGTGACGGGAACATTATTTATAAAAGCACCCTACACAGTTAACAATCATATTTATTGGAATATTTTTTTTTACAAATGTGTCTAAATAAGTAGTGGAGTCTTGAAAGAAACTTCTTTCACCATGAATCTCTATCACCATGGTAAACAAACAACAATTTTTGTTTCACCATCATTACCCTCCCCATGATTCACCATGTAACAAACGTAGCCTTAAGTTCCTTGTTGGCCTTTGACATGCATCAAGGGGTGCATAGTGAGATTCTTTCTAAGCTTGGACTTCCCTCTCTAGTTGAAGCATACAAATGAGTTTCACAAGTATATATGGAGCATATCACACATACTTTGACTGGTGAATCATATGGTTGTGTCTACCATTAATACTCAAGTCGGCCCCTCCATAGGTGGATAGGGACGAGGGGTCACAAAGGTCGATCTACTAGTGGAAAATAACGTCTTGATATAACTTATTGTGGGAAGACATCGGAAGGAAACTTGTTATGAGGTTCTTGGTATCCACCTAGAGCTTCCACCACCAATGAAGCACCCACTGATGAAATGACATCACCAACAATATACAAATTATTAATGAAGAATTTAGTTGGTTCTGTCGAGTCAAAGCATCTCAACAAGCCTTTTTCATCTTTTGTTGCGGTTGCTTCCTTCACTTAATGTCTGGGTGATTCTATTGTATGCATCTCTCAATTTTCTTAAACAAATTCCTCTTCTTGGGTTCGTGACACTGGTGTAGCATATGGCATTACATGTACACCTGATCTCATATCCACATTGTCCGCCAATAGATCACCTCTACCTCAAGTTACCACAGTCAATGGATCTACTTTGGGTATCCAAGACACATGGATCATCAGACCTCTATAAAGATTAACTTGCCATTCACTTATCCACAAATTTCTTATAATGTGGTCTCTATAAGCAAGCTAAACCATTCTCTTTAAGGCTCTGATTGGTTCGCTGTAAGTGGCTAAAAAAAATTAGGAACTCAAGTCACAGAACAAATTAACTGTGATTGCTTCTTCGTAATCTTAGAAAACTAGTTCCCTGACAGTAACTCCACTTCCGTAAGTATGAATAGATTATGTTCTTTGAGTTCCGGTGGAAAAAAAAAGAGAAAACAAGTTCCTCTCTCATAACGCCTTGCCCTAGCAAGGGGATGAAACTTGTCTTCCTTCTACGGCGGAAATGCTCTATTCAACTACTATCATCCAGTTCTCATAGCAAGCTATCTTCCTCGACAGAAATCCCTTTCCTTCTTTTCTATTGCGGCACGAGTTCCTTACCGTATCGCTTTTCCATCGTGAGCAAATATACTCCATTTACTGCTATTTTTCTGTAACACCCCTCTCAGATCTCATCCTTACGATGTTGTTTTTCTGCCACAATTAACGACTTCACACGTTGCCCAACTATATTGCTTCATCCATTTACACATCATAAATTGTTGGGTTTGAACAAAACAATGTAATCAAAATTTCGATTCAATGTGTATGAATAGTGTCGTTGTTGTTTGTCTTTTGGTGTATTTGTATATGTATATTTGAATAAGCTACATTTTTTTTAATTATTAGACAGATATATATATTGTTATTCATACAGATTACAAGGAAATAGAAGGGAGACGGGCAACAAGTTGCGCCGCTACAAATTAGATTAACATCTGATTGAATTACGACTATGTGTGATTTGTTATTATACACAATCAGTTGTTGTATCTATGTCATGTTAGGATGAATGTCCAATTCAAAGTTGATACACTGGAGATTCACATGTGGTTTACATCGCTCACATATGATCATCTCACACATTTGGACTGTTTGTTTTGTATACAAGTTTGACATGAACCCGGTTTTTTTTAAAATGTAAAATCAGTAACTATCCACAAATAAAGATTAACTTGCCATTCACTTATCCACAAATTTCTTATAATGTGGTCTCTATAAGCAAGCTAAACCATTCTCTTTAAGGCTCTGATTGGTTCGCTGTAAGTGGCTAAAAAAAATTAGGAACTCAAGTCACAGAACAAATTAACTGTGATTGCTTCTTCGTAATCTTAGAAAACTAGTTCCCTGACAGTTACTCCACTTCCGTAAGTATGAATAGATTATGTTCTTTGAGTTCCGGTGGAAAAAAAAAGAGAAAACAAGTTCCTCTCTCATAACGCCTTGCCCTAGCAAGGGGATGAAACTTGTCTTCCTTCTACGGCGGAAATGCCCTATTCAACTACTATCATCCAGTTCTCATAGCAAGCTATCTTCCTCGACAGAAATCCCTTTCCTTCTTTTCTATTGCGGCACGAGTTCCTTACCGTATCGCTTTTCCATCGTGAGCAAATATACTCCATTTACTGCTATTTTTCTGTAACACCCCTCTCAGATCTCATCCTTACGATGTTGTTTTTCTGCCACAATTAACGACTTCACACGTTGCCCAACTATATTGCTTCATCCATTTACACATCATAAATTGTTGGGTTTGAACAAAACAATGTAATCAAAATTTCGATTCAATGTGTATGAATAGTGTCGTTGTTGTTTGTCTTTTGGTGTATTTGTATATGTATATTTGAATAAGCTACATTTTTTTTAATTATTAGACAGATATATATATTGTTATTCATACAGATTACAAGGAAATAGAAGGGAGACGGGCAACAAGTTGCGCCGCTACAAATTAGATTAACATCTGATTGAATTACGACTATGTGTGATTTGTTATTATACACAATCAGTTGTTGTATCTATGTCATGTTAGGATGAATGTCCAATTCAAAGTTGATACACTGGAGATTCACATGTGGTTTACATCGCTCACATATGATCATCTCACACATTTGGACTGTTTGTTTTGTATACAAGTTTGACATGAACCCGGTTTTTTTTTAAATGTAAAATCAGTAACTATATGAAGATGAATTAGTTGTTAACAAAATATAATATTTATTTAACTTATTTAACATTTCCATTTTTTGTTGTTAGAAATACGACAAGTCTATCGTATGGAAGTCATCTTTTAAATTTTTTTTAACAATAAACCAATCACATGAATTCAAGTTCTAGGAACTGAATTTCAGTTCCCGAAAAAGGAGTTTCATTGAAGCTCTACCTTCAAGGAACAGATCGAAGCCTAAGCTTCAATGACATTTAAAGTTGATGATTGTGTTATACAAGATCTTCGACCACGAATGATGATTGCCGACATGTATGAACTTGCAAGCCTCTACTATCTTGGTCAAGCCTCCAGAGTGTGTGCATCAACAACTCTTCTCCACATCGAAAGTTGGCTTGGACATGTCTTTGGGCAAACCTCAGTTATCGAGTCTCAACAAATTAGAGTGCGGGCCGTGTCTTTTAGGCAAGCATCATCGTCCACTTTCAAGTCTAGGGATAATATGAATACTCAATCAAGCTTTACTTATATTCATTCTGATGTTTAGAGACCTTGTTAGATTCCATTCAAATTAGGTCATAAATATGTTGTCTCCTTCATTGCTGATTTTTATTTGGTAACTTGGTTGTAACTAATGAAAAAATCATTATGAAATTTTATCTAAAAGACATTTTTATAATGAAGTTGAGACACAATTTTCACGATGTATGTGAATTTCTAGAATATATAAAAGCAAAGAGTATTTCAGTTATGCTCTCACTCAGTTCCTATCCACCAAAGGTGCGATCCACCAATTATCATGTCCACATACATTTCAACAAAATGGAGTAGCCGAAAGAAAGAACCGAGTCATTATAGAAACTACCATAATCCTTCTTCTCATATGAAAGCTTCAAAGGTTTTCTAGGGTGATGCAATCCTAACTGCCACTTATCTTATTTATTGCATGCCATCTTCCACCTTAAACAACTGGATTCTATTTTAGGCCTTCCATCGAAACCATCCAATATACATTGTTCCTCCTATAGTATTTGGGTGTTTATTTTCTCCATAATGTTTTGCTTGGTTGTGATGAACTCAATCAAAGGCTACTAAATGCATTTTCCTTTACTATGGAACCCAAAAAGGGTATGGATGCTGATGTCCCAATGAGCAAAAAGTTCTTATGTCTGCTAATGTCACCTTCTTTGAAGAAAGTCAAACCACTCTAGAACTAGAGGAATATCTATTGGTTCCTATAGTTATTGAAGTCTCTACGTTTGGTCAAGAGGTACCCTCTACTCACAAGGTACCTACATCATTCTTGTCCTCTGACCTTGTCACATTATAATGACCTTCCATCACATTGGCCTACACATGCTGCGAGAAGGCAAGAACTCTTGATCATGTAGTACAAGTGTCGATCTTCCTACAACCACCACTCAGTCTGGAGGTGCTACAAGCACAAATATTTCTCTTGATCTACTTATTGTGCTTCAGGAAAAAAAGATCATGTACATTTCATCCTATTTCAAATTTTGTTTCGTATGACAGTATGACTGTTTATCTTTATCATATAGAACCTTCATCTCATCCTTATTTGACATACCATACCTAATTTGTATCTGTTGCAATGGATCACCAAGGATGGCCAAGATCATGGAAGATGAGATGAAAACTCTTTGCCATAATCATACAGGAGCATTGTTCCTACCATTGATGATAAGGCATAGTCGGATTTTGATGGGTCTTCTTAGTAAAAGTAGGGCCTAGCGGATCTGTTATTCGCTTGAATGCATGTATGGAAACTAAGGGCTACACTCAGATCTATAGGGGAGATTATTCTTGAGGGTTTTTCCCTAGTGGCCAAGATATCATGAATTTGCATATTTCTTTCATTGACTGCCTATTTCTGATGGTCTCTATATCATATGAACATAAAAAATGCTTTCCTCCATGTTGATTTGTTTGAAGAAATTTACATGGAGCAACCTCCCTCATTCGTTGCTTAGGGGGAGTCTCATCCAAGTCTAATGGGTTAGTTCCATACTATATAATTGGGATTAGTCCCATGCCGTGTAATTGGGTTGTTAGTTACTCTGCTTTCAATATCTGTCTCTAACGCATTTTATAAGTAGCTTGGTTCATCTTGCTTCCATTTCATATATGTCTGAGGGGCGTTGGTGTAGTGGGACTGGCTTCTTTGCCTGCATCCGTTCCAAGTGTGGGAACCCTTTCTTGTGCTTCACCACATTTGGGCATGGATGTGTGCAAACCCCTTGCCTATTTATCAACGCTCTGGGCACCGATGCGACACTTCATTAGGTAGAACACTGCAATGAAAAATATACAAGGATCCATGTCATAAAAAGAGTGACAAAGTTTTGTAATTTGTGGCTCAATGTCAACCTACACCAACTCTCCTTCATCCGGGCTTGGGACTAGCTACATTTGCAAATAGGCAGAGTTGCATATTGCCTAATGTGATACAAAATACAATGGTGCTATTTTTGCAGCTACGTTCATCTTATAATGTTTATAATGATTTTGTTGTAATTCATATTTGCATTTTTTGAGAAACCCAATTTGTCTCTTAATGATAAAACCCACATCCATATGGTTTGATCATGCATAAAAGTTTTGTAATGGCACTAACATGTAAAATCTTGTCTTAATGAGGTTGTAAGGCTGCAAGAGGGTATTGCCATCTCACAAAGCTGATATGTTCTTGGCCTACTTGAGGAGATCCACAGGATTGGCTCAAAACCCACATCTACACCCATGGATCTTAATCTTAAGTTAATTGTTAATCGGGGGAGTTCTCTTAGAAGATCTTGGGCACAACGGATCCCAGTGGGCAAGTTAAAATGTTTGAGTGATTCAATATCTCTTTTTCCACTTCTATTGTGGGTCTATTCATGGGAAGTCCACACGCTAGTCACTTTGATGCTATCATGAGAATTTTGGTTACTTGGAAAATTCTACGACTGGTATTATCATTATGAAATGTGGTGCCGCAATGCAACATGCAATGCAGCGTTGAGAGAGGCCATATGCCTTCTCCTTTTTTATTAATAAGAGAAACTAGATAATTTACATAAAGGTCCAGCAGGATATAGAAATTACAAAATAGAATAAATATGAAATATATTAACACTCCCCCTCAAGATGGAGTGTACACATCGTGTAGACCCAACTTGTTGCAAAAACTCTGGAAAGCTGCTGGACTCAATGGCTTCGTAAGAACATCTGCAAGTTGATCTTCAGACTTGACATGTGGAGTCACAACAGTTCCATTCTTGATCTGGTCTCTGATAAAGTGGCAGTCAACTTCAATGTGCTTAGTACGTTCATGGAAGACTGGATTCTTAGCAATGTAGTTGGCCGCTTCATTGTCACATCTGAGTTCTATAGGAGACAAAACATGAATCTTTAATTCAGAAAGTACAGATTGAACCCACTGCAACTCACAACATGCATGTGCCATTGCTTTATACTCAACTTCCGTGCTAGATCTTGCCACAACATTTTGCTTTTCCAAGTAATAAGATGATTCCCCAGAAATGTGCAATATCCAGACGTAGACCTCCTGTCATTCAGATTACCATCCCAATCTGCATCTGCATAACCAGTAAGAGACAGTGTGGATACATGAGTCTTCGGCCTATAATAGGTGATTCCCTTACCAGGCGCACCATTCAGATATCTCAGAATACGACAGACAGATGTCCAATGAGATTGTTTTGGAGAGTTCATATGCTGACTCACCACTCCTACAACAAAAGAAATGTTAGGACGTGTGACTGTCAAATATATCAATTTTCTCACAATTTTCCTGTAATATCCTGGATCTGGATAATCAGTATCATCAGTCATCTCCTTTACATGATAGTCCATAGGAGTAGACACATGCTTGGACTCACTCATACTAGTTTCCTGTAGTAAATCCAACACATATTTTCTCTGAGACAAATTGGTACCTGCATGAGATCTAAGTACTTCAATACCCAGAAAATATCTGAGTTTTCCCAGATCCTTTGTGTGAAAGTGCCCCTGCAAGCCCGCTTTCACACGAGATATGCCTGTGGAATCACTACCAGTGATAACAATATCATCAACATACACATCAATAATAATAGATCCACCAGAAGAAGTAGAATAAAATAAAGAGTGATCAATAACAGAACGAAAAAAATCCATCTTTAGCACAACATCACCGAACTTGTCAAACCAAGCTCTAGGAGACTGTTTCAATCCATAGATGGCTTTCTTCAGTCTACACACCTTCTGACACTCCCCCTGAGCAACAAAACCAGGTGGTTGCTCAATGTACACCTCCTCTTGTGGATCACTATGAAGAAATGCATTCTTGACATCGAGCTGAAATAGAGGCCAGTCAAATGTAGTAGCCAGAGAAATAAGAATACACACAGAATTCAGACGAGCCACTGGTGAAAAGGTCTCAAAGAAATCAACCCCATATGTCTAAGTGTACCCCTTTGGCACCGGTCTAGTTTTCAATCTCTCCACAAAACCATCTGGATTATGTTATACTGTAAATACCTATCTGCATCCCACAACAATTTTATTTGGAGGTAAGTCAACAAGTTCCCAGGTGTTGTTCTGTAACAGAGCAGACATTTCAACATGCATAGCCTGTTTCCAGCCAATATCCTTCATAGCATCAAGATGATTTGTTGGAATGACCACATAATCAATCCCAAGAGCAAATGAGCGAGCCTGCTGAGATAACTTGGACAAACAACACACGTTTGTAATAGGATGCCGAATAGTACAGGAACGAATACCTCTGCGAACAGCAATGGGAACATCAAGGTCAGATGGTTCTTCAGGAATCCCTTGAGTAGAGGAAGATGGGGAGGGCTTAGAGACTGGAGTCGCTACCTCCTCTGGATCTTGTCTGGCTCGTCTGCTATAAACATGTGAATATTGCTGAACTGGTAGACCATCTGCTGGCCGCTCTTCTTGAATTATAATATAGTCAGGAATGATAGGTGGCACTCTCTCACTCTGATGTAGTGGTGGCATTCTCTCACTAGCATCTGCTGGTGGCACTCTCTCACATAATTGCTCCCCCAGACTGGAAACACTAGAGAAATATGGAGTGGATTCATGAAAATTCACATCTCTAAACACAAACATGCGACGAAGACTTGGACAATAACACTTGTACCCTTTGCTAGTGTTGGAGTACCCAAGAAAGAGAGTCCTAACTGACCTAGGAGACAACTTATCAGCCTTAGGATCAAAATTGTGGACAAAAGAAGTACAACCAAACACTCTAAGAGGAACAAGGAAAGGTTGATCCTTGGGACGTCGGACAGAGAAAGGAGTACGTCCTTGAAGCACAAAAAAAGGTTGCCTGTTGATAAGAAAACAAGCAGTAAGAAGGGCATCAGACCAAAAACGCTTAGGAACATTAGATTGAAACATGATTGTCCTGCTAATATCAAGGAGATGATGATTTTTCCTCTCTGCTACCCCCATTCTGCTGAGGGGTGTGAGGACAGAATGTACGATGTATCATCCCAACTGAACTACAAAAATCAGCCATAGCATTTTGAACATACTCCAAGGCATTATAAGATTGAAGAACTTTAATATTACAATCAAATTGAACTTTTATTTCTTGATGAAAATGTTTGACAATAGATAGCACATACTCTCGACTTTTCAACAAATAAATCCAAGTCACATGCGAGAAGTCAAAAGAGATAAAATAACAAAAACCATTATAACTATGGTCTTTTATAGGACCCCAAACATTACTATGGACCAACTCAAAATGACATGACGCCCGTTTATTGACACGACCGGGATAAGACATTCTATGATGTTTCCCCAGTTGACAGGACTGACACTCTAGAGACGATACTTGAGACAATTCTGGTTCTAACTTTCTCAGGCTCTCTAATGAAGGATGTCCATATCTGTAGTGCCACAGTAAGGGAGAGCCACTCAACAGGACAGCAGGAGCAGACACTTGGTGAGGCAGACTGTCACCGTGGAAGAGGTAGAGATCACCTTTCCTAGGCTCCCCACCAATCGTCCTCATACTCTTGAGATCCTGTAATACAAAACAAGAAGGTCCTAAAGTTACCGTACATTTCACAGTATCAATCAACTTAGCAACAGACAGAAGATTAAAAGGAAAAGCAGGCACATAATGTACGGATTTAAGATCGATTCCAGGAGTCAGAGAAACAGATCCACTGGCTAACACTCTCCTCACTGAACCATCTGCTATTGTTACAGATTTCTGAGGAATATGTGAGTCAATGGAATGAAGAAGTCTCCTCATACCGGTCATATGCTGTGACGCTCCAGAGTCAATGACCCATGATGAAGTAGAACCAGAAGCCAATAAAGAGGTAGCCTGATTACCAGTGGTGGACGCCAAGTTGGCTGAAGATGATGATCCCAAGCTCAGATGTTGAGTAGCCAGAATAAATCTATCATATTCCTCCTTGGTGAGTGTAATGCCAGAAGGAACTCGAAGCAGGAGGCTCAGTAGACTCAGTAGTGGTAGCATAGTTTGCTGCTCCCACATCTGGTGCAGCAGGTCGACCATGCTTCTTCCAACATTTGTCAACTGTGTGTCCAGGTTTGTCACAGAAAGTGCACTTAGGGCGAGTTCCACATCCTCGGCCCATACCTGTTCGTCCTCCTCTCACTACAGCAGCTACAGAAGCATTAGAATCTCCCTGAGATGAGACTACGGTAGGATCAACAGGTTCAAAATTTGCTCGTAAAGTCCTTGAATAGGCCTCTTCCAAGCTGGGAAATTTATCAGAAGCTAAGATAACACTGCAAGCTGAACTGCACGAAGAACTCAGACCAGACAAGAATTTTGTTGTAATCAAGTCATCTCTGTCTCTGACTTGTTGGCTGGACAGTTACATGGTAGAAACTCAGCTCTTGTGCAATACCTTGAATCACTTCAAAGTATTCTTCTAAAGGTCTGTCTCCCTGTCGTTCTGCAAATAGGCGATCATATATCATGAACTGACGAAGCACATTCTTCTCTTGAGAATAATGTTTCTTCATTGCATCCCAGATCTCTTTGGCGGTAGTGTAGAACATGAACCTCGAGGCAATCCCAGGTTCCATGCTCCCCCACAACCAGGTCTTCATCAGACTGTTATGATGCTTCCATTCAGCATAGCCTTTGTCAGTAAGTGCAGGTGGATCAAAATCAACGTGTCTTGCCTTGTCGCGTGACTCCGATACAGTATGGACAACATTCATCCAGAAGAGATAATTCTTCCCGTTCAGCTTGATGGAGGGGATATGAGACATCTCACTGTAGATGGTAGATGCCTTGGTGTCCTTCATGATTTGACGAGAAGAAGAGTGACAGATTGATACACGTCACAAGAAGATATGGGTGACGGGGAGATACACGTCACACCACAAGATCATATGCGTATCTAACGCATCCACAGCCCCCAACTGAAATTCCTTAATCACACATGGAGGAGATATGATTAGGAATTTCTTATGTATAGACGGACCCTCCGATTTGGGATTTAGAAATCCGTTGGATCAACCGAAGGACCCGACGATCCAGAGATAGAAGAAAAGGGGGGACGACGGCTACGATGCCTGACCCGGGAGACGGCTGCTCCTCCCGCTTTGGGCCGGCGGCGCGGTGGCTGGGGAAGGCGACATGCTCTGTTCACGCAGGAATTACTGTTCACTCCGCCGTACTATTCATGCCAGAGTTATTATTCACCGCCGGAGTTACTGTTCACGCTGGCAGCCGGCCGACCGGCGGCGACGCTGGGTTGTGACGGCTGGGTAGGGTTAGGTTAGGAACCTTGCTCTGATACCATGTGAAATGTGGTGCCGCAATGCAGCGTGCAATGCAGCGTTGAGAGAGGCCATAGGCCTTCTCCCTTTTTATTAATAGGAGAAACTGGATAATTTACATAGAGGTCCAGCAGGATATAGAAATTACAAAATAGAATAAATATGAAATATATTAACAATCATCTCACAAACCTAGAGTTTTCTTGATGTACTTGAGGAGATCAGTAATCTCCGTTTAAAACCCACAGGCACACCCATGAACCTTAACCTTAAGTTGATTGTTTATTAATGAGACCTCTTAGAAGATCTTGGAGATTGCTGTAAAGTGTAATGTATACAAGTAAATTACATGTAACTATTATCTAATTTAGAATGCATACTTTAATTAAATGTACTGCTGTGATATATGACTAATTGATGATATACATGTATAACAATAAATTAGTACATTTAATTCTATTGTTTACTATTTAGCTATGTAAATATGTGATACAATTTTTTTTCTGTATCATGTATGTAGGGTGTTTTATCCATGTCAAGTCTATTGTTTACTATCTTATGGCTATAATTAGTGTCTTATAGCTTTCTCATAAACTATTTGGGTGTTTTGTATTGTTGGGTAGAGTGTTTAGATATATATAGCGAAGAGTATAGTATTTATATACATATATGCGTAATTTGTATAAAATTATATAGGAAACTAAAATAAGTTTTTTCAAAAATCGCCCGCTTAATCGACTGCTTAGCGCTTAACCAGTTACAAGGTGTTGTCCACACGCTTACTGCTTAACAAATTTTAAAATATTGTGTGTGCCCCATCCAGTCTGCTGCGACTGCTCATGGTTTACTGACGCAACACTGTTGAGTTTCCTCATGTTTATCACGTTCAAGGGTAGATCCCTTCCTTTGGATTTCCATGTGATATACACATCCCACTTTAGGGTGAGTGCTAGAATAAAGAAGTATGTGTAGTCATGTACCAGCTCAAATAAATCTTATAATTATTTGAACCAGTTATTTTTTTATATTAGTTACATATTTTTTTAGGTATTTTACCTTTATATATATGTCATGGTTATATACATCAATATTTACATGTAATTGTAGTCAGTTCTTGAATATCCCGAAAGATAATAAACCCCCAACAAGAGATCCATATTCAAGGCACAAACAAACCAATGCAAATATGCAAGTTGGATATTAATGGTATAAGATTTGTAATAACAAAGCAATTGGGCTTCAAACATGGATACCAATACTTAGTTACAATACTATGACCCTAATAGGGATTATGATACCCAATTACAGGGCTGAAAACCCACAAAAAAGACTCGAGACATGTATAATTCGAGGTGCAATCTAAGGTGCGCCCCTTTGAGGCGCCTTGATGCCTAGGTGCATGCCTTGACATGATATTAAATAAGCACTATAGTATGGCTTGATTATGTTAATCTAAATGAATTTTTGTTTATTTGTGCGTGTTATCTAACCTTGTGTCTTATTTGTGTGTGCACTTCTTGTGAACTTTGTATTGAAATGGCTTGATCCCTTGTTTTTTTGGTGGATGGGAAATGAAATTTACCATCTGTAAAGCATTTGTTTGAATATAAACTAAAAGAACTTCTTTTTTACATTATGCAAGATAATCCAACTAGAGAAAATTATTTCAAAGTTCAGGTCATTTGATATACTTTTTTATATTTCCAGAAATGGCTGTGTTTCTGTCTGCGCCTATGTTTGTGTTCTTCTGTTACGGGCATGGCTGGGTGTCATAATTTGCCACAATAGTAGAATTCATATACATGCATTATGTGTTTCAATTTTTTATGGAAATTTAGCATACATGGTTCAGTTAGACTGCATATCAATGTGAACTTGTTTGAACTTTGAAGACGAAAGTTGTCAATATAAGTGGCTCAACGACCAACGCTTAAACCTGTGTTGCTAAATGAGCAGAGAAAATCACGCATTGCTAACATGCCGAAAAACACACTGCTAAATACTTAAAATTTATAGAATACTAAGCTAATGCGAAATAAACTTTTCCCTAATAAATAGGTTACCACGGAGTGACCAGTTTATTCCTAAGAAGAGATAGGAGATCGATTCATCTCTGATTAGTTAATTTGGATAGCACTGATGTATCTTTTAATTTACAATTAAAATGGATGACTGATATATCCTGAAATCAAGGCTGACTGACCTCTCTTTCTCGTACACATACAGTGGAACTGGAGCTTTATCAATATTCCTGAAGAAAACATTTCAAGTTGACATCACAACTTCAGATTATGATGATGTGGATATTGAAGAGAACATAGCTTATAATTGCAGAGCTAATAATCTGGATCTATTACCGCATGTCCGGCGTATGCTTTCTGATCTTACCATATTCCAAGCAGCTTGTAAATTATTTCCAGAATTTTCCTTCTTTTCCTTTGAAGTTACAATAAGAGCTTTATATCAAATCAGAACTAAAATTAGTTCGACTTTACAAGACAGCAAGAGCTATTGAAATTAGCAGTGCCTTTGCTTGTGTTCTCCTTGTCATCCATCAAACAGACTAACCTGAATAAGGTGCTCCTATGATGTGCCTTCCCTTCACCCTTGGATAGGATGCATAATGACCACAATGCTACATATAATTAAGATTAGGCAATAAAGTATCTGTACCAAGTGTCAGCAACCTTTGTCGAACAATTTGTAAATTTTTCTTAACACTCTTCAGTAGTTCTTGGGTTATCGTCAATATTGTCATAGGGTGGATAAAATGCTTTTCACTATCAGCCAACCTACCATTTTGAGTGGTGCGATAATCTAGATGGAGTGGACGTACAAGAATGTGATGTTACTTGGGTTCTATTATACATATGGATGGCGATGTTCAAGATGATGTATACCGCAAATCACGACAAGATGGACGAAATAGATGAGTGCAAATACAATAGTTTGTGACCAAAAGACCCCTCTTAGATTGAAAAGTCAGTGTTATAGAATTGACCCAACCATGCTCTACGGAGGTGAACATTGGGCAGTGAAGTTTCAATGTGCCAACAAGATGAAAATGGCGGGAATGTGAGATGGATGTGTGGAAGGACAAGGAACAATTGCTTGAGAAATAATTATATAAGGACTAAAGTGGAGGTGACGAGTATCAAGGAGATGCGATGTGAGGGTTGCCTTAAATGGTAGGACATGCACAGCGTAGAATGATAATTGCAACAATTCAAAGTAATGCTATCGGTTCAAGTATAGTTAAAGGAAGAGTCATGCCTAGATTAACCTGGGTTGTGCCTATAAGGAGAAATCTAAAATCATTGTATGTTAATGAGAATATGATCCATAACAAAGATGAACAGAGAAGAATGATCAATGAATTTGAACCCAACATGGTTGAGAATGAGGCTTTGATGTTGATGCTGATGATAGTTACCAAATAATGTCAAAATTGAATGTCAAAGTGTTTAGGCAGTTTGCTAAGGTGTTTGTCCAACTATGTTTTAATTGACTAGGGTTACGCTGTGGTGACGAGCAAAACGGGTCGATTTCACCCAATTGAAGCACAACTTTGCAAAAACATTTTGCAGACTACACAAATGCATCACTGCACGGATGCAAAGACAATTGACCTAGTAACTGTTTCTTCCATTTATCCGTACAGTTTTACATGCAATACTCCTATGCTAAGCTAAAAAACAAAATGTCTCAATATATTCAAAATAGAGATTTTATGTTTATATTATTAGTTTATAAGAAATAAATCTTAGTTGAGTGTAAAACTTGAAGGAATCTTCTTAATTCTTAACTAAGCACCTCGACTATGTCTAAGCATCTAACCTAAAGCCTTTGTTGTTGTTTGATTAATGCTGATATTACTCCAAACATTCTCTTCCTGAAGCAATTTGAGTTTATAATCGGCCTCCCTGTACTATTGATAAAGGTATCAATATATGTAGCAATTGGCCGCAGCTGGAGCCTATTGAGGTAGTTAGCGGAGTCATGTGCATGTCCCGAGCTAAATTGTAAAATAAGTAATTATTACAAAGTTTCTTTGTCCTTTTTTTTCATACAAAAGAGCTTTCTCCACTCTCAGGTTGACTATTTTTCATCACAGTCCCCCACAAGCATTTTCATCCTATGTAGTCTTTTATTGCTCCAATCTTAATCATGTCATTTAAGAATCAAATGAAGTAATTCTTGTATACATAGCGCAACGATACATCTAAAAACGATGATAAGCAATAAAGTAATAACATAGTTTTTGCTCTTCTTTATATGGAGGTGTAATGTTATATGGTAGTAATTTGACTTGTCATTGTCTTTGTAAATAGGAATAATTTTTATTTGATGTCTCTAAAACAATTAAAAGGCCCTCTCTTTTATAAGACGAGAGTAAGTGGAAAACAAAAATGGTATCTATGGGATAAAAGAGAAGGCTAAAGACAAAGACAAGTGTAAAGCATAAAGCATAAATCATAAAGCATAAAGCATAAAACATAAAGCATATATATATCAATGCTCCCCCCTCAAGCTGGAGCACATATGTCGTGCATGCCTAGCTTGTCCACCGGTGTAGCAAATCAAGATTTAGGAAGCAGCTTTGTGAAGATATCAACAATTTGATCTCCTGTTTGGATATAAGGAGTGAAAATGCGACTAGACATAACATAGATTCCCATACAAAGTGCTAATCCAGTTCTATGTGTTTGGTGCGCTCATGAAACGTATGATTGCTAACAATAAAAATGGAGGCTTTGTGTTGTCGAAGAACATAGGAACATGATCCAAATCACATATATCAAATTCCTTGAGTAGTCCTTGGAGCCGCATCAATTCGTATGTACTATGAGCCATCAGCCATGGCTCTATATTCAGCTTCAGCACTAGACGGAGCTACCACAATATCTTTCTTACTATTCCATGTGACCATATTTCCTCCAACAAATGTATAGTAGCCAAAGGTGGATCTTTAATCGCTTCTACTACCAACGTAGTCAGAGTAGTAATCATTGAGTTTGAAATGTCCATGTTGACGATATAATAGTCCTTTCCCTGAAGAATTCTTTAGATATTTAAGAATCTAACAAGCAACATCCCAATGACATTGTCGAGGTTCATCCAAATACCTACTGACAAGTCCATAAAAGTAATGTCAACTCTAGTGACAGTGAGATAGATCAGCCTACCAACCAATCTACTGTATTTGTGGTTTTCTGGATAAGGTGGAGATGATTCATCACATCCCAATTTGTATTGGGATCCAGAGGGGTGCTAGCGGGCTTAGTTCCAAGCATGTATGTTTCTTTTTGAAACATCAAAAACATATTTGCTCTATGAAGGATAAATGCCAGAAGAAGATCGGGAAACTCCAATCCTCTAGATGTATCTGAGTTTCCCTAGATCTTTTATAACAAAATATTGTTCAAGGTATCTTTTAGTAGCTTGGATACCTTTATCGCTACTAGAAAGAATTATGTCATCCACATACACAATAAGAATAACAAGCCCAAAATTGATTTTTATTATGAGCACCTAATGATCAAAATTTGACCATACAAAATCAAATTTAAGGAGAATCCAGTTTAATTTGTCAAACCACGCTCATGGTGGCTTTCTTTCAAACCATAGATTGCTTTTTGGAGTCTGCAAACTTTGGAACACTCCCCTTGAGCAACAAATCTAGGAGGTTGCTCCATATATGCTTCCTCACACAAACTTCATATAAAAACACATTTTTAACATCAAGATGGAAAAGTGGCCGATCAAGATTAACAATAACTGAGATATGTACTCGAACATAGTTTAGTTTAGCAGCAGGGTATAAAGTTTTAAAATAGTCCACCCCATAGGTTTGAGTACAACCTTTCACAACTAGACATGCTTTTAGCTGTTCAATCATACCACCGAGCTAATATTTGACCAATGAATATCCAACGACATCCAACTATGAAGCAATCTTGAGGATAATCAACAAGATATCAAGTTTGTCGATCATGAAGAGCATACATCTCAGTTTCTATAGCTTGACGCCAGACATGATGTTGTAATGCTTGAGTTGCATTCTTTGGTGTAGCGATAACAGAGATAGAAGAAGTAAAGCAGGCAAAGCTAGCATCGAGATTGGCAATAGAGCAGAAATTATTAATAGGATGCTGAGTACAGGAACAAAGACCTTTCCTTATACTGATGGGAAGGTGCCAGTCGGAAGTTACCTGAGAGGTGTTGTGATTTGCCGACGAAGGAGGATGTGGTTGTTGAGGGGCCATAGAGGGAACTATAACCTTGGGTCTTCGATTGTATACTCTTAAGAGATGGATCAATAACACCTGTTTCTTCATTAGGAACATCTTCAACAACATGGGGGGGTGGAGTAGGATCCAATAGATCACTAGATGAAGTAGACCCCTTTTCTAAATAGTATGGCATGTGTTCAAAAAAATCACATCAACACTGACAAACCACTGTCGACTGGAAGGATCATAGCACTGATATCCTTTTTGAATTCTAGAGTACCCCAGAAAAATGCACTTAGTAGATGGGGGATCAAGTTTAGTTAACCCTAGGCATTTCCTTTTAACAAAATAGGTATTACCAAAGATGCAAGGAGGCACGTAGGGGTGCATCTGGATAGAGGAGTGTATGGGACCTGATTTTTCAAAATCGACAAGGGCATTTGGTTAATCAAGCAACATGTAGTAGAGTCCGCTTTAAGCAAAAATCTTTTTGGTACATGATAGTGAAGAAGGCTGGTATGAGCAACGTCAAGAAAACAGCGATTTCTCTCTCTGCCACACCATTTTGTTGTGGTGTGTATGAGCAAAAGGTCTTATGGATAGTGCCTAGTATTACAAAACAAGCCAACAAATGTTTCTGACATGTACCAAATCAAACATATTTTAGAACTAATGTCTTTTTTCTTATGAAACACAACTCCTAGTTTGCTTGCTACACTAACAAGCTTCACAATGAAAGACTCCCTCTGGTGTCTCAGGAAACAAGCACTTTAGCTTAGCAATGGATGAATGCCCCAGACAATAGTTCCATTCTGGTCCAGTCACCGAAGATGAAAGTAGAGCAACAACAAATAGTGTTTTAAAAAGCGCTCACATACAAGGTGCAGATCACCTTCTGAACGCATACTGCAAAGACCAGGCCGCATAATCGGCCACACGGCCGCATAAAAGGCCGCTTAATCCCCGATTTTCAGATAGACATGTTTCCATTTCTTCTTTTTCACATTTTTGTTTTGGAAATTGGTTCTTTTTCACATTTACATTCATATATGTTTGTTCAGATTTAGATCATAGTGCATGTTTGCATTTATCTAAGTTGTGATGATTGCATATTTGCATGATTGCGTCCATTATTCTTGTAATTGTACTATTTAGATACACAATTGTACAAATTAAATATGTATATTCATGATATATATACATATAATAGTTAATAAATAAAAAATTCCAAAAACGCATATACTCCCGCATACCGCATATACTCTACAAGGTGACCTCTCCGAACGCATAACACATACCGCTTTTTGAAACCATGACAGATCGTAGTACATCCAAGTAGTACAATCTATCTGGTCCCTCATGGCCTGAACCAATCCTCGTCTTCATGTGGAGATCTTGAAACACACAACCCTTTGATCAAACGTGATAGAGCATGCAGGCTCTGAACAATATACTGACAAATAAAAGATTTAGTGGAGTTTAAAACAATACAACCCAGATTTTAAGGGTATATGAAATAGAAAAATGGTTCCAATTCCGTGCATTAGGGACTGAGTTCCATCAACTACTGTAACTGGTGGAACTCTAGTTGTTATACTGAGGGCAGAAAACAGTTTAGAACAACCAGATATATGAGTAGATGCGCAGAGTCAATGACCCATTTATTTTACTATAAGTTGCAGGAGAAGCAAGTGGAGCATAAGAATCTCCATCTAGATTAGTAGGTTGTGAAGGCGGGTGGCCCTGAGTGAATCCACTCAATGGGCAGGGCAGAACTGGAGGCAACAGTAGCTGGATTGTCAGAAACATCAATTGTAACTTGGTTCGCCGATGCAGGTTCACCATGTTTAACCCAACAACGATCTTCAGTGTGGTTCATGCAGACCACAAAAGCTATAGAAATAGCTCCCAGTAGTAGGTAGTCCACGTCCCGATCTGGGCAGTGGAGGATCACGTCCAGGACCGTCAGAAGAACGACCTCGGCCTTGACCTCATCCCCGTGCACGGTCTCAACCCAAGTCACTAGGGCTCACAACAGGTCCAAAATTCTCAGAGGAAGTAGAAGGTAGGGATGACATGGATGAAATACGTTGAATGCACTTTATTACATCCCATAGAGTAGGCAATGTTTAACTAGATAAGATCTGATTGACAACTCCAGAGAAGGTATTAGGTAGTCTAGCCAAAAATTGAACTAACTGAAGTTCATTGCCTTGGCGTTGAACTTCTTTGATGTCAGAAGATAGAGGATGATATACCTCGTATTCATCCTAGAGAGCCAAACACTCATTGTTATAATCCTCCACAGGTACATCAGTTAAATATTTTTTTCCTAGATTCTTGAAGATCTCAAATACCTTCAAGTTTTGTTGGTCAGAATACACATGTGAGAGTTGATCCCAATGACTTTAACATTTTGGAGGCGTAGTAGAGACTGATTGATCATCGGTCTGGCGCTGTTAACCATCCACGCCATCACGTCTGAATCATCTTTAGTCCACTGAGCATGGGCTTGTTTGACTTTTTCATTAGCTGAGGCATCAGGAGGGACCCCTGCAACAGAAGAAAGTTGGGAATATTACCCCTCGACTTTCACACAAAGCTCAAACAAAGCCAACCAAAGATGTTAGTTGTAGCCATCTAGTGTTACAGTTGTAACACCTAAGCAACCGGGATCCATAGACGCCATGAGTTATGGTGTAGTGACACACAGTCTATGAATAAAAAAAACGGGTGAAGCGGCCACTTAAGCGGCCGCTTAAGCGCCCAAGCACATATCACGTTGTAGCTTTCACTAAAGCAAGCTTTGAAGCGTTTTGCTGGTAAAGCGGTCGCTTTTGTTCATTTTCCCCCGCTTCAGGTTGCTTCACATCAGGTATCCCTAGACTTGTTCAATCACCTGTTGGATTTAAATGAAAATTGTGTAACATATAATCAATTTGGTAATTAATATCTCTAAGACTCTAATTAGTTACTGCTATTTGTACACTATGCACATCTATATAAGAACTGTGTACTGTCATCTGCCATTGTAGAGTTTGCAATATAGTAATATTTGCGTGATTTTTTGATGTTGCACCTTTTCCTGCTACGTTTTAATTTGCATGATATAATATTAGTAATATATCATGTTCTTGCTATGTTTGAATTTGCATGATTATTTTTGATGTTGCACAATTTCATCACTTAACCTCCTATATGAAAGCTCATCATCCTGTCACATGTGTATACAATTTCTTTTGCTATTGGTTGTTGCACAATTTCATCATGTGAGATGAATAGCTTGGAGGGAGGGGGAAGGTAGAGCGACGATTGGCAGGGGTGGGGTGGAGGGGAGGTTAGGCGGCGAGCAAGGAAGAGGGGATCTGGGCAGCGGCGGCTAGGGAGGGGGGTGGGGGAGTGGGTGGCAGGTAGGGAAGGTCTGGGCTGTGGCGGCGACTAAGGGTGGAAGAGGGGGGAAGGTGGGGCGAGGGGTGGTGACGAGAAGGGAAGAGGAGGATGAGGGTGGCGGAAACTAGGGAAGGAAAGGTGAGGGTGGGCAACGACTTCGTGGGAGGGTGAGGGGGAAGGTTGATCGACGACAGGAAGGGGTGGGGTGTGGTAGCAACGACGTGGAGGGGAAGGGTGGGAGAGGGGAGAAGAGGGAAGCGGTAGGGTTAGAGGGGGAGAAGGAAGCGGTAGGGTCAGGGAGAGGAAAGGGTGAAGAGTTTGAGGATCATAACCGTCTGATACCATGTAAATAGGAATAATATTTATTTGATGTGTCTAAAACAATTACAAGGCCCTCTCTTCTACAAGATGAGAGTAAATAGAAAACATAAATAGTAGATTTGGGATAAAAAGAAAAGGCTAAAGAGAAAGACAAGTCTAAAGCATAAATCATATATATCAATAGTCTTTATTGCAAGAAATGGTAATTTGAGGAGTTTTAATTGTCAACAAAAGAACCATTTTTGGGACTAATACACTAGATAAATCCATCAGACAATTAGCTTGATCATTACATGTATCGTCATGATGAGTAAATTTAGTGAGGTGTATTAGTATATATATTTTACCGAGTTTAAAAAAAATTAAACCCAGTAAAATATATATACTAATAAGGTGTAAGTCAACTTTGTATTTCTTAGTGTAAAATGTATTCCAAACTTAACTTACTAGCGGGTTTCTCTTTCTTTTTAACATTATATCATGATGAACTTAATATTTGAACAATTCTAGTTAGAATTTTGGCATTTAGACATTTTGCTTTGATGTTTATATTCTAAGCATATGTTTCTAAATTCTCAACATAATTCATTAGTACCGTGAAAACAATTAAGAAAATGTTGTGTACTAGCAATAAATTATTTATCCAATAATTTGATAGTAAAATGAAGTTGATTGGAGGCTTGCTCAACGTGCATGTTTCAACACAATATATAGTAAACAACCTAGAGTCTTAATTTGTTTACGACAAATTTTCCTGGATGTATTGAAAGTGACACCTCTTACAGTTTATGCACCTTGCCACCATAGTCATAAATTTGGATTCAGAATTCATTTGGCAAGGCCGAAAAGATTGACATTCGGGTGCTATTAAAAAATTTCATCAAAAATTTGATAAATGTTGCTCAACTATTTGTTAAAAAAAGAAGAAAAAATGGGCATTCTAATCTTATATCTATTTAGAAAAAATGGGCATTCTAATGCATATATCTATTTAGACAGAAGGACCACATACTCGCGTGTGCGTGTGTATATGCATACACACAAACACACGAATGATGCATGTTTGAATGTAATGCATAGATCTTAATCATCCTACACCAAACATTGTAATGTGATGCTATATTCATGCATATGCATAGTAACAAGTTCGGGATTCGGCAACTTTTCGGCTGGCTGGAAAAAATCGGAATTCGGAAAAAATCGAGAAAAGTCGTGAAAAGATCGATAAATTTCGGTCAAAGTTCGGTCAACTATTCAGAAATAATCGAGAATAAGTCGGATGTATAAGTATATACATATATATGTATGTATATGTATGTATGTATGTATGTGTATATATATAGATAAATGTATGTATGTACATACATACGTGATGCATGTAAACGTTACAGCCATAAGACATACAATCTTAGTGAGTGAAAAAGTAGGAAAAGAAGTAAAAAATAGTTGAGTAATAATATGAACTGTCCAGAGGAGTGGAGTGCGTATTAGGAATTTTGTGTACATGGTTTGGTAAAAAAAAGAGCAAATGACTTAAAAGAGAAAGGTCGTGAAAAATCGTGAAAAGTCATGAAAAATCGTAAACAATCGTATAAATCGCGAAAGAGCGGGATTAATCGTGAAAAGTCGTGAAAAATCGGCGATTGGAGTATTAATCGTGATGAATATTTGGGAGCCTATAACATCGTGAAAAATCGCCAATTTTTCGTAAAATTTGGAGACTTTTGTTACTATGTGCATATGAACACCACGAAATGGGTCCTTCAATTTGAACCATAAATTGAAGCAACTTCTTATTATTTATAGCATCTAAGTTAGGGAGATTATGAAAACTATGAGAGTTTTATGAAAAAATTGAAAATATAGAAGAGTTTTAGGACTTCCTTTTCTTCTAAAAACCGTGAACAGTAGGAAAAATATGCGAATTGTGCAAAGTTTGGGAGTACACTGCGTATGGGAAAAGTTACAAGCAATTGTGAAGCTTGAAAATGTTAGAGAAATTGTAACTACACTTATAAACAAACCCAAATCCTATTTTTTCAGAAGTAAACAATTTCTATTAGGTAAAGAAAACTAACCGAATCTGCAGAGGGAACAAGACCCAAGAGATCTTGGAGACAAAGAAGTGAATCACATCAATATTACACATGAAAAAAGGAAATTGGTGCAACTCTTCTGCTCAGATTCAAATCCATCACTTTTGACCCCAACCTCCAAATCCAAGATGAACGAGAGAGATACCAACATAGTCATCAATGACCTCGTGCAAGCTATATAGCGAAGTGGAACAGTTTGTCCATCAACTAATACAAAAAAAAGGGGAAATAGTAACCTTTGAACAAGGCAGATCCAACCAAGACAAACATGAAGAAAACCTAAAACACAAACTAAAGACATCCTCCAATAGCACAAGCCATCACAAGATCCCTTATGGAGACCAGATCGTTGTAGAATCTAACACTGACGACCGATGGCAGAGCAAGAGGGGGAAAACAACTTGGCGAAGTCCCCACTCAGCATCCCCGAATCACCACGATACTCCCTCATGCTTGATACGTAACTCAAGTGCAAACACGACTGGAAGGGGGATGGGGTCGTACGCTGTCCATCCAAGGTCCTCAAAACCCCCCTGCACTAGTAACTTGCAAGACCAAGTAAACACCCCGCAAATAAGCTAGATCACTATCGTTGCTCCAAGCAGCCCGTAACAAACCAACCGTACCTTGGGGCTATTGAGTGCTTCTTGAACACCCGGATCCGCCTCCCAACTCTCGGTTGTAGTCACTGTAGGCAATGTCGTAGTAGGCCGCATGCCCCACACCAACCGCCAGCGGCCGACATCCCCAATAGACGCCGCCTGATAGAAGGAGAAATGTGATGGGGAGGAAGCTCATATAACACTCTTGAGGCCATGCTTGTGGGAACAACGACTTCCCTTAGTTAGTACTATAGGCCAAGGACTTAGCGTATCAGACTAGCTTTGTGCTTATGAAGTTGCAAGCTTTAGAGCCCCTCACTGCATGAGGCTTAGATGATATGGGGCATAGACAATGCTAGTGTGTGGTACGAGCATCTTCCTTACCAATGATTGTACATAAGATCTCAACAAGGTGCCATTGTTTTACAATTCTGGAAGGGTTCAAACATGATCGCTACCACTCGATCACTGCCCACCACCCATTTGAGCAAATGACTAGCAACATTAGAACCTATCCTATGCTTTACTTCGAATATTTCAGATAGTTCTCAAGTTTTTCTAATGTTCATAATGGTTCACCAGTGCCTTTTTTCAGCATTCTCACCACTTTCATCCGGAAGGCCTATTAATGCCAAAGATGCCATGTTCATGGCCTCCTTGAACTGCATTTGGAAGCTGCAGTACAGATCTCCACTGTGGCTCTATGGTTCTTCCACAGACACAAACATTAGATTGAGTGTTTGTGCAGAAGACAACTTCCTTTATAAACATTGAGTTTATGCACATCATCGCAACCATGCACCTCCTTAGAGGCAAAAACCGAACTGCCATCATGCCATAATACTAAAGCAATTTGATAAAGTAGTAGGCTGTTCAATTATTGTATTATTGGATAGCTTTTAGGAGCTGGGTTTGAGGTTGCATGTGGCTGTTGGGGGTGGATTAGTGTTTGCGAACATATGACTGAGCTATTCCCACTTCGTTTCTGGATGAGAATGCTTCGTGCAAGTGCTTAGAATGCATAAGTATGGTAGATATATGAGAGAGTTTTCATCCTCTTAGGGCCTACATCATCAATCTTGATTAGCTAGATCCAATGTTCAAAATTTCGACGAAATGGTCAAAATTTCGCCTTTTTTATTCTGTTTCGTTGGCAATCGGACATCGAAATGGACTGTCGAAACTCTCAAAACAGGCAAATCATTGTTTTTTTTCCTTTTCGTATACTATGTACTACCTAGAGCATATTTTTTTTGCATAGTTTTGTGTCTTTGTCTATATATCGTGTTTGCAAACTATAATGAATTAATTCATTGATTTCACCATTGGAAATTGGCATCAAAATTCCCCATTGAAATGCCCATCGAAGCAGTTCAAGGTCATTCACTCATAAATGACGAGACCCCAACCCCCACATATCCAACATGAAATATTATTAAATATTTAAGTAGATTTACACTAGTGAACCATTATGGTAAAATTTCATAAATTAATTTGTTAGTTTTGCCGTAGAAACGGCAGGAACACATTTATCAAAATTTATGTTTCCTTTTCCACTGAAGCGACATCAAAATCGGACATTTTCTTTCTTGGCTAGATCATATATTCACATTAAACAACCATTACTATTAAGGCTAGTTTGGTTGGGTGTAGTTGGGTGTAGTTGTGTCTAAGGCGCTTGACATCATTCAGTGCATGGGTCCTGGGTTGGGACTTTATTTGAATATTCATAAAACGGGATGTTTCTGACCAACTTGTGATGGGAGGAAACTTCATGATGGGCTATTTCTTGAAGACATTGCAAGACATTTGTTGGCAGTGAAGCTATGGGGGGAGCCATTAGTAGGGACAAAGATTTTATTGAGGGTTTAGCCATAAGCAGGAATACCAAGGCTGTTGATTTGATGCATCTTCTCCCACAACTGCATGATCCACAGGCTACCAAGGCTGTTGACTTGATGCATCTTCTCCCACAATTGCATGATTCACAAAGTGAGCTTCTTTTGTTGCGGTCCTACATGGGTATTTCCAAACTTATGTTCGGCCTTAAGGACCTGCCAACCTGCATACATGGAGGAGGCTGCAACCTACTTTGATAGAGGACTACATGGGTCGATTGAGGATATTGTGGTATGCGACGGTCCCTTCTTTGGAGACCTTCAACGGCGGTTGGCTTTGTAACCTATCAAACTTGGCGCTCTGGTTTTTTATTCGGCAACAGAGACTTCTTCATATGCTTTGTGGCATCCAAGGTCCAGTCTTGGGTGCTTCAAGATCATATTTTGTGAGACAGCGGGATACATGGTATGGACTCTGATTTTGACTATACTTTTGATTCTCTATGTGTCATGATTCCATCATTTGATCTTAGCTGTTTTGCTAATAAGGACACCGTCCCCACTAAAGCCCAAAATGCTTTGGCGAATGCCTTTTTAGCAAAATTGTGAAGCACATGGATGTTAAGTTTGATATGACCATTAGGTAGAAAGCAATTTTCAGGTGTTTGCAAGCTGAGCACACTCAAGATTTTTTTTTCTGGCTATTCCTATTGATGGACTTAGATTGCATGTCACCAGTAGAGTACTGTGCTATTCTCAAATATCACATTAAGATCTCTCTTTTTCCATTGAGGTATGTCCTGTTTGTGATAAGACATGTTTAGACACCTTTGGGGAGCATGTGGTTCATTGCAGGGAGCTCCTGGGCTTGAAGTATAGACATGATCTTGTTAGAGATGTCCTCTATGATGTACTAGACATGCTGGAGTTGCTGCTGAAAAAGAGGCACCTGTGAATTTTTTGACTGATCCACAGGAGGAGAGATCGACACTTACACCAGCGGATGTCTTGATTTTTGACTGGTCTGGAAAAAAACATGTGTGTGATGATCTAACAGGAGTCTCCCCATTGGCGGGTCTGAAAGATGGAGATTTTATTGCGAGACATGCTACCCTGAAAGCGGTTGCAGCCAATGTAGTTAAGCATGAGAAAGAGAGCATCAAAAAGTAAGATGTATTTATACCTTTCAAGTTTGATAATTTTGGATTCTTAGCACCAGAGATAGTGAAGCTTCTCATAAGGATCCAAAAAGTTTTGCATAGTAATGTCATTGACCCCTAAGTCTATGGATGTAATATTTCGAAGGATTGGTTTTGTCATAAAAAAAGGACTGGTGGCGCAACTTGTTGCCCGTTTGCCTTCTGTTTTGTTGTAATTGTGTCCAATTGAATTAATATAATTGACAACAGATATGCAATAAAAAAGACAAATAATAGAACTCAATTGAACTAACAAATCTTGGAACTTACAAAACAAGCCTATGAAATAACAACCACGTTCCTAGAAAAAGTCCATGTAAGTAAGTCAAATGCCCAAGATAGCCACGAAACACCTAAATAGCCCCAATCAAGTTCTCACAATATCTTCTGTCCTACGTCGTTGTCTCATGATGCGTATTGTGAACTTCCATCTAGCACAAGCTCATTGTTTGGCACACTCTTAGGCTCACTTGTCCCTTGCATTTCAAGAGCCATCATAATCTTCGGATTGTTCTCTACATAGTGATAAATTTGGGATATGGAAAATCTTCGACTTGCTCGAGAAGGTTGTCATTTTAGAAAATACAGGAAAAGATCGTTACAGTTGGATCAACTATTCCGGAAAAAAACTTAGTACATACAAACATGTAAATGTGTGTGTTGTGGTGCATAACATGGAAGATCCCATCAAATATGGAAGAAATAAAACATCTATAGATGTGGTTTAGGATAGGGATAGGGAATGTGAGATATTGGGTTCGGTTAGGACCTCATAAGAGGGCCACTAAACTTGTGAAAAGAACTTTATGGTTTAACTTAAAAAATCATTTTATGCAAATATTGTGAGACATTATGATTGTTTGTGAAAAATTGTTGAAGTCGTGAAACATTGTTGATCTTTTTTTGGAAGACATTCGGATGATAAAAAAATCACAAAAATAAGTACTTTTCTCTAGTAGATACTGATTTTTCTTACTATGCTTAACTCATCTCATCTAGCCACTGCGACAAGGTGTCCTGCATCGATTCTCGGGTCATTCCCCATGGAAGTGCCATGTTGTGAACATGTCTGGCTAAGGACAATGAGGCTTCTGACTATGATGATTCCAACTGTGCTTTTTACCATGGATTCCATTAAGAATTATCAAGAAACTACCAATAAATTCAAAATATATTTACTTAAGCTTCATAAACAAATCAAGTGCATTGCGCACACATGTTGGGT
This sequence comes from Alisma plantago-aquatica, assembly GCA_963693085.1. Taxonomy (NCBI): domain Eukaryota; kingdom Viridiplantae; phylum Streptophyta; class Magnoliopsida; order Alismatales; family Alismataceae; genus Alisma; species Alisma plantago-aquatica. The sequence continues at coordinate 1,224,927,723 of OY856412.1, forward strand.
TCGATTAGGACACGTCATAAGAAGGCCACTAAACTTGTGAAAAGAACCTTATGGAATTTAACATAAAAAATCGTTTTATGCAAAAATATTGTGAGACATTATGATTGTTCATGAAAAACCGTTCAAGTCGTGAAACATTGTTGACTTTTTTTTGGACATTCGGTTGATAAAAATATCACAAAAAATAAGTATTATATCCACATAGATACTGATTTTTCTTGCTAGGTTTAACTCATCTCCTCTAGCCAGTGCGACAAGGTGTCCTGCATCGACATTCATGGATTCATTGGTCATTCCCCATGGCAGTGCCATGTGTGAACATGTCTGGCTCGGGACAATGAGGCTTCTGACTACAATGATTCCAACTGTGCTTTTTACCATGGTTTCCGTTAATAAATATCAAGAAACTACCAATAAATTCAAATATTTATTTAAGCTTCATGAACAAATCAAGTGCGTTGCTCACACATGTACTAGCATTGAATTAAAAAGGCTCTATGTTTCTGCTTAAGCACCCAAGACACCTAGGCGCTAGGTTAGATGATTGTCATACTCATAAGGGTCCCACTTAGGCTACTTAATGGGCACAATATTTGCCGCTTATTGCTTAAAAGTTGAAAGGCCACTTTTTGGGATGGATCTGCCTTTATCTCAGTTTAGTTGAAAAACTTCTATGAATGATAGTGTAGTTTCTACTTGGTATACATGCTATTTCTCTCTCTGCACTTCTATCTATCTGTCTCTCTCTCTCTCTCTCTCTCACTTTCTGTCTGTCTATATACGTATTGATTAAAGCCATATGTAGACTAGATTATGTGTGAGTATAATTATTATTTTCTATTTATAATTAAAACTGATGTGAACCATGTGATATTCAGATATTAAATTTATACACAAAGATCAGCAAATTCGACATAAATGACAGAATAAGAAATACATATCATCTCTCACTCTATATATGTAAATATGTGTATGTGTATATATAATGTATCATACTGTGCTTAAAAAAGCGCCCCAGGCAGCCGCTTAAGCGCCCAAGGCTCCCAAGCGCTTAATTTGGGAAGTAAGCGCTCAGCTAGGTGGCTTCCATTAGCACCTGCCTTTTCCCGTCTAGGCACCTTAATATGCCGCTTAATGGGCCCGTTTTTTGCCACATAGGCCACTTTATGGGCTGCTTTTTGGGATTTTTTTGCTGTTATCCCCATTTGGTTGAAAACAACATCTAAGTATGCTTAGTTAGTAGTTTCTACTTCATACACAACATTTATCAAAATTTATATAGACAAGAAGTAGTGGTCGTATATTCATACATGAATACTATTTTTATATGAGCTGTTTATGCTTATAAATTCACAATACTCTTTACTTAATTTTTATAGTGCTAGTTTTCTTATAATGGTATGTACATTTCATTTACTGTGATGTAGAACCTACTGTGTTATATGCTTATATACTTATATACTTACAACACTGTTTACTAGTGTTTATATTGCTAGTATTCATTTCTATTTGATTATTTATTATATTTTCATAAAATAAATTGCTGCCTGCCATATAATTATTGTATGAATTTAATATATATCTACATATACATGATATATATGTCTATATATATGTCAATACCTGCTTTTTAGAAAAGTGTCTGTTTAAAGCACCCGCGCTGAAGCGTTCACAAGGTCTATATATATCTACATATACATGATATATATGTCTATATATAATTATTGTCCGCCCACTCCTGCTTCCCGCTTTCTGTATACATTGGTATGCTATAATTTATATATGAAGCATGTTTATAAACCATAAAAAAAGGTACATATCCCATCTAGTGCTTAAGCGATTACAAAGTTCCTGCCACTTGCTTCACACTTTGTGCTCTTTAATACTTATGTCTTCCACAAAAATATACCTCTTTGTCTGAAGTGCCCCTTGCTGAACTCGAGGCAGTATTTTTGATGACTGATCTCCTATGTATGATTCCCACTCTATACCTATCAAGCTTCTTATAATCTCTCCACTGCACGTCTTGTTGGAACGATTTGTTTCTTTGTGGACTTTATTCATTAAGAATATAATATAGTTTGATGTGTCGTCCATCTTGTTGAACTTTCCTTTCAATGTGATTGAAGTTTTATAAGCAAATAATATCTTGTTGCATCATCTTTATTTCAAACATCCTTATGCACTTGAGCTTCCATGTAAGCGTGGATTCGATGGTGAACATGCACATTATAGGGTCTTGACTCAACCTTCGAGCTTCTTGCGATGGTCGTAACTTAGTACAAATATAAAGATGCTTTTGTTGCCATTTTTGCCGCTAGCTTCAACCCTGCAAATGCTTGCTGCTGTGACGCTTTAGACCTATATTCAAAATTTTATTTCTTCTGTCAAACTGTCAATAAATCTTTATGCTTCTAAGTCCCACAAAGAAGAACGATCTCAAGTTGGTAGATACTTATTTATTCTCTTAATGTTTATCTGAATAGTTTTAATAACCATACACTCAGGTGCTTGGTATTAAACTATTAATATCGGTGCTTCAACTGCTAAGTTCCCCCTTTATATCAAAAGCCACAGACCATTTTTGTGCTCTTAACAAATAACGACCTTAAATTTGAAGATTCTATGTTCAAGTTGTAAGCCATTTTAGTCTACTAACCTATAATGAGGAGCTATCCTCTTGTCAATTCATCTTGTTAGCTGGTGACACATGTAGGTTTATGTAATAGCATTTCATCTTGTAGTAATATTTATTTGATTTTATAACTTCTTTGTCAGAATTTGTTAGTTGCAATGAATTACATAGTCTGTTTTACACCATATTTAGTTATCTCCATTCAAATTTCTGGTTTGGTTTCTAGACAGATTGATAACAATTAGATGTTTTGTGAGCATACACCAATGCACAAACGGTCACATTTTTGTGATTGTACCATGAACCACCACATTTTCCTTATTGTATTCTGATTATTATCTATTTACTAATTTTGCTGAACACCAGATTCGTGGGGCGAGCCATTTCCAGCTGTTTGTCCTGACTGGGACTTAATTATTGCCAGTGACATCCTTTTATGTAAGTTTTGTCTCTAGTGTAGATGCTTTCATAGTGTTTTGCTTACTTTTGCTGCTGTTGTTACAATATCTGATCTTTGTGCAGATGTCAAACAGTACCCTAGTTTGATAAAGACCATTTGCTTCCTGCTAAAAGGCTATAAGCCTGCTATCCTGGATGAAGTCAATCCAGATAATGGGAGAATTGCTGCTAAGATAGGTGAGATAAGTCGTTCATATTCAGGGTCAGATATTTATCAGGTTTTTTGTTTCTGTGTCATTCATATCAGGCTTCATCACTCAAAACCTCTATATTTGGCTTTATATATATATATGTTTCCATGATAGTCATATCTCTGGACCTTCCAAGATCCCTCATTTCCTTCCATCTCAAGGTTATTATAGTTGGCGGTACTCGTACTGCTGCTACGCCACTGCCACCTTCACTATCACCTCTGCCAATGCCATGATATCCAAAACCACCATCTCCATCTACACCATTACTATCTCATTCCACTACAATTGTTTCCACCACCAATGTGATGTCAACTTATATACCAGTGCTATCTCCACCATCTCTTGCACTAGATTGAGGAGAGGGGGGGGGGGGTCACGGGGAGAGCTGGATGCAGCAGGATGGAGGCTACTGTAGCAACACCGGTGGCATGGAGGCAGTAATGGTGGTAGCCAAGACAACTGCTGGGTAGCTCTTTAATGAGAGTCACAAGGTGGTGTCCGTGGTTGCAATCATGGTTGTGGTTGTGTTGCTCATATCTAGTTGTAAACTGATATAAAGAGATCATTCTTGTGTGAAATTAAAACATGGGCTAGCAAACATCTTGGAGGCTTATAGCCAGCCTGATGTAAATTGACATACACCTGTCAGTGTGCCTCTCAATTGGAGGTTTGCAATGTTTATTTCTAGTTTACCTAAGCCTAAAATTTTGGGTTGTAGACCTCTTATAGGATGGTCTGCTGTACGCTTGTTGTATATGGCATGCAGGTTGTGGGGTGGTGCTGGCGTATGCTAAACTTCTTAAATGAGCCAGTGTACTGCCACTTTCTAAAATGTCTGGCATATGTTGTGTGAATACTGGTATACAACCAACCACAATGACAACCATCTCCACCACCTTCTTATGATTATTAGGACTTGCCCACTAACTGTTTTCGTATCCTCCACCAATGCCATCACAATGTCACCTTAATTATACCATGTGTACCTCACCTAAACTTGAAACTTCAGGCAACCCTGGCAGTGGAGGGGTGGTTGAGATTGGGTTCAAGTTTGTGGGGGGAGAACCAGAGGTGGAGTTGGTGGAGGCATTGGCACTACAGTGCCACGTTGGTGAAGATGCAACAGTGGCGGCAACAACAATGTGGGCATGGTGGGATGGGGGATAAAGGCAGTATGGGAAGATTGTTAGCCCTTGGAAGTGCTAAAACCAAATACGGTTGTTTTTTAGTGTTAATGCTCATTAGGAACTGCCCTTCATGCAAAAATTTGAATTTATTTGTCTGCTAAATATCTCTTACTGTGTCTAGGAATGGATGTATCATTGTGCAATCCGGAATTCGTAATGAGCTGGCGCCGGAGGATTGGAAAAGAGGACGAAACACTTTTTTTCAAGGGATGTGAAGATGCAGGTCTAGCTGTAAAGCATCTCGGTGCCCGTGTTTATAGCATTTGCTGCGCAAAGGATGCTGCAAATTATCACGTTGAAGTCAAGTGCTCTTTTCTTGTGGGGCGTGGGGGTGAATTAGTGGGGAATGGGTTGCTATCAACTAAAGTTTCTTGATAGAGAGGCATCTGATAAATAGTGTTATTAATCCATGCAATCTTTGTCTTCGAAATGATACAAAGCACACCACTTTCTTACCAGTCTATTTTATAAATGACTGGTAAAAAGAGTCCATTCCACATGGAAATAGAATCTGCTACATTTTTGTAGGGATACTTGGTAATGCACACCTGATGCCTCTACCCAATGTTTCAACAGAAGAAACCTTTTCTGTTTTATATAATGACATTTTTGTTAGGCTTGTCAAAAAGGTCCAGTCCGTTGAAGACCAATTTGTCTTGATAATCAATATCTATTGCTTTGACTTAGTCCACAAGGGTTGACACGCAGATGATCTCCAAGTTAGCCCCATTTCATACAAAAACCCAGATTGTGATTGAACTCTAAAAGGTGTCACGTTTAAGTCGTTCTTTTAGATCTTTCTTTTATGATGAACTCGTTCTCGTTAGATTTGATTCTCATTTTGGGATGTTGTAAGATTTAGCATTATGTTTGTAGTCTATTGGGTTGCCGTGTTGAGATCTTGTCGCTTTCCTGTCAAGAGTACTCAGTTGGATTTTATGGGGTCCTTTTTTAGATAATCCTACTCGTATATATTAATAGTCAATTCGAAGATGCAACCACGAAATCTGGATAGAATCGCAAACATCAGAGATTGATGCCGCCAGAAGTGGCCCAAGGACAGTGAAAAAGCTGCTCAGAGATGTTTCAGAGTAGCTGCTAGAGAGATGGAATCCTCTCGACAACTCACATATACTAACGGGATTTTGATGTTTACAAAATGAGGCTAGGGTCTCCTTAGAACAACCCCGTCAAGTTATATGGTAAAATGAGTGAAGAAGCAACATTTGTAGTCATGTGGTGAGTTTTGTGACCAAAAGCAGTGGGATGCTCATATATTGGGATAGAACCGCAAACAGCAGAGATCAATGGGGCTAGAAGTGGCCCAAAGACGGTGAAAAAGCTGCACGAGATGTTTTAGAGTAGCTACTAGGGAGATGGGATCCCCTAAACAACCTACAAATACAAAGTAACGAGATTATGATGTTCACAAAATGAGGTTGGGCTCCTAAGAACAACCCCTGTCAAGTTGTATGGTAAAATGAGTGAACAAGCAACGTGGTGAGTTTTTTTGACCAAAAGCAGTGGAATACTTATATATATCAATAGTCAAACAGAAGATGCAACCACAAAATCTGAATGGCACGACAAACTTCAGAGATCGAGGGGGCCCAAAAGTGGCCCAAGGACAGTGAAAAAGCTATACTAGATGTTTCAGAGTAGTTACTAGGAAGATGGGACCCCCCTAGACAACCAACAAATACTAAGTAATGAGATTATGATGTTCACAAAATGAGGTTGGGTTCTCCTTAGAACAACTCTCTCAAGTTATATGGTAAGATGAGTGAAGAGGCATTTGTAGTCATGTGGTGACTTTTGTGACCAAAAGCAGTTGGATGGCAACACCATTACATAGTGTTGGCATCATCAAAGTTTTTTTTTGGTCCACATTGACAAAGGTGATATAGCCCAACGAAGCCTGGTCGTAATCATTTGGTGAAAGTATAAAGGTTTAGGGGTTGGCTTCAGAGGTGAAGAATCTAGTCGAATAGATATTTAGTAATAATCTGAGTAATAAAGCTATTTCAATATCTATAAAATTCTTTGTTTTGTTGTAGCCAAATGTGCCATGTAACATCAGTCATTAGACGAAACCAATGATTATAAAGTTATGGGTCATGCACGCCACGTTGTTAGAGAGTGCAAATTCTAAGTGTGCTTATATATCATCAGAAGCAGAGATGCCATCGCAAAATTTGAGTTCCTCTTGGCTCTGGAAAATGTGCTATGAGAGAGAGTGTGATCATTCACATAGGGACATATGAAGGTTATGTATACCCATGTTTGTGTCCGTTGTTGTCCATGAGTAGTTTACTTGGGCCTACAAGCCGAAGGAGGATGGGTACTTTAGGTGGACACTAGATGTATTGATTGTTTTAAGACCAAAGTCTGTTCTATGACTATAGTGATTGAGGAAATGATATGCTTTTGAAAAACTAAATTTGTCCTATCAAATCTAAGTTATTTTATTGTTATTGTAGGGTTCGATAATGAGGTGTGGGATTGCATTGCGATGGTTCACGTACAGACATATGTATGCAAAGTTTGTTGTTTCTACAACTATGTAGCACTTTTATGCATATTCAAGATCTATGTACTTAATGTTATTAGGAATATAGATATTGGGATTGTATTGAGCAAGTCGATCGTAAGCAGAGTAGGAGACTATGTGTCCGTCTAATATTTAATAAGCATTCAAGTATAAGGGGGAGTGATAATGGGACATTCAATATAGTGCCGTCCCTTGAGATTGTATCTTCACGAGTAGAAGCATGTAACTTCGTAATATTACGTGGTTTGTGCATATAGTATTTTGTTCGAAAATAGCTAGACCAAGTGTTATTTTATTCACAAATGAGTGAGGCTAATACCTTATTGAGCATACAAAAGGAGTGCAGAAGTTCATTAAGCCCCAACCGTCATTTTTTTGCGTCTCCATATGGTCTGTTGGTGGACCATAAGTAGTCTTTTGTCATTAAAGTGATCCCAGAAAAAATCTGGGCAGATTTTGTCAATTTGTAGTTCTATCTTTTTTTCTGGGAGTGGTATGCAATTGATAAAGTAGAGGGTATACCACTAAGTGATGCAAATCAAGGTAAGCCGTCTAACACAACTTCGTCATTTTGTTTTTCCAAGCTATTACTTGTGTTGCAAACTTTAAATATTGGTTTGCCTGACTAAAGGCTTACCAGGTGAGAGCAGAACCCATGTACTTTACGGAGGAAGTTTCAGCGTTATAGTTGATCATATAGCTGAAACAGTACAGACCATCATATAAGGTATTAATATCTATCGATGTGGATTTGTAGAAGTTGATCTTGAGGACCCTAACGTGTTAAACTGTACCTAAAATGCACACAAAATTTATGATATTTTACTTATTTAATGAATATAATAATGTTTGTCCGTAAAAGTGGTGATATTTCAATATTTGCTGTGTAGAGTTACAACTTCACGCACAATTTAGTTTTTTTAATAAGGAGTTGGAACATGTAAGCTGAATAGAGGTAACAATTGGGACGTAACTAGCGGAGAGTTGACCTTATCCCATGTCATTTGTACTTTTGAAGTAACCTAAAGATATTCCGCTCACAAATATGGAGAGTTGACATGTACTAATAAATTTTCGGTTCCATTTGATCCATTCGCAGGGAAAATTATATACCTCAATGCAAATGAAAAATAATTCCAATTGATAAAGTTTTTTCATAGTCAAGTTTTGAGGATAAGAAGAGGTATTCTTCTTTATGCCGTTAGCCATAATATAAGTGTCTTCGATACACCTACTCATAAAAAGTAGTTTGTTCAATACTTATCATTTTTTTCACATATGGTTGTAGGGTTGTATATGGGTACGGGAAGATCCACCGACCCGTAAATCTGGACCTTTTACAAACCCGTCACGGGTCTAAATTTTTGGACCCGCGTACCCATAGACCTGCATACCCTTGAACCGCATATAAGAGGGTCTAATGGGTATGTTTGGACCTATACTCGCTAGACTCGTGTATCCGCTATAGATATATAACTACTTAAAAATATGTTGTTTATATCATACATTACTACTATAACTAATACAAGACTTGAAATTATATCATATTTTAATTAAAATAAGGCCGAGACTAGTCATGTCATGGAGAATTTGCTATTCTAATTGCAATCATAAGCAACATATATAAATTTAAAATTAAAATCTTCACATGATATAATATATAATTAAAACACTATGACAATAATTATAATTATGTAAACAATTAACTCAACTAATCTTCAATTTAGAAAATATTATATTATTTAATATAACTATTACATCTGAATAACATGTATAATAATAGGCTGTTGTATTAAAATATATATAACATAGTCATAGTTTTTCTTATATAAACAATATGATGTTTTATATAAAATCACTTATCTGCATATCCACACTGTGTACCCGTTATTATAGGGGTAAGAGTATGGTGCGAGTCTAAATTTTTATTATGCAGGTCTAGAATCGGAACCAAACCCGCTAAATTAAATAAGTATATGCACTACTACAGAAATAGCATTCAGTGTCGCTTTTCTGGGCGTCGGTTATTAAGGAACACGGACGCCTTATATTAAAGGTGTCGGTTATTTAGAAGAACCGGCGTCTATATTCAAAGACCAGCCAAACACGGGTACCGCTTTGTATACATCGTCGGTTGTTTATAAAAAACCGACGCATAATGTCATCCAATTTTCGAGCGAAAAAAATAATGTCACTTTCGGCGTCGAGTCTGTAGTTAAAACACCGACGCTTATGTGCGATGGAAATTTGCGCGAAAAGTGTCCTTTTCCGCGTCGGTCGTCCTTTAATCACCGACGCTGAAGGTGGTTCCCGCCAAACATTTTCACGAAAATATCGTCCAAATGGACGTCGGATGTTGCGAACGACCGACGGTAAAGATGTTTAGGCGTCGGTTTTTGTAAACAACCGACGCTATTTGGGAACTTCATAACCTTCGATCGCCCGACTCTTCCCCTTTCTTATGTTTCATTGCTACCCTATTTCCCTATTGCGGCGATTTCTCCGGCGATTTCTCTGCTGCTGGTACTAGTTTTTCTCCGGCGCTTCTCTCCGGCGCTTCTCTCCGGTGCCCCATCTCCGGCGTCCCCTCTCCGGCGCCCCTCTCCGACGCGTTTCTTCTCTGGCACCCCTGCTGCCCGCCCTGCTGCTCCAACCGCCTGCGCCGCCGCCACGCCTGACAACCGGCGCCGCCGCAACACCTGGTGCCCACCTGCCTGCCACGCCTGAGAACCGGCGCCGCCGTACCCCCTTCTCCTTCTCCTCCGCCTAGCCGCCGCCTGCCTGCCGCCGCCTGGCCGCCTGCCTGCCTGCTGCGGCTGACGCTCCTGCTCGTCGGAGTCACTGCCGCTGGTTCTGGAGCTCGTCGGCCGCCACCCACGTACTCAACCAGCTCGACCTCACCCTACTCTTCTTGCCCAGGTACCTGCAGACCTACCCAGGCGCGAAATTGGTTCTTTATGTGCTGACCTAATCTGCTTGCCTAATCTGCTTGCACGAAATTGGCTCCCTACTCTGCTTGCTTAATGTGCCTAATCTACTTTAAGTGGTCCTAATATCATAACATGATAGTTTTATTATATGATTTGTGGCACTTTAGGGTGTATATACATGCAAATTAAATAAGTGATAGATGTTGGATTTTTGTCAAGGTTTCTTGAAGATTGAATAAGTGATAGATGCTGGATGTTTATTTATTTCATCTATCCATGTTGCCTATAGTTTATAACATTGCATTGTGAATTATTGCATGTTTGAAACTATGAAATTCTTGATTTATTAGATGATATTCAAGAAAACCCTAGTTTGATGAGCATGTTGTTAATCATGTTAATTATGATTCTTCTATATATTCTGATGTCATTATATAATTATGTGATCCCAACAAATAAAATTGAATTAGAATGATTTCATGAATTATAGGGTTTATATAAGAATGACAACACATGTATTTGTTGGCCTAGAAACCCGTCCAAGATTTACTCAGTAGGAGTAAATCTTGGATAGTCCCCAGTTTGGGACTGTTCTTGAACACCTACTCTCACTTAGGATGTAAGTGTATAATGTGTATTGGGTTTTCGAGAAAATTTCGGTAGCATTTCCCCGTTTGTTCTCTAAGTACATATGTACTTAGAGAACAACGGGGAAATGCTGCCGAAATTTTCTTGAAAACCAAATACACATTATACACTTACATCCTAAGTGAGATTAGGTGTTCAAGGATGGGATAGGTGGTACACATTTATTATATATAAGATTGACATCAAATGTGTTTGTTGGCCTAGAAACCCGTCCAAGATTGACTAATATATACTTGTTTCCTAATATATACTTGTTTAAAAGGTTAACTGATGTTATACAACTTTTTCTGAAAATATATAACATCGTTATATGTACTTACACTTTGTTAATACTAATATTGTGCAGTCTCTGTCTTCCCATAACAATGACTATGAATTGGGCCTCTATGTCAATGTTAACGTTCCCTATTGAAGAACAATTGGACATCATCCTAGATGATCGTTCCTTAAACCAATTGGTCATACCCAAACATTGGCGTTTTCTAAAAGGAAGACACTACATGCCTGGTAAAGTGACCCTAACTTTTGGAAATTATTCACATGTAATCGAGGTTGAGTATGATTTGGCGGGAAATCTTGTATCAAAATCCGGTTGGCGTGATTGGATTGGAGAGCTGTATCTGGTCCGTTGGAATAGGCTTTTTCTCCGTCCAGTTGGCGATAATTCCATCAAAGTTTGGATAACCAACAACAACTGTGAGACCCCCGATCATCTTCTGCGGTATGAGCGCACGGCGTCGGATATCATCTATGAGGAATCTGAATCTGAATCTGAGGCGTGATTGGATTGGAGAGCTTCGTGACACAGCTTCATCATCAAAAAGAAGTTATTGATGCATGCGGGACCATGTTGGTGTAGTATTTAGTTGTCTATCTATCTAGACTTGTCTGTATTAATAGTTTTTTTAATTATGCGCATGTTTAGGGGTACACCAACCCCTTTGTTTAGTTATTGTTATAACTAAAGTGTGTGTTCCCATGAATGGAACTGTAAGTTGCTACATGAATGCTTATAACTGAAGTGTGTGTTCCCATGAATGTTCCCATTTACATGATTACACTACTATTTTCTCATATTGTCTTGCCTAAAAAAAAATTCTTTTATTGTTTAGTCTATTTTAATACGACATACTTGCTTATATCTTTCTTAATGATGAACTGTAATACGACATACTTGCTTATATACTTGTTTCCTAATATATACTTGCTTTCCTAATATATACTTGCTTTCTCTGATCATAGAATGGATAGATCATGGATGTCCATTCGTAATCGTTGCACCCCAGAGTTTATATCTGGTCTTGATCAGTTTATTAGATTTGCCGAGGAACATAGGAAAAAACCTACAGATAGGTTCTACTGTCCATGTAGGCATTGCGGCAACAACTTGAAAGTCAACACTGGTGAGGAAATCAAAAGTCATGTCATGTGCAACGGGATTGTACAAGGCTATACAGAATGGCACTGGCATGGAGAGATTTCAAAATCGAATCCAGTAGATGTCAATAGCAGTGCTTGGGTGGAAGAAGAAATTGCCTCCGATGACGTAAATGTGAACGAACCAGTTCCAGCAGACATTGTTGATGCGATGCTGGATAGTTGTAGGGTAGAGCACTCCGATCCACCTCCTATCTTTACAAACATTGTGCATGATGCTGAGATACCATTATACACAGGCTGTGCTAAGTTTACGAAGCTTAGCGCTGTGCTGAGATTGTATAAGTTGAAAGCTAACAATAGATGGAGCGACAAAAGCTTCACTGAATTGTTGACTTTGTTGAAAGAAATTCTTCCTGAAGGAAACGAGCTGCCAATCTCAACATACCAGGTAAAGAAAATGTTGTGCCCAATGGGAATGGAGGCCAAAAAGATACACGCATGCCCGAATGATTGTGTATTATTTCAAAAGGACTATGTAGATTTGAAAGATTGTCCAAAATGTGGTGCGTCACGATATAAATTGACGACTTCGGGGGAGTCCAAAACTGGTTCTCCTGCCAAGGTGTTGTGGTATCTACCTATAACATCACGGTTTCAACGCTTGTTTGCAAATCCGAAAGATGCGAAGAATTTGAGGTGGCATGCAGATGTTAAGAAAAATAATGATGGGATCCTACGACATGCGTCTGATTCCCCACAGTGGAAGAAGATTGATGTATTGTTCCCTGAATTTGGTGAAGAAGTCAGGAATCTAAGACTTGGGCTTTGTACAGACGGGATGAATCCGTACGGGACATTGAGCAGCCAACATAGCACTTGGCCAGTCATGCTTGTTATATACAATCTTCCTCCCTGGCTGTGTATGAAAAATAAGTACGTTATGTTGTCATTGTTGATATCGGGCCCTAAACAACCCGGAAATGATATCGATGTTTATCTTGAACCTTTGATTGATGACTTAAAGAAACTTTGGGCTGAAGGTGTGATGACCTATGATGCTTCAGCAAGAGAGACATTTCGTTTGCATGCTATGTTGTTTTGCACTATTAATGACTTTCCGGCATATGGGAATTTGTCTGGATATAGTGTCAAAGGAGCTAAAGCGTGTCCTATATGTGAAGAAAACACTGATTCAATAAGACTAAAATATGGCGGCAAGACTGTATATCTTGGTCATCGAAGGTTTCTTTCAAAATTCCATCCGTATCGTAGGAAGCGCAAAGCATTCAATGGATGGAATGATGAACGGAGTGCACCTAAACCTATACCAGGGGATGTTGTTTATGAAAGAGTAAAAGACATTGTCAATGAATTTGGTAAGAAATCATAATGTAGTATGGCCACACGGAGTGACAATTCTTCATTCAAAAAGAAGTCAATATTTTGGGATCTTCCTTATTGGAGTTCTTTGTCAGTCAGGCATTGTATCGATGTAATGCACGTTGAGAAAAATGTCTGTGATAGCATCATTGGTACTCTATTAAATATACCAGGTAAGACTAAAGATGGGATAAAATCCAGACTGGACCTACGTGAAATGGGAATAAGGTCAGAATTAACAGAATTACGTGAAATGGGAATAAGGTCAGAATTACGTGAAATGGGAATAAGGTCAGAATTAACAGAATTACGTGAAATGGGTAATAAAAGAACATACTTACCTCCCGCTTGTTACACGTTGTCTAGAAAGGAGAAGAAAACTTTTTGTGAATGCTTGGTAAATGTTAAGGTGCCACATGGTTACTCATCCAACATCCGTAGATTGGTATCAATGAAAGATCTGAAGTTGATAGGTCTTAAATCTCATGATTGTCACACTCTAATGCAACAAATATTGCCCGTGGCAATTCGATCTATATTGCCGAAGCATGTAAGGTTTGCAATTACCAGACTTTGTTTCTTTTTCAACAGTCTATGCAGCAAAGTTATTGACCCTGATACTCTCGATAATTTGCAAAGAGAAGTGGTTGTTACCCTATGTCATCTTGAGATGTATTTCCCTCCTTCGTTCTTTGATATCATGGTACATCTTGTTGTCCACTTGACTAGGGAAGTGAAAATCTTGGGACCGGTTTTCTTGCATTGGATGTATCCCTTTGAACGATACATGAGCGTTTTTAAAGGTGATGTTTGAAACCGTTATCGTCCTGAAGGGAGTATTATTGAAGGTTATGTGGCGAGAGAGGTTATGGATTTCTGCAATGACTTTCTCAGTGGTAATGACACTCCTGATAATGACAAGAATATTGAGGAGGGCAAAGGAATTTTGGGATCACGGGTGAAAGTAATCAGCCGTGAGCAGTTGGAACAAGCTCACTTGTATATTTTACATAATATGGACGAAGTGAGTGTTTATATCGAGGAACATACCAATTTCATAAAGAGACAACATCCTCAAGCAAGTTCAATGTGGCTTGCTAGAGAGCATAATAAGACTTTTACTAAGTGGTTTGAAGATAAAGTCTTACATCAACTATCTCAAACACCAAATGATATTACAGAAACTATCAAATGTCTCGCCTTTAAACCAAAACCGAATGTTATGTCTTATGAAGGGTTTGACATTAATGGATTCACATATTACACAAAGCGCCAAGATGATAAGAGTGTCGTCCAAAATAGTGGGGTCACTCTTCAAGCGTCAACTATGTACTTTGCAAGTGCAAAGGATAAGAGTCCACGTGAAGCTAAAATGTCATATTACGGTGTCATTGAAGACATTTGGGAGTTTGACTACATAGATTTCAATATTCCGCTCTTTAAATGTAATTGGGTTGATAACACCAAAGGAGTTATAGTGGATGAATTGGGTTTCACTTTGGTGAACTTTGAAATGATTGGCGAGAAGGCTGAACCATTCATATTGGCATCACAAGCAAAACAAATATTCTATATCGATGATCCTGTAAATGATAAATGGTCGGTTGTTCTTCATGGTAAAAGACAGTTCATTGAAGATCCTATAGATGAAGAAGAGTACTATGATAAGTATGATGACTCCAGTCCATTCTCAGTTGGGTTGCCAACTCCACAAAATATTGAAGCTAATGATGACTTATATGTGCGCGGAGATCACAATGAAGGATTGTTAATTGATAAAAGATCACAATTTTAGAGACATGTATGTTTATACAAATGGTAAATGTTTTCCTTTTTCTAATTTATACAAATGCTAAATGTTTTCCTTTTTCTAGTTGATACAAATGCTAAATGTTTGCCTTTTTAATGACATTTTCAGATGGCTGACCATGATGAGAATGATGTTCATGATGAGCATGAAGTCCATGATGAGCATGTTGTCCATGACGAGCATGGCGAGGATACCAATGTAAGTTCTAAAAACATATCCTGTATTTCTATAAAATTCATTATCTTCTAGTTATGTCATATATCCTATATTTCTATATTGGCCTAATTCAGTGTGTTTATTTTTGTCAAATTTTAGGTTGATGATGCACATGTACCCACTGAAGCACTGGAGCAACTTGATGCGCGGAGAGGACATTCCAACTCGAGATATCGTCTACCGTTTCCTCCTCCTCCGCAGTAATATCCTCATCTCTAAACGTTTCTCGTAGGATTCTGAACCCCTCCCTTCCCTCTACTACATCGAAGCCATGCCGCAGTTGAACCCTTTCGCCGAGCCCTACCCGGCCAAGCAGGCGTCGCCTGAAGCACCACCGTCGTCGTCGTCTCCACCTCCATCGCAACTTGCTGTGCTAGTCCTGACAGTTTATCACCCCACATGCCTTCCTCCTCAGTTCCTGCCGCTAGACGACCACACAATGGATCCAAGAGGATTGCAGGCGTTCGCCAAAGACTATAGGCTGAGTTAACTCAATAGTTAACTCAGCCTATAGTCTTTGGCAAACGCCTGCATATCCTCTTGGATCCATTGTGTGGTTGTCTAGCGGCAGGAACTGGGGAGGAAGGCATGTGGGGTCATAAACTGTAAGATATAATTGGGATGTTGATAGTGATGATGAATGATACTTTGTAAATGAATGTTTCTGAATGTTAAAACATGTATTTGAATGATTCTATATGTGTGAACGTGACAATTGAATTGATGTCTGAATGTATCTACTTGTGTGAATCTTTTTATGTTAATTTTGCAGGTTTGTGGCCTGTTTGTAGGCTGATATCAATGGATGTCGTAAACCTGCAGTTCAGAAAACTGAACTGCAGGTTCTCATCCTGCTGACCAGCCACAGCAGGCCTGCAAACAGATTTATAAAAAAAAATAGATATAGGCGTCGGTTATTTACCGATAACCGTCAGCACAGACTTACAGCGTCGGTTTTTTGTTGAACACCGACGCCAAAAGTGTTCGCGCTACAGGAAATGGGAGTCATCTAGGACACTTTTCTGCGTCGGTTTTTTAGTATATAACCGACGCAGAAAGCGTCCTAGATGACGCCGTTTTCTGTGGCGCGAACCCTTTTGGCGTCGGTGTTTTATAATAAACTGACGCCTTGATGTTAAATAGGCGTCAGTTTTTTAACCGACGCTGAAGTGTCCAACCTTTTAGCGGCGCCCACATAGGCGTCGTTCAGAAACCGACGCCAAAGGGGGTTAAACAACCGACACTAAAAGGCACTTCTGTAGTAGTGATGTATGAGTATGGCTAGAACCGTATCATACCTACACCGTTTACACCCCTAATAGTTTCATGTGCGAGCTTAAAGATCTTTTGATGACCTTGTACATGTTGTTGATGAGGCCGTCTAAATTGGTCGATATATGTTAGATTTCAATTATTTTTGACGAGAGAGATATGTGTTTGGTTGAATATGGAAATAGATTGCAATATGTTGCTCAATTGTCTGATGTGATAAAAATGTTGATATAATTAATCTTGACCAAGTTCCAACATTTTAAGAGAATGGCAAGTGGAACCCATCAAGCTTATCCGATTTATCCGAGCCCAAATGGAAAGTCATTGGTTTGATTTCAACCATTACGAAGAGAGCCGTAGAGACTGTGGGTGTTTGATTTTGTTTTTTAAAACAATGTTCTTATTAAGCTTAAAGAGATAGGATTTACACGTATAATTGAATGTAGTTTGGTAAGGGTCTGCGTGTGCTTTATAATTTATACTCTTTTGTAGGTGTTGTGATTGCCAATCAAGTGAGTGTAGACTAAAGTGCGTCTATTTTGGCCATTACAAAGTGTAACATATCAAAACTTAATGTGACTCCAGGAAATCTGATCCCTTGGATGTGATGCCTATTTGTTTAGACCTTAAGTTCTGGCCAAACAAGGATACACCTAAACAATAATACACTTTGTTACCTTGACGAATTTTACATACACATAATGAGTAACTCAGGTAAAAACCCTAACTAAGGTTACATGAAAATATAATCGTACCATGAATTTATGATCCATGATATGACGATGAAAAGAATATTTGGAACCTAAACCCTAACTTGGAGTTGACTAACTCTAAACTATACATCCTTGATGACATTCATGAATACATTTGTAACATTATGTGCTTAATCGTATAATACATCTCAACACATATGGAATGCACGTAATAACGTAAACATGACTTAATATGTAATAAGTTCATTAAATATGTACCACATGTCACAACTACATTAATATGCAACTAATGACTTAAATGTGTATAGTTGGTAACTAGAGACGAATAACTATAAATGAATGATTTCCATGGACAATAATGTGATTGATAGATATATTGTGACAATAATTAGATGTTTAATGCAAGTGGAGATAACTAATGTACTTTATCTAATTTAGTATTTTATTAATGGAGATAATGGGTTTTATGAACAAAATACAACAATTCATACAAAATAATATCATGTAACTTTGATGGCAGTAAGATGATGATAATTGGACTCTAAATCATAAATATTGATAACTAATGTGATGTATGATAATTACTATTAAGATAATTGAGTTAAATGTTAATTGTATTAGAACTCATAAAAGGAAACATCAAAACTAAAGTATATCTTTAGAATCATATTCCTTTGATCCCAATTAGCTTGGGTGCTAAGTTTGAGATTAATTGAATAAGCATAGATGTCTTAATTTCATTAAGGAAAGAAAGATAGAAGTGCATATCTAAAATAATAAATAATATAATGCATGAATCCACAAGAAGAAACTTATAACAATTTTAGAGTCTACACCCTCAAATTAGTCTAGGTGTCAAAATTTATGTTTGAGCCCTCAAACAATTACGGAAAGAAAATATATGAAATAACCCCTAAAATGCTAATTAAATTTTTTGAAGCCGCCAATTTCCTATAGTTCTTGATTTCCTATTTATCACAATGTCATGTTATGATTACTTGGTTTTCAAAATTCTAGTTCTACACCAATATTTCCTAGCTATCAGATCATGATCCAAAGGTAGCGAGTTTATCTCCTAGCTTGGGTCAGATCACTTCTTTTCCCACACAATACATGCAATTTTCTCTTTGCAATTTCTCTTCTCTCTCCCTCATCTCTCCATCTTTTAATTTTCCTTGGATCATCTCAAAACTGACAACCCATAAATCCTAGGAGTTTGAGGCATCCATGCCCAAGTCGCATGTAACCCCCTTCTTCCCTTATTTCTATATGTTCTCCTTTCTCTCAATCTTCTCACTTCCTTGTATTTCCATACCTCCTCCAAAACCCTCTCGAGACCATCGTGTCACCTTCAGAAGTCGTGCTATGAATCACATGTGGCTCCATTCTCTCCAGAGAATACCCCACGAATACAACCCACCTACACCGTAGAACTTAGGTTGGGGGCTGAGACTTCTAACCTCCACGAGGCCCGACGAAGGCTTGGATGATTCAATCTCATCCACTACAAGCTTCTTATACCATCACTTCAACTAAAATGGGTGAAATCATTATTTTCTCAATTTCCTCTTTTTACTTCTTAAATTCAGAAACACAATTTGAACTCTGCTGAGTTTTCTTTGGTTCATCATGTTTTCTTAGTGCTTGGCTTTGACATGATGTCTTTGATGTTTATACAATTTTGACTGTCGTTGTTTTCCTTGCCTTGGTGATACAACTTCTCCATCCATGACTAGTCTGGGTGGAAAGGGATTTATTGGTTTCTTGACCACAACATTGTTGGATCTAGGGCTCTAGAGGGGGGGTGAATAGAGCTACAAAATTTCTCACAATATAGATTAGACCTTCAAATTATATCAAACTGAAGCCAATAGCTTTAGTGCAATTTAAAGTCCTAACTAACAAACATAGCAAGGATGAGAGGAATTGATAACAAACACTTGACAAGGTGATGTAGAATGGTTCCACACTTCAAACTAGAAGTGAGTCAGTCCACTACCTAGAGAGGTCAACCTCTAGGATTTTGCAAGTGCTTTTCTCTATATTATCACCAATAAGATTACAACACAAGACCACCAAAGGACTTACCCATCCAAGCACAAGGAGCAATCCACCTTATCAAGGACTTACCCACTTTTCAAGAGTCTTCAACCTTCTTCCAAGGTCTTACCCACTCAAGCACAAGTCTTCAGCCTTCAAGGACTTTTCAACTCCTCTTGGATCTTCAGTCTTAGCCTTCTCCTTCACCTGGAGATCACCACCTCTTCATCAACCTTGAAGAGGCACATCGACAACTCCTCCTTCACTCGGGGAAGCTTGCTTCACCTTTTCTTCATGGAGGAAAGGGATAGGGAAGTAGGCGAAGATGAGAGCTTTACATTGAAAAAGGGAGTAGCTCTATTACAATATGCCTAACCCCACTCACAATCACAAAATGAAGTGTAAACTAGAGAGAGAAAGGGGCTCAAGGAGTTGCAACACACTCAACTATAACAAGGACTTAGAGTAGCATGAATGAGCAACCTTGAATGAACTCCTATGGGTCCTATTTATAGATGGGGGTGTTCCCTTGAGTTGAGGATCACTTAGGGTCGAAATATAGCCATTTTCCATAATGCAACAGATCTATTTTCACCAAAATAACTCACCAACGGTTATAATCACTTCTTCTACGTTTTCCATATAGTACATTCGGTTGAGTTTCAATAAAGGTAATTCGATCGATCAACTAAAAGACAAAGCAAAATTTCAAACTATTGGTCGAGTTTGTTCTGATAAACTCGAACGATGATCTAAAATTATATTTGCTCAGTGAGTTGGTCGGTCGAGTTCTGTGAGTGTGCAACTCGATCGATGAATCATCTTCAAAAAATCCATCATAAGATTGGTCGAGTTTCCAACTCGACCGATGAGCAGCCTATGACGAATTTTTGAAGTTGACTTTTGAGTGATTAAACCTTGATATTTTGTATCCCTCATATTTTTCTCATCTTAGTTACACGTCATATCATCAATACAAGTGATGACAAAATTCTTCTAAGGTCGTTTAGAGTAATTTCCCAAATTGCACACTTGCATTGCTTTTGACTTGAACTTGAACAAGCTAGGGCTTGTGTAATTTGATCCTTTTCATGTACCTAAAGCCTGAAATCAATCTTGAACAAACATATTAGATACATAGGAATGGAATGGTTGAGTCATTATCAAAATATGGACAATGTAGAACTCTCAAGTCAATATTCTCCCCTTTTTTGACAATGACAAACCATTCCTCAATCATATTGAAAAGTATATTGAAATTATACATTTGCCTAGTGAATTGTAAAGGGATTCAAGATTTGAATAATGTGAATTTATCCCCCTCAATCTATGCTTACTTTAATCTGCATAGTTAGTCTATCTACACAAAGCAATATAACACATACATACTATATGATCCTTTAGTAAGTCACATGATAAAGCATATAAGAACAAGAAAAGGATCATATAGGCAGTAAAAGCAATATGGTTGAGCTTCAAGATATTGAATTTCTCTCCCCCTTTTGACATTATAAAAAAAGAAGGGGGTAGAAGAGCATAAAAACAAGTCTTCTCCAAGCACAACCAAGCATATATCTAAAACATGCAAACTCAAAAACATACACCAAAACAGAGACGAGAGAAGCAACCAAACTAAGTCATAATCAAAATATAGTGTAGCATGGCACTAACTCATAAGATATAATAGATCAAAGAGTAAGAATGCACAAAATTAATATTACAACCCAGAATGCAAGTTGTCATAAAACAACTACAAGCCAAACCGATGAAAGCTAAAAAGATAAAATAGTACATCTCAGATAATGTGCCCAGATGTTGCTAATACAAAATAGCCTAGTAAGATATATATGACAAAAAACTAGACTAAAAACTAAAAGCAACTAGATATCTAGGTCATCTATATCTACATCATCTACAACATCATCAACATCAGGCTCACAGTCGTCATCTCTGTCTGAAGGTGTAGCAGCATCACCTTCATCTCTGGAGTCACCAGCAAAACCATCAGAGCCATCATCATCAAATGCAAAACCATCATCCTTATCATCATCATCATCCTCGTCAGCATCAACAACCTCCTCATCAGCCTGGTCCGACATCTCTTCATCAACAGAGGGACCGAAACCACGACCGGACTAACAAGCATTCTGCTCATCCCAAGACATACCAAGAGCATGGAGCTCATTGGCCCGTGGGAAGGAAGGAGAAGAACTACCGAGACTGACAAGAAGAGTGGCCAAGGGGCCAGCAGGCAGAGGCAGCACAACAGGGAAAAGTCCACTAGGAGCAGAGGGTGTAGCAACAACGGAAGGTGCAGGTGGAGGGGCTGGGTAAAAGTGATTGTATGTATATGATGCATAATCACTTCTTGGGTAGGGCTCGTAGGCTGGGTAGGGATGTGCACAGGACATGTTCATGTTGGACATGATTGAACATAAGTCCTGATGCAGGTGCTCATGGTGTATGCCTTTTGATGCATCATGTAGCCCATAAGGGTTTCATTTGATACATGAAACGAGGCACATGCAGGTCGGGTAGGATGAGGTGGTGGAGGTGCTCAGGTAGAGGTAGATGTAGAGGTAGAGGCACCAGGTGTAGTGGAGGAGAGGATATGCATTTCTGAATAGTGGTCTCACTGATACAAACTCCTTTCTGGGCAGGTTTGTAGTGAAAGTCGTGGAAAAGAGATTTTCCAATGGCAAACTGGAATAGACCACAAATCAGGTATGGGTAGGGAGGGTGGGTGTCACGGGTGTTCTTACCTGAGTCAAAGTAGGTCATATGGTGGAGGATGTATCTAGACCACTTGACTTTGACATTCTCTAAGAGACAATACATGATCACCGCAGTGTTTTCTGCAATTTCCGTTTGATTTTTCTTTAGATGGATATTGCAGTTGACGACTAGGGCGATGATGCGTCTCTTGAGATCTAAGGCAGAGGATGGAAGGGTGCTCTTCTTATTATAGGGGAATTGAGGCTTCTTCAATGAACGATGGATGCCAGGGAGAGTGAGATTGTATTGCTTGTAGAAAGCCTCAGGCTCAACCAGGTCAAAATACTCGTGGTAATCCTTACGCCAAGTGTCAGTGTCATCAATATATGAAAAGAAGATGTTTAGGGTATCCTTCGAGACTTAGAATTTCTTCTCTATTATAATGGGCACGAGGACTACTTGAATATTAGGTGGGAGTATGAGGATATCGTAATTCCAACGCAAGTTAGCGTAGAATTTGTGAACCACTTTCGTGCTAGTTATGGAATTATTGTAGCACGCACGTTCAACACCCAAGGTAGAAAGATGATGAACGTTAAGAAACTTCACTACTTGATCTATGACCTCTTGGCTTCTAGGTCTAGGCTCAAAGAGGGTGCGAAAAGGGAAAGTATTTTGGGGAAGGAACTCCTTATACCTATTTACAACCTCATTTGAGACAAACAAAGTGTCATTAAAAGAGATCAAGCGAGAAGAGGATGGTGCATTAGCTGGGGCGTCTCTCTTCCTCCTATTGGATGCCATGGAAATGAAATAGAGAGGAAGGAGAGAGAAAGAGCTAAAACTCTACCAAAAATGTCCACAGACCTAGGTTTGGCAAGGGGAAAGGTCTAGCTAGGTCGGATTAAGGCTAGGTTGAGGAAGGAAAGGGCAAGGGTAGAGCTTAGGGCTAATGGAGGTGGAATGGGTTGACTTTTCTCCAATTGAGAGGGAGAATAGTTGGCGAAACCCAACTTATGAATGCTCCAACACGGCTATGGGTTGAGTTCTGTGAACTCAGAAATTCGACCGATAAGCTTTTTAAAAAAGCTATCAGTCATCGATCGGTCGAGTTGGCAACTCGACCGATGGTCAACCTGACCTAAAACTAACCAACTCAATTGCTAGCCATTAGAGTGCTAATTAAATTTAATTTTCAAGTCCATTATGTATTTTGAACATACTTAGGTACATATAAACTCATCATTGGGTTCTATTTTGTGATAAAACATGCGTTTGCGAAAAATACCCAAAAAAGGAGAAAAAAAGGTAAAATGAACATGAAAAATGGATTTTTAGCATATTAGCAAGCAAAGATGATCAAAACAGAGGCAAGACATATTTGATAGATGACAACTAGCTAGAAGGCATATTTCATTCAAAGTAGTTATAAGCAATTTTGATCTAATAAAGTTAAATTACTCTCTAGCTAGAGGTTTGGTGAAAATGTCCGTCAACTGATTTTCTGTGTCCACATGCATGATATAGATATCCTTCTTGACAATGTGATAATGAAGAAAATGATGGAGAACCTCTATATGTTTAGCTCTACTATGCAAGATAGGATTATATGACAAGTTAATTGCACCAGTATTATCACAATAGATATGAGAAGCATCAAAATAAATATTAAAGTCTTGGAGCATTTGCTTCATCCATAGGACCTGGTCACAACAACTCCCAGCTGCAATGTACTCAACCTCGGTGGTTGATAATGCCACTATGCTATGTTTCTTAGAGAACCAAGACACCAAGCATGGTCCTAGGAGGAAACAAGTGCCACTTATGCACTTTCTATCAATTAAGCACCCTACATAATCCGCATCACTATAAGTATTAAGAGTAAAGTCCCTTGATTTGGGACACCATAGTCCAAAATTTGGGGTTTTGGCTAGGTACCTTAAAATCCTCTTAACAGCTATAAGATGTGATTTCTTAGGATTTGATTGAAATCGAGCACACAAGCCAACACTAAACATTATATCAGGTCTAGACGCAATTAAGTAAAGTAAACTTCCAATCATACCTCTATAGAGCTTCTCATCTACCTTCTCACCTTCTTCATCTTTGTCAAGTTTGGCGGTGTTTGACATAGATGTGTCCATCGACTTGGTGTTTTCCATCTCAAAGTATTTGAGTAGTTCACTTGTGTACTTGCCTTGGTTGATGAAGTTCCCATCTTTTGTTTGCTTGGTTTGAAAGCCAAGGAAGAATGTGAGTTCACCCATCATACTCATCTCGAATTCACTATGCATAAGATCACTAAATTCTTTGCCAAGATCAAGGTTAGTTCCGCCAAAAATGATATCATCAACATATATTTGTATGATAAGAAAATTGTTAGAAGTGTGTTTTAGAAATAAGGTAGAATCTACTTTGCCCATGATATACCCATGATCTAACAAAAAGTTCTTTAATTTCTCATACCAAGCTCTAGGTGCTTGTTTGATCCATAGAGAGCTTTTTGCAACAAATAAATATGGTTAGGTAGACTATCATGTTCAAAGCCAGGGGGTTGTGTAACATACACTTCATCCTCAATTATACCATTCAAAAATGCACTTTTAACATCCATTTGATACAGAAGAAAGTCTTTATAACTAGAAAAATCATGAAACATACGAATGAACTAAAGTCTAGCTACATGTGCATATGTTTCATCAAAGTCTATACCTTTCTGCTGATTGTAGCCTTAAGCCACTAACCTTTCTTTTATCCTTACTATTTGTTCCTTACCATTTTGCCGCTTTCATCAAGCTTGTTGTGGTGGACCCATTTGGTGCCAATGATCTTATTGTCACTTGGTCTCGTCACAAGGGTCCAAACTTTATTCTTTTCAAATTGCTCCAACTCTTCTTGCATAGCTAGGATCCATTCTTCATCCCAAGAGCTTCCTTGACATTCTTAGATTCGAGTTGTGAGATGAATGTGTTGTTGGCTTGTTCTTTGTTGAATATAGCCCACGTCTTCACTCTTTCAAATGGATCACCTAAACTTAGCTCCTTTGGATGATTCTTTGCAAACCGGGGGGTTGGATCCTTCTTCTCATCATCTTTCTCTTCTTCTTGAGTGGCCACCTCTTTTCCCTTTTGGGTGATGTTGAGCTCTTTAAGAATATGAATTACTTCACCTGCATCATCATCATTTGAAACAATATCTTTGGGAATAGAGGAGTTAGTCTCAATAAAATTTACATTTATAGTTTCTTCTACTTTAGCAAGATCAACATTAAAAACTCTATAAGCCTTGCTAGTAGTGCTATAGCCAAGAAAGAAGGCCTTGTAAGATTTTTGATCAAACTTGTCGAGAGAATCTTTCGTGTTCAAAACAAAACAAGGACATCCAAAAATATGGAAATATTCAATAGAAGGCTTTCTACCACACCATAGTTCATAGGGGGTTTTCTTCAGCAAAGGATGAGTAAAAACCCAGTTTTGCACAAAACATGAGGTGCTGACAGCTTCAGTCCAAAACTTCTTAGGAGTGTCATACTCTAGAAGTATGGTCCTAGCCATCTCCTTTAAAGACCTATTCTTCCTCTCTACAACCCCATTTTATTGAGGTGTTCGAGGTGAAGAGAAGTTGTGTGCATAACCAGATTCTTGACAAAAACGCTCAAAAAGTTCATTTTCAAATTCTCCTCCATGGTCACTACAGATGGAAACAATGCGGCAAGAAGCTTCATTCTCAACTCATTTACAAAAGCTCGAGAAAACATCAAGTGTATCACTTTTAGAAATAAGAAAGAAGGTCCACGTATATCTAGAGAAATCGTCGATAATAACAAGGCAATACTTGGAACCACAAAGCGTTTAAGTTCTCATTGGTCCAAATAGATCAATGTGAAGAAGCTCAAGAGCTCTCTTGATACTAAGGACTCCTTTGGATTTGAAGGAGGACTTGGTTTACTTTCCTTGGGTACAAGTTTGACAATCATCATCCTTTTCAAAATCCAATTTGGGAAGTCCCTTAACCAAGTCCTTTTTGCTCAACTTCTTCAACTGATGCATATTTACATGACCAAGCCGGCGGTGCCAAAGAGAAATATCATTCGAGTTGACTACTAGGCATCTACCAACAAGAGGCTTAATAGAGTCAAGAACAATAACATAAACATTTCCACTTCTAGTTCCCTTATATATGACTTGGTAGGTGAGGGAATCTAGAATTAAGCATTCAAAGGAAGTAAATAACACAAGGTAACCATTGTCACAACGTTGACTGACACTAATTAAATTGTGATGTAGGTCATCCACAAAGAGAACATTCTTGATACACAAGGATTCACCTACATCATCCTCACCTTTGACTTTACCTTTGTTATTGTCCCCAAAGGTGACCTATCCTCTTTTCTTTTTAGTAAAATTGTTGAAATGACTTATATCACCGTCATGTACTTAGTGCATCCACTATCATCAATCCATCTTCCTTTTTCCTACAAGAAAGGAGAATGTTGGTTCACAACTCAAAGTTTGGGATCCGGAGTTAGCTCGGGGACCTATTTCATCTTTGGGTTGGTCCCCTTAGGCTTGTAAGGACAATAAGTAGAGTAATGATCATCACATTTGCAATAAAAAAAACCATTGGATTCTTAGTGCCAGAAGACTCTCCTATAAAGAAAAATGTCTCCTTGCTCTTTTTCTTACCTTTGGCTTTGCTCTTCCCCTTTGATGCTCCCCCTACAAATCCCAAACCACTAGTACCACTTTGTTTGGTAGAATGGTTTAGGATTTCATTTAGGGAGTTCTTTCCTTTGAGGAATTTCTGTAGGGATGCTCTCAATCTATGGTTATCATCATTTGAGGAAAGAATGGTAGAAGATGAACAAGATATGTCATCCCTAGCATGCACAACATCAACCTCAAGACATAAAGTTTTTGTTAAATATGAATCTTTTTCAAGAGAGATAGAAGCAACATTAACACTAGGCAATAAAGGTCTAGAAGATGGATCATTTACTTGACCAAGTAACCTAGCATTTTTAGATTTAAGCATTTTGATTTCTTTAAGATAGACATCTCTCTCTTCTCTACGAGCATCAATAAGGAGCTTAAATTCAACATTTTCAGTTTTAACCATTTCAAGCTCTTTAAGGCAATTTTGGTTTTCTTCCTTAAGATTCTCAATGTTCTTAAGGTAGATAACATTCTCAACTTCAACCCCATTGTATTGGAGCTCAAGATCAAGGTATTTCCCTTACAAATTATCAATACTGTCAAGATTGGTTTTCTCATTCAATTCAAGAATTTCAAGCTTAGCATATAGATCATAAATGATTTTTCCTAACTGTTTTCTTTTAGATTTACAATTAACAAAAGATGAACGAGTAGAGATAAACATATCAATAAGATCTTCCTTAGATAACTCATGCAAACTTACCTTTCTTACCTCACCAATATCTTCACTAGTAGAGGCCGTGAGTGCAAGGTGGCACTCTCCATTTTCTTTAGAACTTGAGTTGCTTGAAGATGAAGCTTCCCAAGCTACATGAGCTGCATTCTTGTGTCTCTTCTCCTTCTTGTCCTTCCTCTTGTATTTTCTCTCTTTCTTGTATTCCTCTTCCTTCTTTGAGCTGCCCTTGTGGTGTGACTTTCTTGACTTGTGACATTTACTCTTGTAGTGCCTCTTTTTCCCGCACTTGTAGCATCTCGGAGTAGAAGAGGAGGAGGCTTGGTTTCTCTTGAAGTGTTTGCCCTTGATGTAGTTGGCTTCATGCTCACTTGTGCTTTGAAAGCACTATCTTTGATCTTCTTGGCTTCCTTCTCTTCTTGCTTGGCTTCTTCTTCTTGCTTGTCAAGCCTAGGCTCATCGGCTTGGAGGTTTCCAATGAGCTCTTCGGTTGGGATGTCACCAAGGCTCCTCACTTCTTCAATGGAGGTGACCTTTGACTCCCATCTCTTTGGTAGAGTTCTCAAGATCTTGGAGTTGATTACACCTCTATCCAAAGTGTTGCCCAATGCAGCCAACCCATTGACAATGACATTGAGTCTTGAGTACATCTCCGCAATCCCTTCTTTCTTGCCCATCTTAAAGTTCTCTAGAAGGCTATTCAACATGTAGATCTTTGCCTCCTTGACTTGCTTTGTGCCTTCATAGGCGATGCACAATTTGTCCCAAATATCATAGGCGGTGTCCCAAGATAAGATCCGGTTGAACTCCGTTGGGGTGAGGGCTGTGTAGAGGATGCTTATGGCTTTGGCATTGAGTTGGGCTTCCTTGAGTGCAACTTCACTCTATGTTGCAATAGCTCCGGTTGGCTCCTTGTAAGGTGTGACCATCACCTTCCACACGTCAAAGTTCATCCCTTGAATGTAGAACTGCATACACCTCTTCTAATAGAGGAAGTTGGTGTCATCAAAGACCGGAGGACGCATGTAGAAGCCCCCCTCTAGGTTGAGTGAATCAAGTAGGTTGTCGCCCATCTTCTCATCTCGTGGGAGATTGTTGGCGAAGATCCTTGGCTCTGATACCACTTGTTGGATCTAAGGATATAGAGGGGGGGGTGAATAGAGCTACAAAATTTCTCACAAGATAGATTAGATCTTCAAATTATATCAAATTGAAACCAATAGCTTAAGTGCAATTCGAAGTCCTAACTAACACACATAGCAAGGATGAGAGGAATTAATAGCAAGCACTTGACAAGGTGATGTAGAGTGGTTCCACACTTCAAACTAGAAGATTGTTGGCGAAGATCCTTGGCTCTGATACCACTTGTTGGATCTAAGGATATAGAGGGGGGGTGAATAGAGCTACAAAATTTCTCACAAGATAGATTAGATCTTCAAATTATATCAAATTGAAACCAATAGCTTAAGTGCAATTTGAAGTCCTTACAAACAAACATAGCAAGGATGAGATGAATTAATAGCAAGAACTTGACAAGGTGATGTAGAGTGGTTCCACACTTCAAACTAGAAGTGAGTCAGTCCACTACCTAGTGAGATCAACCTCTAGGACTTTGCAAGTACTTTTCTCCATATTATCACCAATAAGAGTTACAACACAAGAGCACCAAATGAATTACCCATCCAAGCACAAGGAGCAATCCACCTTATCAAGGACTTACCCACTTTGCAAGAGTCTTCAGCCTTCTTCCAATGTCTGACCCACTCAAGCACAAGTCTTCTTCCTTCAAGGACTTTTCAACTCCTCTGGGATATTCAGACTTTGCCTTCTCCTTCACCTTGAGAATATCACCACATCTTTATCAACCTTGAAGAGGCACATCAACAACTCCTCCTTCACTCAGGGAAGTTTGCTTCACCTTTTCTTCATGGAGGAAAGGGATAGGGAATCAGGAGAAGATGAGAGCTTTACATGAACAAGGGAGTAGCTCTATTAAAATATGCCTAACTCACTCACAATCACAAAATGAAGTGTAAACTAGAGAGAGAAAGAGGCTCAAGGAGTTACAACACACTCAACTATAGCAAGGCCTTAGAATAGCATGAATGAGCAGCCTTAGAATGAACTCCAAGGGGTCCTATTTATAGCTGGGGGTGTTCTCTTGAGTTGGGGATCACGTAGGGTCAAAATATAGCTGTTTTTCACAATGCAACATATCTATGTTCACCCAAAACAACTTGCCAACGATTATAATCATGTTTTTGTATTTTTCGTACGACACATTCGGTCGAGTTTCAATAAAGGTAACTCGACCGATCAACTAAAAAACAAATTCAATTTTCAAATTATCGGTCGAGTTTTTTCTGGTAAACTCGATCGATGAGTTAAAATTAGATTTGCTTAGTGAGTCAGTCAGTCGAGTTCTGTGAGTGTGCAACTCGACCGATGTGTCATCTTTAGAAAATCCATCATAGGATAGGTCGGGTTTCCAACTCGATCGATGAACAACCTGTGACAAATTTTTGAAGTAGACTTTTGAGTGATTAAAGCTTGGTATTTTGTGTCCCTCATATTTTTCTCATCTTAGTGACAAGTCATATCATCAATACAAGTGATTACAAAATTCTTCTAAGGTTGTTTGGAGTGATTTCCCAAATTGCACACTTGCATTGCTTTTGACTTGAACTTGAACAAGCTAAGGCTTGTGTAATTTGATCCTTTTCATGTACCTAAAGCCTGAAATCAATCTTGAACAAACATATTAGATACATAGGAATGGAATGGTTGAGTCATTATCAAAATATGGACAATGTAGAACTCTCAAGTCAACAAACATGATATTGCCTGAGGATCAATGAGGCCAACTAAGTTTGGGGAACTCACTAGTACAAATCCTAGGACCAAGGAGGTCATATTCGTGGTTTTGACACATTAATTTCAAGCTATCTAGATCTACTGTGTTGTGATGAGCCCACGTGGAAGAAAGGAACAAAGAAGAATATGAGGACCATAATCCTAGATCTGTTCTTGTTGATTTTGCTTATTGTCACATTGGTCTAGGGAAATTTTGTCTTTTCACCCTATTGATTTTTTTTGTGACGTTGAATTATGGGCCTGGCCGGATAGAGGCCCGGGCCAGATGACCAATTCTAATTGGGCCATATCACTTTGGTTTTTAAAACGGATAATATTATATACATAGTTTTAAAGAATATTCTGATTGGTCAGTTTTTTGAAAATTCATACTAAATTATATAAATTTTAGAAAAATAAACAACATATGTTTTAAAGTTGTGGGATATTTTTCCATCCAATTAAACCAATTTCATTGCCAAATTCCAATTTAATAAATATATGATTTTTCAAATATTTTCTCAATTAGATATAACTTCTAAAATTCATATCAAGTAAAATAGAAAATCTTGTGAAATCAAGAAAGTATAATGTAAATTATGGAATGATTTCAGTAACCTAATCAGTAATGGAAAAGGTGATTTTTAGGGTTTGAGTAATTAACGTGAAACCCTAATTTTATATATGTATTTAGTAGGTGACCTAGAACCCTGATCTTGATTTAGTATTGACCATTGATATTTCTAAACTCAAATTGAGGTATGTTGCATCCCTCATTATGGTTGAATATTTGTTTGTGGTTCCTCTGACCCCACCTGATATCAATTTGATGATCTCATCCCTTTATTTGAATTTGGCTGAACTTAATTCTTGCATCCACATTTCTGTATGTACAATAGACTAATGATATTTATAGTAGAGGTACCTCTGTACCACTATAACGTTTAGACGTGTGTATTCCGTCCCGAGTAGGGGTGAGCAAATAATGGTCCAGACCGCAAAACCGGACCAGACTGCTCAATTCGGTCCGGTCCGGTCCGGTCCGGTCCATTTTGTGTTCGGTCCGGTCCGCAGTCCGGGAATTTTGATGAGTTCGGTCTTCGGTCCGGTCTGGTCCAAAACCGGTCCAGTCCGATCCGGATCGCAAATTGACTTTTATATAAAATTCATGTATATTTGAAGGTGTATTCTATAATAATTACAAATAAAGTACATATATAATCACTACTAGTATAAATGTTTGATACTAAAGTTATATAATTGTTAGAAGTGACTAAGATTATCAACTTTGTATAATTAAATAAGTTGTAAAACATGTAAAAAAGGCTGATTACGGTCTAAACGGTCCGGTCCTAGCACAAAACTATCCGGTCCCGATCCGGTCCTACCTCAAAACGTACGGTCCGGTCTGCGGTCCATATATTTGTTCAAATTCGGTCCGCGGTCCGGTCCGGTCCGGTTCTGGACCGATGCTCAGCCCTAGTCCCGAGTGTACGTATTCCACTCCTATATATATGAAGGACGTGTGTATTCCGCTCATGGTGTGCGTTTTCCACCCAATACGTTTAGGCTTGAGATTTTATGGGTCTCATCACTGCTTAAATAATGCTAGTCTGATTGTTTGACATGCACTAATTGTCACTGCAGTGTCTGTGGTATTCTACTGTCATATTTGAATAACAAAGAAATCCTCTTATTGTTCATTCTCTTTTGATGCTCTCTTTGATATCCATTTGGATGTTCTTTCTTCCTCTTGATCTGAGAAGCCTTGATAAGTTTTATTGATGTTATTTTTCCTTAATATTGCTCAATCTCTCTATATATGCACTTACCAACAATTGTTGACAACTTCCACTTGTTTTCTCTTGTGGGGTATGCTTCCAGTCGATGAAGAATATGGATGATTTAATATGATGACCTAGACTTGGATACGTGGAGCTGACTCTTAGGAAATAGATTTGAGATACCTTACACATCTCTTATCCTAGTGAAGAAGTTGTTTCTTTCTTGTAAATTTCAAGTGGGAGATAAATATGTAATCTTGTAAAATTGAATATAGTCATGATATACACTGCTATTTTTGGATACTATTCTTTTGAAAACTGAAAAACACACACCTATTCTAGCATAATTGCTAGTGTGTTTGGATTAGATGAGTTTATTTTCTCAATCTAGTGAGCGGATCCCCTCTTAGGTCCCACTCCTTACACAAAGTATATGGAAATATCAGTATGTTGGTCACTCTCCTAAATCAATTTATCGTTACATCTTTGCTTTCAAAGTGTTTCTTGGTCAATCGGTAGTTGATGTATTTGTTCATTGTGATGTCAATGACTAAGTAATCTGGTGATTGATCAATCATTTAATTGAGAAGTATATCATTGAAAGTGTCAATTTTCTAATTGAAATTATCAATAGTCATGGTATAAGGAATTGCATGACAATCTTAAGATTATTGTATAGGTTCATCATGGGGTAATTTGGTCATTTGATACCCAAAGCTTGCTAGTCAAGTCACTACAATTTGGGCGTTTACACTAGAAACACTAAAAAAATGGTGTTTTGGCCCCCAATGGATAAAATATGTGTTGACTATTATGAGCATGTTGTATGACATTATACAAGGCCCAACGAGGGAAGAGCTAAGTGGGCATAAGTCACTTTAAGAGTTAATTGAGGAAATGATTAAGGATGACCTAATAGTTTTGTCTAGATCAAGTGAAAGTTGTGTTGCTTATATTAATATCAATCATCTAAGCAGTCTGCATAAGGTCATTGAACTTACACATATGGTACGTGTGGTGGCTTTGTTTGTCAAATTGTAGCGATCTCTCGTGTTCAAAATGAGTGCATTTGAGATCATCACCTATTAGGCATGCGAAATGACTATAGTTGTGGGCAAGGTTCATGACTTGATCGAATAGCTAAATTTTTTTACTGAGTTGCCCATAAGTGCATGTGAAGATTATTGTATGTTTTTTGAGATCAAATGTTGCAATGATGGGTATGTGCTAATGGAAGCGGACATGCCCAGAGATTACTCTATTGTTCCTACCAATGAGTAGACCTTGGCTAAGACGCGATGATGTCGGTATGTATTCCGTGATATGATCACCTCCAAGTAAAATAGTTGTTGTTTCTAATGAAATGGTGAATAGCACGTTGCCACCTGGTAGAGACAACACCACAAACATTCTAAGATGCAATTATAATTATGGTAGAAAACAATGACATATTTTACCATATGAACAAGTCATAGGTGTAGTGAATTCAGTTGGTTAATAGAGACAATTTCTGGAGGAAGGTTCCAAACCAATTCATGCTCTAGCTCCATCAAAGCCTCATTTATTTCGTGCTGATCTACGAAGGTTACATTGATTGTTTTCAGAACTAAATGAAATGAGAGGAAGTCCCATTGAATGCGGAAATGTGATGATGATAGGCAGAGTTTTTTAGGTGCACGTATGTCGTTTGAACTGATGGTCATTGTTTGAGTCACTTAGATTTTCTCTTCCTTGTATCAATCTCTCTTCCCTGTATCACATCACCGTCTTTGTTTGTGCTGTTCTATTCTTGCCTTATTTCAACTGACATGTTTGTTTTGGCTTCCAAAGCCGCCCACATGCCCAAAGCTATATTCTCAACAGCAAGGCTCACTGTTTCAGCATTTGCCTCTGGAGTGGTATTCTGAGTTTTTGGTTGCATGGAGGGGTGTGGAGTGTCGGATCGATTTGTTGTTTGCCATCTCTAGATGGAATGACAGTCCTATTGGAAGTTTTGAATATTTTCTTAGGAGTGTTTGAGTTGTTTTTACTAAAGAACCCAAACATTCCTTTTGTTGTTAATGGGTACCTCTGAGTGTTAGCTAAGCAAGTTACTACATTCGTTGTGTCCCTGAGGGCGGACCAAGTAGGCAGATGTTATGTCAACCCCATAAATGGTGTGCTCGGGATGTGTGGTTCTTCTACTGTGAATTTGTAGTACAAATATGCCGCCTCATCTTAGTAATGTTTGACGGCGATCTAACAAAAGACTTTGAGACGGTAGGTTAGACTGTGTCCAGATATACGAAGTAGAGACGAACTCCCAAAGCAGTGGTTATGGCTTTCTATACCTCTATGTCCCATGAGTGAGGGCAGACCCATAAATGGCCATCCAACCAACAGTACTTCATGGGCCATGGGCCATAAGGGTTCATGGGGCCGTATGGTGTCAGGTTTTGTGGGTTGTGTCACGTAATTGAAAGATAACTCTATATTGATGTCAGGCTTTCGTCTTTGGATTAATGTTGGATTATGCACCACGGCTCTTTAATTTTTCTTTTTTCTTTCGGGAGTTCAATTGGGTCGTATTTACTGCGGTGTATAGCTCGCTTTGTTCAGGCTGAGTTTTATTACTTCTATGAAGGAAGACATGACGTTTTGCTTTGTTTACTGTTACG
The DNA here is from genome assembly GCA_963693085.1 of Alisma plantago-aquatica. NCBI lineage: Eukaryota > Viridiplantae > Streptophyta > Magnoliopsida > Alismatales > Alismataceae > Alisma > Alisma plantago-aquatica. The sequence continues at coordinate 1,224,962,535 of OY856412.1, forward strand.
TCGTATGGTAGTAGAATCCAAAGAACTATTAGGAACAGAATTATAACGAAACATCTCTACGTAACTAATTACACAATCAAAGAATACTTACGAATAGATATGTATATAATCTGATATCAAGGTATATATCATCTGTTGCTGCAATAGATTTCTTGTAACGTGTGGGTATCGTTGGGAATTAACATAATTTCGTAGTATAATTTGGTTACGGAAATGTGTCTTTTGAAAAATGCCAAGTACATTTTTGTAAGTGTGATTGAGGGCGTTGTGGAACCTCATGCTGTCAAACGCTATCTAAATATTTATGTTACAGGCTTATCCTTGTAGGCCCTTGCACAGCGATTGAACGAGCATACACACGCACCACGCCTCACACATTGATGACCATGTATTTTGTATGATTACAGAACCCATGTACATAATGGCTTCCCAAGAGTATTTTAAATCATTGCCACTTTCATCCCGTCTTTGTACATCAACTAATTATGCATTGCCTTCACAACTGCAACCGTCTTAATCCAGACCATGTTCTATTTTCTTTACATAATACATTTCCAAGAATAATTTTAAATCATTGAAACTTTTGTATGCCCACAACAATTTGTAAGCTTTTTTCATTAACAGTAGGGTTCTATTCATCCCGTCTTTGTGGGAACCATTAATGTGTCTCGGGGATTTGGGCTCTCGACATCCCTTCAACAATTAGGAAACTTAACCAACTAATTACAGGGATTGTAGATCAAGATGTGTGTATCTAACACGCACACACACAAGATATAGCGAACACATGTACATGTGGACTAGATACACAAATGTAATTTGTGTAGAGCAACGCAACAACGTAATATGCAAGATGCCGGCAAGCACAGAAAAATAATAACATGAACAAATAACCACATATAACACCAATAGTGACATGGAAAATCCCACAATGTTGAGGGAATATCACAGGGAACATCAAGATTTACATAGTCAAAACCCAACAATGAAATCTACAATTAAGAAATTACAATGTTCATATCAAGTTTTGACTCAAAACATGAAAATTACAAAGTTAAAAGAAGAGATATATATTTGACCAACTCGATACGTCATTACATCAAAAGACCTCTGAAAAAACACCCCCTTACAGAAAATACTCGAAAAGATAAGAATAAAGACAATGGTGGTGGAGATGTCGGAATAGAAATCGGCAAAGAAATTAGAGCGGCACGACCCTCCTTCCTTCTTTCTTTCTCTTTCGTTTCTACTTCTTTTTGTCACATACATACTTAGAAAGTGTCTGCTGCTCTTAATCCTTCACTACGCTGCCTGTCTTATTGCAAGGAAACAAGGATTTACATCCACTATTGTTGTCCATCTTGTCCTAACGGTCCACCCATTATTGGAGTGGAAAGAATAGGATGTCAGCCCAACAATCTCCCCCTCGAGTCTAATAGAGAGACTTTTCTCACGATTCCTTAGTTGAAGTCCAGTCCCATGAGCTCCTTACAACCAACAAGCTTCTTTATAGAACTACCTTAGCCAACATGTCAGAAAGATTGTCATTGATGTTGACCTTCTTCAACTTCAACTGGTCATCACTGATAGTTTCATACAATCAATGGTATCTCCGATTAATATACTTTGTCCTGGAGTGATAAGAAGAATTCTTATTCAAGTCCATGTCACTCAGACTGTCATAATAAACAACACATCATCCCGTGGTAAATTTAATTCTTGCAAGAAATAATTTGAGCTAAATCATATCTTTTCCTACCTCACAATATGCGATATATTCTACCTCAATAGTAGATAAATCAGACATTTTTGCAATTTAGACTACCAACTGATAGCCCCCTACAAAAGTGAATAGAAAATCTGAGGTAGACTTCATGTGATCAAGATCACCTACTAAATCTGTATTTGTGAAACCTGTAAGAACTGGGGGTGCGCCTCTAAAGCATAAACAAAGACTAAATATATCTTTCAAATATCTAAGTATCCAATTAAAAACATTTGAATACTCCTTACTAGGATCAGATAAAAAAATTCTAGTCACACCAACTGTATGTGCAATATCAAGCCTAGTGCACACCATAACATACATCAGACTTCCTACTACAAAAGAGTAGGGTATGTGAGCCATCTCTTACTTTTCCTGCTCAGTAGGAGACTATTTTCCACAATGTCTGAATTGACTGGCTAAGGAAGTATCAACTGGATTTTCTCCCTTCATGTTGAACCTATCAAGGATACACTCAACATATTTCTCCCATGACAACCAAAGTTTGTTTGCTTTCCTGTCACACCTATTGTCCATGTCAAGAATTTGTCTAGCTGGTCCCAAGTTTTCCATATCAAAAGACTTAAATAATTCCTTCTTGAACTTTATAATCATCTGAGCATCTTTACCAACAACCAACATATCATCAACATAAAGTAAGAGAATGATAAAAGTATCACATGAAAATCTCTTGAACACAATGATCCACCTCTATCATGTAGTAATCTTGCTTTATCATACAAGAATCAAACTTTTTGTACCGTTTATTTATTGCTTGTTCAAGCCCATAGCAACTTTTCTTCAACTTGCAAACTATGTGTTCTTGTCTTTCACTGGAAATCCTTTAGGTTGCTGTATATAGATCTCTTCCTCTGGCTCACCATAGAGGAAGGATGTCTTCACATCAAGCTGCTCAATATCTAGGTCTAAGATAGATGCTAAGCCTAAAATGGTGCAGATGGAAGTCATTTTCACCACTGGAGAAAATATCTCATCAAAGTCAATCCCCTGTTTTTGCCTTAATCTTTCACCACAAGTCTAGCTTTGTATCTCACATTTTTATTATTCCCATCTTTCTTTAGCTTGAAGATCCACTTGTTCTTTAAGTCTTTTCTGCCTTTAGGAAGCTTGGATAACTCATATGTATTATTTTTCTTTAATGAGTTCATCTCATCTTGCATTACATGCAACCACTTATTATTTTTCTGATCAAATTTTACTTCCTTGTAGCTTTTTGGCTCCCCCTCTTCTGTTATCAATGGCCATTATGTATTAGAATATACAATGGATGCCTTTTTCTCTCTAGTAGACCTTCTTGACTGTGGATCTGTTGGATATTCCTATTAGGATTACTCCCCCAACTCAAGAGCCCTCCTGGTCATGCACGTCATGTGCACCAAGATCATCCTATGCCATATCATGAGATATCTCATCGTCCTCAATCTGATCTACATGAACATACTGCTAAAATGGAGAGGGAATTGATGTATCAATCACATAATCATTTACAACCTGCTCAGTCTCTGTAATCATAGTATCAAAATTCATTTGGTCCTCAAAGAAAATCACATCTCCACATCTGATTATATTTAATTTTTCTAGGTTCTATAGCTTGTAGCCAAACTGCTCTTCACCATAACCAAGAAAAATACGAGAAGTAAATTTGTCATCAAGATTCTGCTTCTGATCCTTAGGAACATATGCACATGCCCTGCACCTAAATACTCTGAGGTGAGAGTAAGAAGTTGATTTTCCTATCCACATGCTCCCTAGAGTATCAAATTCCAAAGGAATAAAGGGTGACAGATTAATCAAGTAGCAAGAAATATTCACATCCTTTGCCTAGAACTCCTTAGGTAGTTTGGCATTCTTCATCATGCATCTGATTCTCTCCATAATGGTTGTGTTCATCCTTTCAACTAAACTATTGTTCTATGGGGTTTCTGGAACTGGCTTCTCATGCCAAATACCAAATCTTCACAATAAGACCTGAACTCTCTAGGGCCTCATTTGGTTTGTGGGACGGAGTGTTGGATAGGATTCAAATCTTATCAACTTGTGCAATCCCTTTTTTGTTTTGACAAAATTCACATTGGGATTTCACACTAGTAGAACAGAAGTCTGGTCTAAGAAGGATAACAAGTTCCACACCCCCCTTGGGAGTAGCACATCATACACACTTCGTGCTCTCCTGGTGCCCGACTCTTCTCGGCCCCGGCTCCCCAATGCCCCCCTCTTCCTAATGCCGATGAGACACACTTCACCCATGAAGACTGGTATGCCACCCAACTACCATCCCTCTGCGCTAAAGACACACAACCATAGGCCAACCTGCTCTACTCCTACACTACCACCTTCAAATAATACACAACCTCCCTCACCCCAGCCCACGTCCCACTTCTTCAAACCCACCCCTTCGTCCTCCACATCTACCATCGTCCCCCAACTATACACCACTCGCTCTCTGGAGTTCTTTGGACTGTTCCGCCCAGACACCCTGCCCACCACAACCGCCACCACCATCTCAGTCCAAGCCATAGATGTCATCATCGGGGTATGGCTAGAGAGTAAGGGCTTCAAAGACTCTGGCATGTCAGTTGTCCATATGTGAGGGCGCATGGAGTGTGAGATCGGGGTTTACTTTGCCCCGTCTCCACAACCAATGATTCTTGAGAAAGAAAGGAGATGAGCCCCTTGCCAAACGAAACCATGACATGATTTTCATTGTCGATGATGTTTTAGAATCTTCAACGAATGGATTCTAGCACAAGAACCTACATGTGATTCATATAAGAACAATCATTAAGAATTAAATATGATGATCACAAAACCATTGTAGAAATGAGAAATTCATTTCCGCTGCTTGTAGAAATGAACAATTGGTATTTGTTGCATGCAGAAGAAGCAATGACATCGACTATGACACAGTTGTGCTGTGATATGATTCAATCCCAAGTGCTAACTTGTGTTGCATCCCAACACATGATAGTAAAGTGTCATCCTCTATCACATCATATACTATTGTATCCTACCTTACTGATCAACCCACAATAATCCCTTCCTGCCAACCAAACATGGCCTAGAAGTACACTCACCTTCATTGCCAAAATGGATGCACTTCAACTTTTTACATGTCTCACCATAGCATGGAATTTCTTGAAGGTATCAAAGACCATATCCTTCCTCTGCATACAATAGACACACTTTTCTAGATGCATCATTAATAAAAGTGACGAAGAATCTATTTGCACCCAAAAAGATGGCTTCCAAAGGACCACAAACATCTTATGGCTTCCAAAGGACCACAAACATTTGAGTAAGTCTTCTCTAAGACATTAGACTTTTTCTCACACTGAGAACTAAATTGGAGCTTTTCTTGCTTCCCAAGAAAGCAACTTTTACAAGGACTAAGAATTGCATTTCTCACACATGGGATCAATTCCTTTTTAGCAAGTACTTGTAGTCCTTTCTCACTCATGTGTCTAAGCTGCTTATGCCATAAATCTAGAGAACTGGAGCTATCCACAATGTCGACACTATCAGTGATGACCTTTATGTTCATCTTGTACAAGGTGCAGTAAACTTTACCTCTAGCCACGACCAACTATCCTTTGGTGACTGGCAATTTTCAGGTCACTAAAATGATAGCGAAAGCCTTGGATGTTCAATCCATAACTGGAGATCATATTATCGTCAATGAAAGGGATATGTCTAACATTCTTCAGCATGATGGTGTGATCCAACTCTATATCAATAAGCACATCGCTAATATCATGAATCATTTTGTAGGTTTTACTAGCCATCTTTGTCATTCCAAAGTTCCTAGACTTGTAGGAGCAAAAGAAATGTCTATTAGGAGTGATGTGGTAAGAAGCACTAGTGTCCAACACCCACTCAGTGTTGTCATTGATACGTAGACAATGTCCCATGGCAACTCCACGTGTGAGTACCTCTACAACATCTATAACAACTCCAACTTTGTTACTACCATCATTTGTCACTTCAAGCTTTCCTTTTGTAATTTATCTTTTGCACTATCTGTAGAATTTCTTTAAGTGACTTGGTTTGTTACAATGATGACAAAGCATCTTACTTTTATACTTCGACACGTGATTTGAATTTTCTCTATCATCACCCCATCTACGACTCCGACTCCTCCCCATGTCCTTAGCAACAAGAGCATGTGAAACAAATGTCTCTATTGAGATATGTCGTCTTATCTCTTCTTTCAACATGTTATTAGACACCAAGTCCAACACCAACTTTGCATCTGGAGCATAGTTGTTGTGGAAATCCACCATGCTAAGTGAGATTACTCAAAGCCAAAACACAATTGATCACTAATTAATCACAAAGTCAGAAAGGAGGATAATTAAAACTGAATAATAATGTCTAGAAACACTTACATATAAGTCCAACATCATGTACAAAAGCACATACCACACCAACTATTATAAAACTATCTAGTGGCCTCAGCTACAACTTGTATACAAAAGCATGATTCCACATATACATGCCATATACAACATTAGTATACTGCCAAAAACTCGAGTATGTACATATCTTCTACAAAACATTCCCTATCCGGACCTGAGAGTAAATGGATGACTCTAGAACACACTAAACACTGGCCAACCTTCTACTCCTACTGATCTCCAAGTTGCTCTTCCTCACCACCACGACCCTGATGCTGCCACTAACAATCACTTAAAAAGATGTGGTGACCCATAAGATGAGATCCATGTCCCAACAAGAGATATAACTCTCAACAATGTTTATTGATTACAACAAGTTATGTAATTAAACAGATAGAGCATATAATATTACAACAAAGAATGGTTAACATAATATCTAGAGGAACATGTAAAGCTAACACCTTTTTAAAATAGTTGATTTCTCCTACCCCATTATACATCATCTAAGTATTACAAGAAACAAGGGAAGGGTTATCATCCAATGTGGATTGTTGATTAACTCTAATAGATATACTACACTGATGGATTACATCTTTTATTAAGCCCTGGGGAGTTTGAGGCACACCCCCAGACTTCCAACTGAACACTTTAAAGTCACAATCACTTTCATACAAGATCTAGGAGAAACAAAATCCTAAGATCTCTCCCCCTCAGTCAGTACGAGTCCCGCTGTAGTGACATACTAGTCAAGCTACAATCAGCCTAGTCTGCCCTTGGTATATAGGTCACAACATTAGAAACCAGGGTAAAAAACCCTATCACCCGAGGTACAACCGCATTTGTCCTCAATCATATCACATATACATATTCATTCTTCTAAGATATGGCCTCGATTGTTTTTCATAACCTTAGGATCAAGATGAGAAGGATGTACCTTCCCTACACATGCATATACTCAACAATATATGAGTCTGAGTTTCCTTCTGGAATACTCATTTTGTTATCAAGCAAGTCCAGACACCATAATAGCTCTATGGCATAGGCAACTACATGATTAGGGTTTCAATTGATTAGTTATTGCCAATTGGGTGAGTTTGACTGCATCAATCAAGTCACATACAAACCCTAAAAGATTTCTACAAAAGCATTGGTAAATAATAACTTCAAAAGATATGAAACGTATAAAGCATATTCTTCATCACAATATCACAAGGAACTATTCCCTTGTCCATCATAAAGATGATTACATCTTCATTAGGGATAGTCATGCCCAAAGGTCATTTAAACCATTCACATTATCTCCTTCCAGAACATCATTATCTTTTAACACCTTGTAGAAGGTTCTACAAATCATCCACACACTTGGAGTACATAAGTTTAGCATAAGATTTCATCACACATAAGAGTTATGATGTTCACAAGGTAACAAAATAGGGTTACCATTAGAATTATGAGAGTATCCCTCCATAATTACAACATTAGAGAAAAGAAGGTATAATAAACCATCACCACTTGTTCATTGTGAGTTAGGTTCAACAAGGTGAATTGGATTGATATCACAAATCAACAGACATGAGTCATCCATCGATTTGTACACATCCCTAGACAAGGGCAAGACCATCGGATCATGAATGCACTTAGTCAACAACAAAACCCTCAAATCATGGTCACTAGCAAGACCATCAGATCATGGGTTTCAAACAAAACCATTGTTACCCATGTTAAGAAAAACCATCGATTGATGAACCTAATGAAACCATCAGTTCTTGAACTTAGTTGGTTAGTCATTTCAAAGAGTAGTGTGACCATCAGTTGTGATCATTGAGCCAACCATCAGTTGAGAGCATTAGGCGAAATCAGGACTTAAAACCATCATTTGATAGGACTAATAAAACCATCACTTGTCAAAGCTAGAAGAACCATCATTTGTGAAGATAGACAAGCCATCGGATGTCATCAATAGGTAGACCATTGGTTTGTCAAACTAAGTAAACCATTATTTGTGAAAGCTAGTGAAACCATTGGTTGTGAAACTAAAGGAACTATCAATTCATCCACTTGATTAGAGCGTCATGACCATCAATTATTGAGTTAGGCATACCCATTGAATCTTAAGCATCAGTAAAACCTTCACAACAACAAGTGAGTATAAACCATTGGTTGATCTGGGATGCTAAACCATCGAGTCATGAATCAAGAGAGGAATCACTTCATAACTCCCAAGGAGAAACCATCTTTTCGAGGAAACCAAAACCATCAACCTCCACAAACATGCTGGGTTTAAGTAGCATACATCAAGGAAGATCATACACAAGATCTAGATGTGGTTATCTATACAAGTGCTACTACATATGCCCAAACCCTAGTCAAGGAATCATCGATCTCTCTACATTTTACTATGTTTTAGAGCAAGATCAACATATAGAAAGTTAAGAGTAAGCAAAAAACGTGAAGAAAGTTATATAACTCACCTCAAGGAGGGTGATGAAGGTTCAAACAACAAGGTATCTCAAGAAGAGAGAAGAAAACCCTAGCTTGAGCACTCCAAACATCCAAGCTAGCCCCTTTCTCTAAGAACAAGGAAGACCTAGGGCAAAAGAGAAGACAAAAGGTGTTCTTCAACCACATGCTCAATCTCCACAAAGAGAACCATGGTTTCGTCTAAGAAGAAGATAGAAGGAGGGTAGAAAGGAAAACAAAGATAAGGAAGGTGATCTTACTTGTTTACGTCAAGATACTAGGTTAGAAGGCTCCATACATTCCTAGAGAGGGTAGATCCAAACCCTAGAACACATATAACCAAGATCGACCAAGATTCTTCCTCTAGAGCCCTTCTTCTTCCACCAAGCAAGAAGGTTGAACCTCTCAAGTAGAAAGAAGGAGATGAAGAAGGTGTGTAAAGAGTTCATATGGGTTAAAGAAGGGGAGTATATAAAGCTAGGTTGACAGAGAGAGGTGGGTAGAAGTTTGACAGCATGCATGCCAAGTGTACAAAAGGCCAAAACCACACATTCATAAAACATACCTGCCATCAGTTCTTGATGCTAGGGGGACCATCGATTGTCCACCCTAGGAACACCATCAAGTTCCAACACCAGATGGGCCATCAGATCTTGCCCTCACTTAGCCACTTGAGCAAACCCTGACCACCATTGATTGGTGTACCTCACATGGAAAACCATCAACCTTTGTGCCTCAAGAGGAAGCATCGAGTGTCCTACTACATAAGAGAACCATCATATCCCACACTCTAATGGTGGGACCATAGGATCCCAAGCTCACAAAGGGAAACCATCGAGTTAGGGCACTTAGGTGAGAAACCCTAAGTCTCAACCCTAAGTTAGATATCACCCCACATTCGATGGAGCATCTTGGTGCCCAAATATGCAACTATATTAAACATGTTATGAACACTTTTGAAGCACAACATACATGTGAAGATTACAGATAAAACCCTAGATATAAAAAAATTGTATAAAAGTCTATATACGCACATAGATTGCAAAACTTACTCAAACAATGTCCAGATTGGACAAAACTTAAAACTTAGATTATTTCATGATATCAAATCATAGATTAGTGTTTTATTAAGGTTTTAAACACTCAACTAAGATAATAAAGCATATTCAACCATCAAGGTAGGTCAGGGGTCTTACAACAATAAACCCCTAACATGGACTTCTCCCTTGAAATCCCACGCCAACAAAGATAGGTACGTCCTATGCATCTCATCCTCTAACTCCCATGTGGCTTCCTCCACCCCAAGGTGATTCCATAACACCTTCTCTAAGGTTATATCCTTCTTCCTCATCTTCTATACACACTTATCTAGGATCAATACAGGACCCTCAACATAGGAGTACTCTGGGAAAGTATGCCTTCTAAAGAAAACCATTTACAGCCTCAAGCAGAGTCCCCGAGTATGGTTTGACAAGTTATCCTTTGTATTGTACAAATTTATCTTCATACGATCTTAATGTGACCATTCTATTTTATCAAAACCACTACTTATGGTATTAGTATTCTTATTGTTTATGTAGATGATATAATCCTATTTGGCAATGATGGTGTAGGAATTGTTGCTACAAAGAATATCTTATGAACATTTTGTAACCAAAGACCTTGGGCGTCTACGGTATTTTCTTGGCACTAAGGTAGCACATAACAAGGATGGGGTATCTTTATCATAGAGAAAGCATACTTGATTTCATACCTACAATATCTCCTATGGATCAATAACATGATATATATGCAGAATCTACTCATTCCTTAACATATAAATGTAGCTGAAATGCTTGGTTGGCAAAATTTAATATCTTAATATTACTAGGGTAGATATATGATTTACTTTTGGTGTTTTCTTCCAATTCATGGATTGTCCTAGGCAGTGTCACTAGGAAGCTACATGCCTAGTATTGAGACATTAGAAGAATGCACCTAGATAGGGATTGTTTACAGAAGAGATTGATATCTAGATGTGACTAGATATTTAGATGTTGATTATGCTGGGTGTAAATCTAACATGGGATCCACCTCTGGCTATTCTACCTTTTTAGGGGGTAACTTGGTTACCTAGAGAAGTAAGAAACAAAATATTGTTGCCAGATCTCGTGCATAATCTAAGTTTTGTACAATGACACATACTATTTTTGAGCTGTTATGGATCAAACCTATTCTTTATGACTTTGGGTTTCTCATCACTCATGATATTCCAATATATTGTGACATTTGTGTTGCTACTTTTATTACTAGTAATCCTATCTTTCATACAAGTACCAAGCATATTGAGGTGGACTGCCATTTTCTCTGGGATGTTGTGCTGACTAAGAAGATCAGTACCCCTTTCTGCCTACACATGAGCAAACTGTAGATACTTTTACAAAGTCTTTCTCTGGAAAGAGAGTTGAGGAGCTATGTTGCAAGTCGGGAATGGTTAATATACTTTCTCTAATTTGACGGGGAATATTGAGATATATATTTATCTTCAGCTATTTTATTCCCTTTAATTCTATCAAAAAGTAGTTCACATTAATCCAATGAAGGAAATAGAAGTGAATACATCTGAGGTAGTATGACAAACATGAATTAGATTATCTAAAAGAAAATACAGGTTCATGTATGCAAATATATGATTGCTAAATATATATCTACATGCACACTTATATATACACTCGTGTACACAATATAGCAATATACAAATCTACGTATTTGTTTATCAATGTTTTTGATATATGGTTTACGTGAAGATATGATGATTTGAAGATTCAGACGAATTACATTGAAGATATTAAAGATAATGTCACATGGAGGACTAGTTAGGTAAGTAGTGATATTTCTTTCCATGTAGTACTCTTTGTTTATTTAGTTCACTTTTACTTAGAAAGTTGATGTCAACTCCTTTGAGGAAGAATATCACATTCTTTTATATCAGTAAGTATTTTGAAAAGAAATCATATGTTATTTTTAATGTCCAGATCCTGGAAGAATGAATTTATGACCTATGTCCCTATATTCTGCCTTCAATGGTGGGTATCTGGAAGAGAGGGTCGTAACACTCTTTCTCCAATTTTCTGGCACTCCTACACCCAACCCAATAACAATAATAGATAAAACAACATGGCAATGAACTTTCTTATATAAATAGTTGTGCTCTAGACACACTCACTCTCATGGATTGTTCGGAAATACTTTAGCACTGAGCACTATTTTTTCACCATGATGACTCCACATTGATGGAAAATCAGCGACTGATTATCATTGTAAATGGAAAATACGGTGGTAAAACACAATGACAACATAATAATATTTTATTTGGAGCGATTAAGCTCTAGACGTGCTGGCAGAGTATGTGCAACTATTCTCAATCTAACAATATCATACACCTATACTTTATCAGGACCAACAAATCTATACAATATACTAATTACCGAAATTAATAAAGAAAATATTGACATATATTTTTGATAAAATTAGACATAAAATGTCATTATTAAATATTTTAGTATAAATTTTCATGTATGCACATGTTTACTAATATTAGGACATCAAAAAAAATTAAAACACTACTATAGATATGACATATTGGGTCGGTTGTTTTTTCAAGACAAATTGACGGTGTTATCTTTAGCGTCAGTTCTATAAAGACAACCGTTGTGATTTGATCAGTTGACAAAACATGGATTGTACTTTTTTTTGTCATCGGTAGCTTCTCAATGCAACCAAAACTATATACCACTCGTGAAAATAAAATTTCATGCACAAAAATTTCGATCATTTCATTTGGCTACAAAACCCTGTATTGTCGGCTCCCTCTTAAATATCTGACTGGATAAAGAGGTGCACACGCCACGCTTCCCGTGAAAACCAATTGGCATTTTTCATTGGTTGTATCTACAATGACCGATGAGAAAGTTGTTTGCACCATGTGTCCCATGGAAATTTCCCCACCCCCACTTGGTGTTTCTCGTCAGTTGATCTAACCATAACCGATGGCTTAGGTATTGTTGGGTTGTGAGGTTAGGCATCGGTTTGTTGTATACAGCTGAAAACAAAGTTGTCTTTTTGTCAGCAGTTATTTGTCTAAAACCGACGACCTACACCCTAGCTCGTCGGTTATGGAAATAACTGACACGGTAGGTCTTACTTAACCCCGTGAGAAACCCTTTTCCCCATTTTCTCATATAGGCATTTCTATGGAAACAATGCTCTGGCGATTGGCAATTTTTACTTACGATTCTCTATGTCATTGTAGTTTCTCACCACCATAGCTTCCTTTGCTGCTTACTCTACTACTGCTTCCTCCTCCTCCAGCTGGTGTTGCTGATGTTGCTTCTCTAGCCTCCTTGCCTCTATCAACATCGCCATTGCTCCTATGCTACTACTTCCTCCTCCTCTAGACGGTGCTCCTCTGCCATTGCCACTACCATTGTTGTAGCGCCAGCCTCCTCCAACGCCAACCTCCTCCAACATAGGTGTCCTGCTTCTTCCTTTCTTCCTTGATCCTTTCTCCTCCCTCAATTTTCCATCTCTCTTTCCCCTCTTCTCTTTCCTCCTTTCTCCTCCTTCCACTATCCTATGATTTCTTCTCAATATTGAGAAGAAATTGTGAAGGCCAAGGGAAGGAGGAAAGAGGAGGAAAAAGGAGAGGGGTAAGGGAGATGGAGATTGATATAAATTGTGTCAAAATTGTTAATTGTGATGAAATTGAATTAATGGAGATTCCAATTTGTAGTGAATCATATAAATTGTTTCAAAAGTGTCATGAATTAATGGATTGTGATGAATTATTACATGCACATTATTAATTATTTGGCTTTGTTAGGATTATTACATGCTCATAATTAAAGGATAACTTAGATGAAGAGAGAATCAAATTCTAGGGATCATTAATGATGTTTGTGACACCTAATTTCAAGTGGATCTCATCTATTCTCTAATGATTACTCTTGCATGAAAATGACTCTAAATAACTTGAGTTAACAATGTCGATGCTTATGTTGACTATCTTTCTTGAATAATATGGTTTTCCCCATTTAATGTGTAGATACCCTAATAATTAGATTGTTAATGCAATTGTGATGTGTCACACTAAGTCTAAATGAATCCATGTTGTATGATGTAACATGATAATGAACATGCATGACCTAGTTTCAGACGTTGAAACTAATATGTGAATAAACCCTAATTTGTGAATTTGAATATGTAAATAAACCATAATTTGTGAATAAACCCTAATTTTTGAATTCTTAATTTATAAACTCTAGTATATAAACCCTATATTCAAAGCCCTAATTTATGAACCGTGTTGTTGACCTAGAAACTTGTCCGAGATTTACTGATTAGGAGTAAACCTTGGATAGTCCCCAATTTGGAACTCTTCTTGAGAACTTCATATCATTTAGCATGTGAGTATATATTTTGTGTTAGATTTCAAGAAATTTAGATGACATTTCCCCTTTTGTTCTTTGGGTGCATATGTAGGTGGGTATTTGCCCATCTACATCAGTGTAGTCGGAGAATTGTGGGGAAATGCTATCAAAATTTATGGAAATAGAAAGCACAGTATATACTTACAATTGATATGAAGTGCTTAATAATGGTATATGTGGTACACATTCATGAATGTGAATGCTACTAGATGATTAGGGCTCAATTTCAAACATTTTTCTTCTTCTAAAATTAACTTACTAGCTAGAACTTGTTAAGCTACCCGTCTCCCATTTTATCATAGAAATGGATTGATCATAGATTTCTAAACCAAATTGTTGCACTCTAATGGTCTCGATGAGTTTGCAAGATTTGCAGAGGAACATAGAAAACAACCTGGAGATAGGTTCCATTGCCCCTATAGAAATTTAGTAACAAACCTGAAAGTTGACATTATTGACATGATCAAAGATCATGTCATGTGCAAGGGGATTGTACAGGGCTATACAAAATATTACTGGCATGGAGAGATTCCCAGTATGATATCAACATATGTCAGTAGTGGTGGTGTGTTTCTCCTTGTCTTAGGTCACACCTAACCGAATGGGTTTGATTAGATGTGACCCTAGGGCTTGAACACAGTTGGATCTTTCAAAATTGATAAAGGGCCTAATCTAGCACGCTCACTTAGACTAGTCACACTTCACCCGCAAGTGAACATGGTCGTGCTATAGTATAGGCAAGAGGCAATATAAGGGTCGATCCACAGGGAGAGAGGGGGCACTAGAGATAGGTTAGTGTGGGCTATGTTTCTAAAGCAGAGAATAGGGTTTTTAAGGTTTAATCTTGATTTGGGTTGATTACACCAAGATTTAAGAAATTGAACACGAAAGGAAGTAAGATAAGAAAGACAAGCTAAATCCTAAGATAACCCTAAACAAGATATTCTAATTAATAAAGAAGGCAACCACTTAAGCAAGAGCGCAAGACTACACTAGACTAGAATTTAAAGCACTAAAGCAATTAGATACCTAAGCCACCACTATCTAGATTAATCAAACACTGAGATGCACTATCTATCCTAGAAAGGATTAACTACCAAGAACAAAGCAATTGACTAAGGAGCAATTAAACTAAGCAACTAAGAAAACATGAACTAGCAAGAAAGAAAAATGGGTCTTTAGCAAGCTATGGGAAGAATGCTACTAAGATATTCGTTGGGTGGGACATCTCATGCAAAACCTAACCATTCATTCTAGATTGCTAAACCAAACAATTAGTGAAATGCAATGGAATAACCCTAGACTATTGGTTGCCCATGGATAGAATAAAGTGTGGGCAGGAGAACTACACCCTTGCACACCCTATCTAGCCTTACAAGGCTCAATTGGACCAAGGTTAGGTAGGATTTGAATTGGATTTGACTAATCTAGGTTTCTAGGATAGGAATGTTTAGTGTAATTGAGAGGGAAAGGTAGGAATGGGAGTAGAGGTAAGGGTATTTCACCTCACATTACTCACCAACTAGCTTTTTGCAAACTCCTAGGAAATTACACCAAGCAATCCTATACTAGCTACTTAGATCTCACACCTAGAAGTAAGAGAAGGACTATATGTGTGGGAAGATGGGGTGCTAGCTAGGGATCAACTAGTTAGACCTAGGAGCCAATCCCAAAATAGCCTCACATATGCTATCTTCTCCTAGACTTACGTGGTTTCAAGCATAAAACCATAAGAAATTCATATTTTTAGCCACAAACCACTAGCAGAATTATGGGAAATAAGATAGAAGTAGAAAGCAATCATCATGGAATCAACATATAGAGTTTTACAAGATAAATTCCCACAACATGGTATCAAAGTATCATTTTACCCCCAAACAGCCCACCAAGGGGCTTAGCTAGTCACAAACCAAAAAAAGAAGAGAAATAAGGAGTAGAGGAGTGTGGGTGTAGCATATTGAATTTGGACGTATTCTCTTTTTGGCCCTTTTTTAAGCTTTTACTTTCATTTCTATCCATTTTGGCCTTGATGTTTAAATTGTAGAATATATAGTGGTTTGGTGAACATTTGTTCAATAATTATACCAATGGAAGGGTTTATGCACAAATACCTCAGTGAAAGCTTATTTAAGGATCTAAAATGCAAAATCACCACTTAAATGGAACAATGGTAAATAAACTCGTGCTAGAAGTGTAAGGCCACAAACCTACCCTAATTAAGTGCTCTAAACCTTAATATAACTTTGTGATGTGTTTTGAAATCATAAAATGAGTCTAATTTTTAAATTTGGTTCAATTTGGATGTGTTTGTGCAAGTTATGCAATTTTAGGTACAAGCTGAACTTTTATGCAATTTACACAATTGGGAGGTTTTCTTTGCAAATTATCACATGCATTATAATATTAAGATATTCCCTTACCCTTATCAAGATTTTGAACCACGGGGCACCTAGTTGCACCTTGGTTTGAAGGTGTTTCTTTCCAAGGACATTTTAGGGATTGCCCTCTTTATAAATGAGCATATCTTTAAAAGCTATCAACCAATGGGATTATTTCTTTGATTGGAGGACGGTGGGGATGGCCTATAAGTCTCCATGGGCTTTTAGAACTGACATTTGATATACAAGAAGTCTCTATGACCTTTCCCCTTGCATGGCCATGAAACCCTAGGCTAAGGACACATGGAAAGTCCCATAGACACCTCATACTTGCCCCCTTCTTTATAAAGCCATGTCTACCCTCTTCCCACCTCCCAATTCAAAAACTCTTGCTCTCCTTCTCTTTCCTCCAGCTTAGAGCAACATTCCTACTCTATTTGGCCATGAAGATATTGTCTCAAGGTAAAAGAGAGTGCTTACCTTGGTGAAGAAAACTCCTAGGGTTCTGAATTTGCTCTATTTAGGGTTTCTAAAGCTACTTCTTGATGACTTCAACCAAAACTAGTAAGTTTTCTCCTTTACTTCCCTATTTTCATGATGTTTGTCTTCCTCCCACCTTATTCCAGATAGTAACCATGGCCTTCCATGGTGAAACCCCACCTAGAGCCCTTAAACACCTCAGCTCCATGTTCTTTTGCTAGGGTTTTTCACCTCTAAAGTGGAGAAGGTGCTTCTTGCTCGAGATAGGAGCTTTGTTGGAGAAACTAGACTCTCTAGCTTGGGAACCTTGTTGCTTGAACCTGTCCACCTTTCCTAGAGGTGAGTTTTATAACCCACGTCTCATATATTGCTTACTACATGGTTAAAACTCATGCTTCAATATTTAAAATCGATGATCTCCATCTCTATTTTCCATGCTCTTCTAGGTATTTCTTGCTATTTTACCTTCCCTAGAAGATCTAGGCTGGTTACCTATGCATCTCCAGCCCTGATCTTGGGTAAAATGGTGCTCTCTCTCTCTCTGTCTATATATCTCTATCTTTCTCTCTCTCTCGTAAGGATTTCTGACTTGTCATTTCCTGATTGGTTCAAATTGAAAAAAATCATATTTTTAATCCACTTATCCAAATTTGACAAATAAATATGTTTTGGAATTGAAAAATTAATCTCTATCTAATAAAAATATTTTCAAGGTCTGGTTTTCAAGGCTTGACGAAGGGTGACTTTTAGAAAATGAATTTAATGCATAAAACCCATAAAAAGTACATTTTAATCATCATAACTCCAAAATTAACATAAAAATATGTTTTCTTAAT
Source organism: Alisma plantago-aquatica (assembly GCA_963693085.1). Taxonomy (NCBI): domain Eukaryota; kingdom Viridiplantae; phylum Streptophyta; class Magnoliopsida; order Alismatales; family Alismataceae; genus Alisma; species Alisma plantago-aquatica. The sequence goes on from OY856412.1 coordinate 1,224,980,337, forward strand.
CATGAGAACCTATAAGTTCATTTGTGAGGTTTTAAGAGTCTAAATATAAGTTTTTTCTAAAAAGGTCTAAAATTAGGGTTTCTATACATTAATGTGCATTATGTACTCTAATACATGTTAATACATTGAAAATAGGTAAACAAGACCTTGGAGTCAATTAAAGTGGTGAAAATTAGTAATTGATATCAGTAAGAGAGGTATGTGCATTATTACACCTTGAGTTGGTATATTTGAAAACCAAACCCTTTATTTCCCTAATGAGGATTTCATGAACCCTATTCCCTCTATTCATGATTCTTTTGTTAAATTGCCTCAAAATTGGTAATGATGTTCTTTTTCTTGGGTCTTGTACCCCACTGCCATGTTCTAATTGATATGATGCTTTCACTTGTCATGATTTCTTTTCTAGTATATTGATTTTATGGACTATTTATCTATAGTAGTGATACTTTTGTACAACCACCCATAGATATGGCATGCATTAATTCTCCCTGGGGAATATCTTATTCTCCCCCATAAAAATATGTGTAAGTGACTGGGTTTGTATTAATTCTCCCCTCACCTATAGGTTGAGGTCCGGTAGGTGCCTCAACCCTACTTAATTAAGATAGCCATAATTAATCATGCATGAAAAACTTTGTATTACTTTTCTTGTTATGGCAAGCATTTATTTGATTATGCCTCATACTCTTGTTCTCTTCATCTTATGATGAAATCTTAGCCTTTACTTTCATGTTATTTCCTTCTCTTTTGTTCATGTTCATTATTTGATGCATACCTCATTTCTCTCTCTTGCTGGGTGATTTTCCAACCACCCAAGTTTAGATCGAGGTGTTGAACATGATCAAGGAGAACATAGCTTCCAACATGGACCTAGCTCTTGCAGATGTTTCTTGGAGACATGTTTGAAGTGGTTTAGACTTCCCTCTACTTAAATTCTTATGTTGTATCATACATGTAAACCATATGGGATATTATTATATACTTTTATAATATTTTGTGAAAATTGAATATGGTCATTTGTTTAATTCCGCTTCTACACTTTGGTTGTTTTGAATACTATTTATTGAAATTTGAAAATTTTAAACCTATTCCAACATACCTTTGAGTCTGTTCGGAATGGATGTTTTATTCTTTTAATTTTTTAGTAGGGAGTGGATCCCCCTCTCGGGTCCCACTCCTTACAGCAGGGTATCAGAGCCCATGGTAGTCGGAATTTAACTATTTCAATTTTGTCTTCCTAATTAGAACCCTTGCCTCATATAGTTCCTCTTTAAGTGATACATTTGTCCTAGAATCGATCTATGCTAATATTGAGATGATGAGAGCATTGATTTAGTATCATAAGAGTTTCACATTAGAAACATGTTTAGTTAACCGTAATGAGATGATCCTTTAGGAATCTATTAGGGCATGAAGTCGAAGCAAAGATGTCTAGAAAGGATCAGGGTTTAGGGGCTGGCAAGATTTTCCTCCGCACCACTATCTTGGTTTATGAGGACTCTCAGATCCATATGATACCTTCCTTGATTGAGATGATACTGACTGTCCAAAATAGCATGCCTATAGACAGTAGTAGCCTTAGGTACATAAGTTGGATAATCCTAAGAATCTAATATGTTGACCTTGTCTTTTAGGTGTAATGACTTGTTTGAGGATGGATACCGAATATAGTTCTCTTATGTCCCATAGGACTACATGTTTGGATATTTTATCCCTAAGAACCTAGACTTTGAAATGGTGTTCAGTAAGCAATCATAGTGCACAGTGGAAGCATGATGGATCGTGTACATGACTTAGTTAGACTCACCCTTTTACCTCTAGATTACTTTGTCTTGGTAGGTCAAATCTTTTAAGGGGTGGAGAGTAGTTGGTTTGATGATGTTTGGGTTGTTAGATTTTGAGGATGAAATCCTTTATAAGGAGATGGAGTCATGTAACATACCAAAATCTAGTTGCGCTGACTCTAGAAACCCTAACTCATGATTAGGAGGATAGTTTGGTTGGATTCTTAGTTTTGACCAAACAAGTCGTATTTATAGGCTGACATGATTGAATATATACTAATGAACATATAATGGTCATCTAATGAATAATTCATATGTTTGAAACCTAATAAATATTTAATATATATAATATGAGTAACTCGCCTAATAGTGGATATGCATGATGTTGACCATGTCATAAACTGATAAACACAAATGATATGATGAGCAAGATCATTGTAACCTAATCTTGAACTTAATGCATATTAAGAATGTATAGGTGAATAATAATGATCAAATTGACCTAAACCCTAATTTGTAATCATCTAATCTTAACTTGTACATCCTTAATGACATTCTTGATACATTAGTGACATAAGGTGTCATAATCAAGTAACATACTTTAATACACATAAATGATATATAATCACCTAATCATAGATTAATCATGTCCTCAATATGAAATGAATATCATCTTGTTCTCTAATACACACCTAATTAATTACCCAATCATTACTTGGTATGTGAATCAAATCATTAATATGTAATATGTCCCAGATTGATCGGTAAAATACATATAATGATTTCAATATGGATAAGAAGTAATTGGATTTACATAAATGTGCATAATCAATAATAATAAGTGAATAAATATGAGAAAGATTAATGATGGAATTAATATAAAAAAGGTATAAGTAATTGATGATACATTATTTGGACTGATAATAACAAATTGAATAAGATTTCTTATTTAGTACAAAATAATATGTTATAATTCAATATGTTGATAATGGAGATTAAATACAAATTATATGATAGTAATAAAGTATATTGATATGATTGAGTAAACTCTAATTGTGCTAAAACTCCTATTGAGATAAATAAGAAATATGTAGGGATTGTGCATAAAAATGAAATATAACTCTTTTGGAAACAAAGTGAATATGACATGATACAATTAAAAGAATAATGATAATGTGGTATCCTAATAAATATAATGCTAATAAGCCAAAAAAATTATAAAATCATAATAGAGGAACCCTTGGTGATCCTTGAGAATCTGATCTATGAGAAGTTGCCTGTGAAGATTCTGAACTCCCAAGTTAAGTTTTGGTGGAAGTTTTATGGTTTGGGGGAAACAACCTAGAGTTTGGTGTTGAGATGTTGCATACTCACCCTTCTCTCTTTTCTTGAGATTTTGAGGATGAAATCCTATTTAAGGGGTGGAGTGTTGTAACATACCGAATTTGGACATATTCTCTTTTTGACCCTTTTTAAGATTTTTCTTTCGAATATATCCTTTTTGGCCTTGATGTTTAAATTGTAGAATTTATAGTGGTTTCGTGAACATTTGTTCAATAATTATACCAATGAAATGTTTTATGCACAAATATCTCAGTGAAATCTTTTTTAAGGATGCAAAATCACCACTAAAGTGGAACAATGGTAAATAAATTTGTGCTAGAAGTGTAAGGCCACAAACCTTCCTTAATGTATTGAACAAGCTTAACTACCATAAATAAGTGATATAAACCTTAATATAACTTTGTGATGTGTTTTGAAATCATAAAATGTGCCTAAGTTTCAAATTTGGTTCAATTTGGATGTGGTTTGTGCAAGTTATGCAATTTTAGGTACATTCTGGACTTTTATGCAATTTACACAATTGGGAGGTTTTCTTTACAAATTATCACATGCATTATAATCCTTTGATATTCCCTTAACCTTATCGAGATTTTGAACTACAGGGCACCTAGTTGCACCTTGGTTTGAACATGTTTCTCTCCAAGAACATTTTAGGGATTACCCTCTTTATAAATGATCATATCTATAAAAGCTATCAACCAATGGGATTATTTCTTTGATTGGAGGATGGTGGGGATGGCATAGAAGTCTCCATGGGCTTTTAGAACTGACATTTTATATATAAGAAGTCTCTATGAGCTTTCCTCTTACATGGCCATGAATCCCTAGGCTAAGGACACATGCAAAGTCCCATAGACACCTCATGCTTGCCCCCTTCTTTATAAAGCCATGTCTACCCCCTTCCCACCTCCCAATTAGAAAACTCTTGCTCTCCTTCTCTTTCTCCCAGCTTAGAGAATCGTTCCTACTCTGTTTGTCCATGAAGATGTTGTCCCAAGGTAAAAGAGAGTGGTTACCTTGGTGAAGAAAACTCCTAGGGTTCCGAATTTGCTCTATTTAGGGTTTCTATAGCTCCTTCTTGGTGACTTTGACCAAAACTAGTAAGTTGTCTCCTTTACTTCCCTATTTTCATGTTGCTTGTCTTCCTCCCACCTTCTTCCAGGTAAGAACCATGTCCTTCTATGGTGAAACCCCACCTAAAGCCCTTAAACACCTCGGCTCCATGTTCTTTTGCTAGGGGTTTTCACCTCTAAAGTGGAGAAGGTGCTTCTTGCTCGAGATAGGAATTTTGTTGGAGAAACCAGACTCTCTATCTTGGAAACCTTGCTACTTGAACCTGTCCACCTTTCCTAGAGGCGAGTTTTATAACCCTCTTCTCAGATATTGCTTACTATATGCTTAAAACTCATACTTCTATGTTTAAAATCGGTGATATCCATCTCTATTTACCATGTTCTTCAAGGGTTTTGGTTCTTGTTGTTTTACCTTCCCTAAAAGATCTAGGTTGGTTACCTATGCATCTCAAACCCTAATCTTGGGTAAAATGGTGTTCTCTCTCTCTCTCTCTCTCTCTCTCTCTCTTCCTCTCTCTTGCAAGGATTTTTGACTTGTCATTTCCTGATTGGTTCAAATTGAAATATTCATATCTTTAGTCCGCTTATCCAAAACTGAAAAATAAATATGTTTTGGAATTGGAAAATAAATATCTATCTAATAAAAATATTTTCAATCTCTCTCTCTCTCTTCCTCTCTCTTGCAAGGATTTTTGACTTGTCATTTCCTGATTGGTTCAAATTGAAAATTTCATATCTTTTAATCTACTTATCCAAAATTGACAAATAAATATGTTTTGGAATTGGAAAATAAATCTCTATCTAATAAAAATATTTTCAAGGTCTAATTTTCAAGTTTTGACGAAGGGTGACTTTTGGAAAATGAATTTAATGCATAAAACCCATAAAAAGTACATCTTAATCATCATAACTCCAAAATTAACATAAAAATATGTTTTCTTAATTAGGAGAACCTAATAAGTTCATTGGTGAGATTTTTAGAGTCTAAATCTTAGTTTTTCTAAAAAGGTCTAAAATTAGGGTTTCTATACATTAATGTGCATTATGTACTCTAATACATATGAATACATTGAAAATAGGCAAACAAGAACTTAGAGTCAAATAAAGTGGTGAAAGTTAGTAATTGATATCAGTAAGAGAGGTATGTACATTATTACACCCTAAGTTGGTATATTTGAAAACCAAACCCTTTATTTCCCTAATGAGGATTTAATGAACCCTATTCCCTCTATTCATGATTCTTTTGTTAAATTGCCTCAAAATTGGTAATGATGTTCTTTTTCTTGGGTCTTGTACCCCAATGTCATTTTCTAATTGATATGATGCTTTTACTTGTCATTATTTCTTTTCTAGCATTATGATTTAATGGACTATTTAGTCATAGTAGTGGTACTTTTGTACAGCCACCAATAGATAGGGCATGTATTAATTCTCCCTGGGGAATGTCTTATTCTCCCCCATAAAAATATGTGTAGGTGACTGGGAATGTATTAATTCTCCCCTCACCTATAGGTTGAGGTCCGATAGGTGCCTCAACCCTACTTAATTAAGGTAGTCATAATTAATCATGCACGCAAAACTTTGTATTATTTTTTTTTGTTATGGCAAGCATCTATTTGATTATGCCTCATACTCTTGTTCTCTTCATCTTATGATGAAATCTTAGCCTTTACTTTGATGTTATTTCCTTCTCTTTTGTTCTTGTTAATTATTTAACACATACCTTGTTTCTCTCTCTTACTGGGTGATTTTCCAACCACCGAGGTTTAGATCGAGGTGTTGAACTTGATCAAGGAGAACATAGCTTCCAACATGGACCTAGCTCTTGGAGATGTTGCTTGGAGATAGGTTTGAAGTGGTTTAGACTTCACTCTACTTAGATCCTTATGTTGTATCATACATGTAAATCCTATGGGATATTATTATGTACTTTTGTAACATTTTGTGAAAATTGAATATAGTCATTTGTTTAATTTTGCTTCTACACTTTGGTTGTTTTGAATATTATTTATTGAAATTTGAAATTTTTATACGTATTCCAGCATACCTTTGAGTGTGTTTGAAATGGATGTTTTATTCTTTAAATTTTTTTAGTAGGGAGTGGATCCCCCTTCTCGAGTCCCACTCCTTACAACATGGTATCAGAGCCCATGGTAGTCGGAACTTGACTATTTCAATTTTGTCTCCCTAATTAGATACCTTGCCTCATAGTTCCTCTTTAAGTGACATGTTTGCCCTAGAATTGATCTATGCTAATATTGAGATGATGAGAGAATTGATTTAGTGTCATAAGATTTTCACATTAGAAACATGTTTAGTTAACTGTAATGTGATGAGCCTTTAGGCAACTATTAGGGCATGAAGTTGAAGTAAAGATGTCTAGAAAGGATCAGGATTCAGGGGCTGGTAAGATTTTCATCCGCACCACTAGCTTAGTTTATGAGGACTTTCAAATCCATATGATACCTTCCTAGCCTGAGCTCATACTGACTGCCCAAAATAGCATGCCTATAGACAGTAGTAGCCTTAGGCACCTAAGTTGGATAATCCTAAGAATCTAATATGTTGACCTTGTCTTTCAGGTGTAATGACTTGTTTGAGGATGGATACTCAATATAGTTCTCTTATGTCCCCTAGGACCACATGTTTGGATAGATTATCCCTAAGAACCTAGACTTTGAAATTTGGTGTTTAGTAAGCAATCAGAGTGCATAGTGAAAGTGTGATGGATCTTGTACATGGCTTAGTTAGACTCACCCTTTTACCTCTAGATTACTTTTTCTTGGTAGGTCAAATCTTTTAAGGGGTGGATAGTAGTTGGTTTGATGATTTTTGGGTAGTTAGATTTTGAGGACAAAATCCTTTATAAGGAGATGGAGTCATCTAACATACCAACATCTAGCTGCGCTGACTCTAGAAACCCTAACTCCATGATTAGGATGATAGTTTGTTTGGATCCTTAGTTTTGACCAAACAAGTCATATTTATAAGCTGACATGCTTGAATATATACTAATGAACATATAATGGTCATGTAATGAATAATTCATATGTCTGAACCCTAATGAATATTTAATATACATAATATGAGTAACTCACCTAATAGTGGGTATGCATGATGTTGACCATGTCATAAACCAATAAACGCTAATGATATGATGAGCAAGATAGTTGTAACCTAATCTTGAGCCTAATGCATATTAAGAATGTATAGGTGAGTAATAATGATCAAATTGATCTAAACCCTAAGTTGTAACCATCTAACCTTAGCCTATACATCCTTAATGACATTCTTGATACATTAGTGACATAAGGTGTCATAATCAGGTAACATACTTTAGTACACATAAATGATATATAATCACCTAATCATAGATTAATCATGTCATCAATATGAAATGCATATAATCTTGTTCTCTAATACACACCTAATTAATTACCTAATCATTACATGGTATTTGAATCAAATTATTAATATGTAATATGTGCCACCTTGATCGCTAAAATACATATAATGACTTCATTATGGATAAGAAGCAATTGGATTCACATAAATGTGCATAATCAATAATAAGAAGTGAATAAATATGATAAATATTAATGATGGAATTAATATAAAAAAAAGGTATAAGTAATTGATGATACGTTATTTGGATTAATAATAACATTTTGAATAAGATTTCTTATTTCATGCAAAATAATATGTTATAATTCAATATGTTGATAACGGAGACTAAATACAAATTATAGGGTAATAATCAAGTATATTGAGATAATTTAGTAAACTCTAATTGTGCTAAAATTCCTATTGAGATAAATAAGAAATATATAGGGTTTGTGCATAAAAATGAAATATAACTCTTTTGGAAACAAAGTGAATATGACATGACACAATTAAAAGAATAATGATAATGTGATATCCTAATAATTATAATGCTAATAAGACAAAAATGTTAAAAAGAAATCATAATAGAGGAACCCTTGGTGATCCTTGAGAACCTGACCAATGAGAAGTTGTTTGTGAAGAATCTAAACTCCCAATTTAAGTTTTAGTGGAAGTTTTATGGTTTGGGGGAAACAACCTGGAGTTTGGTGTTGAGATGTTGTATACTCACCCTTCTCTCTTTGCTTGTGATTTTAAGGATGAAATCCTATTTAAGGGTGGAGTGTTGTAACATGTTGAATTTGGACATATTCTCTTTTTGGCCCTTTTTAAGCTTTTTCTTTCAAATCTATCCTTTTTGGCCTTGATGTTTAAATTGTAGAATTTATAGTGGTTTGGTGAACATTTGTTCAATAATCATACCAATGGAAGGGTTTATTCCAAATACCTCAGCGAAAGCTTTTTTAAGGATGTAAAATGCAAAATCACCACTAAAGTGGAACAATGGTAAATAAATTTGTGATAAAAGTCTAAGGCCACAAACCTTCCTTAATGTATTGAACAAACTTAACTACCATAATTAAGTGCTCTAAACCTTAATATAACTTTTTGATGTGTTTTGAAATCATAAAATGAGCCTATGTTTCAAATTTGGTTCAATTTGGATGTGGTTTGTGCAAGTAATGCAATTTTAGGTACATTCTGGACTTTTATGCAATTTACACAACTGGGAGGTTTTGTTTGCAAATTATCACATGCATTATAATCCTTATATATTCCCTTACCCTTCTCGGTATTTTGAACCACGGGGCACCTAGTTGCACCTTGGTTTGAACATGTTTCTCACCAAGGACATTTTAGGGATTACCCCCTTTATAAATGAGCATATCTTTAAAAGCTATCAACCAATGGGGTTATTTCTTTGATTGGAGGACGGTGGGGATGTCCTAGAAGTCTCCATGGGCTTTTAGAAATGACATTTGATATAAAATAAGTCTCTATGAGCTTTCCTCTTGCATGGCCATGAAGCCCTAGGCTAAGGACACATGGAAAGTCCCATAGACACCTCATACTTGCCCTCTTCTTTATAAAGCCATGTCTACCCCCTTCCCACCTCCCAATTCAAAAAATCTTTCTCTCCTTATCTTTCCCTCAGCTTAGAGCATCATTCCTACTCTGTTTTTCCATGAAGGTTTTGTCCCAAAGTAAAAGAGAGTGCTTACCTTGGTGAAGAAAACTCCTGGGGTTCTGAGTTTGCTCTATTTAGGGTTTCTAAAGCTCCTTCTTGGCGGCTTCGACCAAAACTAGTAAGTTTTCTCCTTTACTTCCCTATTTTCATGTTATTCGTCTTCCTCCCACCTTCTTCCAAGTTAGAACAATGGCCTTCCATGGTGAAACCCCACCTAGAGCCCTCAAACACCTCAGTTCCATGTTCTTTTGTTAGGGTTTTTCACCTCTAAAGTGGAGAAGGTGCTTCTTGCTCGATATAGGAGCTTTGTTGGAGAAACTAGACTCTCTAGATTGAGAACCTTGCTGCTTGAACCTGTCAACCTTTCCTAGCGGTGAGTTTTATAACCCCCTTCTCATATATTTCTTACTACATGCTTAAAACTCATGCTTCTATGTTTAAAATCGATGATCTCCATCTCTATTTACCATGTTCTTCTAGGGTTTTGGTTTCTTGTTATTTTACCTTCCCTAAAAGATCTAGGTTGGTTACCTTTGCATTTCCAACCCTGATCTTGGGTAAAATGGTGTTCTCTCTCTCTGTCTCTGTCTCTGTCTCTCTCTCTCTCTCTCTCTTTCTCTCTCTTCCTTTCTCTCTCACAAGGATTTCTGACTTGTCATTTCCTCATTGGTTCAAATTGAAAAATTCATATCTGTTAATCTGCTTATCCAACTTTGACAAATAAATATGTTTTGGAATTGAAAAATTAATCTCTATCTAATAAAAATATTTTCAAGGTCTGATTTTTAAGTTTTGATGAAGGGTGACTTTTGGAAAATGAATTTAATGCATAAAACCCATAAAAAGTACATCTTAATCATCATAACTCCAAAATTAACATAAAATTATGTTTTCTTGATCAAGAAAACCTAATAAGTTCATTGATGAGGTTTTTAGAGTCTAAATCTAAGTTTTTCAAAAAATTTCTAAAATTAGGGTTTATATACATTAATGTGCATTATGTACTCTAATACATGTTAATACATTGAAAATAGGCAAACAAGAACTTGGAGTCAATTAAAGTGGTGAAAGTTAGTAATTGAATTAAGTAAGAGAGATATGTGCGTTATTACACCCTAAGTTGGTATATTTGAAAACCAAACCCTTTATTTCCCTAATGAGGATTTAATGAAACCTATTCCCTCTATTCATGATTCTTTTGTTAAATTTCCACAAAATTGGTAATGATGTTCTTTTTCTTGGGTCTTGTACCCCACTGTCGTGTTCAAATTAATATGATGCTTTTACTTGTCATGATTTCTTTTCTATCATGTTGATTTTATGGACTATTTATCTATAGTAGTGGTACTTCTGTACAACCACCCATAGATAGGGCATGTATTAATTCTCCCTAGGGAATTTCTTATTCTCCCCCATAAAGATACATGTAGGTGACTGAGAATGTATTAATTCTCCCATCACTTATAGGTTGAGGTCCGGTAGGTGCCTCAACCCTACTTAATCAAGGTAGTCATAATTAGTCATGCATGCAAGACTTTGTATTGTTTTTCTTGTTATGGCAAGCATCTATTTGATTATTCCTCATACTCTTGTTCTCTTCATCTTATGATGAAATCTTAGCCTTTACTTTCATGTTATTTCCTTCTCTTTTGTTCTTATTTATTATTTGACACATACCTTGTTTCTCTCTCTTTCTGGGTGATTTCCCAACCACCTAGGTTTAGATCGAGGTGTTGAGCATGATCAAGGAGAACATAGCTTCTAACATGGACCTAGCTCTTGGATATGTTGCTTGGAGATAGGTTTGGAGTGGTTTTGACTTCCCTCTACTTAGATCCTTACATTGTATCATCCATGTAAACCCTATGGGATATTATTATGTACTTTTGTAATATTTTGTAAAAATTGAATATAGTCATTTGTTTAATTCCTCTTCTACACTGGTTGTTTTGAATACTATTTATTGAAATTTGAAAATTTTACACCTATTCCTGCATACATTTGAGTGTGTTCGGAATGGATTTTTAATCTTTAATTTTTTTAGTAGGGAGTGGATCTGCCCTCTCGAGTCCCACTCCTTACTCCTTACATCATGGTATCATAGCCCATGGTAGTCAGAATTTGACTATTTCAATTTTGTCTCCCTAATTAGAACCCTTGTCTCATATAGTTCCTCTTTAAGTGACAAATTTGTCCTAGAATTTATCTATGCTAATATTGAGATGATGAGAGGATTGATTTAGTATCATAAGAGTTTCACATTTGAAACATGTTTAGTTAACTATAATGTGATGAGCCTTTAGGAAACTATTCAGGAATGAAGTTGAAGCAAAGATGTCTAGAAAGGATTAGGGTTCGGGGGTTGGCAAGATTTTCCTCTGCACCACTAGCTTGTTTTACGAGGACTCCTAGATCCACATGATACCTTCCTGCCCTAAGATGATACTGACTGTCCAAAATAGTATGCCTATAAATAGTAGTAGCCTTAGGCACCTAAGTTGGATAATCCTAAGAATCTAATATGTTGACCTTGTCTTTCAGGTGTAATGACTTGTTTGAGGATGGATACCCAATATAGTTCTCTTATGTCCCCTAGGACCACATGTTTGGATAGTTTATCCCTAAGAACCTAGACGTTGAAATTTGGTGTTTAGTAAGCAATCAGAGTGCACAGTGGAAGCGTGATGAATCTTGTACATGGCTTTGTTAGACTCACCCTTTTACCTCTAGATTACTTTGTCTTGGTAGGTCAAATCTTTTAAGGGGTGGAGAGTAGTTGGTTTGATGATGTTTGAGTAGTTAGATTTTGAGGACGAAATCCTTTATAAGGAGATGGAGTCATGTAACATACCAAAATCTAGTTGCACTGACTCTAGAAACCTTAACTCCATGATTAGGAGCATAGTTTGCTTGGATCCTTAGTTTGACCAAACAAGTCATATTTATAAGCTGAAATGCTTGAATATATACTAATGAACATATAATGGTCATCTAATGAATAATTCATATGTTTGAACCCTAATGAATATTTAATATACATAATATGAGTAACTCACCTAATAGTGGATATGCAAGATGTTGACCATGTCATAAACTGATAAATGCTAATGATATGATGAGTAAGATAATTGTAACCTAATCTTGAACCTAAAGCATATTAAGAATTTATAGGTGAATAATAATGATCAAATTGACCTAAACCCTAAGTTGTAATCATCTAACCTTAACCTATACATCATTAATGACATTCTTGATACATTAGTGGCATAAGGTGTCATAATTAGGTAACATACTTTAATACACATAAATGATATATAATCACCTAATCATAGATTAATCATGTCATCAATATGAAATGCATATCATCTTGTTCTCTAATACACACCTAATTAATTACCTAATCATTACTTGGTATGTAAATCAAATCATTAATATGTAATATGTCCCATCTTGATCACTAAAATACATATAATGACTTCAATATGGATAAGAAGTAATAGGATTCACATAAATTTGCATAATCAATAATAAGAAGTGAATAAATATGAGAAAGATTAATGATGACATTAATATAAAAAAGGTATAAGTAATTGATGATACATTATTTGGATTAATAATAACAAATTGAATAAGATTTCTTATGTTGTGCAAAATAATATGTTATAATTCAATATGTTGATAACGGAGACTAAATACAAATTATAGGATAATAATCAAGTATATTGAGATAATTGAGTAAATTCTAATCGTGCTAAGACTCCTATTCAGATAAATAAGAAATATATAGGGTTTGAGAATAAAAATGAAATATAACTCTTTTGGAAACAAAGTGAATATGACATGACACAATTAAAAGAATAATTATAATGTGATATCCTAATAAATATAATGCTAATAAGACAAAAATGATAAAAAGAAATCATAATATAGGAACCCTTGGTGATCCTTGAGAACCTGACCTATGAGAAGTTGCATGTGAAGAATCTAAACTCCCAAGTTAAGTTTTGGTGGAAGTTTTATGGTTTGGAGGAAACAACCTGGAGTTTGGTGTTGATATGTTGTATGCTCACCCTTCTCTCTTTTCTTGATATTTTGAGGAAGAAATCCTCTTTATGGGGTGGAGTGTTGTAACATATCGAATTTGGAAATATTCTCTTTTTGGCCCTTTTTAAGCTTTTTCTTTCAAAACTATCCTTTTTGGCCTTGATGTTTAAACTGTATAATTTATAGTGGTTTGGTGACATTTATTCAATAATTATGCCAATGGAAGGTTTTATGCACAAATACCCCAATAAAAGCTTTTTTAAGGATCTAAAATGCAAAATCACCACTAAAGTGGAATAATGGTAAATAAATTCATGCTAGAAGTGTAAGGCCACAAACCTTCCTTAATGTATTGAACAAACTTAACTATCATAATTGAGTACTCTAAACCTTAATATAACTTTGTTATGTGTTTTTAAATCATAAAATGAGTCTAAGTTTCAAATTTGGCTCAATTTGGATGTAGTTTGTGCAAGTTATGCAATTTTAGGTACATTCTGGACTTTTATGCAATTTACCCAATTGGGAGGTTTTCTTTGAAAATTATCACATGCATTATAATCCTTATATATTTCCTTATCCTTATCTATATTTTTAACCATGGGGCACCTAGTTGCACCTTGTTTCGAAGGTATTTCTCTCCAAGGACATTTTAGGGATTACCCTATTTATAAATGAGCTTTTCTTTAAAAGCTATCAACCAATGGGGTTATTTCTTTGATTGGAGGACGGTGGGAATGGCCTAGAAGTCTCCATGGGATTTTAGAACCAAAATTCGATATATAAGAAGTCTCTATGGTTTGTCCTCTTGCATGGCCATGAAGCCCTAGGCTAAGGACACATGGAAAGTCCCATAGACACCTCATGATTGCCCCCTTCTTAATAAATCCATGTCTACCCCTTCCCACCTCCCAATTCAAAAACTCTTGCTCTCCTTCTCTTTCCCCCATCTTAGAGAATCATTCCTACTCTATTTTTCCACGAAGGTGTTGTACCAAGGTAAAAGAGAGTGCTTACCTTGGTGAAGAAAACTCCTAGAGTTTCGAATTTGCTCCATTTAGGGTTTCTAAAGCTCCTTCTTGGTGATTCTGAACAAAACTGGTAAGTTTTCTCCTTTCCTTCCATGTTTTCATGTTGTTCATATTACTCCCACCTTATTCCAGATCAGAACCATGGCCTTCCATGGTGAAACCCACGAGATCCCTAAAACACCTTAGCTCCATGTTCTTTTACTAGGGTTTTTCACCTCTAAAGTGGAGAAGGTGCTTCTTGCTCAAGATATGAGCTTTGTTGGAGAAACCAGCCTCTATAGCTTGGGAACCTTGATGCTTGAAATTGTCCACCTTTTCTAGAGGCGAGTCTTATAACCCCCTTCTCATATATTGCTTACTACATGCTTAAAACTCATGCTTCTATGTTTAAAATTGATGATCTCCATCTCTATTTACCATGTTCATCTAGGGTTTTGGTTTCTTGTTGTTTTACCTTCCCTAGAAGATCTATGTTGGTTACCTATACATATCCAACCCTGATCTTAGGTCAAATAGTGTTCTCTCTCTCTCTCTCTCTCTCTCTCTTCTCCTCTCTCTCGCAAGGATTTCTGACTGGTCATTTCCTGATTGGTTCAAATTAAATATTCATATCTTTTAATCCGCTTATCCAAATTTGACAAATAAATATGTTTTGGAATTAGAAAAGTAATATCTATCTAATAAAAATATTTTCAAGGTCTTATTTTCAAGGTTTGATGAAGGGTGACTTTTAGAAAATGAATTTTATGCATAAGACCCATAAAAAGTACATCTTAATCATCATAATCCAAAATTAATATAAAAACATATTTTATTAATCAGGAGAACCTAATAAGTTCATTGGTGAGGTTTTCTAGAGTCTAAATCTAAGTTTTTCTAGAAATGTATAAAATTAGGGTTTCTATACATTAATATGCATTATGTACTCTAATACATGTTAATACATTGAAAATAGGCAAAGAAGAACTTAGACTCAATTAAAGTGGTAGAAGTTAGTAATTGATATCAGTAAGAGAGGTACGTGCATTCTTACACCCTAATTTGGGATATTGAAAACCAAACTATTTATTTCCCTAATGAGGCTTTAATGAACCATATTCCCTCTATTCATTATTCTTTTGTTAAATTGCCTCAAAATTGGTAATGATATTCTTTTTCTTGGGTCTTGTAACCCACTGCCATGTTCTAATTGATATGATGCTTTTACTTGCCATGATTTCTTTTCTAGCATGTTGATTTTATGGACTATTTAGCTATAGTAGTGGTACTTTTATACAATCACCCATAGACAGGGCATGTATTAATTCTCCCTGGGGAATGTCTTATTCTCCCCCATAAAAATATGTGTAGGTGACTGGGAATGTATTAATTCTACCCTCACATATAGGTTGAGGTCTGATAGGTACCTTAACCCTACTTAGTTAAGGTAGTTATAATTAATCATGCATGCAAAACTTTGTATTGTTTTTCTTGTTATGGCAAGCATCTATTTGATTATGCCTCATACTCTTGTTCACTTCATCTTATGATGAAATATTAGCGTTTACTTTCATGTTATTTCCTTATCTTTTGTTCTTGTTCATTATTTGACACATACCTTATTTCTCTCTCTTGTTGGGTGATTTCTCAACCACCCAGGTTTAGATCAAGGTGTTGAACATGATCAAGGAGAACATAGCTTCCAACATGGACTAGCTCTTGGAGATGTTACTTGGAGACATATTTGAAGTAGTTTAAACTTCCCTCTACTTAGATCATTATGTGGCATCATACATGTAAACCCTATGGGATATTATGATGTACTTTTGTAATATTTTGTGAAAATTGAATATAGTCATTTGTTTAATTCTGCTACACTTTGGTTGTTTTGAATACTATTTATTGAAATTTGAAAATTCTATACCTATTCTAGGATACCTCTGAGTATGTTCAGAATGGATGTTTTATTCTTCAAAAAATTTTAGTAGGAAGTGGATCCCCCCTCTCGAGTCCCACTCCTTACATTGGGATCATAGAACGTGGTGAAGACTCCTCCTTCTTCACCTCCTAGCTATTATTATACGAGCTCCTTCCTCCAAGGTGGGTAGATGGCATGGAAATGTGAGGTTTTGTGGTGGAAACACTACAAAACTAGGGTTTTGAGGTAGTGGAATGTGGAAATGGAGTAGGGGTGGTTGAAGGTAGGTCAAAGCTCTTGAATTCTTTGGGGGGGCTGCAATAATGACTAACCTTCATGCTACAACTGCCACCCTAGTATATATAGGTGGTAGGAAAGAACTAGGGTGAGTGGGGGGGATATTTGAAATGTAGTGCAAAGTAGCAGGGTTTGGGCAGTCACCATGGATGTGGTGGATGGGGTTCATCCCAGTCATGGTGGATGGGCATGGTCAAGGTGGAGAATTCTAAAATGATAGTTCAAAGTGGAGACTTTGAGGCTCAGTGGCCACGGTCATTTTGGGCGCCCCACGGACATGGTGAGTAGAAGGTGGCATGGGCGTGGCGCAAAGCATGGTTGTGTTGGATGCAGGCGACCATAGTCATTCTGTTGAGGAGGTCATTGTCGATGTTGAACACCACATGCATGGAAGGCTCCACGGTCTAGGTGTCTTTGAAGGGCCACGACCCGTACTGGTGGCCACAGTCGTGTTGATTGGAATCCTGATCTTGTAGACGCTCTTTTCCATGGTCATGGTAGATAATACGGTTGAGGTGAATCTTCAGCACCACAGTCGTCGTGGAGGCCACATCCATGGTGAATCCTCAATTTCCTTAACATCTTTACTGTGATTTTGAACCATATTGCCTGACCGTGGCAGAGTACCATGGCCCGTGGCGATGGCTCAGCTGTTCAACTTTGCTCTTAGCTCCTCCAAATAGTTGCTTTTTGCCTTGGACCTACCTCGAGGATCCTCTCTTCTCTCATTTACATCCAATGCATGTA
Source organism: Alisma plantago-aquatica (assembly GCA_963693085.1). Classification (NCBI taxonomy): domain Eukaryota; kingdom Viridiplantae; phylum Streptophyta; class Magnoliopsida; order Alismatales; family Alismataceae; genus Alisma; species Alisma plantago-aquatica. Next base: position 1,224,997,628 of record OY856412.1, read on the forward strand.
CAAAAACCCTAAAAAAACACAAAAAGCAGCCATAAATGCATTTGAAATGAATTCACACATTAGGGGATTAACTTGCATTCTAACAATGTTTACATGTGATAATAGTGTAAAAGGACACAAGATGAAGCCCTAAAATAGGGTTGCATCACCACCCCAAACTTAAAACATACTTGTCCTCAAGTATGGTCCAGCATAATCTCTTTTCAGTGCTTTCAACAAACAAGAACTATAAATGCATTACAATGGATGATTATTGACTAAGTGGGCTTAAAGGTAATTAAGTACATGTGTTACACCTCTCTCCTCTCCACTCACAATTCAATCATGAAAATAGAAAAGAGCATACAAAATTCAAATATAGGGCATAGAACACATAATCAATACATATGGCTTTCATGTAGTTGCGGGTAGGCCATTTCATGGTGGCGTTAATCAAAGATGACTAGGAGTGGTGTTTCACTTTCATGCATACAATTTCATACTTCAAACCACATTATGTGACTCACTTGGATGTGGAAAAGAAAGGGTGAAGTGAGTTTGTTTGATGTTTCCTAGCTCAATGGGTATGAAAAAGACAAAAGGGTTGTGTAAGAGATTGGAGTGATATTATATAGGAGACCCATATTTTATTTTATTTTTGCATTTTCTTTTTCTTCTTTCTTTATTTTATTTTATTTTTCTTTTCTCTTGGTGTAGGGAGGTCATTTGGTGGTGAGAGTGAAGCAGGGAGATATAGATATGGCCACCCCAAACTTTTAGAGGTGGCCAAGGCTGAATATGTGCACTTTGACATCCTTTCATGAGGCAGAGGGGTAAGAAGATGATGAAAGAAAAGTCGGGTCAGAGAGGGGCCACTAGTGTGGTTCTCAACTTAAAATCTCCTGCATGAAAACTATTCCAACACTTCATCAAGTAATGTCACATCACACAAGTGAATAACATGAAATTCATACTTTTATCGTATGATCCCAAAATCCCGAAGAGTTCATAGCTTTCTCAAATCACAATTTAATCACAACATTCACAATCATGTGAGGAGTGATTTACATGTAAAATTTCAACAATTAAGTATGTTTAGCAATACAGCAGATAAAATTAGCATGCATTTGTCATATATTAACATTTTCACTTCAATAGGTGGACACTAAGTTAAAACATGCTTTTTGGGCAAGAAGTTTCACATTTGGGAAAATTGGCCAAAATGGTGCCAATTTGCACTAAATCACATCTAAACCTACTTTTAGGGAAAATACAACATAAAGAAAGCAAATCCTAACTAAAACACACACAAAATACCAAAAATCTACATGAGATGCAATGCATGATATGAAATGGCAAAAAAGCATTTTTTTTTAAAATTACTAAAAAATGCATGAAAAAGAACTACATGTATGCATGAATGCAAGTACGAAGAAGTCTACACTAGATAAAGTGACTCCATAAATCAATTAGTTAGGTGAAACATGGTGAAATAGATCAATCAAAATGAGAAGAGTGAGATAGGTGGTAGATGCAAGCATGAAGAAATCTACACTAGATAAGGTGATTCCATCAATGAATCGGTCAGGTGAAATAGATAAATCAAAGTGAGAAGAGTGAGATAGTGTGTGTGCCTCCCTACCACCACAAACTTTCAAGTCATGTTGTCCTCGACATGAAACTAAAGCTTAGGGAAGGTAGGGTATGTGTCACTACTGCTGAGGTGGGTTCAGTGCAGGTCTCCCATAGTAGTGGATTTTTTGATGAGGTGAAGGGCTATCCTAAGGAGGTGGAGGGCCAGCCTAAGGAGGAGGGAACTGGTAGTAGTGACCCCAATAATCTTCCTGAGGGGGAGGATAAGTCTCTAGATTTGCCCCAGTAGTCTTTCCCCCATTGGGGGTTTCTCAGTGCTTGTACATGTTGATACAGGTGCATATCGTTGATCTGATAATGCATCTGTCATTGATCTTGCCACATGTACTATTGATTTGGTACATGGTTTGTTGGGTTTTCCAAATGCCTTCCAACTGTGCATGTATGGTTGACATGTCGTAGGCATTAACTGTAGGTTGTTTTTGAGATGATGCTTCCTCTTATCTTCTTCTCACATGACGGGGATGTATTTGCTGCTCAACCACATTTGTTTTTCCAACCCCTTTAGGTGGGATAGGGGTTCGCTCTCTCTATAGATTTTTATTGAATGTTCTTCCTCCCACTTCCTTAGCAATTCACTTAATTTCCCTGTGGGACTTGCAGTGTTAAGAAGTGGGGATGTATGATAGGGCAGCTTAATAATGAATCCAGGGACATGAGGGTTGACATTATACATCATTTTGTTCCCAACCATGTGATCATTTGGGAGTGGATGAGATATTTCAAATCAACAAATTTCACTCCCTCGGCTTTGGTGAGCCCTGTCAAATCACATACTAGGGCTAGAGCAATTGAGGTGAAAATCCATCCCATAATGAAGGGGGTTTTACTCTTAAATGAGATTGACTTCATATGATCAATAAGAAGTGCCCCTAGGTTGAGAATTTTTTTTCTTTATCATCCCATGCATCACAAAAAGATCTTTTTGTGAGCAACTCCCTTGATTTTCATGTTGGCCCACAATGGTATTGGCGATGACTTTTTGTTCATACTTAAGATAAGGATTGTAGATTCCACTTGTTTTATATTTCCAGGGTATGAAGCATTTCTATCCTATAATCATATACCACATGCCCACATAATCAATATCTATCTTTCTTTCAATGCATCCCTCATTAAGTTCCTTGGCTTCCTCAGGGTCCATTGCAAAGATGTTTTTCAATTGCAAAATTGTGACTGTATGGACCTAATTTTGTAGCCCAAATCTAATGCCTTCGTCCCCCTATACTTGACTATCTCCAATGTGGCAAAGAAATGTTGCGTCAGTTCAACATATGTATCTTGAGTTGTGCAAAACACCTTATATAATTACAGTCTAGCAAAGTGTTCCCAAATTCATTTCTAATGTCGATAGTGTCCATTGTATGCTGACATGCATATCAAATTGTAATCACCCTCCTCGTCATGCACTCGAGATAGAGAAGTTTCAATGTAATCTTTCTTTTGCTCCCTCTCCAATATGACACACCCTTAGGAGCCTTACCAAGTCCCTTTATCCTGTCCACCTCAAGTGAAGCTACAATGTCAATCGGCACTGGACTCAACTCCTCATCATATGTATCATCATCCTCTTCCTCAACCTGAGTATGTGTGTGACCCCAAGCTTGTGTCAAGGTTTAAGGGCACTCTCTGCTTAGGTTTCTCTTCTTGAGCATCTTCCTCCTCATCAATTATCAGCTACTGTTGGGCTTGTGGCTACTTTTATGGCCTCTCCATGGCTGAAGAAGTGGAGTGACAGGTTGGCGTAGGTCTAGGAAGAGCACATGAAGAAGGGGCACTACCCCCTTTCCTCATTGTGGACGGGTAGTGACCTCCTACTCTAAGGAGTCAATCCTAGCATCGACATTGGTCTCAGACTCTTCTTCCTCTTCCTCGTATGTCGCATCGGAGGTGTGGTGGCTCCCAGATGAGCAAAGGAAAGAACCACACACGGACGCCAATCGTTGAAGACTAGAGATTGAGTTTGAAGGTGATGGCATGGGGCTACGAGAGGGAATGGTAAGGTTGGTGGATGCTTTCTTTGTGCACACTTTGCCCCCAGTGATTGCTTGGAGGCTGCTCTAAGCCCCTTTCTTAATGGTCATGTCCACCTTCTTCATTTCTAGGTGTAGATGGTAGAATGGTTCTGGTGGTATTTTGGAGGTGTTTTGATGGTGGAAATGGAAGAGGGATGTGTGACGAGGGTGAGGGAGGTGTTAGGGCAGTTGATTGATGGTGGAAGAGGGTTGGAGGTGGAGAATTGAGGAGTTGCAGGTCACTGAAATGCATTGTTTCGTCCTCCACATGCGTTGGAGTTGGGGGGAATGAGGGGGTGTCATGGTGGAGTGGAAAAAACCCACTTAATTTGGTGAGTTTGGGCCCTACCACGATCGTGGTGGTGGCCACATGCAAGGTGGGATGTCACTGGCACGGTCATAGTGGGTGCCACACCCATGGTGGCATCATCAATGGTTGTTGAAGTCCACCCTCACCGCGCATGTAGTGGTTGTCACACCCATGGTGGCTGCTAAGAGCCATACCCATGTCGGTCACCACGTTTGTGGTGATCCTCCTTCATATCTCTAAATTTTACTATGATGTTGGTGGATTTTGACTTGCATGTGGTGGTACACCATGGTTGGGTTTGTAATTTTTTCATATGCCTGTGGAAGTTAGCTATTGCCACACATGTGGCGCGCTCCACGATCATGGTAGTTGTGCCTTTTTCTTCTCAAATATCTTGGACTTCTTGCATGTTATAACCACGACCATTCTGATGCACCACGGACACTGTGAGTCTCTTAAGTCCACATTTTCACAAAAACTTCATGAAACTTCATATTTTCCAATGTAAATGTTGTGACTCCACATTTCTCTCTCATTGTAGTTGTTGCACTCATCTTCTCACTCTCTCTAACATGCCACACTGCCATAATAAAAAACTAAAACAAAAAGTATCAAACACTAGTGTGTGTCTGTGTATTTCTTGGAATGTGTAAAAGCTAATGAAAAGTATCAAAAATTGAAGCTTGGGTGCTACAGTTACCAAATCTAGGTGGGTTGCCTCCCACTAGCACTAAATTTTATTCCTTCAGCCAAGATTATTGATTCTTGCATCACTCATCCTCTTGGTATTTTCTGAGCATCTTTGAAGTATGTGTCTCTCTCGTGTGATTTCAAGCACATCTCTTCATCAGTGGGGATTTCCTCAACTAACATAATAATATCAAAACTTTGGTTTTCCTTATTCGGACTAATTTCAACAAGTGCCTTCAATCTCTATCCATTGATAATGAATTCTTTAGTGCCTTCCTTTTAACAAGTCACAATAGCACTGAAAGGGTATACATGCTTGACTTTATAAGGTCCTTCCCTTCTAGACCTAAGATTTCTGGGGGAAAACTTCATCCTTGAGTTGTATAGTCATACTCATTGTCTGGGCTCAAAACTCTTCTTCTTTATCAACTTGTCATGTAAGAACTTTGTTTATCTCCTTACTATTTTTTGACAATTCATAGGTTTCATGCCTCATCTCCTCTAACTCATGGAGATGTAATTTCCTTCTTACTCCGATAGTGTCCACATTCATGTCCATAGACTTCAAAGACCACAACGCCTTGTGTTGCATCTCAATGGGTAGATGGCAATGTTGGTATGTATGCCCTGAGAGCCAATCATGGGATGATTGGTGGGATACATTAAGATTGATTTGATAAACATCAAAGGCAAGCTTCCAATTCTTTCTGGTTCAGTCATATGAGATAATGATAGAACAGATTGAATGTCTAGAGAATGACAGTACTCAATGACGTATGCTTTCAGGTTGAGGACTTGAACGATGAGATCATATGGATGCTAAGAGTTTGTACATTCTTATTATGTCCCTAGTCGGATGTCATTGTGGAAGTTAGATAGACAACAATGACACATAAGACTAGATTGTGGTGTTGGTTGATGACAAAATCTCATTAGTCATGATATGGAGATATCAAACCAAACACATAGGTACTTGTTAGAGAACAAGTGTACCAGACAGACCGACCGTGAGTTTGACACATGGAACCATGACCTGGTAGTCACATTCAGTTCTCACAGTGATGGTGGTGAGTGTGATTCTTTGACCTGAAATCACTACACTCAACACATGTTGTTGGGCACACTTTGACATCATCAAACGTAGTCCTAAACATGGGTTGTTATAAAGGTGATGATTGGGTGGCTTTGACACATGGGGCTTTTGAGGGGTGAGTGATAGATATGGGATTTGTCCCTCTTGAGGGAGTTTGATACCCATGGCCACTTGATGAGTAGGATTGAGATAGACGTGTGCACGCATGTGTGAATCAGTATGTGATATTGATATCATACATATCTCCTCCAATCTACTCTGAGATCAAGAAAGTGAATGAACGTTGATAGGATGATTGTTCCATGCCTTGAGTTCATTCAGGATATCAGTGACAAAGGAATTATACATGTGTTGTAACACCATTCACATATTGTAGGATTGAAAGTTGTTCTCCAACTTTCCTTTTCACTTGGGTAGCACTGATGTGCGACTAGACATCGCTCTTTTCTTGTGAAGTCATAAGTGTTATGGACTTTCACTGCCAACGTGAAATGGGCCTGCAGGGTCACACAAATAGGATTTAACCTGGAAGGGGAGTTTATCCACAAATGATGTTTAGATTGATTACTAAAGGAGTTTAATAGTTCAATTAAACACTTAATCAATTAATAGCTCAAAATCATAGCGTTCAAGGTGTTGGACCAATTGATTAGAGTATCGAATTGATTGAAACTACAATTGACTGATTTTGCATAGTCTGTACTCCCAACCGATCGGCTCATGTGATGAACCGATCGGAATAGGTTGGTGAACCGATCGGCTCATGTGATGAACCAATCGGCTCAGGACAGGATGAGACGACCAGTTCAAGGTTTGAACTGGTCGGATCAACTGGTCCAACCGAGCAAATTGGGAAAGTCAGGTTGGCAAAAAATTTCTCTTCATTTCACTTGTCCAATTTTATTGGAACAAGGATTGGTATTTGGATCAATTCGAAACAAAAGAGGAAAAGTCAATCGGAAACTGATCAGGACCACGAATTGATCAGCTCATGCTTGAACCGATCAGCTCAGGTGTCCCAACCGATCAGTTCAGGTGTGAACCGATCGGCTCAGGTCCCCAACCGACTATTTCATGCTTGAAATGATCGGTTCAACTGGTGCAGTTGGTTGTTTTGTGGAAAATCTTGAATCCTTCTACTCCTGCTTTAATCCCGCATTGCCCGGGGTAGAGAACCCTATCTCATGACCCTCCTATATATAGGGGTACTAAGAGCTTCTCAAAGTATAACACAGAACACCAGTTGCTCTGCAAAGTTGTCTTTCTCTCTAGTTGTGGTAACCGAGAGAGCTCAAGCAAGTGCTACCCGATAAGGGAGGCACAACAAGGGAAAGACAACTGCAGAAAGGCAATTGGTTGTAGGAGAGTGTGTCGGTGACTAGTACACCGACAAGAGGGTGCGACTCCTTCCGGTGCTTTGTGCGACAAGGCGATCGGAGTTCCAGGTGGTCTGTGTGGACTACTTCATAGGCGGGAGACTTCTGTCGCTCGGAGGACAGCTGTCAATCCCGACAGTCCCGGTGAGACCAGGAGCTGCACAGACACTGTCCAAGACCGGAGGTGAAGACTGTGCAAGCCGTGAGGTAACGTCACCGAGCAAGCCTCGGGACAAGGTATGTCTCTACAAACCATCTTTCCTATTGTATAGATGTTGACGTGATTCCTTTATTCTGGGTTCGGGAGAAGAAATTTTTTGTTTTCGCTGCCTTCTCTGTCTCCCCTAAAACCCAACAGTGATATCAGAGCCATGTCAACTGCTCTATACTTTGGTATTATTGATGTGATTGATTTTGGTTTGTCACCTTTATTTATTGCATACGATGCGAATAAAATTGGATTTATGCATGTCCAATCCTAAGTCCAAAAATCCCAATATACATATATGATATGTAATATGAATGTACTCGATACGTGTTGCCCTTAAACAAGTTTTGTGGTGGATGTATAGCATGGTTATGGCCAATAAACCCTATGTATGTGTGCTTGGTTGAATGTGGTTGCTTGCATCTCGGTCTGCGCACCGATTCCCTATCTCTTATTCCTAATGTAACTCGAGATTTCTTTCCTACCTTTACTCCCCCAAAATGTAACTTGGGGTTTCCCTATTCAAATGTAAAATAGGATAAGATCTTTTATTTCATGTTATGTCAAAGAACGGTGGACAACCAGATGGCGTCTGAGACGATCGGTTCAAGGCGTGAACCGATCAGTTGGCATTTCAGACGATCGGTTCAAGGACTGAACTGATCGGTTGTTGATCGGTTCATGGAGTGAGACGATCGGGTGGCGGTCATGAGGAGATGCACGACGACCAGGCAAACCGATCGGTTGGAGGAGCCAACTGATTGACTGGTGGCACCCAGACGACCGACCAGGGCGAGCAGGTCATTCATGTGATGAGTTGATCAACTCGGACGGCTATAGCACTTCATCATGGACAAGTTGCATGTGATGTAGACCTAGATTATTGTGATTCCTCTTGGCTCGAGGAATCACATTAGGATGGCCATAATCATCGTTTTTATCATTTCGCATGTTTTCTGTGGGATATAGCATGTATATGATGCGTACTATATATTGTGGTGATTGGATATGTATATGTACCTATAAAACCAAATCCCTCATTAAATATTAAAGTTTTAGATGCCTTCCAAATGTGACACACGTGAAAAGCTTGATTGGCCAAGTGTGGGCACACCCTAGCGTGGTGCACCGTCTATCTCATGGAAGCGTGAAGGATGGATATATGGGTCTGCCCTAGTAGGGTGCATATTCATCATGTTGTGACCTAGATAGGATCTAGCACCTTGAGGCATGGAGGTGATCATGGCAAGGAGTTGCACATGACATCTTTCAAGAGTTGCATATGATGCAATTGGAAAGAGTTGCCTACCCAGAAGATCTAAGTTGTGGGTGACAGCCCTACCTGTTCCATGACTCAGAGGATTTCAGGATCTTGACCCACTAGAAGATTGTATGATGCAATCTTCCGAATTGATGATGAGGGCTATCAATTTGAACAAAAATAGTGGGAACGATAATTAATTAAAGTCCTAATTATATCGTCAACCTTTCAAATCAATCAAATAAGTCAAAATTGAGTTTTGGACTAAATTGCATATATTTCCTTTTATAGTACAAATGAAAACAAACAACAATCACTTTTCATTGTGATCGGTCCTTGAAAAGGACAAGCTGAATGGGCTCAACTTCCATGACTGGTTTAGGACATTGAGAATTGTTCTCACTAAAGAGTGAAAACTCTATGTCCTGGATACTCTAGCTCCAGAGGAACCTGCTCCTACCACACCAAAGGTAGAAAGGGATGCTTATAAGAAGCATTCTGAAGATGCCATTGATGTGAATTGCTTGATGTTGTGCTCCATGAACCACGAGTTGCAGAGACAACATGAGAACATGGGTGTCATTGAGATGATTCAGCATCTCAAGAACATGTATGAAGATCAAGCACGGTAAGAGAGATATGATGTCTCCATGGCACTATTCAAGTGTGTCATGATAGAAGGAGATCTAGTTGGTGCTCACACACTCAAAATGATTGGGTATGTAGAGAACCTGACAAGACTGGGATTTCCCCTGAGCCAAGAGTTGGCTACTGACGTGATACTGCAATCATTGCCAGAATCCTACAGTCAGTTTGTGATGAACTACAACATGAACAACTTTGACAGGCCATTGACAGAGTTTTTGGGCATGTTGAGGATAGCTGAGGCACAGATGAAGAAGGACAAGACTAAGTTTGTGATGAAGATCAACAACAAGAAAGGCAAGTCCAAGCACAAGGGCAAGGGCAAGGCTAAGAAAGGTCTTGATGCTAGCCAGTAGCCCAAGTCGTCTTCAACTCTCAAGGCCAAGGGAGGCGTGACCAAGAGAGGCAATTGCCACCATTGTCAAAAGCCAGGACATTGGAAAAGGAATTGTCCACTCTATCTGGAAGAACTAAAGAAGAAGGAGGCGACATATGTCTCCACCTGAAGGTGTCATGAAATAAACTTATAACACTTTTGAGGTATATTATACCAAGATAAAAAGTATAAAGCACCCAATAAATGGGGCAAGTGTTTCCGCCATAGATAGGAGTACTTTAGTTTATTTTCAGCCTTGAAGGCATATAATAGAGTTATGAACTGCTATTTCATATTTTCCAATGGATAGAAACACCTTAATTTTTGCATATTGTATGACAATGATGGCAATTAATAAAGTTGATGTTTCAATCTTTGTGACAATGCCTTGTTTATCTTGTGGTACTTGGTATGCATAAGATAAAATAATACCTAAAAGTTATTGATAACTCAAACAATAAAATTAGCATAAATCATGAGAAATTCATTTCTAGTTTCCATATGATGGATAAAACTAGATTATTTTGGTCAGAGAACCAGTAAGAGACATGAATCTCTTAGACATGATCAATCTTCACTGGTCATAGTGGGAGATTGATTATCCTATTAGGTATAATACATGTGATGTATTTGCATACCTATTGGACTTAATGCTAGTACTTCAAATGGTGTTTAGAGAAATAACAATATGAATATCTTGAAGTGTTCAAGAATATCATAGATGAAGTACGAACTTGGTAAAGTGTTAATTCTTGATGAGATCAATGAATGAAATACTTGAACCAAATATTTGAGATCCTTATGAGTGATTATGATAGTGTATCATAGTAAGCTCATGATTAGGGCATGGTGATGTCTAAATCAAAAGGAGTCATACTCTAAGGAGTTAGAGGATGATTATCAAATAACTAATTTCTTCTTAAATAAAGAATACCCCACACTAATAAAGGACATTAAGAATCACAAGGAGTTGTGAGTTCTTATATCCTTGACAGGTACACCTCGATTATCTATGTGATGAGTTGGTCATGTGATGAATCAACCATCTAGATGAATATGAGGATTTGGATTTTGAGTTATGGTTTATGACCATTACATCCCAAATGACTTCTATGTGAACCATAAGGTATGACCTTGATGGTAGCACCCATTGGGGTGAAATCCATAAGTTCGAATGAGTCTTAAGTGTTAAGACACATGGATAACATTTTGATAGGATGATGTGTGTTGATTGCAACTTAATGACTAAGAAATTTGGCATACAGATACTAAAACCGCATTCCTATAAGGAATAAAATGAGGATGTGTACGTGACACAACATATAAGGTTTATGAATCAATTAATGCAAATGAAGTCTATAAGTTACAACGGACTAATCAATGTGATTCATTGAGTAAAAGCAACTCAGAACTGTGATCTTTACTTTGATAATATAGTCAAAGGGTTTGACTGATATGTCAAAGATAAAGAAGGGATCTGTGATTTAGTAGGAGCATATTCATATTCCACATGTTGATGTGAAATGGAAATGTTCTAGAATGGAAATCCAAAGTGGAAATTACCTTCAGGGAAGATAGATACATTTCCTATGTGATAGGAATAGAGATCTATAGAGATAGTTCTCGAAAACCTCTTGACCTGAAATCAAAAAGCATACATTGGCAATCTATACTAAAGGGTTCAATGTACACAGATTCAGTGGGAGAAAACTTGTCCATGTTATATGGAGTTAGTATCCCAAGGCCAAGTGTCCAATTCTTGTGAAGAATGGGAACACTAAGAATAGATATGGATCTATCATGTATGTAATCATCCCATTATCTTGCATGTATGGACATAGCAAGAATAAAATGCATTCATCATCTTGTATGTAGGACATGACAATATGATGTGCTCATATTGATAACTCATATGTGGTACATGACGAGTGGATGTTTGTCTTGTTCTAGTAAAGGTTACTGAAATACCATAAGAACTTGATAAGTACTTGAGAAGTACTAGTTCTATGGAAATAAGGAAGGGTTCACTGTAATGAGTTACACTGATGTGAACTTCTGAAAAGGACATAAAATTGATCGCAAAATATATATGAGATGTATAAAAGTGAATGTTTGTTGATAAATGGAAACGTTCCAATAAAGCCATTTAAAGGAAAAGTCGAGTATCCGTGTGTTAGAGAACATTAGTGGATACTATATGGATCTGGAAGTTCATGAGATGAACTTATAGATATTCTGATCTTTGATGACAAGTAAAGAGTACTTGGTCATGCAATGTGGCTAAAGGTTACCAAAAGAATACTAGATCACATATTACTGCAACTCCATCTCATATGTGTGACGTACAGCAAAGAGATGAGTGAGACATGCAGTTAATACCGACTTTGGCAAGGTGTTGCCATAACTCACTATGTTAGCACTAGAGCACAGTAACACGTGGGACATATTTGAAGATCACTATGAATATGATTCAAGGGTGATTGGCTCGCAGTGCAAGTGGGAGTCTGTTGGTATGTATGCCCTAAAAGCCAATCATGGGATGATTGGTGTGATACATTAAGATTTATTTGATAAACATCAAAGGTAAGCTTCCAATTCTTTTTGGTTCAGTCATATGAGATAATGATAGAATAGATTGAATGTCTAGAGAATGACAGTACTCAATGACGTATGCTTTCAGGTTGAGGACCTGAACGATGAGATCATACGGATGCTAAGAGTTTGTATATTTTTATTATGCCCCTAGTCAGATGTCATTGTGGAAGGTAGATAGACAACAATGACACACAAGACTAGATTGTGGTGTTGGTTGATGATAGAATCTCATTAGTCATGATATGGAGATATCAAACCAAACACATAGGTACTTATTAGAAAACAAGTGTACCGGACAGACCCACCGTGAGTTTGACACATGGAACCATGACCTGGTAGTCACAGTCAGTTCTCACAGTGATGGTGGTGAGTGTAATTCTTTGACCTACATCACTACACTCAACACATGTCGTTGGGAACACTTTGACATCATCAAATGCAGTCCTGAAACATGGGTTGTTATAAAGGTGATGATTGGGTGGCTTTGACACATGGGGCTTTTGAGGGGTGAGTGATAGATATGGGATTTGTCACTCCTGAGGGAGTTTGATATCTATGGCCACTTGATGAGTAGGATTGAGATAGGTGTGCACACACATATGTGAATCAGTATGTGATATTGATGTCATACATATCTCCTCCAATCTACTCTGAGATCAAGAAAGTGAATGAACGTTGACAGGATGACTGTTCCATGCCTTGAGTTCATTCGGGATATCAATGACAAAGGAATTATACATTCACTGTAACACCATTCACAGATTGTAGGATTGAAAGTTGTTCTCCAACTTTCCTTTTCACTTGGGTAGCACTGATGTGCGACTAGGCACCACTCATTTCTTGTGAAGTCATAAGTGTTATGGACTTTCACTGCCAACGTGAAATGGGCCTGCAGGGTCACACACATAGGATTTAACCTGGAAGAGGAGTTTATCCACAAATGATGTTTAGATTGATTACTAAAGGAGTTTAGTAGTTCAATTAAACACTTAATCAATTGATAGCTTAAAATCATAGTGTTCAAGGTGTTGGACCAATTGATTAGAGTATCGGATTGATTGAAACTGCAATTGACTGATTTTGCATAGTCTGCACTCTCAACCGATCGGCTCATGTGATGAACTGATCGGCTTAGGTTGGTGAACCGATCGGCTCATGTGATGAACCGGTCGGCTCAAGATAGGATGAGACAACTGGTTCAAGGGTTGAACCGACCGGCTCAACTGGTCCAACCAAGCAAATTGGGAAAGTCAGGTTGGCAAGAAATTTCTCTTTGTTTCACTTGTCCAATTTGATTGGAACAAGGATTGGTATTTGGATCAATTTGAAACAAAAGAGGAAAAGTCAATCAGGAACTGATTAGGACCATGAACTGGTCGGCTCATGCTTGAATCGATCGGCTCAGGTCCCCAACTGACTGTTTCATGCTTGAAACGATCGGTTCAAGCTGGCGCAGTTGGTTGTTTTGTGGAAAATCTCGAATCCTTTTACTCATGCTTTAATCTTGCATTGCACGGGGTATAGAACCATGTCCCATGACCCTCCTATATATATAGGGGTACTGGGGGATTCTCAAAGTACAACTCAGAACACTAGTTGCTCTGCAAAGTTGTTGTTCTCTCTGGTTGTGGTAACTGAGAGAGCCCAAGCAAGTGCTACCCGATAAGGGAGGCACAGTAAGGGAAACACAACTGTAGAAAGGCAACTGGTTGTAGGAGAGTGTGTCTATGACTAGTACGCTGACAGGAGGGTGCGACTCCTTCCAGTGCCTTGTGCGACAAGGCGATCAGAGTTCCAGGTGGTTCGTGTAGACTACTTCAGAGGTAGGAGACTTCTGTCGCTCGGAGGACATCTGTCAATCCTGATAGTCCTGGTGAGACCAGGAGCTGCATAGACACCGTCCAAGACCGAAGGTGAAGACCGTGCAATCCACGAGGTAACATCGCTGAGCAAGCCTCGGGATAAGGTATGTCTTTACAAACCATCCTTCCTATTGTATAGAGGTTGATGTGATTCCTTTATTCTGGGTTCGGGAGAAGAATTTTTTTGTTTCCGTTGCCTTCTCTGTCTCCCCTAAAATCCAACAGGCAACTCTTACCATACAAAAGCTTGAACAGTGTGGTGCCAATCGGGACCTTGAATGTTGTTCTATATGTTGTGAAATCTTCATTAATATGTAGAGACCAATTCTTACAGTCTGGTCTCACCGTCTTCTCAAGAATGAGCTTTATGTCTCAATTCGCTAACTCAACTTGACCACTAGTTTGAGGGTGGTAAGTAGTAGACACACGATGGTTCACACCATGTCTTTTCAAAAATCTTTCAAAATTTCTATTAATGAAGTGGCTTTCTCCATCACTAATCATTGCCCTTGGCACACCAAACTAACAGAAGATGTTAGACTTGACAAAGTCACATACCATCTTATGATAATTTTTCCTTGTAGCAATTGCCTCAACACACTTGAATACCTAGTCTACGACCACTAAGATGTACACATACCCAAAGGATAGGGGAAACAAACCCATGATGTCAATACCCCAAACATCAAACACCTCAACCAATAGAATAGGGGATAGAGTAATCATGTCCCTTTTGAGATACTTCCCACTTTTTGGCACTTCAAGAAAGTCTTACATTATTCATTAGAATCTTTGAACAATGTTGGCCAATAGATGCCACTTTCAAGATCTTAGTGGCTATACATTTTCCCTCAAAATGTCCTCCACATATTCCGGAATGGCACATGGAGAGAATCTCTTGCTACTCACTTCTGGGGACACACCTTCTTATGAGTTTATCAAGGCAAGACTTGAAGAGATGTGGGTCATCCCACACATAGTTATTTACCATAGCAAACAACCTTTTGCTTTCCTCCCTAGTCCGTTTGATTGGTACTCTCCAACTAGCCAAGAATTTGTATATTTGCTTGTACCATGGCTTTTGAGTGGAGTCAATCAAGAAGAGTTTCTCATGTGACATTGTCTCTTCAATCCAGTTCACATAAACATATGGTGCCTCAATACGGGAAAGGTAATCATCTACAGAATTTTCAACTCCATTCTTGTCAACAATTTCTAAGTCAAACTCTTAGAGCAATAGGATCCAGCAAATCAATCATGGTTTAGAATCTTTCTTCACCATAAGATACTTTAAGGTTTGATGATCCATATAGATAGTGGCTTTGTTTTGCAATAGGTAAGAACAAAATTTATCAGGTGTGAAGATCATGACAAGCAACTCCTTCTCTATGGTTGTGTAGCTTCTTTGAGCCTCATCAAGCATTTTACTTGAATAGTAGATAGCATGTGGAGTCTATCCAATCCTATGGCCCACCACATCCCCCACTTCCATATCCAAAGCATCAGTCATGATCTCAAATGGCAAAGAGAAATCTGGGGGTTGCATGATTGGAGCAGAAACCATGCTTGAAGTGGTTGAATGTGAGACCCATGACCTTGCTTAAAGTTTTGAACATGTTTAATTACCATAATTGAGTGCTTTAAACCTTAATCTAACCTTTTGATATCATGTGACAAGCTTAAGTTTCAAATTTGGTCCAGTTTGGACATTGTTTGTGCAAGTTTTGTAATTTTTTGTACATTTGGACTTTTCTATAATTTACCCACATGAGAGGTTTTTGTTGCTATTTGTAACATACATTATTATCCTTAGATGTTTCCTTATCATTCTTGAGATTTTTGGGCCATGGGGCACCTATTTGTACCTTGGTTTGGAGGTGTTTCCCTTCAAGGGTATTTTAGGATTTACCCCTTTATGGATAAGCTACCTTTAGGAGCTATCAACCAATAGTTTATTTGATTGGCTTGGAAAACCAAAAAATGATGCCTAATCAGGTCTACATGAATTGTGGAGCAGCTGATTGTGTGGCTGCTTGTATATTCATAAAAGTTTAAGGCCATGGACACATGGAGAGCTATTAGGACACCTCAAGCTTTTCTCTTTCCTTATCCATAAGCCTTATATACCTATAGTTTAGCTAAAAAAACGAAGCCATTATACTCTTATCTCTTCCCTCCTTTCCAGAGCTTTGTCTTTCCCTACTGGGTGGCAAACAAGAGTACGCAAGGTAAAAGAAGATAGCCAACCTTCTTGTTGGAGCATCTAGGGTTCAAATGTACCCTTATATAGGGTTTGCAAAGCTTCCTTTTGGTGATCTTGACCTAAACTAGTAAGTATCTCCTTCGCTCCTTCATTTATTTTGTTGTTCCTCTTCCTCCTATCTTCTTCCTAGATGGAACCTTTCTATTCCATGGTAAAGTTTTCTCTAAAGCTTAAGGAACTTATTTTTCTTGCTCCCTTCACCTAGGGTTTACTCCCTTTCTTGGAAGAGAAGCTTACATGGCCGAATTCAAACCTAATTCTAGGGTTCTTCACCTTCTTTGATCGATTTTTCTTGCTTCTTGGACTCTTATCTTCTTCCTAGAGGTGAGTTTTATAACCCTCTGCGCTTTTATTGCTTACTACAAGCTTGATTACTCATATTTTTGCTCTAAAATGAAGATCTATGCATATGAAAGCTATTTTTGCTTAGGATTTCGATTTTTATGGTGTTCCTTGATTAGTTTCCAGTTCTATATGAACCTGAAATCATGTGCATGACCTTCCTAAGGTAGAGGAATATTTATATCAGGTACACATGGCAACCTATGGTGCTAAGTACCTATCAAACAATGGCTTATACTAAGTGTTTTAGGATGATTTTCAACTTTACACATGAATTGATGGATGACTTTATATTAGAACCAATGGCAATTCCTTTGTGGAAATTGATGGTGATGACAAATGGTTTCAAACAAACAATCACACCTTAGACCATTTTAAGACTCTTTTGGAAGCTCAATGATCAATGGTTTAGTGCCCTAAAGATGGCATGAACCAATAGCAATTTTTAGTTCAACATTCTATGGTGTTCAATGATGGTAGTATTGACCCCATCAGCCTATGGTGACATGATGTGTCACAACTGATGGTGGTGTAGGTTACCACACGAGGGTGCAAATAGGTATCATGAGATGCTTCAATTAAGCCCTAAACAGATGGTTTCTTTGGTTATATGATCCAAGGGTTAAGCCTACATATCAATCGGTGGTTTTGAAATGTTAAACCTGATCCAATGGTTGTGAATGGATGCTTCAACATCCAATAGTTTATAATGAAGTCTATAGTATAATCTTTTGGTTCTAATAATGTGAATTCAATGGTTTCTTACATGTGATCAACCCAAGGAGCCGGTTTGTTGACAATTGATGGTTTTCTTTAAATGCAAACCTAATGGTAGGTTTTATCCCTACAACCGATGGTACCATTTATGTTATTAAACAAGGTATGTTTAGGGATAGATGGTGAATCTTTATAGGATGCAATTCAAGGGATCTATAGGTGGTTTTTTTTCGAAGTGTTTACTTATGTAAACAACCAATGGTTTTACCTTCTCAACAATTCAATGGTTCTGGGTTGATGTTGTGGTATGCTAGTATGGTTTGAATCATGTTGAAACCAATGGAGGTTCGCCCTTATTTATGTAAGTATTACCTTTTCCCTCATATGAATAGAATTGATAATAACCATAATTGGTTAAGTATCTTGTTCCCCCTAACTCTAATATAACCAAGTGATGGAGAATGATTATGAACAACCCGTTGAATGATTAATAGAATTGTGGAGTACTCTCTTATTGTTATTGAAACCATAGTATGCTATAACATGATGGTTGCACCTTGAGTTATGAGTGGATCCATACTTTAGGATGGTATGGAATTTTATGGTGATGCTTCATCTTATGCATCCATGGTCTGATGGTGATGCCATGAGTTAGGGTTTGTGAAAGAGTGTTGAACTATAGCCTCAATATAACTTATTTTGTTAAACCTAACCCTAATGCAAATAGATGATGGTGGTTAATCATGTTACCCTTTCTTGAGTGATTAATATAAAGATGGAATATCCTTCCTAATGACTCATTATAACTCTAATATGTTAACTAGTGGTCATCATAGATTTATGATTTATGCTTTCTTATTGTTAACTTGTACACTATCAGTGTGATGATGGCCAATCATATAGCTTCCTTATATATTGATATAATAAAGGAATGCTCTTAATGCTAAGATAACCTACAATGTTATCCTATAAACATCTTTTAGTTATTTAATGCAATATTATGTTGAGTTTGTGCATCACATGTGTGGTGATGCATGTGTGGTGATGTTTGTTGAGCCTTGTTATAAGGCATGGAAAGATAATGATGAACTTGCAGGGAATGATGTGTTGGTCTTAATGACCTTTGGGCATGGTTGAGCCCTAAATGAGGTGAATCCTCTTACGTTGACAAGGGTTGATACCTTGTGATGTTGTGATATGGATTTATATCATGTGATGGTGTGATGAAAAGTGTAGTCTCGTGAATGGCAATGAATAATATCATGTGATGATGATGTGATGACAAGTATAGTCTCCTGATTGGTAGGTGAATAGTGCTTTGTTATGTTGAGATGAGAAATTATGTCTGACATGCTTTATATCTTCTAAACTTGTTATATAGCAATGTTTTCTAGAAATGAATTAGGGTTGGTATGTCCATTTGTTTGATGCAGCCTTAATTCACCCAATTGGCATAAATAATCTAGTGAAATCCTAATCATGTAGTGCCATGTGTCGTAGAACCATTTCAGTGTTAGAACTCACTGGTTATGAAATAAGTATTCCTAAGGGAAACTCAGAGCGCATACATAACATGTTGAGTATGCGGGTGAAAGTGAGTGTACATCCTTGACATCCTTAATTATAGGTTATGGAGGATGACTACAGTCATGCCTCAGACATTGTGATATGTGAAAGGTAATAGTATAACTACATGACACCTCATATAGAATGGACATGAGTGAGCATGTTCTCTAGTGCTGCGGCCTGTACTAAGGGCGGACTAGTTTTTAGCAGCTTGACTATATGTCAGTGTAGTGGCAGCTTTGATAGATATGTCACTGCCTTTTTGGCTCGTACCGATCAGTAGAGGAGAGATCTTAGGATACCAGCACTCCTAGATCTTGTATGGAACCAAATATCCCTTCGCAGGGGTCAGTTGGATTTTAGATGGTACGGTTCAAGTTTCCTAGGTCTTAATAAAAGATGTAATACATCCGTGTAGCATATCTATTTAGGTTTATACACATCACTTCACATTGGATGATAACCCTTTTTTGTTCTTTTTACATAGAAATGATGTTTAGTGCATTAAAAGATAGTAGATATGCTTGTGTTGTGGATATGCTCATGTTGAAGATATGTACATACAGTAGCTATGCTTATGATTGATAGATATACTGCTATTGTTGGCTATGATTATGGCTTTAGTTATCACATGATGTTAGTTATGCTAATATTGCTATCTATGCCTCTGTGATTAGAGATGTGCATACTACTAATTGTGCTTATGCAAATAGATGTGTTTATGTTTTTAGCTCTACTTATGATGTAGATCTGTTCCATCTGTTAGACATGCTAATGTTATTATCTATATTTATGCTCCTAAACTTACTCATGATGATAAGAGACTCTATGCTACTAGACTTTCTTATGATGTTAGTTATGCACATGCTACTGAACTGCTTATACTATTAATAAGGTGATTGATGACAGTCAGGCTAGTGATGATAATTGTTATCTGCTTCTTTATGTCTCTTGTAAATAAACACTACAGCTAAGACTAATTGTTATACATGTTTAATCTACCTAAACTATTTAATTACTTAATCTTCTATAATCAATAAACGGTGTTGAGAGTTATATCTCTCACTGGGACATGGGTCTCACCCCGTGGGTCACAACATCTTTTTAGGTGATTGGTAACAACAACAGTAGATCTGTGGCAGGGAGGAGAAGCTGAGATGATGGACCTTACAGAAGTTGTATAGATGTCTAGTACGTCCTAGAGTCGTCCATGTACTCTCAAGTCCGGGCAATAAAGTTTGTATATGATGTTTTAACTGATTTGAGATTTTTTTAGCATGTTGATGCTTGCTTATGTGGAATATATGGGCAATGTTCTCCTATATATAAATATGTGTGGTTGAGTCCGTGGAACAAATTGTATCAGCTTCTTGGCATAGTATGAATACAAGCAAGATGTTTGGCTTCAATGCAAATGTCTCTGAGCATGTAATGATGTTGAAATTAGTTTTAATTTACCCTATTTTCTGGGTATGTGTTATCTAGTGATTGATCATGTTTAGTGTTTTGAGTAATCTTGTTTAGTGTAATGGGTTCTCATATTGAAAGCTTCAATGCACTTGTCATCAAAACTAAATTCAACATCTTTCTCAAGCAAATGCCATAGCGGTCTAGAAATTTTGCTAAAGTCCTTGATGAAATAAAGATAGAGACCTGCATGCCCCAAGAAAGAATAGGCATGTCTAACAGTGGAAGGAATGGTAAGAGTAGAAATGAGGCCCACTTTGTCCTTGTCAACTTCAATCACTCTATGTCCCAACACTATGCCTTTGGGAACTATGAAATGACTTTTCTCCCAAGATAGTACCAAATAAACCTTGACACATCTTTCAAGAATGGCTATGAGATGGAGCAAACAATCATCAAAAGTTTTACCAAACACTAAGAAATCATCCATAAAGACCTCAAGAGATGAATCCAACATATCTGCAAAGATTGATGTCACACTTCTTTGGAACGTGGAAGGGGCATTGCACAGCCTATAAGGCATTCTTCTATAGGAAAAGGTGTCGCTTGGACATGTGAATGTTATTTTTTCTTAGTTAGAGAGATGAAGTACCACTTGAAAATAACCCAAGTAACCATCAAGCAAGATATAGAAACTTTATCCTACAAGCCTCTCCGAGATTTGATCAATTAATGGGAGAGGGAAATGGTTTTTCTTAGTCTTCTCATTCAACTTCATGTAATCCAAAAACATTCTCCACTTTGATTGCTCTCACACTGGCACCAATTATCCATCATCATTTTGAGCCATGGTGATCCCATCCTTTTTAGGCACAACTTGGATAGGACTCACCCAAGGACTATTAGAAATGGAATAGATGATTCCGACATCAAGCAACTTCACAACTTCTTGAGTTACAACTTCTTTCATCTTTGGATTCAGCCTCCTTTGCATTTGGTGGGTCGTCCTTGCATCATCCTCAAGATAGATTCTATGGACACAAATGGAGGGGTCAACACCCCTTAAATCAACAATAGACCACCCTATGGCTTGAATGTTGTTTTTCAACACAGAAATAAGAGCATCTTCTTGTTTGGGAGAGAGAATAGAAGAAATTATCACCAGAAGGATGTCATTTGGACCCGTAAAGCGTACTTCAAACCTTCAAGAAGATATTTAAGCTCAAGGATGGGAGGTTCTTCAATGGAATTCTTCAAAAGTTTCTTAGAAATGGAAGGGAGATTCGCACTTGCGGCCACTAAGGCAATCTCATCTTCCTCATCATACTCAGTGGGAAACTCCACAATAGGCTCTAGACCTCTACCCATGGTGGCAGTCTAAATCCACATAGGTAGGCATTCTTATACAATCTCTTCAAGACAATCAATAAGATAGCAATCTTTTTCCATAGCACCTATCACCTCAGCTTTAGTGGAAGCTTTGAATATTTTCAACTGGATCTTCATGTGCATGAATGTCACATGCATGGTGTTAGTTCTCACATGAATCACTGCATCAGTTGTAGCTAGGAAGGGTCTCTCTAAGATAATAGGTACCTTCCCCGTGTCCTTTTCCATGTCAAGCACAATGAAATCAGTAGGAAAAACTGTGAAGGTTTCATCATCAAGTCTCACCAACACATCATCAATTCACCCTCTAGGCGTCTTCATAGAATGGTCGGCCAATTGCAAAGTGCAGTTAGATGAACCCAATTGTCCCATTTTTAATTCAGCATACACATCATACGACATCAGATTCACACTAGAACCCAAGTCAAGAAGAGCTTGGTCTATGTGATGTGCTCCAATGTAGTAAGGAATGATGCATGCACTGGGATCTTTCCTCTTCTTTGACATGGTATTTTTGTACAAAGAATCTCACTTATTATGTGGTCTTGACTCGCCTAGGTGTTCTTTTGGTTGTTTTCATCTTGAAGGTGCACATGTCCTTCAAAAACTTTGCATAGATAGAATTTTCTTGATGGCGTCTAGCAGAGGAATTTTGATTCTCACTTGCTTGAATGTTTCCATGATGTCCTCAATGTGTTTCTTCTTTCTTTTTCTGGTGGATGGTTCTTCAACTGCATCAGGAAAAGGGGGGAGTTGCACTCAATACTAGCTCACATTAAGAGCATCACCAAGCTGTATCATAGGAATCATTGTATCATCACCCTAAATCTCTGTATCACTGCCTTAAATCACAGCATCAACTCTATATTCACTGGATCAGTTGTCAACTACTTTGTCCTTTGGCTGCTCCAAAGTCTTCCCACTTCTCGACACGGTCACAACCTTCACTTGCTCATGGGTAGAAGAGGAGGGAGCTTGTGGTATCTGTTGTGATCCTTGAGGTGGTAGTGTCCTTTTGTGTGGGGTATTTGGGTTTTGGAGAATGAATTGTGGTTGGGAAGGTGGTTTCTTTGGAGGTTGTTGATATTAAAGAGCAGTTAGTTGGTAGGATTGTGGTGGAGGTGGAGGGTATTGGTAGTTGTTATTGGGTTGTGGGGGTGGAGGAGAATAAGGATTTTGGGGTCCTTGGTACTGCTGCAATGTGGGCACTTTCCCTTGTGGAGGACCATAGGTACCTTGAGGAGCACCCACGGTTCCACCAACACTATTGGGGTTCACAAAGGTTTGAGAGGGCAGCCTTCCCTCCTCACAACTAGAAAGAGATAAGGAAATCTGATCAATTCTTTACTCTAGATCAATGTTTTGCCCTGGAGCCTCTTTACGTCATCAAGGCTCCTTAGCCTTCCAAGAACTTCTTCTTCAAATATAGAGTTGTAATTTTATCTTTGGTGTTGCCTTGGTTGCCCTTGTCCTTCTTCACCTTGTTTCTTACAAAAAAAATTGGAGTGATTCCTTTATTCTGGAGTGTAGGAGTTTGACATGGGCCCTTGGTTTTTCCTATTCCTAAAAGATTAAAAGGCTTGAAATTCTTCACAAATAGCTTCCACGTAGTTGGTGGAGTGGTTAGAAGACCCACCAGTTTGATTCTTCATCAAGTTCATCATGTCAGTTTGAATCTTCATCATTTGGGGATTTGGGTCTTCCTTAGATCAAGGAGGACAAGGTGAAGGAGGAGCCCAGATCCTATCACAATGCATGCCCATGCTAGAAGCCCAATGACGTGAATTCTTAGCTAGGTGCTCAACAAAAGGCCATGACTCTTTTGGGGGCCTGATCGTGAAGGTTCCACTATAAGAGGAGTCAACCACCATTTTCCCCAGATCAGACAACTGTAGAAGGATTGCACATGTTCCTAGATACGAACCTCATGGTGAGGGAAATCTCTCAGAAGCTTTTGGAATCTTTCCCAAGTCTCATGAAATGAATTATTCTCCTTTTTAGTGAGTGAGGTGATGTACCGCCTCATTTATGTCAGCTTTGAGATGAGGTAGAATTTCTTAAAAAAATCATTCTTCAGTGCCACCCAAGTAAGCAGTTTTGGCTTGGATATGTACCATTCCTTAGATTTCTCCTTGAGTGAAAAGGGGACTAAGGTCCTTCTAATGGAATCATTTGTGGCAGCTGGAGTGCGGAAAGTGGAGCACGTCTCTAGGAATGCATCAACATGATGGTAAGGATTTTCATTTTAAGCCCTTGGAAGGTAGGAATGAGTCTAAGGAGGGTTGTTGGAATGGAAAATTGTTGAGCCAGTATTTGGTCAATAAAAGTGGCAATGGGCAAGTGTAGTTCCCTAGAATGAAGTACTCATGGAGTGTCTTGGGTGGTGGAGGGATTTGGGCCTCATCTTTTACCATTTGAACCTCTCAATTTTGTCTGCATCAGTGTTGACGTCTCCTTATACCTATCTCGGGATCAAAGGGAACCAAATCAGAAGAAGTCAAACATCACCCAAGCATGCACAACTGTCACATGTACAAGGCATAAACAAATAACAAGATCTAAGTTAGAAGACAAGTATGCAAAGGTAAATAAAGAATAAAGAATAGAAATGGTGAGGTCAGTAGGAAAATCTAAGCTACACTAACTGGCTAGGTTGAGCGCTTCACTCCCTAGTAACGGCACCAAAAAGCTTAGTGTGTTTCTCCTTGCCTTGGGTCACACCTAACCAATTGGTTTTTATTAGATGTGAGGCTCGAACACACTTGGATCTTTTAAAATTTATAAAGGACCTAATCTAACACACCTAATTAGACCAGTCACACTTCACCTACAAGCACACGGGGTCATGCTATAGTATAGGCAAGAGGTAAGATAATGGTTGATCCACAGAGAGAGGGGGCATTAGATCTAGGTTAGTGTGGGATACGTTCTTAAAGTGGAGTTTACAGTTTCTAGGGTTTAATCTTGATTTGGGTTGATTACACTAAGATGTAAGCAATTGAACAAGAAAGGAAGTAAGATAATCAAGACAAGAAAAACCCTAAGTTAACCATGAACAAGATATTCTAATTAACAAAGAAGGCAACCACTTAAGCAAGATCACAAGACTACAATATACTAGCAATTAAAGCACTAAAGCAATTAGAGGACTATGTTATCACTATCTAGATTAAGCAAGCACTAAGATGCACTAACTATCCTAGCAAGGATTAACTACCAAGAATAAAGAAATTGACTAAGGAGCAATTAAACTAAACAACTAAGCAGGCATGAACTAGCAAGAAAGCAAGACGGGTTTTAAGAAAGTTATGGGAAGAGTGGACCGTTTGGGGAATGGTACTAAGATATTAGTTGGGGGGGCATCTCATGCAAAACCTAGCCATTCATTCTAGATTGCTAAACCAAACAATTAGTCAAATGCAATGGAATCACCCTAGACTATTGGTTGGCCATGGATAGAATAGAGTGTGGGAAGGGGAACTACACCCTTGTACACCCTATCTAGCCTTATGAGGCTCAATTGGACCAAGGCTAGGTGGGATTTCAATTGGATTTGACTAATCTAGGTTTCTAGGATAGGAATATTTAGTGTAATTGGGAGCCAAAGGTAGGAATGGGGAGTATAGGTAAGGGTATTTTCACCTCACATTACTCACCATCTAGCTTTAAGAAAACTCCTAGGCAATTACACTAAGCAATCCTATACTAGCTACTTAGATCTCACACCGAGGAGTAAGATATGGGCTATATGTGTGGGAATATGGGGTGCTAGCTAGGGATCCACTAGTTATACCTAGGAGTGAACACCAATATAGCCTCACACGTGCTATCTTCTCCTAGAGTTAGGTGGTTGCAAGCATAAAACCACAAGAAATTCATATTTTTACGCACAAGCCACAAGTCGAATCAAGGGAAATAAGATAGAAGTAGAAAGTAATCATCATGGAATGAAAATATAGAGTTTTACAAGATAAAATCCCACAACACGGTATCAAAGTATCATTTTACCCCCCAAACAGTCCACCAAGGGGTCTTAGCTAGACATAAGGTAAGAAAAAGAAGAGAAAGAAGAAGGAGTATAGGAGTGTGGGGCCATAGAACATGGTGAAGACTCCTCCTTCACCTCGTAGATGTTGTATCACAAGCTCCTTCCTCCAAGGTGGGTAGATGGCATGGAAATGTGAGGTTTTGTGGTGGAAACTCTAGAAAACTAGGGTTTTGAGGTTGTGGAAGGTGGGAACGGAGTAGGAGGTGGATGAAGGTAGGTAAGAGATCTTGAATGCTAAGGGGGGATACAATAATGGCTAGAGTTTGTGCTACAGCTGCCACCCTAGTATATATAGGTGGTGGGGAAGCACTATGGTAAGTGGGGGTAATATTGGAAATGTAGTGCAAAAGTAAGGAGGGTTTGGGTAGTCACCACGGTCGTGATTGTCACCATGGACATGGTGGATGGAGGTTATCTCGGCCGTGCTGGATGGGCATGGGAAAGTTGGAATAGTTTAAAATGATAGTTTGAAGTGGAGTCTTGGAGGCTCGGTGGCCACAATCATTTTAGGTGCCACAACCGCGGTGAGTAGAAAGTGGCATGGGCGTGGGGTAGAGCAAGGTTGTGTTGGATGGATGTGACCACAATAATTTTGTAGAGGAGGTAATTGTCAATGTTGAACACCACATACGTGGTAGGCTCCAAGGCTGAGGTGGCTTTGAAAGGCCACGATCGTGTTGACTGGAATCATGATCTTTGTAGACGCTCTTCACCATGTTTGTGGTAACTAATATGGGCAAGGTGAATCTTCAGCAGCAGGACCATTGTGGAGTCCACAGTCATGGTGAATCCTCGATCTCCTTGACATCTATACTATGATTTTGAGCCATATTTCCATAGCCGTGGCGGAGTACCACAGCTCGAGGTGAGGTCTTAGCTGGTCAGCTTTTCTCTTAGATCCTCCAAATGGTTGCTTTTTGCTTTTAACCATTTTTTTCCTATTCAAGGGATTCTTGGGGAAGATCTGGGTCCAATCCTGAGGTGTAGAAACCCAATGATCCTATCTTTCTCTCTCCTTTACATCAAGTACATGTAAAAAAATTTTGAAAAACACACAAAAATCTACCATAAGTGCATTTGATATGAATTTACATATTAGGGGAATAACTAGCATTCTAATAATAAATAGATGTGATAATAGTGCAAAAATAAACAAGATGAATCCCTAAATTAGGGTTGCATCAAGTGGTTAGTTGTGTCGAAGAAGAAAGGGCTGACAATGTCAATAAGAATGAACCAATTCTAACAGACATTGTTGATGTGATGCTAGATAGTTGTGGGGTAAATGTTACAGACCCACCTCCCTTATTTAGATTCATTGTGCATGATTCTAAGAAAATGATATACTTAGGTTGTACTGAGTTTACAAAGTTGAGCATTGTGTTGAAATTGTATACTCTGAAAGCTAACAATAGATGGAGTGATAAAAGTTTCACTTATCTATTGTCTTTGTTGAAAGAAATTCTCCCTGAAGGCAATGAGTTTCCAATCTCATCATATGAAACAAAAAATATGTTGTACCCAATGGGAATGAAGGCTAAGAAGATACATGCATGCCAGAATGATTGTGTGTTGCTTCAAAAGGATTATATAGATCTGAAAGAATGTCTAAAATGTGGGGCATCTAGGTATAAAAGGACGACACCGGGTAAGACAAAAATTGAGTCTCCTACCAAGGTGATGTGGTGTCTGCCTATAATGCCACAGTTTCAACACTTGTTTGATAATACCATAGATGCACAAAATCTATCTTGGCATGCAGAGTTAAAGAAAAACAATGATGGTATGATACAACATGTGTTTGATTCCCCACAATGGAAGAATATTAATTTATTGTATCTTGAATTTGACAAAGAATCCAGGAATTTAAGGCTTGGACTTTGTACTGACGGGATGAATCCATATGGAACATTGAGAAGCCAACATAGCACTTTGCCTGTCATGATTGTTGTATACAATCTTCCTCCACGGTTGTGTATGAAGAATAAATACATCATGTTATCATTGTTGATATCGGGCCCCAAACGACCTGGCAATCATATTTATGTTTACCTTGAACCTCTGAAAGATGACCTAAAGAAACTCTGGGGAAAAGGTGTGATGATTTATGACACTTTCTGTAGAGCGATGTTTAATTTGCATGCTATGTTGTTTTGCACTATTAATGACTTTCTTGCTTGTGGGAACTTGTCTAGATACAACGTTAAAGGAACTAAGGCATGTCCTATATGTGAGAAAAATACAGATTCTATCAGACTAATACATGGTGGTAAGACTATATCTCTTGGTCATCGAAGGTTTCTACCAAAGGTGTATCCTTACCAAAAGTTGCGCAAAACATTCAATGGCTCAACTGAGGAACGGGTGCCCCTAAACCTATGTTAGGAGAGGATGTTTATGCAAGATTAAAGAGCATCATAAACCATTTTGGTAAGAGATCATGTACTACTCCCAAAGGTGAAAAGTCTTTATTCAAAAAAAGGTTGATACTTTTTTATCTTCCTTATTGGAGTTCTTTGATAGTTCAATATTGTATCGATGTCATGCATGTTGAGAAAAATGTTTGTGATAGCATTATTGGCACTCTAAAGAATATACCTGGTAAGACTAAAGATGACATCAAATCCAGCATGGACCTATGTGAAATGGTTATAAGGAAAGAATTAACAAAAGAAGTTACAACAAAGGTCACCACACATATCTCCCTCCTGCTTGTTACACCTTGTCTATGAAGGAGAAGAGAACTTTTTGCGAGTGGTTGTGTAATGTTAAGGTATCACATAGATACTCAACCAATATCCGTATATTGGTATCAATGAAGGATCTGAAGCTGATATGTCTTAAATCTCATGATTATCACACTCTAATGCAACATATATTGCATGTGGCTATTTGATCTATCCTTCCTAAGCCTATAAGGTTTGCAATAACTAAGCTTTGCTTCTTCTTCAACACTCGATGTCGTAAAGTAATTGATTTTGATATTCTAGATAAGTTGTAAAGAGAAGTGGTCGTTACCCTGTATCATCTTAAGAAATATTTTCCCCTTCATTCTTTGATATCATGGTACATCTAGTTGTCCATTTGACTAGGGAAGTGAAAATTTTGGGCCAAGTTTTCTTGCATTGGATGTATCCTTTTGAGCGGTACATGAGTATTTTTAAAGGTGATGTTAGGAACTGTTGTTTCCCTGAAGGGAGTATCATTGAGGGATATTATGCTAGGGAGGTTATGTACTTATTCAATGACTTTTTGAGTTGCAACGAAACTTCTGTTAAGACTGTGAATTCTGATGTTTATTCTGACAAAGGTATTTTTAGAGAACGATAGATAAATATCAGTCATGATCAGTGAGAACAAGCACACTTATATGTTTACACAACATTGACAATGTGAGTATTTATATCACTAAACACACCAACCAGCTCAAGACAAGTTATCCCTAAACCAGTTCAATGTGGCTTGCTAGAGAGCATAATCGAACATTTATTAGATGGTTTGAAAAGAAAGCATTAAATCAACTATCTCAAACGCCAAATAATAATACATAAACTATCAAATGGATCACGTATAAGTCAAAGACCCACATTACATCTTACGAAGGGTTTAATATAAATGGATTCATACTACACAAAACATCAAGATGATAAAAGTGTCGTCCAAAATAGTGGGGTCACCCTTTAGGCATCTTCATTGTATTTTTCTAGTGTCAGGATAAGAGTTCACGTGAAGGAAATATTTCTTATTACGATGTCATTTAAGACATATAGAAAATTGACTACACAGAGTTTAGAGTTCCATTATTTAGGTGTAAATGGGTTGATAACAACAAAGAGTTGCAGTTGACAAACTCGATTTCACAGTTGTAAATTTTGAGTGGACATGCGAGAAGGGTGAACCCTTCATCATGGCATCACAGGCAAAACATGTATTCTATGTCAGCAATCATGTAAAAGAAAATTGGTATGTCGATCTTCATGGAAAAAGACAATTCATTTCAGATCTGATTGATGAACAAGAGTACTATGACAAGTATGATGATTCTAGTCTATTTTCTATTGGCTTACCAAGTGTAAATGTTGAATCTAACACTAATGACTATACATGTGAAAGGGATATTAGTTTAAGGTATAATGTTCATATGTGTTCTGGGTTTTTTTTGCATTTTATAACATGTTTATATGTTCATATGTGATCTGAATTGATTTGACTTTTTGTATGTGATCTGACTTTTTTCATACGTTTAATGATTTTACATATGGCATTTGACCAGGAGCATAGTGATCATGAGTGTGAGGATCTTGGGCATGAGGATTACGAGCGTGAGGATCCTGAGCATGAGGATCCTAAGCATCCTGACCAGGGTGTTGATGTTGCTGATAAATCAAAATGTAAGGGATTTAGAGGGATAACTATGATGGAAAATGTCACAAATAGGCAAGGGAGGAAGGTTGTCATTGAATTAAATGAAGTAGACACGTTGATTACTAAAGAGTTTGTCAGTTACCGTGGGGTCCTTGGTCAAAGAAAAGTGCCTCTCCTTGTTGAGGATTGGATACAAGTGAGTACATCCAACAAAGACCTCATCTGGAATGAGTTAGAGGTGAGATAAATGCATTTATGGTTTTATAGTCTTTTCCTATTCTTTATTTTAACATTTTTAAATAGTAGTGAATGTTGAACCTTTTTAGGGCCAGCACGAGCTTGATGAAAAGTTGCATCGCAAGTCTATTATGCAGATGTTTGGGAGAATACATAGAGATTAGTGAACAATCCTCACAAGGGACTACATATTTAGAGACAAGAAGGATCATGACCCCAATATTAAGTGGAACTATATTGATAAAAATTATTTGAAGGAGTTTGTTGAGTGGAGAAAATATATATATTCAAAGTATTGAATTAATTACATTTTTATGATTTCTTATGCTAACTTAACAATATTTTTGTATTTAATTAGTTACATATTTATGATTTTGATGGTTACTTAACAATATTTCTTTATCGAATTAATCAGGCCCTTCACGAAGCTTGAAAAGATGGGCATGACAAGAATGTGCACAACCACAGGTTGGGTTCATGTGGTTATTTTAAATGTCACCATATGAGAGAGAAACAATGAGAGTAAGAGCAAGGGCAACAACAAATGTTGTATACTTCTACTACTTCTACTGCATAGTCTTCTAGTGCTTCTGGAAGGTTGTCTTGCTATATTGAGTGGATAGATGTGAGGAAAAACAAAGACGAAGAGATCCCCATCCAAGCAACACAGGAGGT
Organism: Alisma plantago-aquatica; assembly: GCA_963693085.1. Classification (NCBI taxonomy): domain Eukaryota; kingdom Viridiplantae; phylum Streptophyta; class Magnoliopsida; order Alismatales; family Alismataceae; genus Alisma; species Alisma plantago-aquatica. Next base: position 1,225,028,700 of record OY856412.1, read on the forward strand.
GGCTTCAAAAATGGTAAATGATTTGGTCTCACAATATGTCCATGTTCTTTTTTCACTAGATTGTTAAGTTTTATTGATTAGTCAATTTTGATGATACTTAGTTGGAGCTGGGTGCCCAAACAAAGGAGGGAAATTTCCTCCCTCAGGGCACACACAATGAATTGATGGTTTCTCTAGGGACATAAGAGCCTCCTGGATGTGTTAGGGGTGTTGGAGCCAGGTACGGGATAAAATATTTTTTTCGCATCCCAGCAAAAGTGCAAACATGCCAAGAAAGGGGAAGTGGACCACGAGTACATGTAGAGATTGATAGATGTAGACTTGGAGAATTTAAAGGCTTCTCGGGAGGTGCAATCTTATCTAACAATCATAGAACTTGTTCATAACTCACCCGCAGAGTGCAATGGAGGTACTCCTTTTATCTCCATGAATCTAGGAACTTTTGCTTGCATTGTCTTATTTGGTCTACGTATCAGAATTGGACCGGTTGTGGGCGAGGAGGGATTCGAACCCCCCGACACCATGGCTACGCGTGTCGCACGACTGGGGTAAGATTCATTTCTAGTCAATTTATGTATACATTGTGATAACATAATCCCTCAAGTCAATATTTATGTTTGTCAATAAAAAATTTGTGTTTCATAAAATTGTAGGTGGCTTGAAAATGTTGTTTTGTCATTAATGTTCCATCACACAATGTCATTGCAGATGTCAAGGCTTCTATCACTAATATGGTTCATGGTATTTCCCTTCCCAGTGATCATCTTTGTGGTAGAGTCATATGTGTCTTTCCAACAATGAGAGATGCACCTCCCATACGAGCACCCAGATGCCACCATAGTCAGAGAGGTAGAAGACGCTTTACTGGGTGGACCAAATGACTCATTATATTTCTTCAGGTATGGCAAATGTATATTGAAATTTATTAAAAATAACTGAAAGATAATATGAGAATACAAGCATGTAGTCCACAATAGCTAAGAATCCCCCTAGGGTTTTAAAGCCTCCACCCCAACATTTTATTCCACATGAGTTGTTAGAGTCCTTAGGTGCTAGCTGTAAGACGTTGATAAGATGGTTAGGAAATATAGACCAAATAGATACCACGGTGGTCAACCTTGGGATGGAGATCATATGTATAGAATGTGATATTATTATAATGTTGGCATATGTTTCTGATCTATTTTAGTATTATTGGTTGAACACATCAGTGATACAACTTCGGATACGATGAGTCTAAATAACCTGTCATATGTGAAAAAATGTTTAATTATTTCCTATATATTAACTGAGTATTGCATATATTGTTCAGTAATTTGTATTACATGAATGTTGATTACTTAATAGAAAATGTGGGATTTTTGATGCTATCATCGATTAGCGATGTACTTAGAGATCTGAGTGATGTCAAAGATTATGTGACTACTGTGATGCAGTTTTTGATGCTTCCAAGAATGAGATCTTAGCTCCCTTCTACATTATATAAGGTTTCATCTTGTTGTTTATATGTCTAACTTATACAATTTGTTGTAGAATTTAATTTTTATTTTATTTACCTTCTATTCACTCAGAATTAAGCATTGGTAGTTGTTACTAATTGTTCCTAAATCATGGACTGTGTATTTATTTGATTCTTAGGGTGTAAAACTAACACCAAATGAGGGACACCGAATGAAATTGTCTATTCATGCATAAGTATAGATTTTGGTGCCCAACATATTTGTTGATGTTTGCACCATATGACAGTTTACTAATGCAACATATTTGTTAATTTAACTTATAGGGGTACAAAAGCATTCTATAGAGGCAGAGAGGAAGTAGATAAGAAAAAGAAATCAATAACTTGGAAGAGTGTTGATTTGATATAGTCTTCTCATTCCAATTGCATATTATATGACCAACTTTGCTTAATTACATTTATTAATGTAAATGTATATCTACAGAGCCCTATACAAGATAATGACTAGGCATGCGCATATTATGTGATGATGCACATGCGGACGATTGTCACCCATGCACAACATATCAAATGTATAGAGAATGTAAGTTATTAGTCTTGGATCATATTGATGAAGTAGTCTCATTTGATAATACAAACAATCAAATCTAATTAGAAGTCTCATTCTTTTTGTAGCTTTTTGAGAATAATGAACCCTATACATTAGATAAGTTGAATGACCTACGTGAACAGTGGACAGACTGCTTCATAAAAAATGTGGACTTGAACGACAAATGGGACAGTTGATTGGTATTTTTTGTAGTTCAAACTTTGGTATGTCATATTTTAATTGTTATATTATTATACATTATGAGACTTAAAACCTGAGATGGCGACTAATGTTGATATGTGTTTGTGTGTGTGAATTGAATGTGGAGTGTATATGTGTGTGAATTGAATGTGAAGGCATAAGGAAGAGAATGATGTGTATTTGTGCATATATGTATGAGAGTACAGGGACAACATGTAGGACTCTACTACAAAACTAGTAGTTATACAATCTTCTGAGTTCACCGCTCTCCAAGCTACTCCTCCTAAAAAACATGATCTCTACTACATCACTGACGACTGACTAAAAAGGTGTGGAAACCATGCAAGTGAGATCCATGTCTCAGTGAGAGATATAACTCTCCGCCAATGGTTATTGTTACCACATATATACTATTATTAAACAAGATGAGCATATTCAGCTATAAGATTTATTTAAAATAATTACACAAGTTCAGTAGGAAGCATCATGTGTAATTAGAAGGAAAAGATAAACATGTATAACATTTAACTTCTATTGCCACAATATATAATAACTGGGTAATTTAAGAAACTCTATTATGGCATAAGTAACTAGCAACATAAGGAACAAAACAAGGGTAAACATCCAATGTGAAGCATATTTAGCCCTAAATAGATATGTTACATGGATGTATTATGTCTTTTATTAAACCCTAAAGAGAGAGGTATACCACTCAAACTCCAACAGACCACTACGAAGTGCTATTCAGTTCCGTACAAGATGTAGGAGTACCGGCATCCTAAGATCTCCCACCCTCAATCAGTATGAGTGAAAAGAGAGTGACATAATAGTCAAGCTGTCTACAATGATGTATAGTCAAGATGCTAAGTACCAGCCCATCCTTGGTATAAAGGTCACGACACCCAAAACTAGGGTATATACCACCCCATTATCCCAAGTACAACCGTAGCTATCCTCAATCACATATGTATAAGTATAAACTGTTCTCACACTAAGGCATGACCACATCCATCCTCTGAAAACTTGAGATCTGGATGTCAAGGATGTACGTTCCCTACACCCTACATACTCAAAAGTATGCACTCTATGTTTCACATAGGAATACTCATTCACCATTTAGCAAGTCTTGACACTGAATGGTTTAGCAAGCATTCAGGTGTAACAACTTCAGAAGATATAAAATGTATGAGGTGTGAATCTTGTCACATCACCACATGATACCATTCTTTGTCACATAAGCAAGAGGATCACACCTATAATAGGGTTAATTTATTCCCAAGGGTCATTAAGAGCATCACATGACAATCACCTACAATAACATCATTATCTTTACGTCTTACCAAAGGATTAACAACCCATCACTATTCTTATGATACACATGTTACCATTACATTGTAATAATATGTTTGTAGGAGAACACCTTAAGGTTACACCCACATTGAGAGGATATTCTTATTACCACATAAGTTACATAAGAAAGTTAAGCATAAGCAATCACTATCATTGGATCATATTAGTGTTAGATTAAAAAACTATATTAATTATGATCAACTATCACCACTTAATTGCATTAGGGTTTAGTGTATCAAAGATAAGCTAGCTCAACATATACCTCATTTCATTATGGTGATTATAAGTTTATAGTCATACGAGGGAAAAGGTAAGACTACATGACTAAGGGAAAGTAACCATTAGATTCTACATCAATCAAACCAAAGAAACATACCATAAGTATCACCTCAAAACTATGAGAATTTGTCACACTAAATAAGGTTACTCAAAACATAAAACACAATTAATCACTATTTAATCACAAACCCAGAAAAGAGGGTAAATTAAACCCTATTTTAACATCACCACATGCTTAGAAACATTTACATTGAAGCCCAACATCTTGCTTGTATTCATACTATGCCAAGAATATGTTACAATTTGTTCCATGGCCTTAGCCATAAAATCTATACAAAGGAAAATATCATCCATATATTCCACATAAACAAGCATCTACATGCTAACAAAAGCCATGCTTCGAATGAAACATCATATGCAAACTTTCTTGCTCGGACCTGAGAGTACATGGACGACTCTAGAACACACTAGACATCTAATAGACTTCTCTAATGTCCATCATCATAGCGCCTCCTTTCTGCCACAGGTCTGCTGCCAATCACCCAAAAAGTTGTGGTTACCAAGGGTGAGACCCATGTCCTAGCGAGAGATATGACTCTCATTACTACTTATTGATTACAGCAAGTTAAGCAAATAAACAGTTTAAGTAGATTAATAAAATTAATCAGATAGGATTAACTACAAGAATGATTAACTAGATACATAAAGGAACGGGTAAAAACTATCATCATTAGCCCAATTATCAACATATACCTTGCTAACAGTATAAGCAGTCTAATGGCATAAGCATGGCTAGCATCATAAGCAAGTTTAGCAACTTTGCATCTCTATCATTGTGAATAAGTCTAGCAGCATAGGCATAGCTATTAGTATTAGCACGTATAATAGGGTGAGAAGATCATAAGTAGAGCTAACCATAAAAGCAAAACTATCTACACAATCAACATTAGCAATATATCTAACAACATAAGCACAGTTATTGTATGTACACATCTATAACATGAGCATATCCATGGCATAAGCATATATACTATCTCTTAATTTCACTAAGCATCATCTTTATGTAAAGAGAATAAACAAATTTATTATCCAATATGAAGCATTGTGTATAACCCTAAACATATATACTACATGGTTGTATTACATCTAATTATTACGCCCAGGGGAGTTTGAGTTGTACCACCCAAAGTCCAACCGGCCCATGTGAAGGGCTATTCGGTTCTGTATGATCTAAGAGAATCGACATCCTAAGATATCTCCTCTACATGGTCAGTTCAGGCCAAAAAGGCAGTGACATATCAATCAATATTGCCACTATAATGACATATAGTCAAGCTTCTAACATCTAGTCCGCCCTTGGTATAGGTCACAACACTAGAGAACAGCTCACACATGGCCATTCTATAAGAGGCATCTTGCAGTTATACTATTGCCTTTCACACATTATAGTACCACAATATTTGAGGCATGGCCACAACCATCCTCCACAACCTACAATTGTAGACGCAAGGAGGTACTCGACTTGTACCCCATAATATTCAACAATATGCACTCTGAGTTTCCTGTAGGAATTGCTCATTTCACCATCCAGCAAAGGTTGACACTAAAGATGGTTCTACAACACAGGGAACTACATGACCAGGGTTCACTTAATTAGTTATTCTAATTGGGTGAATTAAGGCTTCATCAAACAAGTGGACATACAAACCCTAATTCATCTCTATCAAATATTGCTAAATAACAACTTCAGAAGATATAAAACATATGAAACTTATTGTTCCTCATCTTATCATCACATGGTATTATTCACTTGACATTCATGTGACTACACTTGTCATTATACCATCACATGATATAAATCCATATCACAATATCACATGGTTTCAACCCTTATCAACATAAGAGGATTACACCTCATTCAGGGCTCAACCATGCCCCAAAGGTCATTCAAACCATCACATCATTCCCTGTAAGAGAATTATTATCTTCCATGCCTTATAACAAGACTCAACAACCATCACCACACATGTGATATGTAGGTTCAACATAATATTGCATTAAAGAATTAAAAGATGTTCATCGGATAACATTGCAAGGTTACCTTAGAAATTAAGAGCATTCCTCTATTATATCAACATACAAGAAGTCTAGGTATGATTAATCACCATCATACTTATAATGCACACTTTTAGCATTAGAAAGCATCAATCATAAGGCTATGATAACCACTAATAAACACATTAGGGTTACAACAACATTAGGAAGAATATTCCATCTCATGTATTAACCATTCAAGGAAAGGTAGAATGATTAACCACCATCATCTATTTACATTAGAATTAGGTTTAGCAAAATAGATTACATCGAATTTATAGTTCAGCACTCATACACAAACCCTAACTCATGGCATCCCCATACAATTGTTGATGCATGAGATAAAGCATCACATCACCTTCCATACCTTCCTCAAGTATTGATCCATGCATAACTCAATGTGTAATCATCAGATTTATATCATACCAGGGTTTCAACAATAATAAGAGAATACTCCATTATTTTATTAATCAATTACGGGAGGCTAATCATGTTTAATCACCATCACCTAATGGTATTAGGGTTAGGAGTAACAAGAGAAGTCACATTGATGCTACAAATCAGCATTCATACCCAAACCCTAACTCATGACAACCCCATCAGATCATGGATACACATGGTGAAGCATCACCATCAAATTCCATACTATCCTCAAGTATGGATCCAAGCATAACTCAAGGTGAAACCATCAAATTTACAGTATACTTGGGTTTCAGCCACCATAAGAGATTACTCAATTATTTTATTAACCATTCAAGGGGGTGTTAATAATAAATCACCATCACTTGGTTACATTAGGGTTAGGTGTAAGAAGCTATACTTCATTAGGGTTACCCATTAACTCATTATGGTGATTATCAGTTATATTCATATGAGGGAAAAGACTATATAAATAAGGCAAACCTCCATCGATTTGAACATTATTCAAATCAAACTATCTTACCACACGCATCAACCCAAAACCATTGGGTTGTTGAGAAGGTAAACTGTTGCTTGTTTACATAAGTAATCACCTAGAACAAACGGCCTATAAATCCATTGAGTTGTGACCTAGAAATAAACATCATCTAACTCTATACGTCCCTTGTTTATTAACATAAAGGGTACCATCCGTGATGGGAATAAACCCCACCATCGATTTTATATTTAAAGTTGGCCATCATTTGTCAACAAAAAAGCTCCTTGGATTTATCACATGTAAGAAACCATAGAATTCAATTTATTATAATCAAAAGATTATACCATAGACTTCATTCTAAACTATTGGATGGTGAAGCATCCATTCACAACCATTGGATCAAGTTTAACATTTCAAAACCATCAGTTGATATGTAATTTTAACCCTTGGATTATATAACCAAAGAAACCATCAGTTTAGGGCTTAATTGAAGCAACTCATGATACCTAGTTACACCATCATGTGTAACCTGAACCACCATCGGTTGTGACACATTATGTCACCATCGTCTGATGGGGTCAATACTACCATCAATGAACACCCTCAGATGTTGAACTAAAAATTACTATTGCTTCATGCTATCTTTAGGGCACTAAACCATTGATCATTGAGCTTCCAAAAGAGTCTAGAACTGACCTAAGGTTTGACCATTTATCATCACCATCAGATGCCAAAAAGGAATCTCCATCGGTTTTAATTTAAAGTCATCCACCAATTCATGTATAAAATTGAAATTCAGCCTTAAAGCACTAACTATAAGCCATCATTTGATAGGTACTTAGCACCATCAGATGGTATATAAGAAACAACCAAGTCTTCCTCTACCTCAGGAAGATTGTGCACATAATTTTAGGTTCATATAGAACTGGAAACTAATCAATTAACACCATAAAATCGAAATCCTAGGCAAGAATAGCTTTTATATGCTTAGATCTTCGTTTTAGAGAAAGAACATGAGTAATCAAGCTTGTAGTAAGCAATAAAAGTGAAGAGGGTTATAAAAATCACCTCTAGGAAGAAGGTCAGAGTCCAAAAAGAAAGAAAACTTGAGCAAAGAAGGTGAAGAATCCTAGCTTTAGGTCTAAATTCGGCCAAGTGAGCTTCTCTTCTAAGAAAGGGAGTAAACCCTCTGTGAAGGGATCAAGAAAAATAAGTTCCTTGATCTTTAAAGCAAGCTTCTCCATGGAAAACCATGGCTCCATCTAGGAATAAGGTAGGAGGAAGAGGAACAACAAAAGAAACGAAGTAAAGAAGGAGAAACTTACTAGTTTAGGTTGAGATCACCTAAAGGGATCTTGACAAACCCTAGAAGAGAGCAAAATGAAACCCTAGATGTTTAACCAAGAAGGTCGGCCATCTTTTCTTCCTTGGGCACTCTTGTTCACCACCCAGTAGAGAAATACGAAGTTATGGAACGTAGGGAAGAGATAAAAGTCTAAAGGTTTCGTTTTTGAGCTAAAGGATAGCTATATAAAGCTTATGGATATGGAAAGAGAAAAGCTTGAGGTGTCCTAGTAGCTCTCCATGTGTCCATGGCTAAGGACTTCCATAGCCATACAACAATAGGTCCCCGAGTTGTGGAGACCTTCTAGGCCACCATTTGTTGTCTCACCAGGCCCACCATTGGCCTCCCATAAAAAAAGAAACCCCATTGGTTGATAGCTCCTAAAGGTATCTCATCAATAAAGGGGTAAACCCTAAAATACCCTTGAAGAGAAACACCTCCAAACCAAGGTACAAATAAGCACCTCATGGCCAAACAAGACCAATCATGATAAGAAAACATATAAGGGTCATAATGCGTGTGAGAAATTTCAAGTAAAACCTTAGATTGGGTAAATTGCATAAAAGTACAAAATGTGCATAAATTTGCATAACTTGCACAAACAGTGTCCAAATTGGACCAAATTTGATACTTAAGCTTGTCACATGATAACAAAACATATCGCAAGGTTAGATTAAGATTAAAAGCACTAAATTATGGTAATTAAGCATGTTCAACACTTTAAGAAAGGTGAGTGGTCTCACAAAAACCATCAGATATGAGAAGGTAAAACCATTGGTTGTAACACAAGTAAACACCTTAAACAAACCACTTAGAAAACCATGGGGTTGTGACGTAGATGAGTCACCAACAAAAGCTAGTCAAGCCATCATTTGACAACATAGGAACATCATCAGTTGTTGACTCAAGAGAGACCATCAGTTGTGAGGGTACAACCCACCATCGATTGATCACTTAAAGAATGCCATCAATTGTACAGTCTAGGACCACCATTGGTTGTAGTGTCCAGGACCCCCATCGATTGTAACACTCAATGTCACCATCGGATCATGGGTCACAAGAACCATCGATTAAGACTCGGAACAGCCATTGTTTGATGACCCAGGTTGGCCATTGGTTGTGAGACTCCGTGAATCCATCGATTGACATCAACATGTGAGAAAATAAGGAAAAACCCATGGAAGAACTATCATTTGATGAAGGAAAAGGGAGCCATCGGTTGTAGCCACACTAGGGCACTAAAAGCATTAATTCTTAACCATCAAAAGAGTCAAAATAGAACCTACGGTAGGACCATCAGTTGGAAAGAAAGACACAAGTGAATCACCACCAAAAAGTAAGACCATTGATTGGCAATAAGGAAAACCATCGATTGATATACAAGGTATCAATCAGCCTTAAAACCCTGAGTTGTTCATCATTCAAGAGAGACCAAAAGCAATCCTTTGCCATGAAAACCAACCCTAAAGCATCCTATACCTTAGTAAGGTTGTAGACAAGGTTTAGAATGCATCCAAGAATATAAACCACCAAGGAACTAGCACCTAACCTCAAACCCAAGGAATCTTGACCCTCCCAGGGTGGCCATCGAGTTTCATCACTTGGTGACCATCGTTTGATGAAACCTTAGGTCACTATGTGGAAAACCATTGATTGGTCACCCCTTCCAAGCAAACCATCGGTCCACGGGACCTCAAGAGAGAAGACCATCAGCCTACCACCTCTAGAATCATAGTTTGTCTCCACCTGAGGATAACCATCAGATGTCATCCATCCATGGGAGCTATCAGTTGATGGCCTCTCAAGGTAGCTCACCCATGAGAGCCAAAACCCTAACTTACCCTTTAGAGGTGTCACCATCAAACCAAGGTACATTTGGCACCCCAAGACACAACCAACTCAAGAAAGGTATGAAAACATGTCAGGAACATAAAGCATGTCACAAACTGCAAGAAAAATCATGGATATGGGTAAATTTAGAAAAGTCCAAAATGTGCACAAAATTACATAACTTGATCAAACAGTGTCCAAACTAGACCAAACTTGAAACTCAAGCTTGTCAAATGATATAAAATCACTTTACAAGGTTGTTCAAGGTTTTAAGCACTTAATTAATTTAAGAAAGCATGTTCAACCACTAAGTAAGGTCTGGGGTCTTACAACCGTAAACCCCTAATAAGGATTTTACCCCTGAAATCCTAAGAAAACAAAGACAGGTACTTCCTATGAATCTCCTCCTATAACTTCCACGTGGCTTCCTACACACCATGGTGATGCCAAAAAATCTTCACTAAGAATGTCCTTATTCTTCAACTTCTTCACCTTCCTATCCAGGATCAAGACAGGACTCGCAACATATGACATATCCTCCTTCAACTCAACTTCCAATGGTTGTAACACCTGCTTGGTATATAGATGGCACTTCCTCGACATGGAAACACAGAAGACTGGGTGCAACCTATGCAACTATTGCGGTAACTCAAGCTTGTACACCACCTTTCCAACATGTGCCACAATAGGGTAAGGTCCCATATACCTAAGATCCAACTTACCCTTCTTACCAAACCTCAAAACACCTTTTCACATGAAAACCTTAAGGTACACATGGTCTCCAACTCAGAACTCCAACGGCCTATGGTGGTTATCAGAATACGAGTTCTGTCAATCTTGGGTGGCCTTCAAGTACTATTGTATCAGCTTGATCTTCTCTATAGTCTTGTGTACAAGCTCAGGACCCAAAGGTCGATACTCACATGCCTCATACCAACATAGCAGTGACTAACAACACCTCATATGATGTCACATATATAGTCCTCAGATAACTGTTGTTGTAGGAGAACTCTATCAAACTCAGGTGAACATCCCAACTACCCAAAAGCTACATAATACAAGCCCTCAAAAGATCTCCTAGAGTCTGAATGGTCCTCTTTGATTGTCCATCTATCTACGGGTGGAAAGTAGTGATGAACCTCAACGATGTCCCCATGATTTTTTGCAAATGTTCCCAAAGAAGACTCATGAACTGCGGACCTCTATCAGACACTATGGTAATTGGGATACCATGTAGATGGACTATCTCATCAACATATGTGTGTGCCAACTTTTCTACTATATATGTTGTCTTGATGAAAAAGAAGTGAGCCGACTTTGTCAACCTATCCATGATCACCCAAATGGAATCATGACATTTTTCTGTCCTGGGAAGACCAACCACAGAGTCCATAGTGATATGATCCAATTTCCATTGTGGTATCAATGAAGGTTGCAAAGTCCCTACGGCTTCTGATGCTTAGCCTTGACCTGCTAACCGAATGAACCACATCACCCTTCAAGCTTGGTCACCAATACTGGTCCTTCAAGTTATGGTACATCTTAGTACTTATAGGGTTTGTTGCATACATCGAGGAGTATGCCTCCTCTAGTTACATCTCCTTAAACCATCATCATCAGGTACTATTGTCCTATCATGGAAACACATTGTCCCATCCTCCGTCTCATGGAAGCCATCATGCTCCCCACTACCAAACTCTGATCTCATCTTCTGTATCACAGTATCATTCTATTATGCCTCTCTAATATAGTTCTTAAATGTAGTATTAAATTGCATTTGAGCCAACGATCCTACCAGCAAGGACTCCTCCAACTTCACATTCATATGACGAAGCGACACTAACATATATCACTTGGGACACACCAAATTATTCAAGTGAGCCTTATCTATAGATGATGACGAATAAGATTTCCTACTCAAAGTGTCTTCCACCATGTTCATCTTCCCTGGATGGTAGTCTACTATGCAATAGTAATCCTTGATCAACTCCATCTAACATCTCAACTGCATGTTCAGTTCTTGTTTCGAGAAGATGTACAGAAGGTTCTTGTGGTCGGTGAATATCTGACACTTCTCTCCATAATTGTAGTGCCTCCATATCTTCAAGGCATGGATGACAACTGCAAGCTCTAGATCATGTGTTGGGTAGTTTTGCTCATGTTTCTTAAGATGTCACAGAATAGAAGAAATCACATTCTTATCCTGCATCAACACACATCCCAAGCCATTCTTCGACACATTATAGAAGACAATATACCCTTTCCCTTGAGGTGACAGCACCAACACTGGTACTATAGTCAACTTATCCTTCAATATTTGGAAAAAACTAACACTTGTAATCCCAAATAGATCAAACATCTTTCCTCATCAGTTTTGTTAGGGGTAGCGCCACAGAACTGAAGTTCGTGATGAACCTTCCATAGTACCCTGCCAAGCCTAGGAAACTACGAACTTCCATTAGCATCTTTGGCTACTTCCACTTTAGAACTAACTATACCTTATTAGGGTCCACACGAAAACCTTCAGCAGATATCACACATCCAAGAAAAGACACCTCCTTTAGCCAATACTCACACATACTGAACTTGGCATATAGCTGGTGTTGTCTCAACGTTATCAACACCTGGCATAGATGTTTCTGGTGTTGATGATTGTATCTGGAGTATATCAATATGTCATCCATGAACACCACCACAAATTGATCAAGATACAGTCTGAACACCATATTCATCAGATCCATAAAAGTCGTTGGTGCATTGGTCAACCCAAACAACATAAACACAAACTTATAGTGACCATACCTAGTCCTGAAAGATGACTTGGGTATGCCATCCACATTGATCCTCAACTGGTGGTAACCTAATCTCATATCTATCTTGGAGAACATTATGGCACCTCTCAACTGATCAAACAGATCGTCTATCCTTGGCACCAGGTACTTGTTCTTTATCATCACTTTGTTCAACAACCAGTAGTCTATACACTTATAGAACCATCCTTCTTCTTCACAAACAACACGGGAGCACCCCAAGGGGAAGTTCTTGATCTGATGAAGCCCTTCCCTAGAAGCTCATGTAACTATTTTTTCAGCTCCTGCATCTCAGTCGGTGCCATTCTGCTCAGTGACTATGCTATAGGTTGTGTATCAAGAACAAGAACCTCTCTAGGAGAGGGAATATGTTGGCTAAATTGGACATTAGCATACCCTTTGTTTTGATGATGACAAACATTTCATTGGATATAACATGTTATTTGAGTATTTCAAGGTTCAAGAAAATGAGGAGATCATACTAAGTGGATAGTTGAAGATCAATGCACTTAAATGTTTAATATTTTCATGATTGTGCTCAATGTGAAAATGTGTACAAGTATATAATCTACAAGTACTTAGATATCAAGTAAATCAAGAAATAGATCCTCCCAATCCACCCAAAACCCTTTCTTACACTCACATGAAGACTTTAGGGTAGATATGTTTCTTATGAGTCATCAATAGGATCTCACATACATTGCAAATCCTTGTAAAAAGTCCTTCTCGGAGTCAAGTTTGGTCGAAAATATTGTCAATTGAGATATAGCCATTGTAATAGGTTTAAAAAATAGAGAAATAGAAATATAGCCACCTGAACCCAGATAGTCATCCGGTCAAAAATATTTTGGACCAAGAATCATCCAGTTGACAATATTGTTGACCAACAAAAGTTCTAGAAACTTCACATTTAACGAACAATTTAGCCGTTGCAACCCAATTACTTTATACCTAACGGCTAGTTAAGAACTAAGAATACTCTAGAGACACCCTAGAACGTCCATAAACACTTACAAACCATTCATATAAATAGCAGAGGCCTTAGGACATCCATAACACACAAGCTACACTTGAGCATCCATTATAGATAGCAACAAAGTTGAGATTCACTTGCTATCTTCTTCCTTGTTCTCTTAAGTTGTGTCTTATAGCTACAATCTCCTAGCCACCACATATAGCCACATCCATATTAAGTGGATAGGATATCTATATGCTTGATATAGGATCAAAGCGATGTACCTCATTGGTTAAGTATTTCTTTCTTCCAATCTACTTCTTTTATATTGTATTGTGTTCTTCTTGACTACTCCTAGGGTTGGAGGCTATTGAAAGGAGGTTTCTTGGTGCTACTTCAACAAAGTGAAGGTTGCTCCAAGGTGTGCTTGAGGTTACTTCAAGAAGGATTCTTTAAAGGAGGTTTGAGATACTTCTAGGTGAAGGCTATCTCAAGGTGGTGGAGCTACTTCAAGGAAGTGAAGGCTGCTCCAATGTTGCTTGAGGTTACTTCAAGAAGGCTACTTCAAAGGAGGTTGGAGATACTTCTAGGTGAAGACTATCTCAAGGTGGTGGAGCTACTTCAAGGTGGTGAAGGCTTCTCTAAGGTTTCTTGAGGTTACTTCAAGAAGGTTACTTCAAGGAGGTTGAGGCTACTTAAATATGAAGGCTACTTTGAGTGGAAGGTGATTGTATTTTGTTGTAACATCCTAGAGAGGTAAATAAAATTAATCACTTTAAAAATCCCAATTGGAAACAATAGGGTAGTGGACTAAAAACCTTTGATTCAAAGGTTGGAACCACTCTACATCAAAGTGTCTTCCTTGTTTTCTCCTCCTTTGGTTTGAGTTTTTAATTAAATTTGAAAATACAAAAATCTCTATTCACCCCCCTCTAGATATTTCAATTGGTATCAGAGCAGGTCTTCAAGGAGACCTAACAGGTCTTGAAGAATGGGATACAACTTGCTTAACAATCTCAACCTTGAAGGAACTTACGTGAGCCGGCCACCACCTTTTGATGGAAGCAACTGTACTTATTAGAAAAGAAGGATGCAATTTTACTTCCAAGGGATCAGTCTGGACCTTTGGATGATGGTGTCCTTTCCCTATGAGCTTCCTAGAACGGAGTTTACAACATCGAATATCGAAATGGTAGAGCAAGTTCAATTGAATACTAAAGCGGTAAGCATTTTATATTGTTCTATTTCTATTGGTGAGTTTAATAGGATATCTTCATGTGAAACTGGTTATGAAATATGGCATAAACTTTCAATTACACATGAAGGTACAACTCAAGTTAAGAATACCAAGATTAATATGCTTAAACAAAAGTTTGAAAAATTCTGCATGCAACCTAATGAGTCTATTAGTGAAATGTATGCCCAGTTTTCTTATATTGTTAACAGCTTGAGTGCCTTGGGTAAGTATACAAGTGAGGAAGATCAAGTGTCCAAGATTCTTAGATCCTTGCCTCCAAAGTACAATCCAAAGGTGATGTCCATTGAAGAAGCAAATGATCTCACCACATTGAGAATGGAGCAACTCATCGGCAATCTAGAAACTCGTAAAGTTACTCTTGAAGAAGAACAAAGATTGGAGTTGGAGCTTCAAAAGGGAAGAAAGAAGGACATAGCATTTAAAGCGTCAACCAAAGCACAAGTAATCACTCAAGAAAGTGATGAAACAAGTGGAGAGGAAAATGAAGAGGATGCACTCATTGTAAATGGTAAGAAAGATTTAAATATAACAAAAACTCTTATATTTCTTCCTCCTCTTCCCTTAGGTGATTTGAATGTGGAAAGAAGGGAAATTTAAAAAATGAGTGTCCTAAAGTCAAGAAGGGAAAGAAATCCTCTCTCAAGAAGAAAGAAAAGGCCTACAAAGCAACTTGAGATGATTCAATCGACGATAGCGAGAGTGGAGAAGAAGAAGTAGAATGTCTCATGACTAAAGAAGACATAGTAAAATGTTTCATTGCAACAACCAACGAAGAAGAAAATGAGGTAAGTATTCTTTATTTATCTAAAGAATAGCTAGTCACTAGTATTGAAGAACTACATGATAAATATGTTGATTATAAAAGGAAATTAAAGAAGCTTACAAAAAATAATGATGATTTGTATGATAAATTGAATTATCTTACTTTTGAAAAAGAAAGTCTTATGACTAAAAAGGATACTTTGAAATCATCTATTAATGATTACAATATTAAGTTGCTTACTCTAGAAACCAACAATAATCTTCTTTCTCAAGAAAAGGTTGAATTGCTTGCTAAGATAAATAATTATAAAACTCAAATTATTATATATTCTCATTCAAATTATGATATCATTGTTAGAGAAAGATATTCCTTGCTTTCAAGTTTAGATCAAGAAAAAATATATATTGCAAAGAAAATTAATGAAATTTCTAAGTTACAAAAACATGTTGATAGTTTAAAGAGTAATAATATTCTTGAAAAACTCTATTAGACAAGTTGTAAGAAGAGGTCTAGGATATTTATCTAAAGAGAAATCCTACCAAAATCCTAGAACTAGAAAAACACAAAAACCCAAGACCAAGGTCAGGTATGTACCTAAAGACAATCTAGCTCATGGCCGCAATGCTAAGAAGAGAAATGAAATTGATTTCATTTGTTGTCATTATTGTTTACGTCTTAGACATTACTCATTTTCATGCAATTACAAGAACAATAAGAACAAGGATTTAGTTTGGGTTCCAAAACCTCCAACTAAGAAATGGTGGACACTTAGTTGAGATTTGACCTAGACTTCATTTTGAAATTCATAATGTCTTATCTCAAGTAAATTATGATTTAACTTGTATGTTTTGATTGCTTAATTATGTTATCCAAAAATAATAGCATGATTTGTTTATATTAGAAATGTTGAATTTACTAAAAATGCACAAAAACTCATATCGGTCAACAAAGAGGTCAACTGATACGTCTTCTGGTCGGAAAAAAATTCAAATGAAGGTAATTCTGTCAAAATCATTTTTACTGGAAAATCTTTCTGGTCGACAAATAGTTTGACTGAGAAATCTTCTGATCGAAGAAAAGTTCGACCGAACATAGTTCTATCGGATTTGTTTATTAATAATAAAAGTGTTCACTTGCAATTAACTTAGGTGACTCAAATCTATAATGAACTCTTCATATTAGATTGTTCTAAATATATGAAATGATAAAATATTGTCAATAAGTATCCTAACCAAAAGGACCACTATACGGGGACCAACACATTCATTCTTTGCAGGTTTGGATGGTCTATGGAAATTGTTGTAAAAGGTATATGACCAGAAACAAGAAGATTTTCATGCACTTGGAGAAAAGGTAAAATTATTGGTCATGTTTGGAGAAAATTTCAAAGGTAAAACTATTGGCATAGATGATGTTGATACAAATTTTCAATGTGCTAAGAACTACACCATAAATATTATGACAATGGTTACGATTCATAGGAAAACATAAAAGTTGTTGTAAACATATTAAACTCTATGGACACTATTTGCAAATAAGGAATTATTTTTTATACAAGAAAATTGCTACCTAAACTTTTGTGATTTGTGTATTCTAGGTAAGCAAAAATAAGATCTCGTTTCAAAATTAAAACTTTTCTCACTAGAACTTATTCACATAAATCTATTGGTTCTATGTGAATTCTATGTAATCTATTCTTAAACAAAATATAGTAGACACAAATTCAATCTTAAGTCATAAAAAGGCTCTATCTTAGAATATTCAACATCTAGCAAAGTAGTCAGATTTATCTAAGAGAGTTGACAAACAAATGATGAAATAAATTAAATAAAGCTAGGATATAATGAGAAGAAATAGACTGTGATATGACTCATGTATTAATGGCTAAGACTTGAGGTCCATTATGTTATTTAACTATAGCCACTCATAAGGACATCAAACTCATCAAATGAAATGTAAAAATTGTGTTCTTGATAAAATTATAAAAGAAGATATCTATGTAGCTTAAACCCATGAATTGAAACACGATAAAGAAAGCTTATTGGACAATTATGCTTATATATAAGAAAATGTTATATCATGATAAGCTACAGGTTCTGAAATTCTACATAACTACCTCTTGACCGACAAGGAGTTTGACTGAGGGGCACCCCGGTCAAAGTCATGGTCGACCGAAAATAAGCCAGACAAAAATGTTTATTTGTAACTCAAATCATTCACTTGCACCCAACATTGGTATGTTAAATATGTAATTTGCTCATAATGTTAAATACTTATAATGAGAGAAATTTTTAAATCAAAATAGTGCAAGAAACAAGATTGCTTAAAGATCATAAAAATTGACTCATAGTCTTGCTTGATCAATTGATATTAAAGTTGGTTATGATTTGAAATACTATAACATTTTTGAGATCACTTTTGTTATGAGATTAAGGGGGAGTTCACCCAATTCTAGTATATAATGTGCATATCTTTTTAATCTTGCTCTTTATTAGATTCTCTACACCAATTTGGGCTTAACATCCCTTATATTTGGTTAGAGATACATTTATTGATTCCACTATGAGCCTAAAGGAATCTCATATCATTCGGGGCTTAACAGCCCTTGTAAATGGTTGAGAAAATAATATAAATATACATTCATTGATCCCACTGTGAGCCTAAAGGAATCTCATATCATATCAGGGCATAAAATCCCTTACAAATGGTTGAGAAATTAATCTTGGTTTTTGAATTGTGGTTAAATCTGACATTCTTTTTTAAGTAAACAATTGGGGGGGGGGTAATCAATTAACAGGGAGTCTTATTGACTTACACATATGATTATCTTTTTGAAATGACAAAGGGAGAGAAATGAAATAAAGAAAATCAAAATAAAGTAAGATATTTTAAACATTTTCATGAGTTTCATGATCTCTCAGCTTATCATTAATTGGTGCTAAATTACCTTAAGAGTTGGATATCATGTTCCATATCTCTTTAGGTATATTAGCATACATTTTATGAGATCAAATAACCTATTCATCTCAGGTATATCATAGGTATGAAACTCATTTTCATTTCAAATATTTTTCTTATATTTTAGGAATGTTCGTCATCTTCAAAAGGGGGAGATTGTTGGATAAATTGGACATTAACATATCTTTTGTTTTGATGATGACAAACATTTCATTGGATATAACATGCTATTTGAGTATTTCAGGGTTCAAGAAAATGAGGAGATCATACAAAGTGGATAATTTAAGATCAATGCACCTAAATGTTTAATATTTTCATGATTGTACTCAACGTAAAAACTTGTACAAGTATATAATCTACAAGTACTTAGATATCATGTAAATCAAGCATTAGATCTTCCCTATCCACCCAAAATCCTTTATTACACTCACATGAAGACTTTAGGGTTGATAGGTTTCATTTGAGTCATCAATGGGACCTCACATACAATGCAAATATTTGCAAAAAGTCCTTCTCAGAGTCAATTTCGGTCAACAATATTGTCGATCGAGATATATTCATTGTAATAGGTTTTAACAAAAGAGAAACAAACATATAGCTAGTTGAACCAGACAGTCATCCGGTTGACAATATTGTGGACAGAGAGTAATCTGATTGGCAATATTATCGACCGACAAAAGTTTTGGAAACTTTGCATTTAATGAACATTTTAGTCATTGCGAAAGTTTTGAAAACTTCGCATTTAACGAATATTTTAGTCATTGCAACACAATTAATTTCTACCTAACGGCTAGTTAAGCCCTAAGAACACTCTAGAGAGTCCCTAGAACACCCAAAACACTTCTAAACCATTCCTATAAATAGGAGAGGCCTGAAGACATCCATAACACACAAGTTACACTTGAGCATCCATTCTATAGAGAAATAAAGTTGAGATTCACTTTCTATCTTCTATCTTTTGCTCTAAAGTTGTGTTCTATAGCTATAATCTCCTAGCCACCACATATAGCCACGTCCATCTTAAGTGGATAGGAGATCTATATGCTTGATATAAGATCAAAGTGATGTACTTCATTGGTTAAGTATTTCTTTCTTCCAATCTATTTCTTTTATATTGTATTTTGTTCTCCTTGACTACTCCTAGGGTTGGAGGCTATTGAAAGGAGGTTTCTTGGTGATACTTCAACAAAGTGAAGGCTACTCCAAGGTGTGTTTGAGGTAAATTCAAGAAGGATGTTTTGAAGGGGGTTGGAGCTACTTCTAGGTGAAGGATATCTCAAGGTGGTGGAGCTACTTCAAGGAAGAGAATGCTACTACAAGGTTGCTTGAGGTTACTTTAAGAAGGTTGCTTCAAAGGAGGTTGGAGCTACTTCTAGGCAAAGGCTATCTCAAGGTGGTGGAGCTACTTCAAGGTGGTGAAGGCTTCTCCAAGGTTACTTGAGGTTATTTCAAGAAGTCTGTTTCAAGGAGGTTGAGGCTACTTCAAGGTGAATGCTACTTTGAGTGGAAGGTGATTGTATTTTGTTGTAACATCCTTGTGAGGTAAATAAAATAAACCACTTTTAAAATCCAAATTAGAAACAATTGGGTAGTGGACTAAAAACCTTTGATTCAAAGGTTGGAATCACTCTACATCTAAGTGTCTTCCTTATTTCCTCCTCCTTTGGTTTGATTTTTTTTTATTAAATTTTAAAGTACCAAAAGCTCTATTCAACCCCCCTCTTGATATTTTAGAACAACTAGAAACTCCTCGAGAAAGACATCCTCGAACTCACACACCACCAGTACCTCCTGAATACTAGGACTTCTCACCTTGGTATCCACAACATGATCCAAAAAATCCTCACAACCCTTCCTCGTCATCCTCTCTACTGTCATCACTGACACCAAACACGTAGGAAGGATCTTCATATCTCCTTGGAATACCCACATAACATCATGATCATGAAACATCACCGCCTTAGAATTATATTCCAAGACCACCATATACTTCTCCAAGGTATCCATTCCTAGGATCACATTGAATCCATGCATGTCAAGTGGCATAAGGTCCACTTGAATGTTGTGTCTTGAGAAAGAAAGAACACAAGATGGACACACCTCCCACAACTCAGAGGAGCCAACAAGAATGGTTTCCAACCGAAGACTGTCTGATCTACGACAAACATGTAGATATATTACAACTACTTATCACCTCTCTGATGATAAAAGAGTATGTCACACCCGGGTCAACCAAAATAGATACATAAGAAGAAGTAGACAAATCAGAGTGAAAAAGTTCCATCTGACATGTCATGACCCATGGATTAACCACTCCTTCTGGCTAACTCAAGGCATATAATTGAGTCGTCTCTTGTTGTCATCCTCGACCTCTTCCAGCTGGTTCAAAAGATCCTTCCTGTGATGCCTGAGCACGTCCTCTTCCACCACCACTACTAAACTATGTTTTTATAGCACTTGTTGACTCTACCTCGACTATTGTGTTACTTCCTCATTCTTTGTAGGACATACACACTTCTCATGGCCAACTTTCCCACACTTGTAGCAAGTCCTCTAGGAAACTGTAGCCTAGACGGCCCTATCACAAATATTGGCACTATACTCTAAGCTTGTGCTGATGGATAACTACATTCCATTCCCTTGCTTGGGGAACACTGTGAATGTACAACTGATCTTGGCTCATAAAAGACGAGTCTTTGTTGTGACTACAATGATGAAAACCTTGACTTCTTGAATCCTCCATAAGACTGCCCCTAGAACTAAGTTGGCCTCTTATTAGCGTTGGCTTCATGCTTCTCCATAGCAGACCGCTCGATCCTCCTTATTGACTCTACAAAGGTGGCAAACCTCTCACTGTTCTCTAAAGCAGGCACCATTGTCGTTAACTCCATGCTCATGCCCTTCTCAAACCTATGGATCCTCTCCTTATCAGTTGCCTCCATGTGAGGACAAAACCTCATAAGCTCCATAAACTTAGCTTCATACTCATTGATGGTCATGGATCCCTGGTGCAACCGTGCAACTTCTTGAACTGTATGATCTTCTCATCTAGATACGTCTCTGGGAAGTATCAACTGACAAACTCTCTCCAAAAATCCTCCCATCCTATCACCACTCCCAGTCTATTCTCCTCTTCTATGGCCCACCAGTGGCTAGCACTACTCTTCAGTAGGTACACAACATGCTTCACCTTGTCCTCATCGGGGATGTTGAGGATCTTAAATGCCTTCTCAAGCTCTGTCAGCCACATGCCAGCATTCTTCATGTTTAATGTACTCACATACTCAACCACTCTCATGCATCTCAGATGCTCAAACGTCTTGCCGAAACCTTGGGATTCCACATTTGGGATAGTTGCTCTAGGCTGAGATACGGGTGCTCATCCACCAAATGTGTAATCGTGGTCGTTAACTATCCAAACATGGAGTGAAAAGAGGGATTGTCCATCATTGTTGGGTAAAAACCAGGCACATCAGACACTCCATCTACTCGTTCCTACCTCCTATCACCACCTCCTATTGCAACAAAGCTACTCTCTGAGTGTTCTTTGTGTTCTCCAAACATATCTGCATAAGTAGAATCTAAAATTTGATATGTTGGAGGATGCAAGAATAGACACCATCCCTAGTCATATGTCCCCTATAGACTCAGCGAACCTAGAGCTCTGATACCAAGCAAACTGTGATGCCCAACGCCACATAAAATGAGATTACTCAAAACCAAGCCCATGATCAACTACTAAAAATCCAGATTACCAAAGAACAAGGTAAATTAAAACTGATTTAACCATTACTAACAAGAACCGAAACATTTACATTAAGGTCCATAAAACTTGCATAGCAACATATGCCATATCAGGTATTTACATATGTCACGTGGCCTTAGACACAACCTGTATACAAAAGAAGTTGTTCACATGTACATGCCATATATATGCAACTAAGGAAAAATGCCAAAACCACGTGTCGATGCACATCACCTACAAAACACACCCCTGCTAGGACCTGATAGTACAGGGATGACACATAGGACTCGACTACAACACTAGTAGCTATACAACCTTCTGAGTTCACTACTCTCCAAGCCACTGCTCCTCAATATCATGATCTCTACCACAACGTTGATGACCGCCTAAAAAGGTGCAGAAACCATGAGAGTGAGACCCATGTCCCAATGAGAGATATAACTCTCTGCTAATGATTATAGTTACCACAAATATACTATTATTAAACATGATGAGTAGATTCAGCTAAAAGATTATTTAAACTAATTACACAAGTTAAGCAGGTTGAGTAGCTACAACATATAAGCAGAGCGTCATGTGTAATTACAATGAAAAGATGAACATGTATAATAGTTAACTTCTATTGCCACAATATATAATAACTAAGTAGTTTAAGAAAATTTAGTATGGCATAAGCAACTAGCATCATAAGGAACAAAACAAGGGTAAACATCCAGTGTGAAGCATCTTTAGCACTAAACAGATATGTTACACATATTTAATACATCTTTTATTAAGCCCTAGGGAGAGTGACGTATAACACTCAAACTCCAACTAAACACTGCAAAGTGCTATTCAGTTATGTACAAGATCTAGGAGTACCAACATCCTAATATCTCCCACCCTCGGTCAGTATGAGTGAAAATACAGTGACATAACAATCAGTTGACTGCAGTGACATATAGTCAAGTTGCTAAACATCAGCCCGCCCTTGGTATAAAGGTCTGGATGCCTGAAACTAGGGTATATACCACCCTATCATATGAGGTACAACTGTAGTTGTCCTCAATCACATATGTACAAGTATCAACTATTCTCACACCAAAGGCATGACTGCAGTCACACTTATGAAAACATGATATCTAGAAGTCAAGGATGTACACCCCTTGCACCCCGCATACTCAAAAGTGTGCACTCCAAGTTTCACATAGGAATACTTGTTTCCCCATTCAGCAAGTCCTAACACTGAATGGTTCTATGGCTCAAGATAACTACATAATTCGGGTTCCAGTTATGTTGATTGAGTGAATTAAACAAGTTGGCATACAAACCCTAATTCATTTCTAGCAAGCACTAAGGTATAACAACTTCAGAAGATATAAAATGTATCATGTATGATTCTTGTCACATCACCACATGATACCATTCTTTGTCACACAAGCAAGACGATGACACCTCCAATAGGGCTCAACCATGCCCAAGGGTCATTAAGACCATCACATCACAATCACCTGTAAGAACATCATTATCTTTCCATGTCTTACCAAAGGCTAAAGAACCCATCACCATGCTTGTGATATGCACGTTAGCATTGCATTGTAATAAGATGTCCACAGGATAACACCTTAGGGTTGCACCGACATTGAGAGGATATTCTTATCACCACATAAGTTACACAAGAAAGCTAAGCATAAGATATCACTATAATTGGATCATATTAGTGTTAGATTCAAAAACTAGATTAAGTATGATCAACTATCACCACATAATCGCATTAGGGTTTAGTGTATCAAAGATAAGCTAGCTCAATATTACACCTCATTTTGTTATGATGATAATAAGTTTACATTCAAACGAGGGCAAAGGTAAGACTATATGATTAAGGGCTCACTGTCATATTCGACATCATTCAAACCAAAGAAACATACCATAAGTATCACCTCAAAACCATAGGATATGGAAGGTAAAACCATTGGTTGTAACACAAGTAAACACCTTGAGCAAACCAATTAGAAAACCATCGGGTTGTGACCTAGATGAGTCACCAACCAAACCTAGTCAATCCATCATTTGACAACATAGGAACACCACCAGTTCTTGACTCAAGAGAGACTATAAGTTGTGAGGGTACAACCCACCATTAGATGATCACTTAAAGAAAGTCGTCGGTTGTAGTGTCCAGGATCACCATCGGTTGTAGTGTCCAGGACCCCCATCAGTTGTAGCACTTAGTGTCACCATCAGTTGATATGATTGGATCATGGGTCACAAGAGCCATCAATTGAGACACAAAACAGCTAATGGTTGATGACCCAGGTTGTCCATCAATTGTGAGACTCAGTGAGTTCATCGGTTGACATCAACATGTTAGAAAACAAGGCAAAACCCATGGAAGAACCATCGTCTAATAAAGGAAAAGAGAGCCATCGGTTGTAGCCACACTAGGGCACTAAAACCATAAATTCTTAAGTATCAAAAGAGTCAAAACAAAACCTAAAGTAGGACCATCAGTTAGCAAGAAAGACACAAGAAAATCAGCACCAAAAAGAAAGACCATCAATTAGCAAGAAGACAAACCATCAAGTAATATACAACAGTCTTAAACCCTACTTTGTCCATCGTTCAAGAGAGACCAAAAGCCATCGTTTACCATGAAAACCAATCCTAAAGCATCCTCTACCTTAGGAATGTCATACATGAGGTTTAGAACGCATCCAGTAATATTAACCACCAAGGAACTAGCACCTAAGATCAAACTATAGGTGAAGGTAGGATCTTTCTAAATAGAACTTAGTTTTAGAGCAAGATCTAGCACATGCAAGCTATAAGTAAGCAATAAATGAGGAGAAAGTTATATAAATCGCCTCTAGGAAGAAGAATAAGCTTCAAGAAGCAAGCTAGATTGAGCACAAGAGGAAGGAGATCCTAGCTTAGCACTCCATGTGGCCAAGCAAGCTTCTTCTCCAAGAAAGAGAGCAAACCCTAGGTCAATGAAGCAAGAAAGAAGGGTTCTATAAGCTCTAGAGCAAGCTATACCATGGAAAACCATGGCCAAAACCAAGAAGAAAGAGAAAGGAGGTATAAAATAAAGGAAAATGAAGGAAAGGAGGGGCAGATTACTTGCTTAGGTTAAGAACAAGCAAAGGAAGTTCCACAAGCTCTAAAAGAGGGTAGATCTGAACCCTAGTTGCACATGCAAGGAGATTGACCACCTTCTTCTACATTTGGAGCCTTCTTCTCCATTAGATCAAGGAGGAGGAAGAAATAGACATTAAGGAAGGGAAAAGAGGGCAAAATTTTCATTTGCATGGAAGGTAGGAGGTTTATATATCTATGGGAGAGAGAGAGAAGAGGAAGCTAAGGCGTCCTAACATGTTTACCAAGTATCCATGGCCAAGGGACATCATGTCCATGCAAGAAGCAGATCCATTGGTTGTGGAGTCTTATAAGCTCTCATATATTGACCATCCCACGGTGGCCATTGAGTTTCATCACTTGGTGACTATAGTTTGATGAAACCCAAGGTCACTAGGTGCATTGATTGGTCACCCCTTCCAAGCAAACCATCGGTCCAAGGGACCCCACAAGAGAAGACCATCGGCCTACCACCTCTAGAGATAACAATAGGTTGTACCCAACTGAGGATGACCATTGGATGTCATCCATCAAGGGGAGCCATCGGTTGATGGCCTCTCAAGGTAGCTCATCCATGACAGCCAAAACCCTAACTTATCCTTTAGAGGTGTCACCATCAAACCAGGGTACATATGGGCATCCAAAGACACAAACAACTCAAGAAAGGTATGAAAACATGTAAGGAACATAAATCATGTGAAAATTTGCAAGAAAAATCTTAGATATGAGTACATTTTAGAAAAATCCAAAACATGCACAAAATTGCATAACTTGCTCAAGCAGTGTTCAAACTGGACCAAACTTGAAACTCAAGCTTGTCACATGATATAAAAGAACTTCAAAAGTTATATTAAGGTTTTAAGCACTTAAATAAATTAAACAAGAATGCTCAAGCACTAAGTAAGGTGTGGGTCTTACAACCATAAACCCCTAATAAGGATTTTGCCCCCAAAATCCTAAGCGATCGAAGATGGGTACTTCCTATGTATCTCCTCCTCTAACTCCCATGTGGCTTCCTCCACACCATGGTGATGCCAAAAAATATTCACTAAGACTATATCCTTCTTCTTCAATTTCTTCACACTCCTATCCAGGATCAACACAGGACCCTCAAAATATGACATATCCTCCTTTAACTCAACTTCCACTGCTTGTAACACTTGATCGATATCTGGATCACTTCCTTAGCATGGAAACATCACCTGGGTGAAACCTGTGCAACTTTGGCAGTAACTCAAGCTTGTAAACCACCTTTCCAACATGTGCCACAATAAGGTAAGGTCCCAGGTACCTAGGAGCCAACTTACCATTCTTAGGAAACCTCAAAACACCTTTCAATGGGGAAACCTTACGGTACACACAGTCTCCAACTCAGAAGTCCAATGGCCTATAGTGGTTATCGACATACGAGTTCTGTTTTCTCATCATCTCAAGATACTTGTATCACAACCATTACAAGGTAATCAATGTCACATAACTATGGGGTATCAACCCCTCAATTCCATCTATGGAGGATTTCACCTCTTAACCTATGCTCAAGGCACTTAACAATTCACTAGGTTCACATCACATGAAACATGTGCAATCAATATCATAAGATATCTCAACAATTGATGTATGCTTATAATAACCACCATGTATTATACAAGGTCCACCATAGCATTCTCATAGCTATGCATATTATCTATACATGTATGAATGTAAGTGTATCGACCCATCACCATAAAGTGTAGCGACCTAGACACATGCCATGTGTTATGGTCACAACACTTGGTGTTTCGACCCTAGATCATTATGATGTATCAACCTCAACCATTTTAGGTGTATTAACATCATAAGACGTGAGTGTCTCGACCTCCCACCAAAGTACTGTTTCGACCTCCACACTTCAAGGTGGATCAACCTTAACCATTCATGGTTTCAACCCTAATATGAGTAATGTTTCAACCTCAACCACATGGTATGTATCAGAAGTAACACTCTACATGATCTTAATCACTCTTATCACAAGTGTTTCAAACTCTTTATATAAAGGTATTGGCCATAACACTTCATATATTCACTACCTTCAAAACCCTAAGTGTTTTGACCCTTTACATTGCATGGTCACCACGACACACCATCCTAGGTGTTGCAACCTTATGCAACATAATGGTGTGACCTACATAGAATCTAGATCGCTACCAATCGTTCATAACACTTGGGCAGAAATAGAGAACATCGAAACATAAATCCAATAATAAGAACCCAACACAAGGGTGTTCTCCAAACCCCATAATCAAGATCATAGAAAATCCTTTTAAGAATTGTGCTTAAGGATGTGAAAAATAGGTTTCTCACTCATGAAACTATCATCAAGACCATCCTTTATATTAAATGAATGCACCATAAATAGAACAAATAGTTCCATAAACAAAGAACAAGAGATCATCACTCTTTCTTCCAAAATCCCAAATCAATTACAAGGATTTTAGGGTTTACAAGAAGTATACATCATCTTTGAGATACGATATAGCTCAAACATAACTATCATCACTTTATTCACTAAAAGAACAGATTTTTAAGACCCGGAACATCAACATATGAGCAACATGTAATCAAGTTTAGATTGCACATAATAGAGGTGGAAGGAGTTATATAACCCACCCATAATTGATGATCCGAGCCTCCAAGATCACAAGATCCAAAGAAGAAAAGGAAGTCCCAACTAGATCCAAACCTTTGACCACTGGGTCTCCTTCAAAAGAGAGGAACACCATGGTTAGAGAAGAGTTGGGGGAAAAGAAAACCCAAACCCTAACTTTGAACCAAGGTAGAAGATGAAGAAACCCTAGGTTAAAGCATGATTTCGGCCCAAGAGAAGAAGAAATCTCCAAGAGAAATTCCCCATGGACCATACACAACCATCATAGTCAAGATGGAGGAAGAATAAGATGAAGAAGGAAGGGGAAACCAGATCCAAGGTCCAGATCACTTACCAAGAGAAGAGATTCTCTAAGAAACCACCACCAAGAAGATAATCTAGCACCAAATCTGCCTTATGCAAGATGGATCGGCCACCCTAGCTTCAAAATCCCCTCCTTCTTGCTCCTACAACTCCAAGGTCAGTTCACATTCAAAGGAGGAAGATGAAGAAGTCAAAAAGTCTCTCACACATGAAGGGAAAGGGATATATACCCCAAAGGAGAGAGAGGAAGCGGTTTGTGATGTGTCACCATTCTAGATAGCCTAAGGACACATGTCCTTCAACCTCATGGTATTATCCTCTCCCACATGAAAAAATACAAAAATTTCATATTTATCTAGAAAGTGTAGCAACCTCCATGGTCGCTACCATCATCAAGGTCGCAACACTTCATCCATGTTCACCTTGTTTTGACCCAAACTTTAAACTGACAAAGCAAGGTCGAAACACTAAAGGACAGGGTTTTGGTTCGACCTCTAGGTCATCTAGGTTGAAAACACAACCCTTAGGGGTGGTGCTATGGTCTCTACCCTCACCCAAGTGTGAGGTAACAGTTGTTACACCCAAACCCTAGCTTAGTCACCACTTACACATGGTAACCCTAGAAACCCTATAACACCATGAAGTGTTCCATCATCAAACATCAATCAAACAAGGTGCCCCATGTCACCATATTATCTATCATGGTGCCAAGTTACAAGGATAACTCTCATCATGTGACATTTTACATGTTAACCCTCAATTATGGGTAAATTACAAACTAGTCCAAAATAAGTACTTATATAGCAAAGGTGGTTCAAACCTCAATCAAATTGAACCAAATCGAAACCAAAGACTTGTCACATGATAGGCACTTCACAAAATTAAATTAAAGTTTAAGAATCTAATTATGCAAGGAAAACATATTTAAGCA
The DNA here is from genome assembly GCA_963693085.1 of Alisma plantago-aquatica. Lineage (NCBI taxonomy): Eukaryota > Viridiplantae > Streptophyta > Magnoliopsida > Alismatales > Alismataceae > Alisma > Alisma plantago-aquatica. The sequence goes on from OY856412.1 coordinate 1,225,058,226, forward strand.
CAAATCTAGGTCATGAGTCTTACAATGACAATTGGGATACTGTGTAGATGGACTATCTAGTCAACATATGTATGTGCCAACTTTTTTGCTGTATAATTTATCTTGATAGGAAAGAATTGATCTGAATTGGAAACATGTCCATGATCACCCAGATGGAATCATGACCTTTGGCTGTCCTAGGAAGACCAACCACATAGTCCATAGTGATATGATCCAATTTCTAGTGTGGTATCAGTGAAGGCTATAAAGTGTTGGTATATGTATGCCCGTAGAGCCATCCCAAGTGATTGCATGGATTCGGATATTAATTAATCAATTAATGCGATTATTTGGTTAATTAATGAATTCCGAAATATTCTAATTAATCCACGAGCGTTTTAATTAACGCAACGTTTCTGTTTACCGATGGGTTTAGGAAACCCTACTTCTCTTCTTATCCTATTTAAAGGAGGATAGACGACCGATATCTATATAAGATATAGAGAGACGCTTTTAGGTTATTCTCACGTACAAAACCTAGCCGTCGTCATCCTTAGGAAAGAAAGGAGAGCAACGCGCCGCTAGCACGCCGCCGCAGAGACACGCTCCTTCCCGCCGGCTTGAGAAGCGCGACGTGGAGTTCCGTCCATCCGCGTGGACGAAGTAGAGACACAGACGCCTTGACGCCTGCGTTCGGAGGACGTCAATGACCACCTGTACATGCTACGAGCAACGTACATCACTGCCGCAGAGGAGCATTGCCGGATCAACCTGCGACAGCGAACGGGAGAGAAGATCCGTCCGTGTTTGACAAGCAGTGTTGCACCGTCGTGCAGCGGGACATCGCCGGACTTGCTCCGCGATAAGGTATATCCCGCAAACCTATTTCCGAATACGTTGTTATCGACGAGATCCTGTTACGGGTTGTGTGGATTTATCGCTTCCGCCGCGCATGTTTTCTCCACAAAAACCCAACAGTGGTATCAGAGCAGCGTCGATCTACGGCGTATTTGGATTCGTTTCGATATGATCGAATCGCTGTATACTGTTTTATGTTGCATACGATGCGAATTAAACCTGTTAATGTGCAAATCTAAACCTAATTCCACATACACCGCAGGCTATTGTTTTTGACGTTTTGGATGGGGTCGACTGTGGAAAATAGTGATTTTCCTAAGTGCACGGAAGTAAAATTCCATAGACCTTTCAGGGGCTCTGCCCCTGAGACCCCACGAGGGGCGGCCTCCCCTCGACCCCCGCCCGCTGCCCCTGTGTACCCCGCATTGTCTGCGTGGGAGTCAAAATTCATTTAATGGGGAATGTCCCGCATTAAAAGTACTGAAATTTTAATATGTATATACGTATATGTAGATATACCTATGATAGCATACACGTCGCCTTTAAAATCTGTTTTATGTGGTGAGTGCATGCACGGTTATGGCCTAGTATCCCCTTTTGTGAATGTTGTGAATGGATGTGGATGTTGATCTTGTGGATATGGTTGTTTGTGAATGTTATGGATGTATAATCGTTGCATATGGATCCTTTGTATAATGTATTCGGCTTGCATGCCGAGCCTCATCTCTTATTTCAAAGTGTAATTAATTCTTTCTCTTTAATTTTGTAATCATATGATGTAATAAAGATAGGATTAGTTTTAGTCTTTATAATCTTGATGTAAGGAGGCCACTTGAAGATCGAACTCCAAGGAGTGTCCATGGAGAAGCACCATGAAGATCTAATTCCAAGAAGCAACCTGAAGATCCCACTCCAAGGAGCGTCCATGGAGAAGCAACAAGAAGATCCCATTCCAAGAAGCAACTTGACATTCCAACCTCACGAAGCATCCATGAAGTTGTTCATTGTAATGTTGATCATTATAGGCTTACAGGTTGTTTTCACAGGTGTTGCATGAGATGCATAAGACCATAGGTGGACCGTAATCCTTTGTTGCTCCAAAGGATTACAATAGTATGGCCATAACCGATGTATTTGTGATTGCATGTCTATCGTTTGTGGTTGTGGATATAGTAGTATATGATACGTACTATAAGTATGTGGTGTTTGGATATATATATATATATATGTATTAATAAAATCCCTCAATTAATAATATTAAGTTTTAGTTGCCTTCCATAAAGCAACACACATGAAAAGCTTGATCGACTATGTGTGGGCACGCCTCCGCGTGGTACACTGTCTATCTCGTGGAAGTGTGATGGTGGGTGTGTGGGTCTGCCTCCGCAGGGTGCACACTCATCGTGTTGGCTTATGGGTTGGACTTAACTAGGGAACCTTGATAGGATCAAGTACCTAGAGGCACACAGATGCATCATGGCAAGGAGTTGTGTATGATCATCTATCCAAGAGTTGCATATGATGCAATTGGCAAAAGTTGCCTACCTTAGTATTTGGTCTTTGACGCCGGCGTTGGCTGGGCATTGATCCAATTATTTTGGGTCTTGGCTCACTAGAAGGTTGTGCGTTGCAATCTTCCGAGTTGATAGTGAGGGCTATCAATTTGAATAAAATAGTGGGAGCATAATTAATTAAAGGCCTAATTAATCTCGTTTATCAAATCTTTACAAGTCAAAATGTTTTGGACTAAATGCAAATTTTTTCTTTTGTAGCAATCAAATGGCAAACAACACTCACACGTTCTCGTTGCGATCGGTCCTTGAGAAGGACAAACTTACCGGAACCAACTTTCAAAACTGGTTTAGGACATTGAGAATTGTTCTCACACATGAGCGTAATCTCTATGTCCTTGAAACACCAGAGCCAGAGGAGCCCGCCGTAAATGCGCCCAAGGCTGAAAAGGATGCTTACAAGAAGCACCTTGATGATGCCGTGGATGTCAAGTGCCTAATGTTGTGCTCAATGAACTATGAGTTGCAAGAGCAACATGAGAACATGAATGTCATGGAGATGGTAACACATCTCAAGAACATGTATCAACATCAAGCAAGACAGGAGAGATATGATGTCTCAAAGGCGTTGTTCAAAAGCAAGATGAAAGAGGGAGACTCAGTTGGCACCCATATACTCACCTTGATTGGGTACGTGGAAAGCCTATCCAAGCTGGGATTTCCCCTAGGTCAAGAGTTGGCCACTGATGTGATTCTACAATCGTTGCCTGAATCATATAATCATTTTGTCATGAACTACAACATGAACAATTTTGACAAGCCGTTGTCAGAATTGTTGGGCATGTTGAGGACAGTCGAAGCACAGATGAAGAAAGACAAGCCCAAGTCTGTGATGATGATCAGCAAGACAAAGGGAAAGTCAAAAGGCAAAGGCAAGGCTAAGAAAAGTTCTAAAGCCGGGCAGAAGCCAAAGTCATCCGCGCTCAAAGCTAAAGGTGGGATCTCCAAAGAAGGCAGTTGTCACCATTGTCACCAGCCTGGACATTGGAAAAGAAATTGTCCTCTCTACCTGGAGGAACTAAGGAAGAAGAAGCAGGGGATAGAGATCTCCACTTCAGGTATATACGTTATTGAGATAAACTTAAATACTTCTTCATCATGGGTACTGGATACCGGATGTGGATCTCACATATGTTCTAATATGCAGGATCTGATAAGAAGTAAGCCTTAACGAAAGGGCCAAGTCGAGCTGCGGGTTGCTAATGGAGCAAGAGTTGCTGCCACCGCAGTTGGAGTTATTAGTTTATCTTTGCCTACGGGCCTTGTAATAGAATTAGAGAATTGCTATTATGTACCTGCCATTAATAGAAATATTATTTCTGTATCTTGTATGGACAAGAGTGGATTTGAATTTCACATTAAGAATGGAATTATTTCTATATCTAAAGATGAGATCTTTTATGGCAATGCCCCTATGTCTTATGGTATCTACTTGTTAGAACTTGAGACTAGCATATATAACGTAAATACTAAAAGGTTAAAACTTGACAACTCAAACAAAACATTCTTATGGCATTGTCGTCTTTGGCATATAAACGAGAAGCGCATATCTAGACTCCATAAGGATGGTTATCTAGACTCTTTTGATTTTGAATCATTAGAGACATGTGAGGCATGTTTATTAGGGAAGATGACCAAAACTCCTTTCACTGGACACAGTGAGAGAGCCAGTGATCTGCTAGGGCTCATACATACTGATGTATGTGGACCTTTTAGATCAAATGCTAGAGGAGGCTATCAATACTTCATTACCTTCACTGATGACCTCAGTAGGTATGGCTATGTATATCTTATGAAACACAAGTCAGAAACTCTTGAAATGTTCAAGACTTTCATGAATGAAGTAGAGAAGCAACTTGGTAAGAGTATTAAAGCACTCCGTTCAGATCGAGGTGGCGAATACTTAAGCCAAGAGTTTGAGGACCTTCTGAGAGACCGTGGTATTGTATCACAATGGACTCCACCTGGTACACCACAACATAATGGTGTGTCAGAAAGAAGGAATCGTACATTATTAGACATGGTACGATCAATGATGAGTTCAGCCGAACTTCCAATATCGTTCTGGGGACATGCTCTTGAAACTGCAGCGTTTACACTTAACCGTGTACCTTCCAAATCGGTTCAAAAGACACCATCTGAGATATGGAATGGGAATCGTCCCAATTTGTCTATGTTAAAGATTTGGGGATGTGAAGCTTATGTTAGGAAACAATTTCCTGAAAAGCTTGGACCCAAATTGGAAATATGCCATTTTGTTGGATACCCCAAGGAAACTCGGGGATACTACTTCTACACACCAACTGACAACAAAGTGTTTGTTGCTAGGACTGCTGTATTTCTTGAAAAGAAATTTATTTCCAAAGGAATTAGTGGGAGGAATGTAGAGTTCGAAGAAGTTCGAGACCAACAAGAAAGCAGAGAACCTGAGTAGGTACATAAGGAACATGAGGACTCACAAGTTGTTGTGGAATTTCAAGTTCCAAATGTAACACAGGAACCTCGTAGATCTAGTAGGACACGACTTGAGCCTGAGAGATTTGGATTTCTCGTGACTCAAGACAGTGACGAATTGGGCATAGCAGATGAGCCAACTTCCTATCTAGAAGCTACTAAGGGACCAGAATCTGAGAAATGGCTCGAAGCCATGAGATCTGAGATGGAATCCATGTACACCAACAAGGTATGGACCTTGGTGGATCCACCCGAAGGGGTAAGACCCATAGGGTGCAAGTGGGTCTTCAAGAAGAAGACTGACATGGATGGAAATGTTCAAACCTATAAAGGTAGATTGGTTGCGAAAGGATTCCGTCAAATTCAAGGTGTTGATTATGACGAGACCTTCTCACCAGTTGCCATGGTTAAATCCATCAGGATCATGCTTGCCATTGCAGCTTATCATGACTATGAGATTTGGCAGATGGATGTTAAAACAGCATTCCTTAATGGGAATTTACTCGAGGATGTGTACATGACACAACCTGAGGGTTTTATCGATCCAAAGGAAGCCAATAAAGTCTGTAAGCTACAAAGGTCAATCTATGGATTGAAGCAAGCATCTCGGAGCTGGAATCTACGTTTTGATGAAGTAGTCAAAAAGTTTGGCTTTAGTCAAAATGAAGATGAACCTTGTGTTTACAAAAAGGTTAGTGGGAGCACAGTCGTATTTCTCATATTGTATGTGGATGACATACTATTGATGGGAAATGACATCCCTACTCTTCAGACAGTAAAAGGTTGGCTAGGGAAGACTTTCTCTATGAAGGATTTAGGTGAAGCATCCTATATACTAGGGATCAAGATCTATAGAGATAGATCTAGAAGGCTTCTAGGCCTAAGCCAGAGCACATACATTGACAAGGTGCTAAAGAGGTTTAGCATGGAGGGTTCTAAGAGAGGTAACTTGCCCATGTCCCATGGGGTTACAATCTCTAAATCCCAATGTCCTAGTTCATGTGATGAACGGGCACGCATGAGTAAGATTCCATATGCATCAGCAATTGGATCTATCATGTACGCGATGTTATGTACTCGTCCTGATGTATCGTATGCTTTGAGCATGACGAGCCGGTATCAGTCAGATCCAGGTGAATGTCACTGGACAGCCGTAAAGAACATCCTAAAGTACTTGAGAAGGACTAAGGATCAATTCTTGGTATACGGTGGTGAGGAAGAGCTCGTAGTAAAGGGTTACACCGATGCTAGCTTCCAAACTGACAAAGATGACTACAGATCGCAATCTGGATTTGTGTTTTGCCTGAACAACGGAGCTGTGAGCTGGAAGAGTTCCAAGCAAGAGACGGTTGCGGATTCTACAACAGAGGCCGAATATATTGCCGCATCTAATGCTGCAAAGGAAGCTGTGTGGATCAAGAAGTTCATTTCTGAACTTGGAGTGGTTCCAAGCGCTGGTGATGCAATTGAGTTGTTTTGCGACAACAATGGAGCAATTGCACAAGCTAAAGAACCAAGATCGCACCAACGTTCCAAACATATTCTACGGCGGTTCCATCTCATACGAGAGATCGTACAACGAGGAGATGTGAAGATTTGCAGAGTACCTACAGAAAGCAATGTGGCTGACCCGCTCACAAAAGCACTTTCACAGCAGAAACATGACGGGCATGTTCGATCACTTGGATTGAGATTCATGGGTGATTGGGTATAAGTGCAAGTGGGAATCTGTTGGTTTGTATGCCCATAGAGACTATCATTCGATGATTGTAATGGGATACTATGTAAATGATTTGTAATACTACATTGATCATATCAATAAAGGCAAGTTTCCAATCTATATGTTTGTGTTTTATATTGTGAGATGACCATAAAACTTATAGATGTCTATAGAATAATGTACTCAATGACATATGTCTTCGGGTTGATGACCTGAACAGTGAGATCATATGTATGCTAAGAGTATGTATTCTTGTTTTGTCCCTAATCGGTTGTTATTGTGGAAATATCCATAGACATCAATAACACATAAGATTAGAATGTATGTTGGTTGATGGAAGAATCTCATTATCCATGATATGGAGATATCAAACCAAATACATAGATACTTGTTAGAGAACAGTGTATCGGATAGACCCACCTTGAGAGTGACACATGGATACCATGATTGGTAGTTAGAGTCACATCTCATAATGATGGTGGTGATTGTGGTTCTTAGACCTGAAGTCACTACACTTATCACATGACGTTTGGTGTACTTTGACATCATCCATCGTGGTCCTGAATAAGGATTGCTATAAAGATGGTGCTTGGGTGCACTGTGACACATGGGGATGACTGTGAGTGATGTAGATGGAATTTGTCCTTCCTATGGGAGTTTGATATTCCGGCCACTTGATAAGCGAGACTGAGAAATGCATGGCCATGCTGATGTGAGTCAATATGTGATATTGAGCTTACATATATCTCAGACAGTCTGCTCTAGTTCAAGGAACATGGATTGAACATTGAAGAGGATAACAATTCCATGACTTGAGTTCAATCCGGATATCAGCGACAAAGGAACTGTACAATCACTGTAACACCAGTCATGTATGATAGGTTAAGTTGTTCTCCAACTTCTCCAATTACTTGGGTAGCAATGAAGTCTTGCTAGATACCAATCATTGCTTGTGAAATCATAATATGATTATGGATATCACTGCCAACGTAATTTGGAGCCTACCGGGTCACACGCACAGGATGTGTTGGAATAGGAGTATAATTGTGGATTTGATTGAAATTGCTTCGAATCACATTGATTACTAAAATGTTTATGTAATCGATTAGAATAATATTGGAGTGACTGGCTCTAAGTGCAAGTGGGAGTCTATTGGTATATGTATGCCCGTAGAGCCATCCCAAGCGATTGCATGGAGTCGGATATTAATTAATCAATTAATGCGATTATTTGGTTAATTAATGAATTCCGAAATATTCTAATTAATCCACGAGCGTTTTAATTAACGCAACGTTTCTATTTACCGATGGGTTTAGGAAACCCTACTTCTCTTCTTATCCTATTTAAAGGAGGATAGACGACCGATATCTATATAAGATATAGAGAGACGCTTTTAGGTTATTCTCACGTACAAAACCTAGCCGTCGTCGTCCTTAGGAAAGAAAGGAGAGCAACGCGCCGCTAGCACGCCGCCGCAGAGACATGCTCCTTCCCGCCGGCTTGAGAAGCGCGACGTGGAGTTCCGTCCATCCGCGTGGACGAAGTAGAGACGCAGACGCCTTGACGCCTGCGTTCGGAGGACGTCAACGACCACCTGTACGTGCTACGAGCAACGTACATCACTGCCGCAGAGGAGCATTGCCGGATCAACCTGCGACAACGAACGGGAGAGAAGATCCGTCCGTGTTTGACAAGCAGTGTTGCACCGTCGTGCAGCGGGACATCGCCGGACTTGCTCCGCGATAAGGTATATCCCGCAAACCTATTTCCGAATACGTTGTTATCGACGAGATCCTGTTACGAGTTGCGTGGATTTATCGCTTCCGCCGCGCATGTTTTCTCCACAAAAACCCAACATAAAGTCCCTGTCGATTTCTGATGCTTAGCCTTAACCTGCTGACATGCTAGACATCTAGCCACAAACTCGGCCACATCATGCTTCAAGCCTGGCCACCAATACCAATCCTTCAAGTCATAGTACATCTTGGTACTGACATGATCTGTTTTATACATCGAGGAGTGTGCCTCCCCCAGAAACCATCTTCCTTAAACCATCATCATTAGGTACTATTGTCCTGCCATGGAAACACACTACCCCATCCTCTTCTTATGGAAGACATCAAGCTCCTCAGTGCCAAACTCTGATCTCATTTTTTGTATCACACTATCATTCTAATGTGCCTCTCTAATATGTTGCATCAACATAGGCTTAACTTGCAACTGAGCCAACAATCCTGCCAATAAGGACACATCCAACTTCACATTCATATGATGAAGAGACACTAACATATCTCTCTTGTGACACACCAAAGCATTCAACTGAGCCTTATATGTAGATGATGATGAAGAAGATTTCCTACTCAAAGCATATGTCGCCATGTTCACCTTCTCTGGATGGTAATCTATTGTGCAATTGTGATCCTTGATCAAGTCCATCTAGCGTCTATGTTGCATATTCAGTTCTTGTTTCAGGAAGATGTACTGAAGTTTCTTCTAGTAAGTGAAGATCTGATACTTCTCTCCATAAATGTAGTGCATCCATATCTTCAAGGAATGAACCATAACTGCAAGATCCAAATCGTGCGTCGAGTAGTTCTCTTCATGTTTCTTAAGTTGTCATTATGACGCCCTGACGCGCCACAAATGAGATTACTCAAATCAAACTCGAAATTATAACTAAACAAGCAGATTACCCAAAAATATAGGAAATTAAAATCGATTTAACAAAAGCACCATATGCAAAAGCTTTAACATATATATCCACAACATGACACTTGTATCACATAACACATATCATAAGGTTCTTACATCATGGTTGTCAACCTTCTTATCATCAACTTGTTACATGAGATACTAGTTCCACATATACATGTACATCTGCCATAACTATACAACAAAAGGCACACAAGCCATAAACCTTATGTCAGTAACCTATCTACAAAACACATTGAGAACACCCTAAGGACCTGAGTGTACAGGGATGACTCTATGACTCTAACACTAAAAGACTAGTTGTACATCCAACCTTATCAGCTACTGCTCTTGTTGCTACTCTTCCTTAGTTGCACGATCTCCACCATGTCGTGTACGACCACCTCAAAGATGTGAAAACCCACAGAATGAGACCAAACATCCCAGTGAGAGATATAACTCTCATCCAACGTCTATTAAAGAATAGATAAACTGAAGCATATAGATAACATGATTACTAACTGAGAAGATTCAACTAAATGATATGTATCCAACAGATAAAGCAGGTCAAGAAATTTAGACAGTTAACACTGAGCAATAGATCAATTAATATTTTTTAAAAGGAATATGAAGAACATGTATATTCTCTATCACTAAAACTATACAAAATCAAGGCAAGGCTTCAACCAATGTTATTCACATTTTGTCCCTATGCAAATATACTACATGATTGTATTACATATTTTATTATGCCATGAGGAGATGAGGTATACCACTCATGATCCAACTGACCACTGCTAAGTCAAAATCAGTGCCATACAAGGTCAATGGAAGAGGCAAAATCCATGGCATCCCCAACACCTCTTGGTCAGCACAAGAGAAAACAATACAAAGACATCTCAAGTCTAATTGCCAAATAGCCTTGCCTGACTTGGTATATAGGCACAATGCTAGTGAAACAAAGCTACAACCCGTAGTCGCACTCCTGCCAGGGTATGACCCACAGCCAATCCTGTGAAAGTATCATAAGTATATACGCAGTCACATCACTGAGCTATGACATGTAGCTGCATTCCTACCTGGCTATGGCCCACAACCAATCTTATGAATTTGTATACTCAACCATATGTGACTCCGATCTTCCACTAAGGGAAAACTTGTATCACCATCCAGCACTAAGACTAACACTGGAATGTATCTATGGCCAGGGCAACTACATTATTAAGGTTTCATTTGATTAGTTATGCCAATTAAGTGTCTTTTAGGATCAATCAAGTTACAGCGTACAAAGCCAAAACAAACTCTACAAGAATAAAAGCATAGTACAACTTCACAAAATATAAAATGTATAAGGTGTGAGCTTGTCATTTCATCACATGGAACTGTAGCACTGCCATTCACCAATGTCACGTCACTGTGGGATATCAATCCATCAACCACATTATTAGAGGATGACACCTCACACTAGGCATTAAGCCTCTACCAGGTCATGAGACCCAAACATATCATTCATGTATTGCATGTGTCTCAACATGCCTCCTAAAGGCTCATAGTCATCATCTTGTATCACATCATATTCACCATATCATTCATTGTCTATGATATTGGAATTTATATCACCTGCAAGGTTAGGGGTTCACAAATAGGATAGAGAAAAACATCATAATATGATAACCACTTCAAGAGAGAGAGAAGACAACACATCACATAACCCAACTTTAGAGTTAGGGTTCCTAATTTCTCCGATTGGGGTTTCATAGCTATATTCAATCACCAAACCCTAAATGCCCCACCTCCCACTTTCTTGGAGCACATTAGATTAAGCCTCATTATTTGGTTATGATAGATCATTATCTCAATAACACTAAGTATTACATCATTCATATGCATACATGTACCCATCCCATTATGTTTTACATAGATAGAAACCATACATCATGTAGGTGTATCGACCATCCATCAAATGTGTGTGTTACGACCAACCATCACATACATGTCTAGATCACCCTCATGATAGGTATCTCAACCCCACACACAACAAGGTGTCTCAACCGTGACACAACCAAGTGTCACAATCACCACACCCACACCTGGTCATGACCGCGACACACCATTACCCTGGTCACGACTGTGACAATAGCCTATGTCTTTTCACCATCAAACAACATGTTGCAACCTGAACCAAAAAACATGTCGTGACCTCAAGACAACACCTAGTTATGATTGAGACGCGTCACATTTAAGTGTCTCGACCACCCTCAACAGAGCGTCATGACCATAACAATTCAAAGCATCTCGAACTCATCAAAACTAAGCATCTCAACCCAAATCGAAACATGGGTGTATGTCTCAACTGTAATAGAGGTCAAAAAATAAGAAACCAAACATCACTCAGATCAAAACACATGGATTCAAGATACTCAAACCCTAGAACAAGCAACAAAAGGATCATAAAAATAAAATCACTTAGGAGAGAGAGAACTAAACTCCAACCCATGTGAGGAATTGTCCAAAAATTCAAGGAAAACTTAATAGATGAAACTTAAAGCATGGTAACAAAACTAAAGCTCAAGATGCATGCAAGATCATCCTCTCAAGATCACTTAAGATTAGTGCACATAGAATTTAGGGTTTAAGAAAAAGAGTTAAACCATACTTAACACATCTCAAACAGAACCTAAACTCTAAGGAACATTAAGGTATAAGAGCATCATGCATGTGATCAAAACCAAAGATAAAAGGTAGGAGGAAACCACCATAACACATCCATCCCCAAAATCAGATACCAAGAATTAGGGTTTTGGATTCCAAGCAAACCAAGAATGATAACCACCATCATTCAAACTTTAGAACATGGCATCATCTAATAGAATGTTAGGGCTATGTTTTAGAGAGATAAACAACAATATACATGTAGAGAAAAGTGCAATAATAGAGAGAGTAGAGAGTTATATAACCCGCCTTATGGAAGATCACACCAAGGATCATAAGCTCCAAGCACATGCTCACCAAGGATGATGGATATCCACCAAAAGCTCCCCTTTCAGACACAAGATTGCCTCAAAGAGACGAAGATACCAAGATCAAAAGTTTCTCAAGAAAAGGGGGATAAAAGATCCCTAGGCCGAACCAAAGGAAGAAGGGGGAAAAGAGAGAAGAAACTCCCTCTCACTTGGGTATCGCCTTGTCAAAACATGGCCTATGACCCTTGGGATGAGGACCTTACTCTCAAGAACGACCACCATGGATGATCCATGGTCTAAGGCCAAGAAAAGAGAAAAAGATGGGGTAGAAGATCCAAGGAAATGTCAAAAAAGAAAGTCATACACTTACCAAGGTTGAAGATGAGAAAAAGTCACCACATGCAAGGGATCTGATCACCAAGCCTCCAAAGAATCAGTCCTTCTTGCTTGTCAAGGATCCAAGGATGAGAAAAGAAGGGTGAGGAAGAAAGAGGGCTGAAAGGTTCACTTGCATGAAGAGAAAAGGGGTTATATAGCAAAGGAGGAGGGAAGTAGGGTAAGGGGTGATGTACCAACACCTAAAGGCACCAAAGGGACACTTATCCACCCAAGAAACACACATGTAACGAGTTAAACCATGCATGCACAAGATGGTGATACATCCTATGTTGGGTCTTGACCACTTAGGTAACACATGGTTTCAGTTGAGACACTCCCAAGGAGGTCAAAACAAGAGCAAAGCATCACCTTGGTTGAGACAAAAGGTCACCAAACACACTAGGCCGATACACTCCACAAAAGGACAACTTGTCTCAACCCAAACCACCTGGTCGAGACAAGACACACCCAAGGAAGGTGACTCAATTGAGACACACCCAAAACACCAACATAGGTCGAGACAAGGGATGAGACAAACCAACAAAGCACAAACGGGTCATAACCAAGCAAACCCTAGAAACCATGATCACCTCTAGTGGTGCCATCACTCATCCAAGGCCCAACCAAGGCACCAAAAAGCACTATGCTCTCTCTCATGAAGACAAGAGAGAGAAGGAACACTCTAGATGTGGCAAATTGCAAAATAACCATCACAAATTGGTAAAAAAAAGCACAAACATCATCCAAACAAGCTGAAATTGGAGAATTAAGCTCTCCACAAGCTCTATAAACATCTCAAAGGACTAGAGCAAGGATCTAAGCACTAAATCAAGCCAAAGAAAATGGGGTTAGCCCAAAACGTAGGTCAGGGGTATTACAAGCCATAAACCCCTAACAAGGATTTCACCCCCTGAAATCCAAAGTGAAGAGAGACAGGTGTATCCTACCATCTCTTCCTCAAGATCCCACATCTATGACTAATAGGCAAAGAACAACTATCCATCACCACTTGGGTTATTATGATAGTGTGTAGCACCTGGGTCAACCAAAACATGTATAAAGCAATATGAAGACTTAACAAAATGAAATAACTACATCTAACATGTCTCCACTTGTGGGTTGACCTCTCCTTCTGGCTGATTCAAGGCGTAGAATCTAGTCATTGCTTGTCCAAAGGAACCAACCTACGATGGTTGTCTACATCCTCTACCACTGCTAAACTGATGTCTCTATGAGATCTACTGGCTCTGCCTCGACTATTGGGTTACCTCATCACCTTTCACTGGATACTCCCACCTCATATGTCCTACCTGCCCACACTTATGGCAAGTCCTGGTCTCGTACTGTGGCCTAGACGGTCCCATCACTAACATATGTTGTATTATGGGCTCTAGTAGGTGGAAAACTACAACCTCTACCCTTACTTGGTGACCACTGTGTCTGGCTTGCTGGTCTCTAGTATGGAGGCAGTGATGAGAACCTAGGCTCCTTAAAGCCACATGAAGATTGTTCATGGAAATGTGTCGACCTCTTCTTGGCATCCTTCTCACTCTTCTCAGCCATCGATCTCTCTATCCTTTGTACTATCTCCACAAACATGGAAAATCGCTCATGGTTCTCCAAAACAGCCACTGGTGTAGACAACTTGAACTCAGCCCCTTCTAAAAACATTAGATCCTCTCCTGTCTGTAGCAGCCATGTAAGGACAAAACCTGAACAACTCCATAAAATTCGCTTCATACTCATTGATCGACATGGATCTCTATCGGATCCTCTCAAACTATATGATCTTCTTATCCAGACATGTTTGAGGGAAGTACTAACTAACGAACTCACGTCAGAACTCCTCCCAACTGATCACAACACATGGCCTTTTCATCTTTTCAATGGCCCACCAATGGCCACACTCCCCTTTAAAAGGTATACTGCATGCTTCACTTTATCAATCCGGGGGTGTTAAGGATCTTAAAGGCCTTATCCAACTCTATCAACTAGAGATCTGCATCCACTGGATCTGTTGTACCAGTGTACTCTGCAGCCCCAACATGCCTGAACTGCTCAAAGGTCTTCCACAAGATCGAAGATTCTAGATTGGGGATTGGTGTTCTCATTTGAGGAATGGGCATTTTGTCTGCCATATGTGTAATCATGGCCATAAACTATCCAAACATGGACTAAAAGGTAGGATTTTCCATCATGGCCAGTTCAAACTGGGGTACCTCAGGCACCCTCTCATCAACAGCCTGCCTTCTTACACCGCCTCTGGGTGCAGCAACACTGCTCTCAGCAACATGTTCTTTGTGTTCTCCAGACATCTTTTCTACTGTTCTTCTTCTTCTTCATAGGTAGAAGTCACTATAAGATATATTGGAGGATACTACAATAGACACAAACCCTAGTCCTAGGTCCATGTAGACTCAACGAATCCAAAGCTCTGATACCAACCAAATTGTAACGCCCTGACACACCACAAATGGGATTACTCAAAACCAAACTCTAGATTATAACTAAACAAGCGGATTACTAGAAAACATAGGAAACCAAAATCAATTTAACAAAAGCACCATAGGCCAAAACTTTCACATATAAGTCCACAATAGGACACTTGTATCACATAACACATATCATAAGGTGCTTACATCATTGTTGTCAACCTTCCTATCATCAACTTGTTACATGAGATACCAGTTCCACATATACATGTAAGTCTTTCATAAATATTCATCAAAAGTCACACAAGCCAAAAATCTTGTGTTGATAACCTATCTACAAAACACATCGAGAATACCCCCAAGGACCTGAGTGTACAAGGATGACTCTAGGACTCTAACACCAAAAGACTAGCAGCACATACAACCTTATCGGCTACTTCTCTTGTTGCTTCCCTTCCTCAGTTGCACGATCTCCACCACGTCATGCATGACCACCTAAAAGATATGGAAACACACAGGGTGATACCAAATGTCTCAGTGAGAGATATAACTCTCTACCAATGTCTATTATAAAGCATAGATAAACTGAAGCAGATAGATAACATGATTACTAACTGAGCAGATTCAACTAAATGATATGTATCCAAGAGATAAAGCAGGTCAAGAAATTTAGGTAGTTAATACTGAGTAGTAGATCAATTAATATTTTAAATAGGAATATGAAGAACATGTATATTCTCTATCACTAAAACTATACAAAAGCAAAGAAAGACTTCAACTAATGTTATTTGCATTTTGTCCCTATGCAAATATACTACATAGTTGTATTACTTCTTTTATTATGCCATGAAGAGATGAGGTATACCACTCATATGCTCCAACTAACCATTGCTAAGTCAAAATCAGTGTCGTACAAGGTCAATGAAAGATCTGGAATCCATGACCTCCCCAACACCTCTTGATCGACACAAGAGATAATCCCACAGAGACATATGAAGTCTAACTACAAAACAGCCTAGCTTGCCTTGGATAGGCACAATGCTAATGAAACTCAGCTACGATCCATAGTCGCACTACTTCCAGGGTATGGTCCATGGAAAATCTTGTGAAAGTATCATAAGTATATACTAAATCACATCACTGGGCTACGGCCCGTAGCTGCACTCCTACTAGGTTATGGCCCGCAGCCAATCCTGTGAATGCGTATAGTCAACAGGATATGACTTTGAGCTTCCACTAAGGGAAAACATGTTTCACCATCCAACACTAAGACTGACACTGGAATGGATCTATGGCCATGGAAACTACATGATTAAGGTTTCACTTGATTAGTTATGCCAATTAAGTGTCTTTTAGCATCAGTCAAGTTACAACATACAAAGCCAAAACAAACTCTACAAGAATAAAAGTGTAGTACAACTTTAGAAGATATAAAACATTTAAGGTGTGGACTTGTCACTTCATTGCATGGCACTATAGAACTTCCATTCACCAATGTCACATCACTGTGGGATATCAATCCCTCAATCACATTATTAGAGGATGACACCTCACACTAGGCATTAAGCCTCTGCCAAGTCATGTGACCCAAACATATTGTTCTTGTATCACATGTGTCTCAACATGCCTCCTAAAGGCTCATAATCATCATCATGTGTCACGTCATATTCAACATAGCATTCATTGGCTATGATATTAGAATTTATATTACCTGCAAGGTTAGGGGTTCATAAATAGGAGAGAGAAAACATCATAATATGATAACCACTTCAAGACAAAGAAGCCAATACATCACATAACCCAACTTTAGAGTTAGGGTTCCTAATTTCTCTGATTGGGACTTATAGATATATTCAATCACCAAACCCTAAATGCACCACCTCCCACTATCTTGGAGCACATTAGATTAATCCTCATTACTTGGTTATGATAGATCATTATATCAACAACAATAAGTATTGCATCATTCATATGCATACATGTACCCATCCCATTATGTTGTACATAGATAGCAACCATACATCATGTAGGTGTATCGACCATCCATCATATGTGTGTGTGACGACCAACCATCACATACATGTCTAGACCACCCTCATGATATGTGTCTCGACCCCACACACAACAAGGTGTTTCGACCGTGACACAACTAAGTGTCACAATCACCACACCAACACCTGGTCACGATCGTGACACACCATTACCCTGGTTGCGACCACAACAATAACTTATGTCTCGACCACCATCAAATAGTGTGTCACGACCTCAACCAAACAACATGTCACGACCTCAAGCCAAG
Source organism: Alisma plantago-aquatica (assembly GCA_963693085.1). Taxonomy (NCBI): domain Eukaryota; kingdom Viridiplantae; phylum Streptophyta; class Magnoliopsida; order Alismatales; family Alismataceae; genus Alisma; species Alisma plantago-aquatica. The sequence continues at coordinate 1,225,075,571 of OY856412.1, forward strand.
ACCTAGTTACGATTGAGACACGTCACAGTTAAGAGTCCAGACCACCCTCAACAGAGCATCATGGCCATAACAACTCAAAGCGTCTCAACCTCATCAAAACAAAGTGTCTCGACCCAAAGGCAAACATGGGTGTATGTCACAACCATAGCATAGGTCAAAATACTAGAAACCAAATGTCACTAAGATCAAAACTCATGGATTCAAGATAGTCAAACCCTAGAACAAGCACCAAAATCACTTAGGAGAGAGAGAACCAAACTCCAACCGATGTGAGAAATTATCCAAAAATTCAAGGAAAATAGTTGAAACTTAAAGCATGGTAACAAAACCAAAGCTCAAGATGCATGCAAGATCATCCTCTCAAGATCAATTAGCATTAGTGCACATAGAATTTAGGGTTTAAGAAAAAGAGTTAAACCATGCTTAACACATCCAAAACAAAACCTAAACTCCAAGGAACATCAAGGTATATGAGCATCATGCATGTGATCAAAACTAAGGTCAAAAGGTAGGAGGAAACCACCATAAGGCATACATCTCCAAACTCAGATACCAAGAATTAGGGTTTCAAATTCCAAACAAACCAAGAATGATAACCACCATCATTCAGACTTTAGAACATGGTATCATCTACTACCACATTAGGGCTACATTTTAGAGAGATAAACAACAACATGCATGTAGATAAAAGTGTAATAATAGAGAGGGTAGAGAGTTATATAACCCACCTTGAGGAAGATCATACCAAGGATCACAAGCTCTAAGCACGTGATAACCAAGGATGATGGAGCTCCACCAAAGGCTCCACTTTTATCCACAAGATCACCTCAAAGAGAAGAAGATACCAAGGTCAAAATTTTCTCAAGAAAAGGGGGGATAAAATGATCCCTAGGCCGAACTAAAGGAAAGAGGGGGAAAAGAGAGAAGAAACCCACTCTCACTTGGGTACCACCTTGTCAAAACATGGACTATGACCCTTGTGATGAGGAGATCACTCTCAAGAACGACCACCATGGATGATAAATAGTCAATAGCTGAGAAAAGATAAGAATATGGGGTAGAAGATCCAAGGAAAATGTCACAAAAGAAAGGCATACACTTACCATGGTTGAAGATGAGCAAAAGTCACCACATGCAAGGGATTCGATCACCAAGGCTCCAAGGAATCAATCCTTATTGCTCCTCAAGGATCCAAGGACGAGTAAAAGAGGCTGAGGAAGAAAGAGGGCCAAAAGGTTCACTTGTATGAAGAGAAAATGGGTTATATAGCAAAGGAGGAGGGAGGTAGGGTAAGGGGTGATGTGTCAACACCTAAAGGCACCAAAGGGACACTTGTCCACCCAAAAAACACACATGCAACCACATAAACTAGGAATGTAAAAGATGATGATACAACCTATGTTGGATCTCGACCACCTAGCTCCCCAACACATGATTTTGGTCGAGACACTCCCAAGGAGGTCGAAACAAGAGCAAAGTTCACCCTAGTCGAGACAAAAGGTCACCAAGCACACTAGGTCGAGACACTCAACAAAAGGACAAAATTTCTTGACCCAAACTGCCATGGTTAAGACAAGACACACCCAAGGAAGGTGTTTTAGTCAAGGCACACCCAAAGCACCCACATAGGTCGAGGCAAGGGTCCACACAAACCAACAAAGTATACATGGGTCGAAACCAAACAAACCTTAGAAACCTTGAGCACCTCTAGTGGTGCCATCACTCAAACAAGGCCCAACCAAGGCGCCCCAAAGCACCACACTATCTCATTAAGACAAGAGAGAGAATGTACACTCTAGATGTGGAAAATTGCAAAATAACCCTCATAAATGGGTAAATTACAATTTGAACAAAAACAAGTGCAAAAAGCACAAACATCATCCAAGCAATCTCAAACTGGAGACTTAAGCTCTCTACAAGCTCTATAAACATTTCAAAGGACTAGATAAAGGTTCTAAGCACTAAATCAAGCCAAATAAAACAAGGTTAGACCAAATCATAGGTCAGGGGTCTTACAGTCACGAAGCAGAAGAATCACATTCTTATCCTGCATCAACACACATCTCAATCCGTTCTTTGATGCATCACAGAAGATGATATGCCCTTTCCCAAGATCTGGCAGCACCAAAACTGGGGCACTACTCAACTTCTCCTTCAATAGTTGGAAAGAACGTTGACACTCATCATCCCAAACAAATGAAACATCTTTCCTCGTCAGCTTTGTTAGGGGTAGCACCATAGAACTGAAGTTCTTGATTAACCTTATGTAGACCTTCTTAGGGTCCACACAAACACCTTCAGCAGATATTGCATGTACAAGAAAAGATACCTCCTTCAGCCAAAACTCACACTTACTAAACTTGGCATATGGATTTGTCTCAATGTTGTCAACACATGGCGTAGATGTTGCTCATGCTGATGACTGTCTCTGGAGTATATCAAGATGTTTTCGATGAACACCACCACAAATTGATCAAGATACAGTCTGAACACCCTATTCAAAAGATCCATAAAAGTTGTTGGCACGTAGGTCAACCCAAATGGGATAACCACAAACTCATAGTGACCATACCTAGTACTAAAAGATGACTTGGGTATGTCATCCACCTTGATCCACAACTAGTGGTAACCTGATCTTAGAACTATATTGGAGAACATTTTGGCACCCCTCAACTTATCAAATAGATTGTCTATCGTCGACAACATGTACTTGTTCTTTATCGTCACTTTGTTCAACTGTCGGTAGTCTATACACAACCTCATAGAACTGTCATTCTTCTTCATAAACAACACGGCAACACCATAAGGGGAAGTGCTCGACTAATGAAGCCCTTCTCTAGTAGCTGTTGTAATTGCTTTTTCAACTCATGCATCTCATATGGTGCCATCTTGTATGGAGATTGTGTTATAGGTTGTGTACTAGGAACAAGATTGATCTCAAAATCAATCTCTCTAGGAGAGGAATACCTAGCAACTCCTTGGGAAAGACATCCTCGAACTCACGCACCATCAGTACCTCCTAAACACTAGGACCTCTCACCTTAGTATCCACAACATGAGCCAAAAAAGCCTCACACCTGTAACATACCAAAACTTGGACATTATCTTTTTGGCCCTCTTTCTAAGATTTTCCTTTCTGAAAACTACTAGAGGGGGGTGAATAGAGTTTTATAGATAATTTAACAATTATTGAACTCAAACAACCACAATGAAAATATTGGACAAGGAGACACAGGGTTTAGAGTGGTTCCAACTATAGCAAATACTATAGCCGTCAATCCACTACCCGGTTGCTTACCCAACCGGGATTTGAAAAGAAATTTATTTTATTACCTCGCAAGGAATTTACATAAAATACAATCTCTTTTCCCAAACCCTTCAAGCAGCCTTCACCTAGAAGTAATCGCCAACCTTGAAGCAGCCTTCCCTTGAAGTAGATGCACCAACTCCCGTTGCACCAGCCTTCTGAAGTAGCTTCCCTTGCATAGCCTTCTTGAAGTAGCTTGAAGTCCCCTTCTCCACCTGAGAAGTCAACCCTCTCCAATCCGCAGCCTCCAACCCTAGGAGTAGCAAGGAGAGTACAAAAGATAAAAAGGAACAAGAAAGAAAAAGGAAATTACAACTTATCCTTTAAGCCCAAGGCTTGATATGCCTAGATCAAGCATATAGATCTCCTAGCCAAGTGTGTGAACTTGTGATTGCTGTGGATAGGAGAATCTAGCCTATAGGACACGAGATTGAGCTAAGGAGAATGTAGACTAATAATCACAATGCTCAAATTGCTTGCAATAGATTGCTCAAGTATGCTCAAGTGTATTCTCAAATGTAACAAGTGAATTCTAGTGTCCTATGGCTTGTCCTATTTATAGGAATGGCCTAAGTATGCTTAAGGACGTTCTAGACAACTTCTAGGGGTTTTTAAGTGCTTAACTAGTCGTTAGGTACAAAGTTGTTGCTTTAACAACGGCTAATTAATTTATTCTACAGTTGCTGTCAGAGACCATCTCGATCGACAAATGGTCGACCGAGACACCTACTCGGTCGAACTTTTGTCGACCGACAGGCTCTCTGGAACAAGTGATTTGCAACGTCTTTCTTCAACTGCCAACTAACTTGTCTGTTGTGTCTAACGGCTACTTTGGATCTTTCTCGGTCGAGAAGATTGTCGACCGAGGGTGTCTCGGTCGAGGAGTTTGTCGACCGAGAATGATCCTGTTTCAAGATTTCAATTTAGGCACTAATTATATGTGTGAGTGTGCATAAATGATCCTATTTAAATGGGATGACATGTCTAACTATGGTGTTTGGCTAGGGAAAATCTAACGCTTGATTTACATGCAATTCTAAGTACTTGTACATTATATATTTGTACAATTTTTACAACATTGATTACATTGCATGAAAATATAACTAAGTAAGCTCTTGGATTTTCCCTTGTTACTTTGTCATCCTGCACACTCAAGTAGCTCGTTAGATTAATAAGAATGAAATGTTTGTCATAATCAAAACAAAGGGATTTTTAGATGTCCATTTAGCCAACAATCTCCCCCTTTTTGAAGATGACAAACATTTCCAAAATATAAATAAGGAAATGTGAAACATATGAATTTCATACCTTTAGATTGCCTTATGTAGCTTTTCCTCTTGTTTATAAAATGTGTGCTTATTATTCCCAGTGAATTATGGAACATGAAATCCAGTTCATTTGGGAATATAGCAACTTTCAATGTAAAGCCAAGAGTATATTTATGAAACTCATTGATTGAGTTTTTCATAAATACTAAGTTATAATTTTATATATCTCTCCCCCTTTCTCATTTCAAAAAGATAACCGTTTTAATAAAAACTCCCCCTTAATTAGATATCCCGTCAAATCTAATGAAAAAGATGTCCATTTGAAAAGCCAAAATGAAACAAGTAAACGTATTCATTTTAAGAACCACAGATATCAAAGAAAACATCTTCCAAAGGAGTAATAAACAGTTGCTTCCTAATGTTATTGAATTGATCTAGTGGAAGCGGTTTTGTAAAAATATCAGCCAATTGATTTTCCGTATCAACATGATGAAGGGAAACATGATTCTTTGAGATGTGATCCCTTAAGAAGTGATGACGGATTTCAATGTGTTTTGCCCGGCTGTGTAAAATAGGATTGTGTGCTAAGTTTATGGCGCTCGTGTTGTCACAAAAAATAGGTGTAGAGGGAAGATTAAAACCATAATCGCTTAATACATGTTGCATATAAAGCACTTGAGCACAACAAGACCCGGCTGCCATATATTCAGCTTCAGTTGTAGATAGGGCAACCGTATTTTGTTTCTTGCTAAACCAAGATACTAAGGCTCTCCCTAATAAGAAACATCCACCACTAGTACTTTTGCGATCAAGTCGACAACCAACATAATCTGCATCAGTATATGCTTTAAAATCCAAGGATTGTCCTTTTGGATACCATAAACCAAAACAAGTAGTACCAGCTAGATATCAAAGAATTCGTTTAACCGCTAGAAAATGAGATTGCATAGGTTGGGATTGAAATCGAGCACAAAGACCAACGGAAAACATAATGTCCGGTCGAGAAGCAGTTAAGTATAGCAAACTACCAATCATGGCTCTATATAAGGAATCATCAATAGGTTCCCCATTTTCATCCTTATCAATTTTGATAGAGGTAGCCATAGGAGTAGTAGCATGTTTGCATTGATCCATCCCAAAACGTTTTAAAAGTTCTTTAGTATATTTTTCTTGGCTTATGAAAATTCCTGCAGGTGTTTGCTTAATTTGAAAACCAAGAAAGAATGTTAGTTCACCCATGAGGCTCATTTCAAATTCTTTTTGCATAATGTCACTGAATTGTGTGCATAATGAATCATTAGAAGCTCCAAAAATAATGTCATCAACATATATTTGCACAACTAGGAAATCAGATGCATATGTTTTGAAAAATAAAGTAGAATCTGAATTTCCAATAGAAAAACCATTATCAAAAAGATATGTCTTGAGTCGTTCATACCAATTCCTAGGTGCTTGTTTGAGACCTAAAGTGCCTTTTTAAGTTTATAAACATGGTCACCTTTTTCTGGTATTTCAAAGCCAGGTGGTTGAGCAACATAAACTTCTTCGTGTATGATGCCATTTAGAAATGCACTTTTGACATCCATTTGATATAGCTTAATGTTTTTATGGGCAGCAATAGCTAGTAACATCCTAATAGCTTCAAGTCTGGCTACGGGTGCATATGTTTCATCAAAATCTATTCCTTCTTGTTGATTATATCCTTGTGCTACTAACCGAGCTTTATTCCTTATGACTTCTCCTGCCTCATTGAGCTTATTCCTAAACACCCATTTAGTTCCTATGATAGTTTTATCTTGTGGTTTAGGAACTAAATCCCATACATCATTTTTAGTGAATTGATTTAACTCCTCTTGCATGGCTATTATCCAGTAATCATCCTTAAGAGCTTCGGATATCTTCTTAGGTTCAATGATAGAAACAAAAGCCATGTTTGTAACATCTTTGAAGGAAGACCGAGTTTTGACTTTATCATTTGGATCTCCAATAATTAGTTCTTGGGGATGATCCTTGATAAGCCTAGGTGTAGGTTGTGTTTCAACTTGGGGATCGGATATAGGAATTTTCTCACTATTATTGGAAATGGTTATATTTTCGAATTGATTAGTGAGATCAATGATATCTAGATTTTCAGACTTCGATTCTTCATGAAAAGAAACATGAATGGATTCCTCAACTTTTCTAGAGATAGTGTTATATACTCTAAAGGCTTTGCTAGAAGTGGAATATCCCAAGAAGAATGCTTTGTGTGATTTAGAATCAAACTTGTCTCTATCATCTTTGGTATTTAAAATGTAGCATGTGGAGCCAAAAGTATGAAAGTAGTCAACTCTAGGTTTCTTAGAGTGTAATATTTCATATGGAGTTTTCTTCAAATGAGAGTGAACAGTTACTCTATTAAGCACATAACAAGCAGTGTTTACAGCTTCAGCCCAAAAGGTTTTAGGTGTGTTGTGTTCAAGCATCATGGTCCTAGCCATTTCCTGTAGGGATCGATTTTCCCGTTCAACTATACCATTTTGTTGTGGGGTACGTGGAGCAGAAAAATTATGAGTATACCCTTGAGATGTACAAAAGGTCTCAAATGTATGATTCTCAAATTCGCCACCATGATCACTTCTAATGGTACATATTTTATGTTGTAAAAGATTTTCAATCTTGGAACAAAATTGCATAAAGACATGAATAGTATCATCTTTAGTTGCAATAAAATGTACCCATGTATATCTACTATAATCATCAACAATAACAAAACAGTATCATTTACCACCAATAGATTGTGTCCTCATTGGTCCAAATAAGTCCATATGAATTAATTCTAAGGATCTACTGGTGCTAAGTACATGTTTTGATTTAAAAGATGTTTTGGTTTGCTTTCCCATTGTGCAGGGTTCACAGTTTTCAACTTGATCAAAAGACAAAGCAGGTAATCCACGAACAAGATCATATTTCACTAACTTTTTAATAGCATGTGAACTAGCATGTCCCAGCTTTTTATGCCATAGTTGTAAGGTATTTTCATTTGCAAGCAAGCATTTACCTACTACTGATTTCATAGAGTTTGGTTTAAGGATATAAAGATTTCCAACTCTATTTCCTTCATAAACGACATTTGTAGTGTTTTCTATCAATAATTTGCAGCAGGTTTTGTTAAATAACACATCATAACCACTATCACATAGTTGACTTACACTTATTAAATTATGATGCAATCCATCAACAAGTAGAACATTTTTAATTTCGAGATTTGTTCCAACATTACCTATTCCAACGATTTTGCCCTTACCATTGTCTCCAAAGGTGACCGTTCCACTTTTCTTTTCTTCAAAAGTTTGAAATGCGTCCTTGTTCCCGGTCATATGTTTGGAGCAGCCACTGTCAACTACCCATTCCTGCATTAGAATGTGGATTTTGGTACCCATGTGATGGTCCGATATGGTTAGAAACTTTTTAAGTGCTTATGTATATAAAAGTTCTAATACAGAAAACCAGTCGGTCGACAATTGTTCGACCGATATCTGTTTCGGTCGACAATTTGTCGATCGAGCAGGTTACTGTATTACAAGCAAAAACACAGAAAAGTTCTCGGTTGACCGCTTTTCGACCGAAATAGGTGCTGTAAATTTTTGATTTGTTAAAGACATCCAGTCGGTCGACAATACTTCGACTGACCCAGAGCTCGGTCGACAATACTTCGACCGACAAGGTTTCTGTTTCAGTACAGTAATGCAAAAAAATAATAACAATAAGCATGGCACCTTTTGTTGAGATAAGACAATATAAATAGCAAAATTAAGCATTTGGTCATATCTCAACTACATTCCATTCTTCTAAGTTTGGGGTTTTGGGATCCAAACTAAGTCGGACTCCTTAGTCTTGTAGGGGCATGAAAAACAATAATGTCCAAGACGTAAGCAGAAATGGCAAGTAATAGAGTCAATTTCATTTCTCTTTCTAGCCATTGTGTTCTTGGGTACAAACATAGTTTGGGTCTTTTTGGGTTGGTTTTTCTTTGGAACATATCCCAAACCTTTTCTTCCATTGAAGACAGTACCAACTCTCAATATGTTATCAAGAATATCTTTTCTTCTTAACTCATAAAGTTCTCTTTGCAACGTAGCAATGTCATTCATCTTCTTATGTATATCTTTTCTTGCTTGGTCTAAATTAGAAAACAATGAATCCTTTTCTTTTACAATATTATCATAGTCTGGATGGTTGCACAAGATAGGTTGAGTTTGATAATCTTGTAGTTTAGCTAGCAAATCAGTCTTTTCTTTTGATAGAAGATCAACATTGGTTTCCAAATTGAGTAGCTTTCTATTGCAATCATCTAAAGATGTTTTTAAAGATACATTTTCAAGATCAATGTTGTTCTTTTCATAAGAAAGTTCATCTAATTTGGCAATGAGCTCATTATTTGATTTTATAGCCTTCTTTAGTTTCTTCTTGGCATCAACATACTTACCATGAGTTTCTTGTAAACTAGTAACTAACTCTTCTTTAGGAAGATCAACTAGGCTTACCTCTTGAGAGTCTTCATTTTCTTCTCTTGCCATTAGACATTCCACCTTCTCTTCTTCGCTTTCACTGTCACTTGACTCATCCCAGGCAGCTTTATAGGCTTTTTCTCCTTTCTTCTTATGTGAGCTTTTCTTTCCCTTCTTTGCTTTGGGACATTCATTTTTGAGATGCCCTTTCTTCCCACATTCAAAGCACCTGGGAGTAGAGGAACTAGAAATTTTGTTAGATTTAAACCTTTTGTACTTCTTACCGTTGACGATTAAGGCTTCTTCTTCTTCTTCACTTGACTCCTCACTTTCTTGTGTGACGACTTTTGAGGCTTTGAGAGCCACATCCTTCTTCTTCCCACTTTGGTGTTCACGTTCTCTTCTTTCTTCCTCTTCTAGATCTGCTTCATGAGCTTCTAAATTACCAATGAGTTGTTCCATTTTGAGGCGAGTGAGGTCGTTTGCTTCTGCAATGGCTGTCACCTTTGGCTTGTATTTTGGAGGAAGTGATCGAAGAATTTTTGATACCTGATCTTCCTCAAGGACAGGTTTTCCTAAGGCACTTAAACCATTAACAATAGTAGATAATTTTGAATACATTTCACTAATAGATTCATTAGGATCCATACGAAAATGTTCAAGTTTTGTTTTAAGCAGGCTAATTTTGGAATTTTTGACTTGGGTTGTACCCTCATAAGTGATGGACAATCTATGCCAAATATCATACGCTGTATCACAATTTGATATTCTATTAAATTCTCCTACAGAAATAGAACAATATAAAATGCTTACAGCTTTTGCGTTCATTTGGGCCTGTTTTACCGTGTTTGCATCCCATTCCGCAAAGTCATTTTGAGGGAATTCATAAGGAGTAGATACCATTCTCCATAGATCCCAGTTGACGCCTTGGAAGTAGAACTGTATCCTTCTCTTCCAGTATTGGTAGTTTGTTCCATCGAACGTCGGCGGCCTAGCAACAAGAGTCCCTTCAATGTTGAGGTTGTTGAGCATTCCATCACCCATTTCTCAAGACCTTGTTAGGGTTCCTTGAAGCCTTGCTCTGATACCAATTGAAAACTACTAGAGGGGGGGTGAATAGAGTTTTATAGATAATTTAACAATTATTGAACTCAAACAACCACAATGAAAATATTGGACAAGGAGACACAGGGTTTAGAGTGGTTCCAACTATAGCAAATACTATAGCCGTCAATCCACTACCCGGTTGCTTACCCAACCGGGATTTGAAAAGAAATTTATTTTATTACCTCGCAAGGAATTTACATAAAATACAATCTCTTTTCCCAAACCCTTCAAGCAGCCTTCACCTAGAAGTAATCGCCAACCTTGAAGCAGCCTTCCCTTGAAGTAGATGCACCAACTCCCGTTGCACCAGCCTTCTGAAGTAGCTTCCCTTGCGATAGCCTTCTTGAAGTAGCTTGAAGTCCCCTTCTCCACCTGAGAAGTCAACCCTCTCCAATCCGCAGCCTCCAACCCTAGGAGTAGCAAGGAGAGTACAAAAGATAAAAAGGAACAAGAAAGAAAAAGGAAATTACAACTTATCCTTTAAGCCCAAGGCTTGATATGCCTAGATCAAGCATATAGATCTCCTAGCCAAGTGTGTGAACTTGTGATTGCTGTGGATAGGAGAATCTAGCCTATAGGACACGAGATTGAGCTAAGGAGAATGTAGACTAATAATCACAATGCTCAAATTGCTTGCAATAGATTGCTCAAGTATGCTCAAGTGTATTCTCAAATGTAACAAGTGAATTCTAGTGTCCTATGGCTTGTCCTATTTATAGGAATGGCCTAAGTATGCTTAAGGACATTCTAGACAACTTCTAGGGGTTTCTAAGTGCTTAACTAGCCGTTAGGTACAAAGTTGTTGCTTTAACAACGGCTAATTAATTTATTCTGCAGTTGCTGTCAGAGACCATCTCGGTCGACAAATGGTCGACCGAGACACCTACTCGGTCGAACTTTTTTCGACCGACAGGCTCTCTGGAACAAGTGATTTACAACGTCTTTCTTCAACTGCCAACTAACTTGTCTGTTGTGTCTAACGGCTACTTTGGATCTTTCTCGGTCGAGAAGATTGTCGACCGAGGGTGTCTCGGTCGAGGAGTTTGTCGACCGAGAATGATCTTGTTTCAAGATTTCAATTTAGGCACTAATTATATGTGTGAGTGTGCATAAATGATCCTATTTAAATGGGATGACATGTCTAACTATGGTGTTTGGCTAGGGAAAATCTAACGCTTGATTTACATGCAATTCTAAGTACTTGTACATTATATATTTGTACAATTTTTACAACATTGATTACATTGCATGAAAATATAACTAAGTAAGCTCTTGGATTTTCCCTTGTTACTTTATCATCCTGCACACTCAAGTAGCTCGTTAGATTAATAAGAATGAAATGTTTGTCATAATCAAAACAAAGGGATTTTTAGATGTCCATTTATCCAACACTTTCTTTTCTATATGTTTTGTCCTTAATGTTGAATTTGTGGAAATAATAGTGGCTTTGTGAACATTTGTTCATTATTATTGCTAACATATGGGTTTATGCACAAATAACTCAGTAAATGATTTTAGTAAGGGTCTAATATGTAAATCTACCATATATGTGAGATAATGATAAAATAATTTGTTCTAGATCATTCCTTAGCCTTTTGGAGAAAGGAAGAGAAAAAGGAATGAATAATATTGCTTTAAATATGTTAATGTAATATTGAATTAATTAATATGGGAAATATTGGTAATAATGGATAATAGGCTAAAATTCATAAAAGGAAGACTAATCAGTTAAATATAAGTTGAGATTCATTTTCCTTGGGTTTGGTTTGTCTTGGAGGCCAAGTATCATAATTTTGGGACAATAATGATTATATCTCTTTTACTTTGAAAAGAAAAGGTGAGTTTTCCTCAAAATATGAAATAGAATACTTAATGTCTCCAAAAGTGGAAAATAATCTTGGATTCACAATCTACACAATTAAATAGCCTTTGGGTGAATTTTAATGTAATTTGGATAATATTTATTATACATGTGAAATCAGGAGAGAGAAAGTGTGTAGAACCTTCAAAATATTAAATAAATAAGCAAATAACTCCAACATATAAGATTGATGGCAAATTTGTATCCAAGGTACTTAATGTGACTTGTGGGTGAAGTTTCATCAAATTTGGAGAGTCTTATAACCATTAATGAAGGAGGAAAGAGAAAATAATATTGGATTTATTTAACATATCAAAAGTTCTCAAAAGGCAAATCTAATTGCATATTTGGATTCCTAATATCAAAAACAGGCTGGATGTCAAATTTCATTTAATTTGGGATTCGTTTGCACCCTTAAAAGAGGAGAGAGAAAAAGAGAAATTAATGTGATCACCCTTTAGTCCAATTTTGATTTGGATAAGGTTTAAATATCACACTTGCTTGATTGTGCAATCGATCTTGACCGTTCAATTAGCAATCCAAAGGCTCCTACTTGTCTTCTACCTTGCGCAAATAAGACAAGCAGTTAGTGGGAGTGCAGTTCACAAAAATCTCAATTTCTCCCTACTCGGTCCACCTTTCTTCATGATTTTTCTTACCCTGTACTCACGATAAGGTTCTGCACACAATGAGTGCTTACTCGTGACCTATAATGGAGTATTTATGTTTTCCCCAAAATTCTATTTTTTTCTCTTGGGCCATAACCTCTCAAATATGTAACTCTTAACTGCGTCTATATATATATGCGTGCCTTGGCCTCCGTTCAACCTCTAGAAACTCTCCTCACACACCATTTTCTCCATCGATCATGTGTTGTTCCTTTAGTGGTCTTGTTTTGGACCTGGCCTTGCAGAGGGATGTGCGTCACCTCCTTGCCATATCTGATCAATCAAGCACAAGTGGTGAGCTCGTTTGTTTCTTCTCTTTCTTTCCTTGCCCTCAGCTTCTCGAATCATTGCGTACTGACAATTTGCCCAATTTCTAGATAGATCCTACTTACTTGCTCGACACCCATGGTGCAAGGACCTATGAAGAAGATAACTTCTTGTGGTTTCTCAAATCTACCCCCCTTGTTTCTCGCTTTTTGCATTTTCACGCAGAGGGTGTTTCTATCATTTTGCCATACTTTTGTTTTTCTCCCCAGTGATATGCCTTGCACCAGTTGGTTGTGGGACCGAATGAGTTGGACTTCCATGATTGGCCCAAATCAACATGTTCTCCCCCTCTCCCCCTCTCTCTCACTCATTTTGCTGACATGTCTTCTTCTGATTGGCCGATTTTATAAAATTCATATTTTTTTATTTCTTTGTCCAAAAATTAAAGAAAAATATGTTTTGGAATTAGAAAAATGTAATCTTTCTAATAAAAATGTTTTTGAGACTTGGTTTTGAGTTTTTTTAAAGATGTTTTCTAAAAATGATTTTAATACATAAAAATCACCAAAAATGCACTTTTCATCATCTTAATTCCAAAATAGATGAAATTATATGTTTTCTTAACCAACATAACCTAAATAGATCAATGGTGGTGTTTTTAGAGTCTAAATTGGGGCTTTATTTGAAAATTCTAAAACTAGGGGTTTCTTTACCTTTATGCATATGTAAAACCCTAATACACGTTAATACATTGAAAATAGGAAAAATGGATATTGGATCATCTAAAAGTGGTGAAAGTTTATAATTAAATTCAATATGAGAGGTATATGCATTCCTTACACCTAAGTTGGGATATTTGCAACTAAATCCTATATTCCATAATGAGTCATGGAATGAACCATATTTCCTTTATTGTTGTTTCTCTTGTTCTAATTGCCTTAAAATCAGATTTGATATATTATTTCTTGGGTCTTGGAACTACACTACCATGTTGTATTATTTTATGATTTAATCTTTCCATATTACAATTTTTTTAGCATGATGGTTTATTTAACTATTAGCTATAGTAGTGGTATTTATGTACAACCACCCATAGTTTAGGGCATGTGTTATTTCACCCTGGGGAATATGTTTACTCTCCCCTTGGGGAATGTGTTATTTCTCCCCAATATAAATATTTTATAGGTGACTGGGAATGTGATTACTCTCCCCTCATCTATAAGATGAGGTCCAATAGGTGTCTCAACCCTACTTAGTTAATTTAATCTAATATTAATCATTCATGCAAGTTCATCATCATTTATTGGTTTTGGCAAGAATCTTTAGCTATATGCCTCATTCTCTTGGCCTTCTCATCTTATGATGAATCTATACCCTTATGTTTCATTGATGTTCCTATCTTTGTTTCTTGTTCATATTATTGACACATACCTTGTTTCTTTCTTTTGTTGGGAGCTTCCCCAACCACCCAGGGCTAGATCGAGGAGTTGAACAAGATCAAGGAGAACTTAGCTTTTGGCATGGACCTAGCTCTTGGAGATATTTCTTTGGATACAAGACTTGAAGTAGTTTAGATTTCTGTCTATCTAGATCCTTTTGTTTTTGTAAACCCTATATGGTAGAATGATGTTGTACACTTTTATAACATTTATTATAGTCATGAAATTATATTTTGTTGTATTACTCCTTGGTCTTTTGTATACCATATATATAAAGATTTGAAAAAAATTCACTCGTTTCAACATAGCTTTTGAGTATGTTTGGGATGGATGTTTTATCTTTCAAATTTTAGTAAAGGGGTGATTTCACTCTTGTACAACACCCCTGCCTCGTCAACCTCTCTAGTGTCATCACTAACACCAAACACATAGGAAGGATTTTCTATCTCCTTGGAAGACCCACAAAACATCCCCATAATTAAACGTAGCCACCTTGGAACTACAATCCAAGACCACCCTGTACATCTCCAAGGTATCCATTCCTGGGATCACATTGAATCCATGCATGTCAAGTGGCATAAGATCCACTTGAATGTTTCATCTTGAGAAAGAAAGAACACAGGATGGGCACACCTCCCGCAACTCAGAGGAACCAACAAGAGGGGTTTCCAACCTAAGACTATATGATCTATGACAAACATGCAGATTACAACTACTTATCACCTATTTGGTGATAAAAGACTGTGTCACACCTGCGTCAACCAAGATAGATACATAAGAAGAAGCAGACAAATCAGAATGAAAAAGTTCCATCTAACTAGTCATGACCTATGGATTGACCACTCCGTCTGACTGACTCATGGCATAGAATTGAGTTGTCACCTATTATCATCCTCAACCTCTTCCAATTGGCCCAGAAGATCCTTCTTGTGACACCTACCATGTCCTCTTCCGCCACCACTGCTAAACTGTGTTGTTGGGACCCTTGTTGACTCTGCCTCAACTATTGTGTCACTTCTTCATTCCTCGTATGGCATACCCACATCTCATGCCCAACTTGCCCACACTTGTAGCAAGTCCTCAAGGCATACTATGGCCTATACGGTCCTATCACAGATTGTAACAATGTACTCCAAGCTCCTTCTAGTGGATAACTACATCCCCTTCCCTTGCTTGGGGACCACTGTGACTGTACAACTGATCTTGTCTCATAAAATACGGGTCTCTATTGTGACTGTGATGATGAAAACATCAACTTATTGAAGCCTCTAGAAGACTGCCCCTAGAACTGAGTTGGCCTCTTCTTAGCGTTGGCTTCATGCTTCTCTATGGCAGACCGCTCGATCCTCCTTACTAACTCCACAAAGGTGGCAAACCTCTCCTTGTTCTCCAAAGGAGATACCATCGTCGTCAACTCTGTGCTCAGGCCCTTCTCGAACCTAGGGATCCTCTCCTTATCTGTTGCCACCATGTGAGGACAAAACCTCAAAAGCTCCATAAACTTAGCTTCATACTGGTTGATGGTCATGGATCTCTGGAGCAACTTCTCAAATTGTGTGATCTTCTCATCCAGATATGTCTCTGGGAAGTATGAACTGACAAACTCTCATCAAAACTCCTCCCAGCCTATCACCACTCTCAATCTCTTCTCTTCTTCTATGGCTCACCAATGGCCATCACTACCCTTTAGTAGGTAGACATCATGCTTCACCTTATCCTCATTGGGGGTGTTGAGGATCTTGAATTCCTTCTCAAGATCCATCATCCACATGTCAACATTTGTCGGGTCTGAAGTACCCACATACTCAACTGCTCCCATGCATCTCAGACACTCAAACATCTTGTCGAAACCTTAGAATTCCATATTTGGTACAACTTCTCTAGGATAAGATACGAGCGCTCATCTGCCAAATGCATAATTGTGGCCATTAATTATCCAAAAATGGACTAAAAAGTGGGATTGACCATGGTTGTTGGGTCAAACTAAAGCACTTCAGGTGCTCCATCACTCATTCTTGCCTCCTTGCACCACCTCCTACTGCAACAAAGCTACTCTCCACATGTTCTACGTATTCTCTAGACATATCTGCATAAGTGGAAGCTAAAATCAGATATGTTGAAGGATGGAAGAACATACACAAACCCTAGTCCTATGTCCTTGTAGACTCAGTGAACTTAGAGATCTGATACTAAGCAAACTGTGATGCCCAACACCACACAAAATGAGATTACTCAAAACCAAGCACGCGATCAACTACTAAGCATCCAAATTACCAAAAAAAAGGTAAATTAAAACTGATTTAACCATTACTAATAAGACATGAAACATTTACATTAAGGTCCATAAAACTTGCATAACAGCATATACCATATCATGTATTTACGTCTATCCCATGGCCTTACCTACAACCTATATACAAAGAAGTTGTTCACATGTACATGCCATATATATGCAACTAAGGGGAAATGCCAAAACCATGTGTCGATGTACATCACCTACAAAAAGCAACCCTCCCAGGACGTGAGATTACATGGATGACACATAGGACTCCACTAAAACACTAGTAGCTATACAACCTCATGAGTTCATTGCTCTTCAAGCTGCTCCTCCTCAACAACATGATCTCTACCATGTCGCTAATGATCGCCTAAAATGATTTGGAAACCATGAGAGTGAGACCCATGTTCCAGCAAGAGATATAACTCTCCTCCAGTGGTTACTGTTACCAAAAATATACTATTATTTTACAGGATGAGCATGTTCAGCTAAAAGATTTATTTAAACTAATTACACAAGTTAAGCAGGTTGAGTAGCTGCAACAGATAAGCAGAGCATCATGTGTAATTAGAAGGAAAAGATGAACATGTATAATAATTAACTTCTATTACCACAACATATAATAATTGAGCAGTTTAAGGAAATCTATTATGGAATACACAACTAGCAGCAAAAGGAACAAAATAAGGGTAAACATCAAATGTGAAGCGTATTTATCCCTAAACAGATGTGTTACACGGTTGTATTATGTATTTTATTAAGACCTAGGGAGAGTGAGGTATACAACTCAAACTCCAACTGACCACTGTGAAGTGCTATTTAGTTCTATACAAGATCTAGGAGTACCGAGATCCTAATATCTCCCACCCTCAATCAGTACAAGTGAAAAGATAGTGACATAATAGTCAAGTTGTCTACAGTGACATATAGTCAAGTTGCTAAACACCATCCCATCCTTGGTATAAAGGTCATGACGCCTAAAACCAAGTTATATACCACCTTATCATTTGAGGTACAACAATAGCTATCCTCAATCACATATGTATAAGTATCAATTGTTCTCACATCGAGGCGTGACCGCAACCATCCTCCAAAAACTTGAAATCTAGATTTCAAGGATGTACACTCCCTGCATCCCCCATACTCAAAAGTATGCACTCCGCCGACAAGGAGTGGCTCAAGTGGTCAAGCATGGTGTCTCCTCACGAAGGGACCCGGGTTCGAATCCCAACTTCCGCCTTGGTTTACCACCCTCCTGGACGTTCGGCCTCCATCACGGGTGTGGGATAGGGGGAGAGAATGCCTCTCTTTATCCCAAGTATGCACTCCTAGTTTTACGTAGGAATACTCATTTCCCCATTTAGTAAGTTCTGACACTAAATGGTTCTACGGCTCAGGGCAAATACATGATTAGGGTTTCACTTATTAGTTATGTTGATTGGGTGAATTAAGGTTGCATCAAACAAGTTGACATACAAACCCTAATTCATTTCTAGCAAGCATTAATGTATAAAAACTTCAGAAGATATAAAATGTATCAGGTAAGTATCTTGTCACATCACCACATGATACCATTCTCTATCACATAAGTAAGTGAAAGATCTAGAGGGGGGTGAATAGAGCTTTTGGTACTTTGAAATTCAATTAAAAACTTAAAGCAAAGGAAGAGGAAACAAGGAAGACACTTCGATTTAGTGTGGTTTCAACCTTTGAAAGGTTGTCGGTCCACTACCCAATTATCTATAATTGGGATTTTAAAAGTGATTTATTTTATTTACCTCACAAGGATGTTACAACAAAATATAATCACCTTCCACATCATTGAAGTAGCCTCAACCTCCATGAAGCAGCCTTCTTGAAATAACTTCAAGCCCTTGGAGCAGCCTTCACCACCTTGAAGTAGCTCCACCACCTTGAGGTAGCCTTCACCTAGAAGTAGCTCTAGCCTCCTTTGAAGCAACCTGCTTGAAATAACCTCAAGCAACCTTGGAGTAGCCTTCTCCAACAAGAAGTAGCTCCACCACCTTGAGATAGCATTCACCTAGAAGTAGCTACAACCTCTTCTGAAGCAATCTTCTTGAAGTAACCTCAAACAACCTTGGAGAAACCTTCTTTACCATGAAGTAGATCCAAGCAACCTTCCTTAGACAACCTCCTACACTTGGAGTAGTCAAGGAGAACAAATACAATACATAGGAAATAGATTGGAAGAAAGAAATACTTATCCAATGAAGTACATCGTCTTGATTCCTATATTAAGCATATATATCTCCTATCCACTTAAGATGGACGTTTCTATGTGGTGGTTAGGAGATTGTAGCTATAGGACACAACTTTAGAGCTCAATGAAGAAGATAGCAAGTGATTTTCAGCTTTGTTTCTCTCTAGAATGGATGCTCAAGTGTAGCTTGTCTGTTTAGGCTGTCCTAAGGCCTCTCCTATTTATAGGAGTGGTTTGCAAGTGATCAGGGACATTGTAGGAAGTCTCTAGAGTTTTTTTAGTGCTTAATTAGCCGTTAGGTAGAAAGTAGTTGGGTTGTAATTGCTAAAATGTTTGAGTTTAGAAGAACAATCCAGAACCCAATCCGGTCAACAAGTTTTGTGACTGACCATGTCTCAGTCGAGAATTTCTTCAACCGAGTATGAGTTGAATGCAAGTATATTCCAACAACTATCCTCAACTCCCAACCACTCAATCTAACAGTTATATGATATAGACCGAATATGTGTCGATCGACCATATTTTTGACTGAAAATGACTTAGAGCACAACATGTGTAAGCTTCCGACCAATTCTCTAAATGCTTGACTGAGGTGGTTCTTGGTTGACAATAACTTTGACGAGGGTGTCTCAGACTCGCTGGTGCAAGTTATTGAACAACCTATCAAATGTTTGTTCTAATGAAGGATAATGACTCTAATATCTAGGGGGGTCCTAAGTAAGGGTTATAAGTGGATAGAGGAGATCTAACGCTTGATTTATATGATATCTAAGTACTTGTACATTATATACTTGTACAAGTTTTTACATTGAGTACAATGATGAAAATGTTAAGAATTTAAGTGCATTGATATTCAATTATCCATGTGGTATGATCTCCTTATCTTCTTGAACCCTAAAATACTCAAGTAGCACGTTAGATCCAAAATAATGAAATGTTTGATATCATCAAAACAAAGGGTATGCTAATGTCCAATTTAGCCAACAATCTCCCCCTTTTTGAAGATGACAAACATTCCTAAAATAAAGCAAAATATTTGAAATGAGTTTAATACTTGTGATATACATGATATGAATAAGTCATGGGATCCCATAAAATGTATGCTAATATGCCTAAAGAGATATGGAACATGATATCCATCTCTTATGGAAAACTTAGCACCGATTAATGTCAAGCCAAGAGATCATGAAAGTATTTTAAATATTTGATTTGATTTTATTTCCCCCTTTGTCATTTCAAAAAGATAATCATATCTTTAAATCAATAAGACCCCTTTAATTGATTACTCCCCCTTAATTGTTTACTTTAAAAGGAATGTCAAATTTAGCCACAATCTAGGAACCAATATTAATTTCTCAACTATTTACAAGGGATGTTAAGACCTAAAATGATATGAGATTCCTTTAGGCTCCTAGTTGGATCAATAAATGTATCTCTACCCAAATATAAGGGATGTGAAGCCCATATTTGTATAGAGAAAGCAATATAAGAACAATATCAAAAAGATGTACAATTCATATCCAAACGAGTTTGTTTTCATGAACAAGTAAACTCAAAGCAAGCTCAAATTCCTTAATAATGAAGTCATTACATAGATCTTACTACTCGTGACATAAAAGTAACAAGAGCAATATCACTTGAAGGAATTTAAAATTATATCAACTTCGGGATCTTTCCCATAAAATGGAGCATTGCCATAATATTTTATAAGTGTCTGCCAATCAAGTGCACCTGTCTTTGTGAGAGCATATGATTCCATATATGTAGGTTCCCGATCAAACCAGAAATGAGCAACTATGTCTTATAGTTGCATTGGTGAATATTGGGTATGAGTAAGATCATTTGATGGTGTTGGTGGAACTTGGGTATATTGGATGTAAGGATTGAATGGATAAATGTTCCCAGGATATTATGCATAAGGATAGGTGTCGGGAACATTAGGAGTTATGGCTTGCCTTCTTTGATTTAGTTAGGTCATAACATACGAGTGTAATCTAGGTGCCTCCCAATTTCATATGTAGCTCCTTTGAGATAGGAGACGTCATTGACAAGATTTTCTATGGAATATCTAGGAGGAGTAGGAGGTGGAGGATTGGCTTCAGTGGATCTTCCTCCTTCAGTCTTAGCTCTTTTATTCCCAAAGTCAATCCCCATTTTATCAACAGTGTTTTGTGTGATTCTTTAGGATCATCTATCACATTTGTAACCTAAGTCTTCTTAATCTTTGCCAAGGGAATATTGGATTATTTAACAGACAAAATCGGTATAAGGTGGGTTCCCAAAAAAATCAAACATGTTGGAAAGGATGATACGAATGAAGTTTGTGGGAATGATTTCAAGAATGGCATACATAAGGCACATCCTAAATTAGGGATTTTCAGTTTTATTGGCTCTAGGATGGATATTATGGGTGATAATAAGATCTACAATCCTTGCCTCATGGGTTAAAGAAGTGGCATAATAGGTTCCCCCTATGTGCATGTGCTGAAGTGTTAGGAGAAAATATGGACTTTTTAATATCACTAAGACCAATGGTTTCTTCTTTGGTGGAAAACTTGGAGATGGGGTTGCCAGTGCTTAGTTCTATAAAATCTGCATACTCCTCAGCATCTATGTTTAACATTTCTAAGATGTCACTTTTAGAGAAATGGAAAGATAGACCATTAACCATAGAAGTGAAGGAGTAGGGGTCATTGAAATCTCTAGTTAGGTTGGCGTAGAATTCATTTACATCTTGGGTAGACTAAAAATGAAAGGAGGGGATAAGAAATTCCTTTAACTTTTACACCTTGAAGAGTTGAGAGATATCAAGAAGGTTGATGAAGTCATTGAGTTCCACTGGCCGATGAGGAAGAGGAGACTTGGATGTGAGCTTCATGTGTCTTTCTCCAACATCTCTGTCACTGAAGGGGATGTTGTTGATGATGCTCAATGCTGGAGTTGTCATCCTCCCTTTCTTTGAAGCTAGCTTCTTTCCACCATAGCTTGAGGAAGATGCCATTATCACCAAAGTAGTGGAAGAAGATGTAGATAGGATAGGGGATGAAGGTTGCTGAAGGATATCTCTGAGGAATTCTAGAGAGGTGGTAGAGAAGAATGCTCTTTGAGTTGTGAAGAGAATGGCCAGATTGGGGGCTATTTATAGCAAAAAAAAACTATTCTCAGTTGACAAACTCGTCGACCGAGCCTTCAACAACTCTCTTTCCCAACGACTGTATAATGGCTAGTCGGTCGACCTTTTAATTTGAAAATTTTGCAACAATCAAGGCCTCGATCGATAATTTTTTCACCGAGGGACCTATGGTTAAACAACCTTTTGACCGAAGGAATGTCTAGAAGATTCCTAGCTGGGACATGCATAGTCGACCGAGGGTCCCTGTCACACCCCGATCTCACACTAACCACTGATCACAAGATTAGGGCACGACAGAGGGATTATCACAAAAACAAATCACTGAGAACTTTTTCTTTTTAACACCTCGTAATGATATCCGGATATTGCTGTAAACTAAAACATAATAAACTATTGCGGAAGCATTTCAATTGAACTAGCTAGAGAACATAAACAGAGTTTACAACATGTAACATTGTTTAACAGAAAGTAAACATAACAGTTAATTTACATTTTTTTACACATTCGCCATACATACTTTCTCTCACCCACACCATGTCCTAAGAACCGAGGGGAAAGGACTAAGAGACCACTATCTAACTAACTACATATACCTTCTACTGACTAGGGTGGTAAGATCCTTCAGATTCCTGGAACTGTCGCTGACCTGAAAATGTTTGAGTAGAGGAGTGAGCCTACTCACTCAGTGAATAGTTTTTCATTTAACTATCACTAAACAACTCGTTAAGTTTATTATTTAGTTTAATATACAAGAAATACTACACTGAGCAGTTCTAAAACAATATAATTGAAATAACAAAGAATGTAAATATTACATCCAAAGAATAACTACTAGAAGACTATGCTCTAGTCTTCCTTAACTCTTTCATTTATAAGGAACTCTGTGAACCTATATGATCATATTTTAGCTTATGCCCTGATCTATGCAGTGTACTCTGCATAGAGACTCACAGTGCACTACGACCACACCGTACAAGACTTAGCGACACACCCGGGAAATGCTAAGTCTGACTTCTCGTCCTGGTCTGCACAGGACTCTCAGGCGCTCAAGGGCCTCAGGCTCACAAGGGCCTCACTGCACTCTCAAAAGAGTGTACTCTAGACTCCTCCTCTAACCTGAGTACACAGGCGCAGGGAGTCAACACTGGGTTACCACCAGAATTACTCAACCGGTTGGTGTTGGATAACCCTTCTGTCCTCGTGCCACCAGAATTACTCAACCGGTTGATGTTGGACATGAGTTTCACCCCTAAGGTGCAGACCTCTCAAAGGGGTTCTACGGTGTTCAGGGCACCTAAGTCTAACATTAACATTATAGGTACCTTTTTAACAGAAATCATAACTCAATTAACATTTCTCACAAGGCTCACATGGCCTGCCATATCATATCATAATAAACATCATAACTCATGTATTCAACATATATCATGTCTCAGTAACATCCCTTTCTAGGGCATGTCATATCTCATCACCTGCAATTTACGAGATATGTATTGAAAATAAGAAGCCCTGCAGTATGTAGATATCAACTCAGAGAGAACAAGCATATAAAGTTAAATGCACTAGAAACATACAATTCAATAGTTAAGTATCACCACATCTCATATCGAGACCTTTCATATTACCATGACATGATTCATTGAACACCCTATCCTTAGGGTTTCAGTTACCTCATTCACTTATCACATGGCAACACCCTATCCTTATATCATGCATGCTAATTTACTAAAATCTATACTGTCTGACTTTATACCCAACCCGTACCATTTTCAGGTGTGTATTTCTAATTTCAACGTTCACACTGAACAATATAGGTTCCGATGAACCATATAAATCTACTGATTCAATCCATACTGTTCAAATGCTAAATTTAATCATATAACAGTGTCTAGAAGTAGTTTATGAAATAAAAAGGTCGGGCAACGCCAAACGCTGCCCGACGCCTGATAACGCCTGTTATCAGCGTAATTCGCACACAAAACAGAAAATATTCAATCGCCTGAGTTTATTAATGATAAATAAATGAAACCCTACTCACAGCGATTTGAGATGTCCGGATTCGTCCGGAAATGCGTCCAAGGCCTGTTTCCGGGTGGAATTTGGTTGCCTTCAACCTTGGATTAATTTGTTTACTGTTCAAGCTGTTTCACGCACACACCCACCAGGTTGGCCGAGAGGCTCGGCTAGGATCTCAAATGACGGTTGCACTTGAATAGAAGCTACAACTTCTCACTTGTACCTCCAAAACGGAGCTCAAGGTGGCTTTCTCCCTACTGCTGGGCGCCCAAGCTGGTTTCCTGCTCTACAGCAGCTTGATGCTCAAGCTTCGGTTGAAGAGCAACGCTCGGTTGGGAACCAAATCACAGCTAGGGCTGCGGATTCACGCTTGAATCATGAGGTCGGAGCTCAAGTGCAGCTATTCTTACTGCTGGGCACGCCCAAGACGGCGCCCTCCTGGCCGAGCAACAGCAGCCGTAGCCTGTTGCTGCTTGCCGCTAGTCAACTGCTAGGTGGCTTGCTAGTTGGGTGGACCGTTAGCCAAAAGAGAAAGAGGAAGGGAGGTAGAGGAAGAAGAGAAGCAGAGAGGGAGGCGAAACGGCTGGGAACAGAGCATAAGAAATCGCCCACGTTCACCTTGGTGCGATCGCCCTCTGCAAGCTACAGCGTCGCTTTACGGCTCAAGCGGTTGTCGGCTGAAGGAAAGAAAGAATTATAAAGCCAAACTTGGAAATTTTGCAATTTTGACCCTAGAAACTGAAAAGGTCACAACTATTGACTTGGAGGTCTAAATAATGCGATTTCTTTTGCAACTATTCAAGTGCGAGATCCTCTACAACCCCAAGGCATAAAAACATGCCGGTTTGCTTGTCTTAGCTAAGCAAAACTCTAGTCACATTAAAGCACTTAGCTTAGCTTAATTAACTTGATAATGCATTGATCACCACATAAGCACTTAAGTTAGCTCAATTAACTTAATTATGAACTAATCCTGATACTTATAGATTAACTTTGAAACGGGTCATAACAATCTCCCTCCCTTATAAGAATTTCGTCCCGAAATTCCTAAAAGAGAAAAAGGAAGTTAGTTATGCATTTCTGACTCAAAACTCCCACATGACTTCCTCTAGGTTGTGGTTTCTCCACAAAACCTTCACTAACGATATTTTGATTCTTGAGCTCCTTGATTTCTTCGATCAACTATCTGTATTGATCCCTCAACATAAGATACATCTGGTCTGAGTTGAGCAGATTATGGATCCACTATCTTCTCTGTACCAGGATAACACTTCTTCAACATCGATACATGAAATACATCATGTAGACTAGTCAACACAGATGGAAATTCCAACTTATAGGCTATAGGTCCAATCCTTTCAATGACAGGATATAGGCCCATAAACCTAGGAGTCAGTTTACCTCACTTACCAAAACTCAGCACACCCTTCCATGGTGAAACTTTCAGATACACTTCATTACCCATCGGAAACTCAAGATGTTAACGCCTCTTCTCGACATGATTCTTCTATCTATTCTGAGCAGCTTTCTACTGCTCTCAGCATGTCCTCAAGAGTCTGAGTGGTCTTCTCAGACTGACCATCCGTTTGTGGGTGATAAGTTGTACTGAATCTTAATTTTTTTATGCCCAAAGCACAAAGCAACTGATTCCAAAACCTGGATGTGAACTTAGGATCTCTATCTGATATAATTGAAACTGAGATACCATACAATATGACTATTTCATCCACGTATATCTTAGCCAACTTCAAGACAACAAAGGTTGACTTAATATGAAGAAAGTGAGCAGACTAAATTAATTTATCCACAATCATTCATATAGAGTTACAACCTCTAGGTGTCCTGGGAAACCCTATCACAAAATCCATTGTGATATGTTCCCACTTCCACTCAGGTATAGGAAGAGATTGCAAGGTACCTGTAGGTTTCTGGTGCTCAGCCTTAACCTGCTGATACACACTGCACCTAGTCACATACTCAGCTACATCCTTTGTCATATCAGGTCACCAGTACAACTCCTTGAGATTCATGTACATCTTAGTGTTACCTGGATACATGGCATACATCGATGCATGTGCTTCCTCAAGAATCTATTCTTCCAAATTATTATCTCGAGGTACATGCAACCTGTCATGCTAATACAACAATCCATCAACTGAAAACCTAAACTCTGGTCTTTTCCCCCTGACATGTCATGCATGATCTATTGCAACTTACTATCACCCTACTATAGTTCCTTAATCTGATCGTAAAAAGTAGGCTTGACTTGCATCTGTGCAGTCAAACCGCTCTACTCTATCACCCCTAAGTCTATGTTCAACTTCCGCATTTCTACTAGCAGGTCTCTCTTGAAACATGCCATAGAGAATGCATCAGTTGTTGAACTTGATTTCCTGCTGAGGGCATCTGCTACCACATTCACTTTTCCAGGATGATAATCTATCATTACATCATAATCCTTAATCAATTCTAATCATCTCCGTTGTCTAAGATTCAGATCCTTCTGGGTAAAGATATATTTCAAGCTCTTATGATTTATAAACACCTGGCACGCCTCACCATAAAGATAGTGATGTTGTATCTTAAGAGCATGAATTACATCAGCTAACTTCAGATCATTCAAGGGTAGTGCTCCTCATTCTATGCTACTTGCTTCTTGTTACTTATCCTTCTCATTTGGATCATATAGAATAAACATCCCAAAAAAATTGAAACACACAAGGTAAGAATAGATTATTCCTCATTCTTATTATTATTGCAAGAATTTATTTCATATCGCACTTCACTTATATTATATTTCTTATTTTGTTTCAAACACATTTGTTACATTTCAAATTTATATCTCACTCTTTCTCCAAGTCATTTTCATATTGTTTATCTACCTATCAGATTAACTACCTTTAACCCTGGAGTTCATTAGTGCTAGCTTACCAATCATAGTGTAAATCTCATGATTTTGTTTTATAGAGATGCTAGTATCCAAGTTCAAATCACTAGCGACGTTCCTTGAACTACTTCAACTCAAAACATTCTAGGGTTTGGTCCTTATCAGTAACATAGCACTATTGTGATGTGACTTTGCTTCCTTAGTTTGAAATCAAACTTTAGATCTCATAAGTTCATCCATCTACTTGTAATGGATACAACAGATATGAATAATCATCAATGAACTATAGATATATAACAGAAATGTAACATCAGCCAAGTTCTCTAGCATAACTTATTAACACAAATGCTACAAATAAACATGATACTTGTTACCCAAGCATCACACATGGCTCACAAGGCCATTCATATCTTGTCACCTCTCACTAGGCAACAACTTATTCACATGGCTCACAAGGCCATTCACATCTTGTCACCTCTCACTAGGCAACAACTTATTCACATGGCTCATAAAATCCGTACACATTATTACTTTTATTAAGCAACAACAACATCAACACACAAAAAGCCAATCAACATTTATTATATAAATGTCACAGCCCAAACTTGGCTATATTCATCATCTCATCATACCTGTATGGTTATTAGGCATGATAACGGTCATACAAGATATTCATCACATCATGTGATACAATAGTAATACCATCATTCCTTGACCAGGAATTAGGGTTCACTATCAAACAGGGCTTATCATTCCCTTTTCCCCAAATTAGGGTTAGGGTTCCCCATTTCTCATTAATTCAGACCCTCTTGAGTTAACCAACTTTATCTTGTATTAAGGTATTTTCCCTTTTAATGCATTCCATCACATAATACTCACCTTTAGCATATAATGCATAGGCCACACATTAGAATTGTCCAGCTATCTCACATGATATGGACTTATCTTAGTTTAAGGCATAACTTATAAAGTTGCCTATAAACAATTGAAATGATACACCCTCAACTAGGGTTTCACAATGATACACCCTCCACTAGGGTTTACTAATCATGTATTGGATCCATGCATTAGTTATGCATTATTGATTAGTACCATTAAGGGTATTTCTTACTAATCATTAAATTTAATCTGACCCTTATTGTGTTCCTTTATTTCTAATTAAGGATTGCTCATATGAGGTCCCAATGTTGGGTCTCCGATATCGGTTCCAACTAATTCTTAGTTGTTCTAATCTTTCCCTTATATCTCAACATCTTAGTGTATATACATTTTTCACCATGATTCGGGTCTAAATTATCCAGAATCTACTTTTATTATATTATTAATAGGAGTCATTAGATCTCAGTAACGCATCCTGCCAGCCGGACCAGGCCGAACCTGTAGTCCTGAAGCCAAGAGCTACTCAGGATTAACCAACTCCTATTAATCTCAAACATGTGGAAAGAATATCCACTTAGGGCAAACTCATTTAAACATAACTTCTGGTCTACTTAATACAAAGAATATAAACAGTAAATAAATCATTTCATAACACACAACAACATAAAAGAATCATGTTTACTTTACAAATTGAAAATCTAATTTCATGCATATAAGAGCATTTCTAGTGATTTTTAGTCAAATAAGTAATATAAAGCAAGACTTGTATCGCATCTTATATTTAATCTCTTACTCTTACATAAATTTCCGGTTTCTTAACCCTATGATTTCTAGGGTTTCTCTCTAGCCTATCCTTCCTCTGCATACCTGGCCAGGGCATCCAGAGAAGAATAGACAGAGTAGCTCGATACTGGTTAATCTAAGTATTCAGACACCTGGCCAGGGTATCTAAACACTCAGACCTCCCAGAGCTAAAAAAACATATCACTTCTTATTTTCCTCACTTATAACTTTATCTTTTGATCCTAATGATCCCTGATGACTCAGCCTAAGCTCTCTACTTGGTTCTCGTGACCACATCCTCTTCCTGCCATCTGCAATAGTATAACAGAATACTTCATGTTAGAAAATTGCAGTTAGAAGGAAGACACCTAAGTCCTAATCCTATTGGTCTCTTATCGTCCCCTGACCTTGACTTAGAGTATTCATATACTCAACCTATGCTCTGATACCAAGATGTCACACCCCGATCTCACACTAACCACTGATCACGAGATTAGGGCACGACGGAGGGATTATCACAAAAACAAATC
Source organism: Alisma plantago-aquatica (assembly GCA_963693085.1). Lineage (NCBI taxonomy): Eukaryota > Viridiplantae > Streptophyta > Magnoliopsida > Alismatales > Alismataceae > Alisma > Alisma plantago-aquatica. Next base: position 1,225,104,705 of record OY856412.1, read on the forward strand.
ACTGAGAACTTTTTCTTTTTAACACCTCGTAATGATATCCGGATATTGCTGTAAACTAAAACATAATAAACTATTGCGGAAGCATTTCAATTGAATTGGCTAGAGAACATAAACAGAGTTTACAACATGTAACATTGTTTAACAGAAAGTAAACATAACAGTTAATTTACATTTTTTTACACATTCGCCATACATACTTTCTCTCACCCACACCATGTCCCAAGAACCGAGGGGAAAGGACTAAGAGACCACTATCTAACTAACTACATATACCTTCTACTAACTAGGGTGGTAAGATCCTTCAGATTCCTGGAACTGTCACTGACCTGAAAATGTTTGAGTAGAGGAGTGAGCCTACTCGCTCAGTGAATAGTTTTTCATTTAACTATCACTAAACAACTCGTTAAGTTTATTATTCAGTTTAATATACAAGAAATACTACACTGAGCAGTTCTAAACAATATAATTGAAATAACAAAGAATGTAAATATTGCATCCAAAGAATAACTACTAGAAGACTATGCTCTAGTCTTCCTTAACTCTTTCATTTATAAGGAACTCTGTGAACCTATATGATCATATTTTAGCTTATGCCCTGATCTATGCAGTGTACTCTGCATAGAGACTCGTAGTGCACTACGACCACACCGTACAAGACTTAGCGACACACCTGGGAAATGCTAAGTCTGACTTCTCGTCCTGGTCTACACAGGACTCTTAGGCGCTCAAGGGCCTCAGGCTCACAAGGGCCTCACTGCACTCTCAAAAGAGTGTACTCTAGACTCCTCCTCTAACCTGAGTACATAGGCGCAGGGAGTCAACACTGGGTTACCACCAGAATTACTCAACCGGTTGGTGTTGGATAACCCTTCTGTCCTCGTGCCACTAGAATTACTCAACCGGTTGATGTTGGACACAAGTTTCACCCCTAAGGTGCAGACCTCTCAAAGGGGTTCTACGGTGTTTAGGGCACCTAAGTCTAACATTAACATTATAGGTACCTTTTTAATAGAAATCATAACTCAATTAACATTTCTCACAAGGCTCACACGGCCTGGCATATCATATCATAAGAAACATCATAACTCATGTATTCAACATATATCATGTCTCAGTAACATCCCTTTCTAGGGCATGTCATATCTCATCACCTGCAATTTACGAGATATGTATTGAAAATAAGAAGCCCTGCAGTATGTAGATATCAACTCAGAGAGAACAAGCATATAAAGTTAAATGCACTAGAAATATACAATTCAATAGTTAAGTATCACCACATCTCATATCGAGACCTTTCATATTACCATGACATGATTCATTGAACACCCTATCTTAGGGTTTCAGTTACCTCATTCACTTATCACATGGCAACACCCTATCCTTATATCATGCATGCTAATTTACTAAAATCTATACTGTCTGACTTTATACCCAACCCGTACCATTTTCAGGCGTGTATTTCTAATTTCAACGTTCACACTGAACAATATAGGTTCCGATGAACCATATAAATCTACTGATTCAATCCGTACTGTTCAAATGCTAAATTTAATCATATAACAGTGTCTAGAAGCAGTTTATGAAATAAAAAGGTCGGGCAACGCCAAACGCTGCTCGACGCCTGATAACGCCTGTCATCAGCGTAATTCGCGCACAAAACAGAAAATATTCAAACACCTGAGTTTATTAATGATAAATAAATGAAACCCTACTCACAGCGATTTGAGATGTCTGGATTCGTCTGGAAATGCGTCCAAGGCCTGTTTCCGGGTGGAATTTGTTTACTGTTCAAGCTGCTTCACGCACACACCCACCAGGTTGGCCGATAGGCTCAGCTAGGATCTCAAACGACGGTTGCACTTGAATAGAAGCTACAACTTCTCACTTGTACCTCCAAAAAGGAGCTCAAGGTGGCTTTCTCCCTACTGCTGGGTGCCCAAGCTGGTTTCCTGCTCTACAGCAGCTTGACGCTCAAGCTTCGGTTGAAGAGCAACGCTCGGTTGGGAACCAAATCGCAGCTAGGGCTGCGGATTCACGCTTGAATCACGAGGTCGGAGCTCAAGAGCAGCTATTCTTGCTGTTGGGCACGCCCAAGACGGCGCCCTCCTGGCCGAGCACCAGCATTCGTAGCATGTTGCTGCTTGCCGCTAGTCAACTGCTAGGCGGCTTGCTAGTTGGGTGGACCGTTAGCCAAAAGAGAAAGAGGAAGGGAGGTAGAGGAAGAAGAGAAGCAGAGAGGGAGGCGAAATGGCTGGGAACGGAGCAGAAGAAATCGCCCGCGTTCACCTTGGTGCGATCGCCCTCTGCAAGCTACAGCGCCGCTTTACAGCTCAAGCGGTTGTTGGCTGAAGGAAAGAAAGAATTATAAAGCCAAACTTGGAAATTTTGCAATTTTGACCCTAGAAACTGAAAAGGTCACAACTATTGACTCGGAGGTCTAAATAATGCAATTTCTTTTGCAACTATTCAAGTGCGAGATCCTCTACAACCCCAAGGCATAAAAACATGCCGGTTTGCTTGTCTTAGCTAAACAAAACTCTAGTCACATTAAAGCACTTAGATTAGCTTAATTAACTTGATAATGCATTGATCACCACATAAGCACTTAAGTTAGCTCAATTAACTTAATTATGAACTAATCCTGATACTTATAGATTAACTTTGAAACGGGTCATAACAGTCCCACCGAGAGAAACTTGGTTGATAATTTTTTCGGCCAAGGACCTGCTCGGTCCAGTATTTTGTCGACTATATTTGAGACTTTAAGCTATATTTAATACTGAAAATGAATTTGAGCTTGGCTAAGTACTTTTGTTCATGATGAAGACTTATGTTGTTAATTTTATAAAAGTAATCATTTTATAGGGGAATTTAATATGTCTTATGGATCAATACATGCAAAGATTACAAGATGGTAATTTTTGTCAGACTTATTTACGGTCGGTTCTGACTTCGAGTGAGAGGCAATTCTATAGGTTTTCGATGCAACATTTCAAAGATATATTAATTTAAACTATTTAGTTTTAAATGCACAATTAAATAATCAATCACTTAAAGATATACAAATTGAAGCTTGTAGTTGAGATAAGACATTATGAATTTTAAAATGAAGTTTAGGTCAAATCTCAACTAATATGTCCAACATTTTTAAGTTGGAGGTTTTGGAACCCAAACCAAGTTAACATCCTTCTTTTTCTATTATGGACAAGAAAATGAATAATGACCAAAACATAAATAGTAACGATAACAAATAAAATCAATTTCATTTTTCTTCTGAGCATTATGGTCATGAGCTAGATTGTCTTTAGGCACATACATGACCTTGCTCTTAGGCACTTGTGTCATTCTAACTCTAGATTTTTGATAGGATTTATCTTTAGGTACATAGCCTAGACATCTTCCTCCAATTTGTCCAAAGGAGTTTTCCAATATTTTATCAAGAATATTATTACTCTTTAGACTATCAACATGTTTTTGTAACTTAGCAACTTCATCAATTTTCTTTGCAATAGCTAGTTTTGCTTGATCTAAACTTGAAATCAAGGAATCTCTTTCTTTAACAATGATATTGTAATTTGAATGAGAACATAGAATAGGTTGAGTTTGATAATTATATCCTAGAAAGCAATTCAACATTTTCTTGAGAAAGAAGATTACTGTTGGTTTCCAGAGCAAGCAACTTGATATTGTAATCATTAATAGATGATTTCAAGGTGTCTTTTTCATACATAAGATTTTCATTTTCATAAGTAAGATAATACAATTCAGCATGCATATCATCATTAGTTTTTATAAGCTTACTCAATTTCATTTTACAATCAACATATTCATCATGGAGTTCTTCTAAACTATTAACTAGCTCTTATTTAAATAAATCAAGAAGATTTACCTCATTTTCTTCTTCATCCATTATTGCAATGAGACAACTTACCTTGTCTTCTTTATCCATGAGACCATCTACTTCTTCTTCTCCACTCTCGCTATCGTCGCTTTGTAGGCTTTTTCTTTCTTCTTAAAAGAGGATTTCTTTCCCTTCTTGACTTTAGGACACTCATTCTTCAAATATCCCTTCTTGCCGCATTAAAAACACCTAAGGGAAGAAGAGGAAGAAACACTGGAATTTTCTTTAGATTTAAATATTCTATATTGCTTACCATTTACAATGAGTGCATCTTCTTCATCTTCTCCTTCACTTGACTCATCACTTTCTTGAGATTTGGTTGTAGCTTTGAATGCTATATCCTTCCTTTTCCCCTTTTTGAGTTCAGCTTCAACTCTTTCTTCTTCTTCAAGGGTGACCTCATGTGTCTTGAGGTTGCCAATGAGTTGATCCATCTTCAACGTGGTAAGGTCATGGGCTTCTTCAATGTCTGTCACCTTTGGCTTGTACTTTGGAGGCAAGGATCTAAGAATCTTGGACACTTAATCTTCCTCACTTGTATACTTACCCAAGGCACTCAAGCCATTAACAATAGAAGAAAACCTTGCATATATTTCACTAATAGATTCATTAGGTGTCATGTAGAATTGTTCAAACTTTTATCTAAGCATGTTAATCTTTTCTTAACTTGTTGTACCTTCATGTGTAACTGAAATCTTATGCCATATTTCATAGGAAGTTTCACATGACGATATCCTATTAAAGTCACTAACATATATAGAATAATATAAAGTACTTACTTCTTTTGCATTCAATTGAACTTGTTTTACCATTTCAGGATTCCATGTTGCATACTCCATGTTAGGAAGTGCATAATGCAAGGACACCATTCTCTAAATCTCCAGGCTGATTTCGTGAAAGTAGAATTGCCCTTCTTTTCCAATAAGTGTAGTTGCTTCCATCAAAGGGTGGTGGTCGGCTCACATAAGTTCCTTTGAGGTTGAGGTTGTGTAGAACACTGTCCCCCATTCAAGACCAATTAAGACTCCTTGCATACCTGATCTAATACCAATTGAAAGATCTAGAGTGGGATGAATAGAGCTTTTGGTACTTTAAAATTCAATTAAAAACTTAAAGCAAAGTAAGAGGAGGAAACAAGGAAGACACTTTGATTTAGAGTGGTTTCAACCTTTGAATCAAAGGTTGTCAGTCCACTACCCAATTATCTCCAATTGAGATTTTAAAAGTGATTTAGTCTATTTACCTCACAAGGATCTTATAATAATATGCAATCACCTTCTACCTCCTTGAAGTCGTCTCAACCTCCTTGAAGCAACCTTCTTGAAGTAACTTCAAGCCCTTAGAGAAGCCTTCGCCATATTGATGTAGGTCCACCACCTTGAGGTAACCTTCACCTAGAAGTAGCTACAACATCCTTTGAAGCATCCTTCTTGAAGTAGCCTCAAGCAACCTTGGAGTAGCCTTTTCCACCAAGAAGTAGCTCCGCCACCTTGAGCTAGCCTTCACCTAGAAGTAGCTCCATCCTCCTTTGAAGCAGCCTTCTTGAAGTAACCTCAAGCAACCTTGGAGCAACCTTCTTTACCTTGAAGTAGATCCAAGCAACCTCCCTCAGACAACCTCCTACACTTGGAGTAGTCAAGGAGAACAAATACAATACAAAGGAAATAAATTCAAAGAAAGAAATACTTAACCAATGAGGTATAGTGTCTTGATTCCTATATCAAGTGTATCGATCTCCTATCCACTTAAGATGGACGTTGCTATGTGGTGATTAGGAGATTTTAGCTATAGGACACAACTTTAGAGCTCAATGAAGAAGATAGCAAGTAATTCTCAGCTTTGTTGCTCTCTAGAATGGATGCTAAAGTGTAGGTTGTCTGTTTAGGGTGTCCTAAGGCCTCTCCTATTTATAGAAATGGTTTACAAGTGGTAAGGGACATTTTAGGAAGTTTCTAGAGTGTTCTTAGTGCTTAACTAGCCACAGGTAGAAAGTAGTCTGGTTACAATGGCTAAAAGGTTTGAGTTTAAAAGAACAATCCAAAACCCAGTCCGGTCGACAAGTTTTTTGACTGACCATGTCTCGGTCAAGAATTTCTTTGACCGAGCCTGAGTTGAATGCAAGTGTATTCCAATGGCTATCCTCAACTCTCAACCACTCAATCTAATTATTATATGATTTGGACCGAGGATGTATCAGTCGACCATATTTTTGACTGAAAATGACTTAGAGCACAATATGTGTAAGTTTTCGATCGGTGATCAAAATGCTAGATTAAGGTGGTTCTCGGTCGACAATAACTTCGACAGAGGGTGTCTCGGTTGACTAGTTTATCGACCGAGAGTGTCACTGGTGAAAATTATTGAACCGCCTATCAAATGTTTATTCTAATACAGGATAGTGACTCTAATCTCTAGGGGGATCCTAACTAAGGGTTATGAGTGGATAGAGGAGATATAATGCTTAATTTACATGATATCTAAGTACTTGTACATTATACACTTGTACAACTTTTTTACATTAGTACAATCATGAAAATATTAAGCATTTAAGCACATTGATCTTCAATTATCCACATGGTATCTTCTTGAACCCTAGAATACTCAAGTAGCATGTTGGATCTAAAAGAATGAAATGTTTGTCATCATCAAAACAAAGGGTATGATAATGTCCAATTTAGCCAACAACAAGACGATGACACCTCCAATAGGGCTCAACCATGCCCAAGGGTCATTAAGACCATCACATCGCAATCATCTGCAAGAACATCATTATCTTTCCATGTCTTACCAAAGGCTTAACAACCCATCACCATGCTTGTGATATGCATGTTAGAATTGCATTGTAATAAAATGTTCACAGGACAACTCCTTAGGGTTACACCAACATTGAGAGGATATTCTTATCACCACATAAGTTATAGAAGAAAGCTAAGCATAAGAAATCACTATCATTGGATCATATTAGTATTATATTCAAAAACTAGATTAAGTATGATCAACTATCACCACCTTAATTGAATTAGGGTTTACTATATTAAAGAGAAGATAGCTCAACATTACACCCCATTTCATTATGATGATTAGAAGTTTAAATTGATACGAGGGCAAAGGTAAGACTGCATGATTAAGGGCAAGTCACCATCAGATTCTACATCATTCAAACCAAAGAAACAACCATAAGTATCACCTCAAAACCATAGGATATGAGAAGGTAAAACCATTGGTTGTAACACAAGTAAACACTTTGAACAAACCAGTTAGAAAACCATCGGGTTGTGACCTAGATGAGTCACCAACTAAACCTAGTCAAGCCATCATTTGGAAACATAGGAACACCATCAATTGTTGACTCACGAGAGACCATCGGTTGTGAGGGTACAACCCACCATCGCTTGATCACTTAAATAAATCCATTGATTGTAGTGTCCAAGACCACCATCAGTTGTAGTCTCAAGGACCCCCATCGGTTGTAACACTCAGTGTCACCATCAGTTGACACCATCGGATCATGGGTCACAAGAGCCATAAATTCAGACTCAAAACAGCCATTGGTTGATGACCCAGGTTGGCCATCGGTTGTGAGACTCAGTGAGTCCATCGATTGACATCAACATGTGAGAAAACAAGGTAAAACCCATGGAAGAACCATTGTTTGATGAAGGAAAAAGGAGCCATCATTTGTAGCCACACTAGCACACTAAAACCATCTATTCTTAAGCATCAAAAGAGTCAAAACAAAACCTATGGTAGGACCATCGGTTGTCAAGAAAGACACAAGTGAATCAGCACCAAAAAGTAAGACCATCGATTGGAAAGAAGTAAAACCATCGAGTGATATACAACAAACCTTAAAACCCAAAGTTGTCCATCGTTCAAGAGAGACCAAAAGCCATTGTTTGCCATGAAAACCAACCCTAAAGCATCCTATACCTTTGGAAGGTCATAGATAAGGTTTAGAATGCATCCAAGAAGATAAACCACCAAGGAACTAGCACCTAAGATCAAACGCTAGGTGAAGGTAGGATCTTTCTACTCATAACTTAGCTTTAGAGCAAGATCTAGCACATGCAAGCTATAAGTAAGCAATAAATGTGGAAAAAGTCATATAAATCGCCTCTAGGAAGATGAACAAGCTCCAATCAGCAAGCTAGATTCAGAAAAAGAGGAAGGAGACCCTAGCTTAGCACTCCACACAGCCAATCAAGCTTCTTCTCCAAGAAAGATAGCAAATACTAGGTCAAGGAAGCAAGAAAGAAGGGTTTTATAAGCTCTAGAAGCAAGCTATACCACGGAACACTGTGACCACAACCAAGAATAAGGAGGAAGGAGGTAGGACAAAAAGGAAAATGAAGGAAAAGATGGGTATCTTACTTTCTTAGGTCAAGAACAAGCAAAGGAAGCTCTACAAGCTCCAAAAGAGGGTGCATCTGAACCCTAGTTGCACGTGCAATGATATTGACCACCTTCTTCTACCTTGGGTGAATTCTTCTACACTAGAGCAAAGAGGAAGAAGCTCTAGAAGCAATTAATGGAAAATAGTCCAAAAGGTTCATTTGCATGGGAGGTAGAAGGTTTATATAGCTACAGGAGAGAGAGAAGAGGAAGCTAAGGTGTCCTAATAGGTTTGCCAAGTGTCCATGGCCAAGGGACATCACGTCCGTGCAAGAAGCAGCTCCATCAGTTATGGAGTTTGCTAGTCCATCAGATCTTGACCCTCCCAGGGTGGCCATCGAATTTCATCACTTGGTGACCATCATTTAATGAAACCCTAGGTCTTTAGGTGGAAAACCATCGATTGGTCACCCCTTCCAAGAAAACCATCGGTCTAAGGGACCCCATGAGAGAAGACCATCGACCTACCACCTATAGAGATCACTATAGCTTGTCCCGACCTGAGGATGACCATCATATGTCATCCATCCAGGGGCGCCATCGGTTGATGGCATCTCAAGGTAGCTCATCCATGAGAGCCAAAACCCTAACTTACCCCGTAGAGGTGTCACCATCAAACCAAGGTACATCTGGGCACTCTAAGACACAAAAACCCAATAAAGGTATGAAAACATGCATGAATCATAAAGCATGTGACAAATTGCAAGAAAAATCTCAGATATGGGTAAATTTTGCAGAAAAGTCTGAAACATGTACAAATTGCATAACTTGCTCAAACAATGTCCAAACTAGACCAAACTTGAAACTAAAGCTTATCACATGATATAAAATAATGTAACAAGGTTACATTAATGTTTTAAGCACTTAAATAAAGTAAAAAGCATGTTCAACCACTAAGAAAGATCTGGGGTCTTACATGCAATTTTTTAGCTTTCAATTCTGAAGAACTACATGCAGTAGACAGACTAGCAGCCGGATAGTAGGTCTGTAGACCTACTATATAAAAATATATACATTTCATATGGGTTATTTATAAATAACTGACTACATATCCATTCTACATCAGTTGTTTACAATAAATTGACGGGGTATAGCTAAAATTTTCACTGATAAAACCAACATCATGATATTCTACGTCAGTGATTTATCATTACACAACCGACATGGTAATTTTAAAGGTGTCAGTTGTTTTTCTTGCAACCAACGAGCAAAGGTCAAAACAGACTACAAATACATTACCCACTGCGCTACGCCGTCGGTTTTTCTGTAACACGGACCGACGATAAAAAGTGTTAACGTCGATTTACAACCAATGTTGTATGCTTAAAATAACCGAAACAATATCTCCATTATGTAGTAATAAAAGCAACATAGGCTGTTACAATCTTATAGAATATTAAACACGTCATCACATATTCAAATCTCAATTGTTAACTGAATTTAAAATGTCAATGATTATTATTCATTTGTATTTGGCTTACATTTATTTTTAAATATATTATTATTATTACAAATATACAAATAGTCATGATGTAACTTCTTTGTAACTGTGTAAACAACGCCTATATAAAGTGATGTGATTATACAATAAACTTCCATAGTCACATGTAAGTTTTTTAGAGGGACTTCTTAATTATAACTATATTCAAACATGTAACTTATCAATATCACTGTAATTTTTGTATCTTATACACATGCTAAACGTACATGTTATAATTAACTATTAAATCTCGGCCACTTATAGTGAATATGCACCCAAAATGGATTTAGATTTGCTTAAATATATGGTCATTCTATTGATCCTGTTCTTTGGGCTTGGAATGGCTTATGCAATTTTCAAGGTTGTAAATCACCAATTTTAATTCTTTTTTTGGGGGGGGGGGAGTTCCATCTTGTTTCCCAATAGACAAACAAAAATATACTACATGTGACTTCAGACTCTACAAAATATAGCCAACATCAACCCTCGTCGTTATTGTGGGTGTGTGCTTTGCAAATCACCAATCTAATCAACCTAGATACCATCGGTTGCCAAATTCGGTTGTTCCATATCATTCAATAATCATACCAAATTTCATGAAATAGTGAATTTACTCGCAATGAGTTTGCAAACCATTCACAATATAGCTTTGAGGAAGACAAGAAAGTACAAGATTTCTATCGTATAAAAAACATCATGATCAAGTACAATTTCCAAATCTTCCAAACCAAACATGATATTTGCATGGATGCATTTCAGAATGCTCTAATACAGATAAATTTGGCAAGAAAAATATGCACATATAAGAACACACTAGCCATAAGCCCGTGCTATGCACGGGTTGCCTTAGTAGACTACAATCAATAATGTATAGATTTAACTTAAAAAAAAATATACAATACATATATAATAGGACTTCTCATACACATATGGACCAATATGTAATTTCAAAAAATAATAGAAAAAATTGCACCCAACTCCCTCCACGGGCTTTCTTATATAGTATAGATGTGTCTCTTAATATAATATATAATTAAAAAAAATTAAAGATAAAAGTGTGGTGTACACACGTATGGACCAATATGTAATTTTAAGAAAAAAAATAATAGAGAAAATTACACCCAACCCCCTCCATGGGCTATCCTATATAGTATAGATGTGTCTCCAAATATAATATATAATTTAAAAAATTAAAGACAAAAGTGTGTACACACATAGGGACCAATATGTAATTAAAAAAAATAATAGAGAAAATTACACCCAACCCCCTGTGGGATTTCCTATATAGTGTAGATGTGTCTCCTATTACAATTTATAATTTAAAAAATTAATGACAAAAGTGTGGTGTACACACAAGACCACTATGTAATTTTAAGAAGTAAGGGAGAAAATTGCACCCAGCCTCCTCCGCATGCTTTCCTATATCGTATAGATCTGTCTCCTAATACAATATATAATTTAAAAAATTAAAGACAAAAGTGTGGTGTACACACAAAGAACAATATGTAATTTTCAAAAAATAATGTAGAAAATTGCCTCTATGGGCTTTTTACTATATAGTATAGATGTGTCTCATAATATAATATACAATTAAAAAAATTATAGACAAAGTGTGGTGTACACTCATAGGGATCAATATGTAATTTCAATAAATAACGGAGAAAATTGCACCCAACTCCACCCAGGTTTTCCTGTATAGTATAAATGTGTCTCCTAATATAATATATAATTTAAAAAATTAAAGACAAAAGTGTGGAGTACACACATAGAAACCAATATGTAATTTTAAAAATATAATGGAGAAAATTACACCCAGCCCCTTCGCGGGGTTTCCTATATAGTATATATGTGTCTCCTAATATAATATATAATTTAAAAAATTAAAGACAAAAGTATGGTGTGTACAATTCTATTTTTACAAATAATTGCTCAATATAATGGAAATGGCCAAATCAAATAGTGACTAAATAAAAAAGTGGATTATTATCTCAATTTAAAATTTCAATTTTATCAATTGAAATTCAAAATAATGGAGAAAATTACACCCAGCCCCCTCTACGGGCTTTCATATATAGTATAGATGTGTATCCTAATATAATATATAATTAAAAAAATTAAAGATAAAAGTACGGTGTACACACACAGACCAATATGTAATTTAAAAAATAATTAAGAAAACTGCACCCAACCCCCTCCTTTAAAAATTAAAGACAAAAGTGTGGTGTACACACATGGACCAATATGTAATTTCAAAAACTTATGGAAAAAATTACACCTAGCCCCCTCCGCGGGCCCTCCTATATAGTATAGATGTGTCTTTTAATATAATATATAATTTAAAAAATTAAAGACAAAAGTGTTGTGTACACACACATGAACCGATATATAATTTCAAAAACTAATGGAGAAAATTTCACCCAACCCCCTCCGCGGGCTTTGCTATATAGTATAGATGTGTCTCCTAATACAATATATAATTTAAAAAATTAAAGACAACAATGTGTTGAATACACAGAGACCAATATGTAATTTTAAAAAATAATGAAAAAAATTACACCCAGCCCCCTCCACGGATTTTCTTATATAGTATAGATATCATTATTCCTTCCAAAACATTCATACTTATAGTATTCACTATTCACCATTACTGATGACAACATAATTATATAAGAGACATAATTCGAAAGACAACATTGTTTGCAGTAAATTATATAAGAGAATACAATGTTAATGTTTCACGGAGAAGCGAGTTGGTTCGACGGTTAGATATGATACGCACTTACGAGTTACGATGTATTTGGCTCACCTATCTCTATTTTATAAACTGAGCTTATTTTGGGCGAAATACGTTCTTTTTCGCTCGCGGCATCCCATCGGCTTCCGGCGCAGCGGGAAGTCCGCTGCCCGCGCCTGCATATCGAAGCAAACCGTTGCCGGTCGCCCTGCCAATTGCCAAACGCGTCCAAAAGGGCGGCGATCCCGTCGTTAATCGAGGACAGACAAACAAATGAGATAGGCTACCAACTACCGTTGACCCGAAAAGTCGTGCACTCTTTCTTGCTGGAAGTTCCGTGGAAGAAGGGCATTTGGTGATTGTTTTCAGCAGCGGCCACCGCAGCGGTGGTGGTGGCGGGTGTAAGCTTGGTCGCCGATCTGCTGAAACGGAGGTACACTCCTCCTGTTTTAGTGCTAAAGAGGGCGAGAAGATTGTTTGCCGTGAGCTTCTTCTGTAGCGCGGACAATTTGATCAGAACCTTAAAAAGGAACAACGATGGAAAGTGGATTTTACCAACTGAACCAAGTATATATTCTAATGGACTCTTGAGAAAATTTACAATACCCGACAAATACCAATCTGGGATAAATGATGAAAAACGTTTACTTTCTCTTTGAAATGTGTTAAATGTTTACTTTTGTTTCTTTAATAGTTCAAAGTACAAATGTAAGATCCAGAAAATTGCTCAAACCATGATTATTTCCCCTATATACACTGTTTATGTACGTGTTTCATGGAGTATTTCTTGAGGGAAAGGTATATGAGCTGCTTTGAAAAGGTTTAAAGCGGTAATGTTTAAGAGGGTAGTTCTGTGAAACACTTTTGATGTAGCTTGAAATTATGCTTTGAAGACAAGTTAAAATTTAAGGGGTCGAAGTGATATCTAAAATGGATTGGCTGGGATAGATATTTAGCCGAGCTGTGATGAGAGTTCAATTTTGTAAATTGTACTATTCTATTCTACTGTCCACATTACTTTGTGGATTTGAAGTCTCCAATTTCAGTTTCAGGTGAATGCTTTGATGTAGCTAACTATAGTTCAGCATGTTGTGCAGGATGCTCAATGTTCCAGAAAATTGCTACCTAGATTGAATGCATTTGAGGAAAAACCTCCAAAAGAGTACAAAGACCATGGTCGTGGTCCTGATGTTCTTCTTTCCGCGGTCTCTGCTAGATCAAGTCCTATAAGTGCTGTAGGAGAGCATTCATCTGCTAGTAATGCAAATGCAGGTGCTGTTTTTTCTGGGAAAAATGATCTTATGATGTCGTCATCTCCTGAAATTAGGATGCAAAGGTAAATTCTTTCAGGCTATTTTTTGCAATGTGTGTTTTCATTGCATTAGACATAGACTTTATTCTCGAGTTACTTTTGTTGATATGATGATATTGTCTGGGCAGAGGGAGTCAAAATGACTTTGAGCTGGAAAAGAACTTTTGTCATCATGCAGTTAAGCGACAACGAGAAATTCAGAGTATCCATGAGCATCCCATTGACTTTAGCAATAACCTGCCCAGGGCACTTATACAAGCTTATGGAAGTAGCAAACCAAGTAATAGCCATCCTGAGATGCCATCAAAGTTTCAGAAGCTTGGTGATAAGAGAATGAGGACTGATACAACAATAAGGAAGTGGAAGAATTCTGAGGAAGAAGAATATCTTTGGGATAATATGAGTCCGACTTTAACTGACCCAAGCATACATATGAAGCCAACAAAGCATGATATACCTCAAGGAACGTATAGTGCGGAAGCCTGTTTGAGAAAATCTAATGCCTCAACTCCAAGCAGTTGGTCCATGCCTACTCGACACAACACTACTGAGCGCACTGTTATGCTTGACCAAAGAGAAGCTGTGAATGGTGTAAGATTTGTTTCTAATATGTAAAAAGTATCGTTGTATCGATTTTTTTACATTCGATTGCAATTAGAACATGGTGTAATTTCACGTTTCATGAGATTTTGCATTTTAGATGTATGGGAGTAAAAAACACAAGAATCACCGAGTCAGATGTTCACGATTATATGTGAATGTGCATGTTTCTTTTGTATTTCTATATGTATTTGTCTGCACTCTCCTAATAGTGCACATATTCTCCTTTTAGAGTCATAAGATTTTTTTTGAACATGTGATTCAAAACTCAAATTCCTAGTGACAGTGAATGGAGGTAGACGAGTTTCATTCGAACTAGTAACCATGAAGTTTAATCAACTCAATTGGCATTTATCCAATTTACATGGAGAAAGGCAAGATTAGATATTTATAAACTTGACCTAACCCCTAATAAGCGTTGTTACTTTGAAATAAATATACTGTTAAGATAATTATGGAATGCTAAAAATCCTTACTACCTGGGAATAAATCTCCTATTTTTCTATAAATTATTCTGCATCAACTCGCTTCCCTTTCATGTGTTTGACCTCATCTCATCATAAGAGGCAATAATTTAGACCTAGAACATACTCACATGCAAAATGTATAATAATGAAAAATACCACACTTTCTTTAGTTTATTTAAGACATGTTTAATTTTTGGAACGACCGTACATACTGGAGGGTAGAAAGGATCTCCAATTACATCATCCTCAAATAGGTTTTGCACCTTCGGCTTAAAAAATTAGGATCATGTTAAAAAGGGGGCTCTTATCATGATCATGCTGTGTTGAGTTAAAAACAAGGATCAACTCTATATGTAAGTGCCATAAATGGAGCTTGATGTTGGTTGGCATAGTACTAGTAGTTAATGTTTGGAGGAAGTTGGTTGGCAAACTCATTCAAGATCCAATAGATGCTCTATTTTGTATAGTTTGTAGTCTTAGAGATCAAGGATTTGTTGCAATGTCTTGTTGATGTTGACAAATGGGCATCTTCCTAGGTGTTCCAGACTAGAAAATGCTCACGTGCTAACATTATTGCATGTGAAGTTGGGGATGGGGGTTCATGAAATCAAGTAAAATGCCATTGGACACTTTTAGAATATTCTTCTGATTTTTCTTGCAATTTTTTAGTCCATAAAAAAATGCAATTTTATTGAATGGCATGTTGTGAAATCACTACTGACATGACTTGACTTGGCTTGTTTTCCGTGTCTGCCTCCTACCACTATAACAGTTTTGGGCCCAATGGATGCCTAGACCTTAAGGGAGAAGAAGACCGCATGGCATGTTCTTCCTTTTTTCATTCATGCTGGGAGCGGTTTCTCCTTGTTGCTAGCAAGAACCAGAAGGCAAATTGCTTGTGGCTATGAGGGTAGGTGTTCCAGACTAGAAAATGCTCATGTGCCAACATAATTGCATGTGAAGTTGGGGGTGGGGGGTCACGAAATTAAGTAAAACTGTCATTGGACACTTGGAATATTCTTGTGATTTTTCTTGCAAACTTTTAGTCCCTAACAAATGCAAAATGGCATGTTGCTGAAATCACTACTGACATGACTTGGCTTGTTTTCCAAGTCCACCTCCCAACACTATAACAGTTTTGGGCCCAATGGATGCCTAAACCTTAAGGGAGAAGAAGATGAATGGCACGTTCTTCCCTTTTTCATTCACGCAGGGAGCGGTTTCCCCCTTGTTGCTAGCGA
The DNA here is from genome assembly GCA_963693085.1 of Alisma plantago-aquatica. Lineage (NCBI taxonomy): Eukaryota > Viridiplantae > Streptophyta > Magnoliopsida > Alismatales > Alismataceae > Alisma > Alisma plantago-aquatica. The sequence goes on from OY856412.1 coordinate 1,225,120,832, forward strand.
GAACCAGAAGGAAAAATGCTTGTGGCTATGAGGGTAGCGAGGCTCCTAGTAAACACGGTGGCTGATAGCTGTGCAAATTCGGGCAATATCCCTAGGAAGTTTTTGGCCCAGAACTAGTAGATGGTAGGCAGTTGTGGGTCCTACCTTTACTTAGGCATGCGGCAAGAAACTCATGGTGGATGGAGGCTGCATGTGAGTGATGGATGAAGAGGCCAGGGATTCGAGTGTGTAGTGCGGGAATGTGTGTTTGCTTCGGAACAGAAGTTGACTGCTCTTGTGGCTGACTAGGCAAAAAGTGAGGTAGTGGCTAGGTTGGTAGCTGCTACCGCCTCCTACTGGTATAAGTGGGGAAGATTCAGGCATAAGGTAGATGGATAATAGTCTAAGAAGTTGGAACAAATTTAAAATGGGGCCCGAAGGGCCGATTTTTTTGAACATGGTTGACGAGAGCCTATCAAATGAGAGGAATTCAGAGGGAAATGATATTCAAGCACCACATATGGCCATTAACACTTGAATACCAACGATGGAAATTGTATGTGGGAAAGGGGAGAAATGTCCCTTCTGGGACCAAGCCTAGAAAAACTTGAATAAACTTACTTCATGTTAATCTAACCTGGCAGGAGAAAAAGCCTCGTGGCTAGCTATCCAACTGTACTTGACTTAACCCCTTGGTATCACTTGACAAAATAACTTGGAAATAAATCTAATATGTTATAGTTACAAATGAAAATCCCAACTAATCATCATTTTACAAATTCTGAATGACCATCTAAGGCTGTCATTCCCCCAAAAGCATGGATAACACAAAACAAACGCTTTCTGAAAAAAGGTAATCACATCAATTTTGAGGCTCAACAATCAAGGAGTAAGTTTCACATATTCTTATCCAGGTTTATTAGAGGCCAGAGGGGCAAGCAGGACTTTTGTAGTTAGGATGGTTGAGTATTGAAGCCATCAACCTAGCTCTGTATAATCCTTGTATGCAGTGAAGAAAATTGCTGCATTTCTTTGGAGATTGGATAGACATGAGTAAGAAGCTGATCCAGTAGAGAAATCCCAGAGTGTGATCAAGGAATATATGCTCTGACTACGAAGTCATTGGAGATATTTGATTTCATTATTAGGAAAAAAGTTAATGGACATGCTTGAAAGAAATAAAAACTTAAGTATAGTTTGCTTGGAAGAAACGAAGTGGACAGGTGGAACATATAAAAAAATTGGGCACCCAAGTATAAACTATGGCAAACAAGTATAACACAAGGTATAAATGTTGTGGAGATAAGATGCTACCATGATTGCATGGATGCGTGATAGGATCATAGCAATTGAGCCTGTTGTAAAAGAGGAACATATCAGTGTCACTTGTGCTTAAACTCCCTCAATATATCCTACGCAAAGAGACCAAGCTTATTAGATAGCATGTATGAGATGAAGCAAGGGATATCTATAGAGGAAAAGATCGTTCTTGGAGGTGATTTTGAGTAGTCAATGTTGAGAAGTGTGAGGCAAACTTTCTTCATTGGTGTTGATATTAGACAACATACACCTGTCCTATATATAGGAGAAAGGGGGGAAACATTACAGATTTGTGACTCAACTAAAGCTATATGGGCCGAGATACTTAAGCCCATATACATATTAACTTATTAACTAAATAGGGTAATAATGCTTTCTAGCACCTTCCTTGAAGCTGGAGCATGGGTGAAACCCAAGTCCTAGCTTGGACTTACATGACTCAATTAGACGATAGAGATGAAAATGTCACTCATAAAAAAATTGTCACTCCCCCTTAATCAACAATTTCCAACTAAAATAATATGATGACGCCTCTTTTGAGTTGTGTTCTGTAGGCTGGAAATACTGGAGCTTTGGAGAAGGTCTTTAGAAGTACATCTGGAATGAAGGACATCTGATAAATGCAATCCAAACGCCACAACAAAAACTCGCTACCATCAATCTAGAGCAGACGATCAAATGCACCATAATTACACCATCTTCACTGTAGAGGACTGTGTTGAGTGGTATAAGCGCAATCAACACATCCACAACGTCGATGAAGAAGTAGAGGCATCTTCAAATCATCTGAGAAGTGTAGCCGACTGGAATTAGCGCAAAAGATCATAGCTGTGCATAATGTGGCACGAACACAAACTGGACGAGTTGCTAATGATTGCCATACTGGTTCCATAAATCTGGCGCATGAATCTTGGGGCACCATCAAGGAGAAATCCAAGTAAATCATCAGAAGTGCCATCTCAACACTTAGAAACAACAAATGCAACTCGGAGAAGACATAATTGAAGTACCCGATGAAATTAAACTCTGGATCAATCATCAATTTTGCAGTACGAAATTTGCAAGCTAGAAATTGACTAGATTCTGAGAAGTTTGATGTGAAGAAGCAACCATCCCTCTCACGAGAATGCAACAATAATGATCAACTGAAACATCATTAACACCAGAGAGAACTAGAGGCTGGAATTAAGCACAACAAGCTCTATCTTGACGTATATAATGCGGTACAAACGTGAAAGCTTAATATCAATGCTGCAATTGAGATCCTTCAACGTCGTCTCAAAGTAGTGGCCAACTGGAATTAGCACAGATAGCCAACTCACATGTAAAGCGATGCTTAGTGGGAATGATTCGCCAGAAAGACATTGGAAGAACATATGTGCTGAAGAATACGAAGCTCTACAAAGATATAAAGCCTGGAATATTATATATCATTTCTCATCTCTCTTTTCATATGCTTTCCTCATACTCTCTCTCCTCTATATCCCTCCGTACGCCAACTACGAAGAGAATGAGTATATGGTGTAGAAAAGAGACATATGACAACCCCCCGCACGTGGAAAAAAACACTCATGAGGAGTGGGAGGGCGGGAAATAAAAAATTTAAAGCGAGAGGTATAATATGTAGAGAAGAGAAATCGATAACTGGAGTAAAAGTGCAACACGGCCCGATTATAGAGATCCAGATAGAGAAATTAAATGGATCTTTTTGTGACCCAAAATGTTACATAGGTATAGGAGAGAAAGAACTTTAGAGGCCGTCATAACTTGAATTAAAATGGGAGTAGACAAATTTCTTTAGACACGCCGTGCGGAGTTCTGACACGGCGTGTAACTGTTTTGATCGAAGATGACATGCTCCCAGCAATACACTGTGTGGAGATGCGGTACGCCGTGTAGGATGTTGAAGACATAAAACATATTTGCGTCAACATGCTGTGTGGAAATCTGAAACGCTGTGTAAGATGTCAAAGCTGTGTTGAGATTTGACACACCTTGCAACTTTCAATCTGAACGAAACCCTGCACTGCCAGACCATTTCTTGATTGCAACACACCATGTTGTCGGACGCTGTTGCTGAATGATTTGGATGGGAATTGATGCATCAAGCAAAAATAACCCCGGGAAGACACACTGGAGGGGTGACGGGAATTAGCACCGTCACTTGTGATAATGGATTATGCAGATTTGACGCAATAACAACCCCTTGCAATCCCACGAACGGATTTAAACATGAATTAGTGCCATCCAGGGAAAGACGTCTCCGGAATCGGTGGAGGCTTCTAGGATGACAATAGCCACATGGGATGCTTGCTTAAACTATGAACCAAGAGGATCATGGGGGAACTAGGCGGCTCCTCTGTTGCTATGTTTTTCTTTGCTGCCGCGACGACGAGGAGACACCTAAGCCTTGATAAGCTGGAGGCAACGACGTTTAGGGATTCAGTAGCAATTGGAGATCGCTTAGGGCAAACGATGGTTGATGATGGTTGGGGTGAACCTCGGGAAAGATACGACATGACTTGAGGGTGATGACCACGAGGGAGACTCGGTGAATGCCTTTGACTATGAATCGGGGAAGTGTAGATGAAGATCTTTATAAAAGAAGTAGAGAAATGACCATGGAGGCCGGGAAGATGCCTGGCGGGTGGCCGGCCATGCCAAGAGGAGACGACGGCCGCCCGCAGGTGGAGTTTTTCTCTTAATCTCTAAGGTTAGGTTAAGTGGTCTGATACCATGTTGAAAAGTGAGGGAAACTTTCTTCATATGCGTTGATATGAGACGACACACTCATGTCCTATATATAGGAGAAAGGGCTGGAAACATTACAAACATGGGACTCAAGTAAAGCTATATCAGTTGAGACAGTTAAGCCCAAATATATATTAACATGTTAACTAAACAAGCTAATAATACTTTCTAACAATCATGTTTTTAATAGCAATAATGTACCATGAGAGAGTGAATGGTGACTTGGACGTGGCATAACAAATGAGAATCTGAAGCTATATTCGATTTGCAGTTGCTTATGACATGATTGGGAAACTCTTCGGAAAAGGGAATCACATATAATTAGCTTCAAGAGTGGTTGGAATTGTAGCCAAATTAATTGCTTACAAAACGAGTAGATTGACGAATATGTGAAGGTTGTGCAGTTATCCCGTGAGATGAACTCACAACGCAATATACATTATTGGTTATTGATTTTAAATTTGAAATACTACAACTTGTAAAGGGAGCTATATAGTTGTACAATTAGAAGGACTAAGTGGTGGAGTCTTAGTGGAGAGAAGAAACTGATTTTTAATCTTAAACTTATAAAGAACGGTCTTGCAATCATGGTTCTGACCAATGTTTTCAGAATCGAACCAGTGGTCAGACCGGATTGAATTGGGTTCAACCGGAGTGGTTGAACCGGTTGGACCGGAAATGATGTCAGCATGTCATAAAAAAAATGTGAATCGAAAAAACCAAACCGGTCACCATGATAAAAGGCAATTAGCGGTCGGACCGGTCAAACCGGGCATATTATATATATATATATATATATACACATTTATTTATATTGTTTGTATATATAGACATATATATTGTATCAATATATATATATTATATCAATATATACATATACTAGTGAACGCACACGTGCACATGCACGTGACATATAAAATTTGTTGGAAATACAATAGAAAAATACTATAATATTAATATTGTTAAATAAGAAAAATTGAAAATATAAATATATATTATGTAAAGATAATTTGTTTTGAAAATAATGAAAATACATTTTCATTTTTAACTGAAATTTCATTATTTGACAATAATCTGCAGGTGACGCGAGATGTTTGTTTTCCCATCCAATATTGAAATTTAATGAGCTCATCCTCATATGATGTATCAAAGTGGGGTAGATACCTGATTGAAGAAGAAAATATCAATTTAATAATTTACTAACAATCATGAAATAAATAAATAACAAGTAAAATACAATAATATCTCACTTTTTATCAATGCACATGCTCACATTTTGGTGGTTTAATCCTAAATATTTTATAATTTGATTTCGAATCTTCCACATACAAAAAAAATAATTAGTGAGAATATTCAGAAAATGAATAATATAATTATAGTTGGGTGAAAAATGGAGTTGAAGAATCATATTTAATGAGATGAGTAGAGAGATAATCAATCGGAAGAAAGTGGTCTAAGTAACTCCACGACACTATTGGTTGGAGGCTTTTGTGGAGCCGTTATACATTCGATTTTCTAAAAGTAATAATGAGGAGTTAGGATAATAAGAAAATAAACAACAAGTGGGGTAATCAATCGGAAGAAAGCAGTCTAAGTAACTTCACGACACTATTGGTTTGGAGGCTTTTGTGGAGCCGTTATACATTCGATTTTCTAAGTAATAATGGGGAGTTAGGATAATAAGAAGATAAACAACAAGTGGGGGAGAAAGTTGACCAACGTGTTTAATGGCGATGATGAATAGGAAAGAGAATGGTTTTATAGAGAAGAGTGGAGAGGCAGTTTCGTAGATGATGGGAGAGGGAGATATTTGTGGAAAGAAAGTTGAAAGACCGTTTTGATGGGATGAGGAGCAAAAGAGAGAGGTATTTTAGAAATAATTGGAGAAAAGGTGAGAAAAAATGTGGGAAGAGATTGAGTCAAGGAGAGAACGAAAACTCAAAATGCTGTCTTCTGATTGGTCATAGAGGTTTGGAATGGCTGGTTCGTAAATAGATAGACAAACTCCCTCTTTTTATAGTAGTATAGATGTATATATATATACATTGTATATATACATCTATATAAATTTTATCAATATATATATATATATATATATGAATATATATACATTGTATATATACGTCTATATAAATTTTATCCATATATATATATATATTTGAATATATATACATTGTATATATATGTATATATAAAAATATATATGTATACATATATATTATTATGTAGATGTACAAATACATACATTCATACATATATATGCATATATACAAATATACATATTATATATACATACATACATCATACACACACACACACACACATATATATATATATATATATATATATATATATATATATATATATGCATTCTAACGTATATGTATATTTTCTATGTACATACATATATATATATATATATATATATATATATATATATATATATATATATATATATATATATATATATATATATATATATATATATATATATATATTTATATGCCGGCAAGGGAATAGCCCAGTTGGCGAATTCTGCTGGTCCCCAATGAAGGGACCCGGGTTCGAAACTACACGGAGAAGCATCTCTTGATTTATTACCCTCCCGGGCGTCCGGCCTCCGCCACGGGTTATGGGAGAAGGGGGGGGGGGGAGAAATCTTTCTCTCTTAATCCCATATATATATATATATATGTCATATGTATCTACATATATATAGATATATGTAAATTCTTATATGTATTCGACCTTCTGTTTTCTCTTCTCTTTTAACCACTGGTTCAATCCGGTTTGGTCCAACCGGTTGGTTGGACCGGTTGGACCGTATTTCTGACCGGTTGGACCGAAAAAAGACACATAACCGGTTTTTAAGCTTTTAGACCGGTCAGCTACCGGTTCACCTGTCTGACCGGTCGGACCGGCCGGTCCGGTTCGGTTTTAAAAACACTGATTCTGATATTGCTACCATGAATGATAGATGCATGCAAATAATTTTTATGCATGAGGGAGGGAGTGTACAATAACCTGAATTAGCGACGGGCTGACTCAGAGTCAAAGAGTTTGATGGGATGGATAGTTTAAACACCAGTGGGCTAGGTATCATGAGAGTTGGGGTAGAACATTCAATGCATCACTGTGGTATGCTAAATGTATGGGAGATTATATAACCTGATCTAGGCTGGACTAACTGGAAATGAAAGAATTTGGTGGGGTGGATAGTCTAGTCACCAATGGGTTGGGCTTTGTGAGACAAAAAATTACAATAAAACTAAAGTTGGTCTCATGAATTTTCAGAATGTCTCACTTGAGGCCCAAAAGTAGACTTATGGCCGTTTTCAAATCTGTAAGGCTATAACTCATTGCAAATGGAGGAACCATTCAACTGTTAATCTTGTCTTCTGTTGTGCGACATTCATGGCCTTGCCATATTACTCGACACAAGCAGCATATCACACATTGGAAAGGGAATTTAGATGCACATTGATTAGTAAGTTCTTTATAGAAAAGACATTTTATTGAGCTCATGGTTCAACAAACCTAGTTACCTTGGATCTTCTGCAGATATTCAACTTATATGGAAAACATATAATGTGTGATAGAATACATATTGCATGTATGTGAATAAAGGAGCATATAAACAATACAAATTGCATATATAGGAATGCAGAAGTATGCATTATAAGCTTTTTAATGAAAACATTATTCTTTTTATTCATGAAACTTGTAACATTTAGATTCTACGAATTGCATATATTGGAAAAAGTATCCCATACTCAATACATAATGCACAATGGGAAACCAAAAACATAAAAGTTCTAAACCTAATTTTGAACTTCAAGGATGTGGACAAAAGAGATAGTAGGTTCAGTGTACCGTTGTCAAGGCATCCTAGGTGTTAGGCAAGGCACCTCGAACTAGGTGCCCAGCCTATTAAGTGCATTAAGTGGGCGTCTAAGGCCTTTTGGGCCCAAATTAAGCCATTTAAAGGCTAGATTAGCATGAATCGACTCTAGATTTGATCAAATTAGATCACCTTGAGTCATTTTATTGTTGAAATAGGTCTGATTTAGGTCAAATTTTGGCAAATTAGGTTTGATCTGGGGGAAAACATGTCTGATTTGGGCCAAATTGGTAAGTCTTTGTAGTGTTGTTTGTTAATTTTTTTCTACTTCCTCATTTGTCTGTTGTTCTTGCTTCTTTTTTTTCTTTTTTTTATCCTTTCTCCTGCATTTTATTCCTAAATCCTACTGCTGCTGCATTTTTCTTTGTGAGTTATTCCTCTTATAGCCCCTCCTACTATGTGAGTATGTGGATATTTCTCATTTCAGATTTGTCCTATATCTCCTGCTCCCAAATTTACTACTACTATTTACATATATTTGTTCTTTTTCTGATTTCTTCATCCTAAATTTCCTCTCACAGCTACTGTTGTTTGCATGTTTCCATTTATTTTCGCTGACCTATTCTTTATATTTTCTTTTTCAGCACCTGCTACTGCTGTTTTTTTTTTGCTTTGTTGAATTCTTCCACTTTCAATGTCCTTTTACTGCCCTTGTGTTTGTCTTATTCTGACTTCTTCCTGCACAACTCCTAGGATTTGCATGTTTCTTTTTATCCCATTTTCTCTCTCCAATTCATACTTATCTTCCTCTTACTGTTGTTTCTTTTTGTTCTTGTTAATTCTCTTACCCCTGATTCTCCTATAGTTATCAATTCAAATTAGACTTACAATAGCAATTAATGAATAAAAATTACATCATCACATATAGTATCATGTGTTCAAACATTCAAATATGTAACTGAAAAAGAAAAGTAAAAAACGCCCAAAAAAGTCTAGGCGTCCGCCTAGGCGCCTAGGCGGGCTAGGCAGCCTTTGGCTTAAACCCACCGCCTAGACGCCTCGACAAGCATGGGCACTACTGATGGAGCATGGTCCCTATCTTATGGCATCCTGTGCATGAAGACTGCATACCAACTAAGGAGAAGTTGGTTGCAATCACTGCAGAAATGAGGGAGTTGAGGGCGAGACCATCATCCATCTCCTGCAACAATTGTGGATCAAGAGCCATGATGCAAACCATGTTACAAAATTTAATTCATCCATCCAATTGAACTCAGTCCAACAATACCCTCATGTGTGGGTTAATATAGAAAATCACGGGAAGCCCCATTTGGTTTAGCGCCGCAAATGACCCATCCGAATAATAGATAACAACTAACTAATGAAGAACTTACAAGTCCCTAATATTACAGTCGGTCCTAAATCCAAAATCGGAAACAATTGCATAATGTACCCTTAAACACCATAGCATTATCATTTATTTAATAACGATTTCTTAAGTGGTGCTTGTCCATTGATATGAGGAATCTTAGATGAAGCGGCTAGTGAAGGATTTGTTGCCAAGCAGGCGCTTTTTCCCGCTTTATCTCGTTTTTTGTGCGGTCCGGCGTCAATCGTTTGCTTGATTAAAATCAACGTCCAACTTGGTCCAACAACAAATACATAAAAAAGAAAAATTGATTGCTTGATTCCTTCTATGTATCACATGCCATAAATGTGCAAGAAGAAAATCACACTACACATGTGCACAATGTTGTATACGTTTCTATCACTCACCACTTGTTGTTCATGTAGTTGCTTATAGCTAATTGATGATATCCTATAGGACCTATATTGATTCTACCGTATAAGAAATCTACATTAGTATCATCAAAGTAGTATCCAAAAGTACTAAACTGAGTGTTATATGAAAACTGTTAATTTTTGTAAGTACTATGTAAATTATATAAGTTATATTATGTGTACTATTATATCATTTGGATAATTATATATTATACAATATAGTATACATGTGTCCTAAATTGTTGGCTTGGCTGGTATGCTATAGGATTATGTAACTTAATCCAATGTTTATCTTAATATTCAATAAGTAGTATGATTTAATAGTTGAAAACTAAGCGAGTGACATGATGTGCTTTTATATTATAAGTCCATGAAACTGTCATAATATTGATCCACAAATAATTACCCATGCCTACCCTAATCAAATGATTATCAATCATGGTTATTGTGGTTTTTTTATTAATTCAATAATAATACATCACTAATATATATATATATATATATATATAGGGCCCATCTTTATTGCCCGCGCGGGTAGCTACCCGCCCACCCTTCCGATCATTTTTTTTCAAATTTTTTTTTTGAAATTGTAGAGGACTATTTTGTCTAGCTCTCCAAAAAATTTGAGCCAAAAATAATATCATTTGCCCCTCCAAAATAAAAAAACCCGTCCTTATATATATCTGCTGTATATTTTGTACAGAGTTACTTTTTTGGCCAGCAGAGTTACTTTTTTGACACCATAGTTACTTTTTTTACAGCAGAGTTACTTTCTTAGCTAGGAGAGTTACTTTTTTGGCTGCAGGGTAGCGAAAATCAATGCTACCCGTGCGGGCAATGAATGAACACCCTTATATATATATATATATATATATATATTGCATCACTGCACAATCCAATTTTTTTAGAAAGCACCTGCTTAACTAATCGCTTCACCTTAAGTGCTAATGGAAGGTTGGCCGCTCACTTCCTGCTTCACACTTTCCAAAACTGCAACCATATTACAGAGCTAATTAGGATTAATCAGATATGTATTAGGCTTTTGAATCTTGGAATATAACGTCATCAACATCAATCACTTTTGATGCTAATGATCTTGTGCCAAGATCTAAACCAAGAGTTGATGATGCAAATAAATGACATTTCCTTGTGCAAAGAAGACTGGTTGGATGAACATCATGCTTAAGTTGTAACTGATCAAGCCAAGGAACACTGTCACACTAGAAGTTGCATTCAAGAGTGATGGGAAGACTATATCATGAAATGTTAGGAATAATATTTGTCGTGCTTTGCTAGTGGCACTAGTACGAGTGGTGGAGTAGTTGGGGTTGCATACATATAATTTGCTTTCTCTAGTATCATCTTTGGCATTGATAATTCAAATGGCGTCCCTGGCGATGCAGAGAGGCACGATAATGACACTAGGCTTTCCTAGAAAACGTCCCGTTGTTGCTGCCGTTGTGGTAATGGCTTGTTCTTGCATGCACTCAGACGATGATCACATCTCTTATCGCGTGCCTTGAATCAAGGCTTCTAGGCAATCACACCTCTTGTCCTAGATAGCCAAGCTTTTTTCTAATTTTGCAAGTTTGGCACAGATTTCCCTGTTGTGTGTAATGGTGTGCGTTGGTGACGAGTATGGTTGTGTGGAAGTGTGATGCGTGCTCCCTGAAATGAGAAAAAGAATATAATTCTGGACAAAAAACCAAAATAGCACGCTTTAATAAAAATATGTACTGAAATAACACCAAAACCATCTTAATTCCCGAAGTAGCCCAGTTTCTCGTGAAAGCGCCAAGAAATTGGCGTTTTACTTGTTCTCGGGACTAAAAGCGCCAGCCGTGGTGGGATTTTCAGGTGAAAGTTTGGCGTTTTCAGCTGAAAGCACCGGCAAGTTGGCGTTTTCAGCTGAAAGCGCCAGAAAGTTGGCGTTTTCAGCTAAAAGCCCAACCGATTTGGCGTTTTCAGTTGTGGTGACATAAAGAGTGGGATGGAAAGCGCCTAAACAATGGCGTTTTAGATCCAAAAGCCAAATGAGATCTGCAATAAGGGAAGCGGAGGGAGATAGCTGAGAGAGGCGTAGAGAGGCCGAGAGCGGAGAGAGCAGAGGATCAGGGGCTTGGGCTCCTGTGGCGTGGCGCTGGGAAACCTGACGGCGGCGCTCTGTGTTGCAGGGGGCGACGGGGAAACCTGTGAAGGAGAGTTGGGGGTTTGAGGAGGAGGGAAACCAGAGGAGGGAAAGTGGAGGATGAGGGAAAACAGAGGAAGAGGAAACTGGAGGAAGAAGAACCTGCGCAGCCGATCCAACGCAGCCGAACAAACTGGAGGAAACGATGGGGTGGGATTTAAGGAGGAAACGATGGGGTGGGGTTTAAGGATGGCCACCGATCCAACCACTCGCCTTTAAGGCTAGCCACTGCGTTAAAGGAGGCGAGGTAGCGTGAAGAGCAGAGAGTGAAAACGCCAAAAAGATGGCGCTTTCGGGTGAAAACGCCAAAAGGATGGCGCCTTTCGGGTGAAAACGCCAAAAGGGTGGCGCCTTTCGACTAAAACGCCAAAAGGTTGGCGCTTTCCGACTAAAACGCCAAAATGTTGGCACTTTCTGACCCGCTGCACTAAAAACGCCAAGATATTGGCGCTTTCTACGGAAAGTGGGCTATTTTCGGGAATAAGATTGGTTTCATGCTATTAGTGTACATATTTATATTAAACAGTGCTATTTTGGTTTTAAACCCTATAATTCTAGGTACCTAGGTATGTGAGAATTTCACGAGGCCGATGCTGGGACAAAAATAATGATGTGTTGTAGATGGCTTGGGAATTCCTGGTGATGCACACAACTTGATGAGAATCACTAAAGTTGGGGTTCTTAGACAACTCCTATGTGCTCAGTCGTTATAGTGCTAGCGGCCTCCTAGGCAGGCAATTGTAGTTGGTTGTGACTTCGTCTTGTAAGCCGTGGGGCCGCAACAATGCTTGGGGGTAGAAGAGGGGAGCTTGGTGCCCTTCTAGGTGATGACATAATGGAGGATTGGCCCTGACTGCAACTGAGATAGTCCATCGAAGATTCGTGTTTAGTGGTGCTGTCGAAGGGTGGTGAATGATTTACATGTGGGCGCTCCTCTTGGGACTTAGGTTCCCCGTGCTTGATGTTCTCAAGCCGCTAGGGTATTTAGGGAGGAGTTTCTAGTGTTGTATTGGCTGACCTTCCTACAGAGGCGACTACTGGTCCTCTTACTAGGATGATAGCGCTACACTGTAGCACTGCAACACCCGACTCTCTGTAAAATAAACACGACAGAAAAAAGGATAAAATGAAGCAGAAAAAAAATAAAGAATTGAAGGAGAATGGGCAGTGGCAGCCTTAGTTGGTAAGGAGATACGGAGGAAGACACATACATGCGATGATTGGGAAGAATAGGGGTAGCGACTTAGTGTTCATGACGAACAATAACTTTTTTTGGTGGATAATGTTAGATACAACTTAGGGTTTGGATCTAATGGGGGTGGTGATGGTTCTTATACCTAGTGTTTAGGAGGCAAAAGGGTGGAGGATATGCGGATTGGTCCGCACCTAGCGTTTTGGCTCTCCCATGGGTCTTGGGATCTAGACCTAGGGTTTAGATCTTAGACTTTGATACTAACTAATGCAGACCACGTTGCAAAACTCAATTCATTTATCCAATTCACTTCCTTTGAACAATATCCCTAGATGTGGTTTCATACAGAAAACTCACGAGAAGCCCTTAATGGCTAATTTCTGCTAATGACCAAATCGTTTCAAATAATATCTATTCATTAAAAACTTACTAGTCCCTAATATGTCACTAAGTCCTAAAATTGAAAGAATGGCATAAGGATCCCTAGAACACACTAATAATATAAAAGAGCTAATTTGGACTAATCATATGCGCTATTAGGCTTTTGGATCTAGGACTTGAACTTGTCCTACATCAGGCAGTCATCTAGATGAATCTGTGAACACCCTCCAACAACTGCCATCAATGTAATGCAATTGTTGATACATTGTTGGAGGATTTCTCCCTTTTTTGTTATATCTACGACTGGATTAAGGAGAACATGTTAATTAAATGATGATAAAGTAGGCTTAAACTACAGAATAAGACTAGTAGTTGGCTGAGATTTTAACCCCATTTGGAATCACGTCAGCATCTAAGGAAAGACGGTGGTTTCCTAGGAAGCACAAATACACTTCTGGACATGAACACAGATACATATACATATACGATACAACAATTTTGGAAAATATACAACAGGGCTTTGGCACTGGACTCAAGTGTATAATTTATATACATATACACACACACACACACACACACACACACACACACACACACATATGTATATAATTTGTAGTATGTATTTAGTATATCCAACTTGACACCATTGATACTCATTATTAGATGTATAAAGAAAACATAACTAGTTAGAGAAGGTTGCAATGAGACTGTGCACCCGATTGTATAAAGAGTGTGTATGAAATCTCTTACATTTGCGTGATTTTTGTTTTATATGGAAATCTAAAGGAACAATAACCCAGGGAATAGGCTGGATCTAGGAAGCACGGACACGGACACGGACACGGATACGGACACGGACACGGACACGGACACGGACACGGACACGGGACACAACAATTTTTAAAAATGTAGGACACGGACACGGGGCCGGACATGGCAAATTGTTTTTTCCACATATATATGTATACATTATTGATGTATAAACACATTCTATTATAGAAATTTAATTGTGGAGTTTGCATTTCATTTACTTAAAAGACATACAATCATCCATCCAACACATTCATCCAAATAGGAAAAATCCATCAGATACAACAAGCATGGCCTAGTGATATTTATAAATTTATGTAAACGCATCCATGTCCATGCTTCCAATAAATTAAAGCAAATTGTCAATTTAAATCATAACACAATGACTTTTGAACAATAAATAAACAATAATTAGACCAATTCAACAATAAAGAAATCCAACTCAGAATGATGTATGATTAAATACAGTAAATACTACAGATTTGTATAACATAACTGAATCAACAGCAGCAATTATTGTTAACATTATAACAAAATAGAAGAAAAAAACTTATTAGAAAAATTGGGCATAGATTGATAGAGGGGCAGGATTACAGTAAGAAAACAACGAAAATTTGGAGTGAAATTGAGGAGAAGGGGAGCAAATATCGGTGGGTTAGGGAACATGGACAAGTTTAGTCTTTTTTCCTAACATAACTAGACCTGGATGTGGCTGGGCTGGGTCAGCCGTGTCCCAGCCGTGTCCTAGCCGTGTCCAAGCCAAAAACTCTTCAAAAAAAAGTTGGACACTCCGGGGCCGTGTCCACCGCGTGTCCAGCCGTCGTGTCCACGGCGTGTCCGCGTCCGACACGCGACAGACACGGCCACGACACCTCCCGGGAAGTGTCCGTACTTCCTAGGGCTGGATCGATGGGAACTCTAGAAATGTAAAAGCATGGTCAAAAAGTGGCAAAGAGGGGGTCAAAGCTACTTCAGAGTTGCACATTCCTTTGTGTCCCCGCTGACAACCTATGTAATAGATACTTCAACATGCACCTCCTT
Organism: Alisma plantago-aquatica; assembly: GCA_963693085.1. Taxonomy (NCBI): domain Eukaryota; kingdom Viridiplantae; phylum Streptophyta; class Magnoliopsida; order Alismatales; family Alismataceae; genus Alisma; species Alisma plantago-aquatica. The sequence goes on from OY856412.1 coordinate 1,225,136,117, forward strand.
TCCAGTTGGATCTACATCTCCCCTCAAGACCATTGAAATCTTGCCTCACCAATGATGGAACAAAGTGCAACAAGTGTCCTTCATATACATTATGTGCAGAATCCACTTATTGCCTAATAAAGGTACATGTGGGCCATTGGATCTTCCTGGGAGTCCCTACCTAGTCACTTCTACGTCTTATGACCTCTCCACTATTCAGGAAGGAAAAGTAGGGACACAACTGAAGAAGTGTCTAATATGTATTGAACATCCCAAGGAAAACAAAGAAAATGTCAGATACGGCTAGGATGTATCCAATATGTATCCAGGATTGTCCAAGAAGTGTTTTTCTCCAATACATGTCTCGTACAGGTACTGTTTTGAAGTATCAATTAACATGGGGCTACTGGTAGGTGTTACTATCTCGGCGCTTCTCTCTAGGTTTTTGTCTCAGTTGGTTCACTCTAATACTGTGTGCAGAAAAATAATAAATTCAATTTCTGTCTAGTGGGCAACCCTATATATAAGGAGGAATCACATGACTAAGTAAAAAGTAGAAACTAGAATACACAAAAAAGCAAAAAGTGTGCTCGACTTAACTAGGATATAAAGAAAGCTGAATCCTGCTCTAACTGATTTTGAACCTCATTATCAATACTCTTAAAATATGTAATACAAAAATACTATTTCAAGTTGTATGATTAAGTCCAAGTATTTGTGTGTATGTACATGCACACAATTAAAAGAAGAGGTTGGCCTAAATTAACTTGGGAAGAGCTTGAAAGGAGAGATTTTGAATTTTTACATCTTGGTGCAAATATATATCACAACGAAGCTGATTGGAAAAGAAAGATCCATGTAGCTGACCTTAACGTGATTGGGATTGAGGCTTAGATGGTGGCGATGATGCTTATATATATATATATATATATATATTGTTGTGAAAACCGAGGTTGATACTCAAAGTGGGCTACATCCACTGGCGGCGGCAGTTTCTTCACTAAATCAGATTATAGTTGCAAGACATTTCACCTACAGAAACAGAAAGGCGATAGATAACTCCTTCAGAAAATACTAACCGTGGAGGCCTTACAAATAGGCCCCTAAAAACAGACTCCCCGTCATGCGCTAGCAGTCCGAGGTCAAACACTGTCCTGGGGATTAAAAAAAAGGATTCAAAGCGTATCTAACGTGTGCTCGCGCTCAAAAACGCACTATGTGTTTGTGTGTGTGTGTGTGTGTATGATTTCAACCATATAGATGAAGCCTTGTAAAGGTGAGTGGTCACTGTCAGACCAGTTTTGCTTCTATAGTATTCTCAAATTGGAATTACATCTGGAGGCAATATACAAACAAGTGCAAACACCCTTTTAAAATTTGAAATTATTATTAATTTGATACCACTTGGTAGTTTCCTTATTTTTTTTAAAATGATGTAATACCTCGTGTGGACATTTATGTTCACTGCAACTTAGTTCCAGTGCTTTTGTTTAATTAGATTTTTCAGCAGCATATTATTTGGTATTCATTGATTGCAGTTAGGTCAAAGACCAGGAAACGGGGAATATAATGTTTCTGCAGAGAAGGGCCAGTATTTGCATAGTCAAAGTATTTATCGTGGTCGAGACTCATGGACGGCAGACCACATGCAATCATCTAAAGTTCCTGCTCAGTCAAGTGGGCTACCTACGGTTTGTCACAGGCGGCCACCTTCTAATTACCCTACTGGTAGTGATGCTTTAATGCAGCGGCCAGTGAATTCTCAGTCTGATTCTGTGGATACAGCAAGTTTGCCTTCTCTTCCACCAGCAAGTGCCAATAATCATGTGCTACGGCAGACATATATTCCATCTAGTCACTCTATGCATCCTTTCAAAGCAGAACTGCCATCCCAATCTTCCTCCATACCTCTCAAACCCTTTCAGTATGCAGGTCATTCAAACTCTGTTGGTTCTGGGAAGTCGATGCTAAGACATGGAACCAGCTTGTCTCCGTCTACATTCTCGAATGACACTTACAGGGAACCTTCGGAGCCAAGAGTGCTTATGGCAGCATCTGGGGAATGTTCAGTTCTGCATCCTCTAGCACCAGAATGCCATAGCTCAGTTCCCCAGTCGCATTTCTTGCCTAGAGAGTCCTGTGGAAATAAAGAACCACCTGCAAGAACTTATGATGCTGTTCTGCCACCAGGCCATCTCGCAGAACATGTTCAGATTAGCTCTTCTACCTCACAGTTTCTGAGTTCACCATCCTGCGATTTACATCCCTCATCTGTTATAATGGGAAGAAAATCTGGTAATCCTGATCTTCAATATGGTGGGGCATTACCTTCTTTACCTCCTAGGATGCATACAAATGCTCAAATGCAAAGTGCTGCTCATAATACTGGTACTATGATCACTAATTCGGCAGGGAATGGACATATAGGTTTGATTAGTTCTCTGATATCAAAAGGCTTAATATCGTTGCCTTCAGTGGCAGCTCCTAAGGTAATCTGGACAAGTTATCTATAAATGTATGGTGTGGATTGGTTATTATTCCCTGTTGATTATCTTAACAGTTATGGGTTTCAGTATTTATTCTACTTTTCTAGTGACGAAAAATTATGTGCTTATTCATTCCCATGCATCTGTCCTCTTTTGCCATTTCGTTACTGACCATTGATAGGGAAAGATGAGGATTGTGTGGATGACATCAGTGTAGGTTAAGGAGGATGGGCTTTAAAGGGGGAAGAAAGTGAGGAAGATGATCATGAAGAGGATACCTCAAAGGAGGAAGCCAGTCAGCAAGGCATGGTGGCCTTTTATAGGGGCTGCGGGTTGGGGGGGGGATGAACTCAGAAGAAGGCTGGAAGGAGGGAGAAACTCACATTTTTATGTATATGTTAGCTTGCATAATAATATAAACGTGTTTTGAAAAATACAAAATACTCCACATCATTGCTCTCACCACCAAAAAGCATATATTTCCCTCATCGGATCTCACTAGCGGGTTCTTTTTGTCCCCTTAGTAGTAGTCTAGTCCCATGCAAACTCATCAAGGGACATGGTCATCCTCATTGGGGACCCTCAGTAGTCATCTCCTTCAAGGCCGTCCCCTTTGCTAAGGTAAAGTAACAGCAATAAATGAGCAAGAATAGTTATGGGTAAACATTTAGAAAAAGGTGAAATTGTTGAAGACAAGGAGAGTACATTGTCAAAGGGAAGAAAGTTTTCCCTCACATGTAAATTTCCTCTTGGATATGCAAGAAAATAATTCTTCTTGATCTGCAACTCTAATTTTTAAATCTTTTAAACTTCATTCTTAATCTGTTATTTAGGTACCATTTTTGTAAATTTTGGGTTAACATATAGTTTTGCAGGATTTCGTCAGTTTGGAGTTCAATCATGAGCATCTGAAGGCCCGAAATCAATCCGTTGTAGATAATTTGTATGATAATATTCCTAGACAATGCAGAACTTGTGGCCTACGTTTTAGATGCCAAGAAAAGCATAGTACACACATGGATTGGCACGTTACTAAGAACCGCGTGCTAAAGAACTGTAAACAAAAACCTTCCCGAAAATGGTTTGTGAGTGCCAAAGAATGGCTCTCTGGTGCTGAGACATTAGGCATAGACCCTGCCCCTGGGTTTCTAACAGCTGAAACCATCACCGAAAGAAGGGAGGATAACGAAATGGCGGTTCCTGCTGATGTGAATCAGAAATTCTGTGCATTATGTGGTGAAGCATTTGAAGATTTCTTCAGTGACGAGGCTGATGAGTGGATGTACAAAGAAGCTGTTTACTTAAACTCTCAAGAAAGGCGTGTACATGAATATGGCAGATCCCTGTTAGGTCCCATAGTACATGCTAAGTGTCGTCCTATCTCTAGCAACAAGTAGAATGCAGCTTCAGGAATGATTTTGATGTACCCTGTATAATGTTCGTATTTTATTCATATAAAATGTAATAGCTTTATAGTGGGTTCTTCACTGAAGCTTATTTGATGACCATAATCATGAGAACTATTGACCTTGGTGCCTCGATTGGCAACATCGGAAAACAGCGTCAGGACATGAGTCACGATGACGCAAACAACAAGGTTGAATATTCTTTCGAACATGGCAAATAAATGAATGCACAAACATGCTTCTTTTTAAGTAAAATCATCTATGCAATATTGATGTGCTTTCAAAAGTTAGCTTTACAGTTGTAGTGGCAGTCGGCACTTGGCATCTATGTATTCTATTATGTATTAGAAAATATGTTTTTACGTCACAGTGTATTAGCTGCAGGGTGCGACATAGCATTAACCTCTGGAATTAAAATTAGGACCTATACAAATGAAAAATGAAAGCATTGGTATCTAATACTATGTGCTGTAGGCACTGGTGCTAAAGTTAATTAACATGATAAGTTTTCAATGGATTACAGTCAAGTTTTCTCCACAAATGAGTTTGGTACCTAAATAAAAAATTTCAATGGATTACCGTCAAGTTTTCTTGACAAATGAGTTTTAAGCGTTATTTAGACGTACTTTACATACTTCTACTTATTTAATGTATTTATGTTAATACTAGATATCTGGTATATAAACTTCTATTTTCTTATGACTCGTTCTCGATCTAGGGCTATGCAGGGATAGCCACTGATCTGCGTTGGTTTAAGTAGGACTTGTTTTATTTAATTCAGTTTGGCTGCTTAGTGTAAAGTCGATTCAGTTGTTTGAAAAGCTGGTACAAATAGCTGTTGGATAAGTTTATTTTTGCCGTTATTTGAAACTCATATTAGTTAAATAACGTAAAAGCGGTCCATCCACATTCCTGACCTCATATTCTAAATTTACTATTCTACTCTTCTAAACGGGACCATTCGTCTCCGTCCGGTTAGTTTACGCATGTAGCTTGGACTCTTGTTCAATTACTCGTCTAAATGTTATCGTCTCCGTGCCATAAGTCCACGCATACCATGGACTGTAACATAGTATTTTTGGTTCAGCAAGACTTAGTTGCAATTGCCCTCGAAATATTACTCAGCAACGTACATGCCCTTTGTTCATCATCCGTTCAGATTCCAATTGAAAGCAGTGCTAAAGGCCGTTGTCTCGTTTTCTATGCTTTCGGCTGTCATGGGCACAATGCATAAAAGAAGTGATTTCTTGCTTTGCATAGATCACCGGCACGTTGGGAGAGCCTTGATTTATGTGTCTGTCCTGGAAATATCTTTTCGACTCCATGAGACTAATACCAATACATCGCCAATAGAGGCTATCAGAGATGGCAATGACGCCACACTGTCTTTTCAATCTTCCAGTCGATCTTTTGAACTTAGCTGCTGATGCATGGTAAGATCGGATGTCCAACAACACGAGGTTGTTCATATTATCCTTGACTTCATGTAGACTTTTCCATGCAGTTAGATCAAAAATCAACAATTACTCGCTCCCCCATCATCTTCTCCAAGGCTGCCTGTGTTCTAGATATTCCGCAGACGAGGCCATAGATATATTTTACATTATGCAAGTGCCAACCAGTCAGTAGCATGTTTTCTTGTGGAGAGAGCTTGGTTGCAAGAGGGGTATATAGCTACGCGTCAGCGCATCTCATTACCCACGAATTATCATCGGCACTTGATAATATAAACTTAGTTGTTGGTGCCTCGTTTCATTTCTCAACATTAATTATTGGCACTTACAGTAACAGAGGAAGACAATTGGAGCAACAACATATCATCACACTCATGACCAATGGTATATATATAGCCTATCACATGTACAGGTTCGCTCCTTTCCCATCTTTTGTTGATTGCAACGGCACAAAACCTCATGCCAAGAAGCTTACAACACAACCAACTAATGAATTGTGCTCCTGTCATGTACATGTTTGGACAGTCCGAAGATGTACTTGTAGATCCAATTCATCATTGGTGGAATATGCTATAATTTCTAAATGTATGCATGGTCTTCTCTCATACATGTGAGCTACTGCTATGAACTGAGAACATAGGCGTTAATGGTACAGTGAAAAGCAGCTTCGATTGAGTGTTCAAGGTATTTTCATTTTCATATAATCATCCAATTATGTCACTGGAATCTGGGTGCTATGTGCTAATTCCTAAAGGATGGCGTCTCCTCTTCTGCTATTAAGGTAAACAATTTTAACTTTATGTTTCTTTCTTTCTATCCAGATGGAGTCCCTTCTTTGACCGCACCAATTAACTATTGAAAAAATATGTAGCACTATTTATTTCTTCTTTTCTTTATTGTCCGAACTAAAATAAAAACATTGATATAGTTGTTAAGACCAATACAATGCTTCATGTTTCTACTGCTTGCACTATACTAACTGGTTATTTTATTTGTTTTTTCTTTAGCTTTTGATTCCGCTTCTCTTAGGATATTTTTTTTTTGTAGTAGGAAAAATCTATAAAACTGTAGCTTACAAATTTGATTATCATTATGTTATAGGTCCTTAGGCTGTATCTCCACGGGACAGAATCTAGATTTAAATTAGATGTGTGTATATGTTATATTAATAAATGCAATGATATGACTGTTCTATGTATTTGGGTCTATTAGTCCATTTTCAATCTCCCATTCGGAATACTACTCATAAATTATGATATGGATATCTCAGCTAGATTATTACCAGAAGAACACCAAAATCAGTTTCAGTTCCTAGCTGATTTTTTATTTGGATCCTGACAACATCTTTTCCATTGGCAAGACCAATGCAGTCCAGATTTCAAATTGTGATGTGCTTTTGGTTTCAACATCTACACCACACTCAAGCAATTGTTAGTGTCATAATGTCTAGGTATTTAAAGTTCGATTTTCTTTCATCTTACCTCCCTTAGTAACCTTTCTAAATTATATTAAGTTTCTGTGTATATGAATGTATGTGAACAAACAAGTAGTTACATGTACGAAAACATTAGGGCTTAGACATCTAGCTGTTGCAAGCCCCTCCTTAATCTTGATTTAGCCTCAATGAACTTTCCATAGTTATTTGATACTTTATCATTTATACCCATACTTCCATGCTCCCTCTTCGACCTTCTCTTCTTCAACGAGCCATTTTGTCGGGATGAATGGGCCAACGATGTAGGGTTCACATGACCTCATCCAAACTCCTTCATCACTCTCACATGCACATGAATGAATGCATAAGCATTTTGGTAGTGGGTAATTCTAGCAAGGGTATATAGATAAATAGTGAGAGGTGTTATGCATCTATGAAATCATTTAATAGATTATTAAATTTAAAGAATTCTACAAAAGATGCAGAAGTAGAATGGTTTGCCCAATGTGAATACTAAACTATAACATGTTTTTTGTACTTCACTAGGAGAAATAAAATTCAAAGTTGTCATGTAAGGTAGAAAACTCAAATGTATTAGAGAAAATCATATATGAGGAGGCATCGATTCCTATCTAGATCCAATATATATCCCTTTATGGATAAAAAATATTTACCTACACATCCACTCTCTTTGGAATGAATTCAACTCTAGAATTCTTAAATATGTTATGAAAGATCATTCCATAGGAGCCCAGTTGAATACTTGATGAACTAGAACCTACTGCTATCACCCTTATATGAAGTTGAGAAAAACTTGAATTGTAGAGCTTCCTTGAGATTCCTGATATACACATTTGTGTACAAATATGAACACTATGTGATGATATTAATTTATATATTTTTGGGATCAATGTATAAATAGCCCATAAAATCCAGTTATACAACAACAAAATGTGGGTTATTCAAGGCATTAATCAATCCTAACCATTATTAAGATAAACACATTTTACTTATTAAGACACAAGGTTAACAATAATGTCTTTTGTGATGCATTAACATGTAAATTTGATTTTTTTTGTCAATTATAGATTATTTGTATGCTTGAATGGTATATGCATGAAGATAAATACTTGAAGCAAGTGTATTATGGGAAATATTTTTCCATTAATTGTTACAAAGCATTGCAAGTGAAATAAAGCATTGTACGATATATCATACCAATTTGTATGCTTTAATGGTATATCACTTTATTTTTTGGTGACCGAGAGAACCCACCCCGGGCGAGCCCGACATGGTAAACTCTCGAGGTATGAGAGGGTGTGGTCCGGTCACCCCCCCTCCCGCGCCTAATCAGTGTGGATTGCCGTTCGCAAAGTGCCTTCGGTGAGCTTCGAACCCGGGTCCTTCATTGGGACTTACCGAGCTCTTACCACCCGGGCTACTATGGCCGGACTTTAATGGTATATCTCATAATGCTTTCTTTGAATTATAATGTTTTGTCACAATCAATGAAAAAGATGTTGCATAATACTCATGCTTCAGATATTTATTTTCACATATAGACTAAAAAATCATTTTGTTTGATGTAAATAAATAACAATTTTGGAATTTCAACGGGGAAAAATCTCATGAGGATCCAAAAGCTAAGGAGATAACAATTCAAGTAAGCTACAATAACAACAAACTCACAAATACACATGATGGTAGTGATAATTATCTAGGTGAGTTGGTAACAATAGTTCGAAACAAATGTAATGCTATGAAAATTTTAATGAATATTTCTATAAAAAGGTTTCACAACATACATGTGATTTTCTGATAAGATTTGGTATTCCACTTCAGGTTGTGCCCAACGAAATAATATTAATGGAAACCTTTGGATTTGACAACTATATTGTACGTTCTTGACACTAGAGTTGTTCCTTTTATACAATTTCGGAATTCTTTGTAAAAAAATTATGTTTGATGGATAGGTAGATAATTGTCACCGTAATCCTAAAGAATTGTTGATGCTAAGGCTCTCAATACTTCTTCTAATAAGTAGTATAAAAATAAAAATCAAATAAGATCACAGGTATATAGATTTATGGAGGAATTATGCAACAATAGTTAGAATCTTATAAGGGATTTCGTATAAAACAAAATCACACTATAGAAACATCTTAGTTCTTATTTAAGCTTTTTTTATATATAGACATTTTAGATTTGTGTATGTCCCACTAAAAACCCATGAATGCATGGAAGAATAAGGTAAAATGGGAGTCAATAATATAACATTAGTATATATTATTTAAGAGAACAATGACTATGAATCCCAACTAGCATCTTCCAACATCATATCTAGCTTATACATACATGCAACTTTGATCATGTGTTACTAACATCATCATCTTCTATTACACGCCAATAACTATTTTATATTGACTTGCTACAATAATTGGCATAAGAATTCATAATGTAGAAAGAAAAGTTTAGAGGAGATTGTTGTGCAAATTGAAATTCACAAACGACATTTACTTATGAAGCATAGACGATGATTCACTTTTGTTGACATTCTTAAAATAAAAATTCAACACATCACATGGCTTACAAAATGAATTTCTTACATACATATTTAAATAAAAAAGTATCTTCAACCACATTATATCAAATTAATCTTTTCACATATAGAGAACTTTTTTACACACATTACAATCTAATGTTATATCTAATAATACTATCCATAGAATGTTGGGTCGATGTATACACATAGTGATATTCAATGATGTGATTGATATTCAAATGTACCTTGGAACATCACTCACTCTTTAAGTATGAAATATTTTTAATAAGGAAGCACAAGTGACATTCAATTGTGATTAAGATTAATTTCATTATTTTGCTATTATAACATCATCATGATATAAAAAACATTAGGTTGTTAAACTGGGACTCTTGTGAATCATAAAACTATCATTCAAAACATTTCAATATTATGGAATTTTATATTCCAAATTTGGTATGTGACTACCTATCTATAGGTAAGAGTTTTCCACTATGCTTTATATCATGTTATAGAAATACAACAAACATGTATATGCATCTTAGCTAAATATTTAATATTTATTGTAATGCAGGGCATGGAAAGTGATAAATAATAAATTTTTATGTTGATATATAAAATATATATGACTTGAAACTCTATTTTATGTTTGAATCATTAATTATTATATATGTAATAATTGAAATAACCTCTTCAAAAGAATGCTTTTTTCTTCATGCTGATACTCATTATGTGGAGTTGTGTGGTGGAATATAATGCCAATGAGAGAGATAATTACAACAACATTATACTTGAGCAACGCCAGTGACAAATTTAAAACAAACAAACAATATCTCAATGTATAATTGATTATGTACACTTTTTTTAGAAATAAAAACCAGTGGTACACTTGTTGCAGTTGATTCCTAATAAGAAATCAAAACCATTTTATAAAAAAAATGACATATTTTCTTCTCCTTGTATAACACTTCTAATGACTTCATCTACATATTCAAAATTATAACTATTATATAAGTAGGTTCTCGATAGTGGTGATGTTTTGAAGATGTGACACGAGTTTCCATTATTAGAGTCCCCCAGTTTTAACATTGTGAGAAAATTATTCCCCATAGTTGACTTTGATTTTGATAAGCTAGCATGTAGTCCTCATACACCATTTTTGGTAAAACCTATAGATGTATATGTTATAATATGCGTAAATCAAATCGTGCATCTTGCACAATAATGTGTCCAACTCCTATAGGACCGTTGGATTTCTTATAAGCCAACACCTTTAGGGTTAGTATTCTTTTGTAAACAAAATCCTCACAAGAATATATAAATCTCTAAAAATACAAAAATTATTCAAGTAACATTATCACAAATATGGAATCACTTTCAGCATATGCAATTATTCTACAATACATTCTTTATTATTATGCCAACTATAATTTAGAATGTATACATATCCCAGGATCATTTGAAATAAAATACTCGTATATATATTTCACGTGCAAAGCACCTGCATAAACTAATATATTTAGATATGAATATAAATATGTACTATTTAATATATACATACATGTATGCATCTATACCCACCCACCCGCAAATACCCCTCCTCACACCCATATTTACATCCATATATGGACAAAATCCAAATGAGCGAGTGAGAGTAATTTATATGAGCGCCGAGTTTGGGCGTGTTCCCTGAATTCAACCATATGGTTGCTGATAGCGTCATTCTCTTTACCTTAACGTAAAAAATGTCCTGATTAGACACGTTTGCTTTTGCATCAAACAATTCACATATTTTGCATCTAGTGGTCATTGAAACTCAAAGAAAAGAAATCTGCCATTGCCGTGGACAAACCATATAATTGTTGCAAAAGAAAATTTATAGGTAGCTATATACAATGATAAACTTTTAATCTATATAGTTGAATCATAAAAAATGGATGAACACAGAGAAAGTCAAAGAACTCTTATGCTTTCACCACCGTAAGGCTCTCTCTAGATCATTCCACTATGTGTGTGTTTATGTGTTTATATACACATGTATATACATATATAGATAAATACATTTACAATTTTGTACGTACATAGTATAAAGGGTATGAATATATATATATAAAATAAATACACAAACATGCACACACATATTTATACATTATATTTTTTGATGCCGAGAAACCCCTTCTATGAAGAGGCATACTGAACCCACCTCAGTAGAATAAATTTTAGAACCAAACACGTGGTGGCAAGTCACCCCCGTGCAATGAACAATACCGTGAGCTTTCGTCGCAACGCTAGCCTTTGGCTTGTGTGTCTGCAAGAGATATTATCTATGAAATCCATCCTGAGTTTGAAACCAGGACCTCCCTGTCCTAACAGACAGTAACTAAATAAAACATTAATATTGTAAAGTTGAAAGGCAACGGCTTAGTGATTCTGAATTAGTTACAAAGTTATGTTATTATGGATCAATGAGAGATTGTTTGATACAACTCTAGTCCATCATCTTATTTCAATATCTCAATATACTCATCACGCAACTTGCATATACTGATTGCATCCTCGTCCTCCCATACATCTCGTAGGTTCACTGTTTGAAGTTAGATCTATTTCTATTCATCATCCAAGAACTTGTACTTTCCTGTGCGTATGCCATAGTCGGTGCAAGGTTGATGGTCAGTAATACATGTTTTGATTATATAAAAGGAAGATCATTCATATGTATTCATCACATGTATGTTCCTTGCAAGTATATCTAACCAGCTTTGCATGTGTAGAACGGATGACCTACTCTCTGACATAAAATCCCAAATGCAAAGTCATCAAAATCATTATTGTTAATCCTTAAGTCATTTGTTTTACCAGCAGGTGCATGGATGACCATGGAGGTTTGACACAGATTTGCAATTGAACAAATTATAATGAACTAAATTATATCAAGCAGAATGATCACCTCACTGCAAACTTATCTTTATTATACAATTCATGAAACTTGTTATGCTACAAACTTACAAACCAATAAAAAGGCTTCTTACTTGCAGGAACGTTAACGTACATTAGCATTGAACATAACTAACATGATGTCAAATATACAAGAGCCGTTGTTCCGACCCTCAATTGTCCCCACTTGATATGTCAATATCACTACCAATACCGACAACGGCAGACCTAGAAATTTTATTTGGGTGAGACCAAAATTATAATAGTAAAAAATGTCCATATTTCACCATAAACATTTCTTATTAGGTAACATCTTACTTGGGAATAAATGCGACAAACAAATTATTTGTGAATGGTGACACTACCTCTAGGTGAAAGGCTTCACCAACATTGAATATCATATCAGTAACAAAATTTACCTTCAATAGTTGTTTAGTACACGTGGTTAGTTATTGAAAATAATTGTATAATGCTCAAATAGTCGTCTATATGACAGTCTCCGTTACCGTGGTTGCTAACAACCTAACTCTTACTTGCATCACCCACAAGACATTAAAAGTATATAGTACAAGAGGTGTTGATAAAGGCAAAATTAAAACAATAACATGCTAAAATTGCAACAAAATAATTACTTAGTTTTGTATGTATATGATTTTTTGAATTAAGATATGAATAATTGTATGATTTTTGCAAAATAGTTTTATATGTGTTTGTAAGCGTAAACTTCTAATGGAAGGTCGACATGCTTGTTGTGGATTTCCTGGGTTCAATTGCGTGATGACAATACGGAAAGGACTAGCTAAGTTGCCTCGAAATCTCATGTCACGACTAGTTGTTCCAATTTGTGTCCCCAAAACGTCCCAACCATTCATATCCTCAGAAACCCACCCCTAAAACAATTAATGAATTGTGTGTATGACAAAAGTTAAAAGGGACATGTATGTGACAATAACTCACAATATTATATTTAAACCTGGTCAAGTGGAGTTCAGATTTGCTACACTTGGTTGGAAAAGGAATACGTTACACATTTCTTTATATTTGTACATGTGTCGATGCAATTAAAATGGTTAATTTGTATTAAACCACATTAACACGTGACTTTAATCTGGTAGGGGTGTAGGCTACTCCGTGTTCACATATGACTAGTAAATCTTGAGGTGGCTAAGTATGACATTCAAGGTAGTTGAACTAGCTTGACAAAAAATGTGTGCCAAACAATTTATGATTAATAATATGTTGTTGTCTACTATTGAGTACCAGAGAGATGAGGGAACATGGAAAAAGAAGACGAACATCTTTAGTGAGAGAAACCTCTACTTATCTGTAGAAACACCTTTATGAGAGAAATCTCTCATATTTTTTGTGCTGCATCACCTCTGGCTTAAACCTAGCACTGCAACACCCTCGCTAGAGATATTTTTTCCACCCTCTCTGTGCCATCATCCTCTCCGGCAACCCATGTGTGCTACATCCCATCCAAAGGGCTCACCTCCATGTCACCCTTGCCGACTGTTTTATACCTGAACTGGCTGAAGTAACTCAGTGCTACAAGCTTACAACTACATCATAAGAATGCTTTTCACACTGCATTAATAACTAGTCAGAGAAAAAAAAACTCTCCCTATTGATATCATCAAGATTCTTCCCTCACTACACAAAACATCCACATCATTCCAAGAGCTTTAGTTGGGAGAAACACCATCTCTACATATACATTAATACCATCTACTGAATGTAGGTCAACTATCTTCCGAGACATTTGCTTTATAGTTGGTAGAATATCAGTCACATACTAGTTTCTCAGAGTATTGAGCCACCCTACACTGTCCTATTACATTGCACACACCACCGACTTTGTAACCATCTAAGGCATAACTTCCTATTGGGTTTTATGGAGAAAACATGCGCGGCGGAAGTAATAAAATCCACGCAACCCGAAACAGGATCTCGTCGACAACAACGTATTTGGAAGGAGTGTTTGTGGGATATACCTTATCGCGGAGCAAGTCCGACAATGTCCCGCTGCACGACGGTGCAACGCTGCTGACCTACACGAACGGAACTTCTCTCCCATTCGCTGTCGCAGGAAGATCCGACGGCGCTCCTGTGCGATGATGTGCGCCTCTCGTAACGTGCACGGATGGTCGTCGTGTCCACCGAATGCAGGCGTCTCAGCGTCTGCGTCTCTACTTCATCCACGTAGATGGACTGGAACTCCACGTCGCGCTTCCTAAGCCGGCGGGAAGGAGTTGTGTCTGTGCGGCGGCGTGCTAGAGGCGCGTTGCTCTCCTAAGGATGGTGACGGCTAGGGTTTACGTGCGTGAGCATAAACTAAAAGCATCTCTCAATATCTTATATAGATATCAGCCGTCAATCCTCCTTTAAATAGGATACGAAGGGAAGTAGGGTTTCCTAAGCCCATCGGTAAATAGAAATGTTGTGTTAATTAAAACGCTCATGGATTAATTAGAATATTCTGGAATTCATTAATTAACCAAATAATCACATTAATTGATTAATTAATATCTGACTCCATGCAATCGCTTGGGATGGCTCTATGTGCATATATATACCAACAGACTCCCACTTGCACTTAGAGCCAGTCACTCCAATATTATTCTAATCCATTACATAAACATTTTAGTAATCAATGTGATTCATAGCAATTCTAATCAAATCCACAATTATACTCCTATTCCAACACATCCTATGCGTGTGACCCGGTAGGCTCCAAATTACGTTGGCAGTGATATCCATAATCATATTATGATTTCACAAGCAATGATTGGTATCTAGCAAGACTTCATTGCCACCCAAGTAATTGGAGAAGTTGGAGAACAATTTGACCTATCATTCATGACTGGTGTTACAGTGATTGTATAGTTATTTTGTCGCTGATATCTGGATTGAACTCGAGTCATGGAATTGTTATCCTTTTCAACGTTCAATCCATGTTCCTTGAACTAGAGCAGACTGTCTGAGATATATGTAAGCTCAATATCACATATTGACTCGCACCAACATGGCCATGCATTTCTCAGTCTCGCTTATCAAGTGGCCGGAATATCAAACTCCCGTAGGAAGGACAAATTCCATCTACATCACTCACAGTCATCCCCATGTGTCACAATGCACCCAAGCACCATCTTTATGGAAATCCTTATTCAGGACCACGGTGGATGATGTCAAAGTACACCGAATGACATGTGATAAGTGTAGTGACTTCAAGTCTAAGAACCACAATCACCACCATCATTATGAGATGTGACTCTAACTACCAATCATGGTATCCATGTCTCACTCTCAAGGTGGGTCTATCCGATACACTGTTCTCTAACAAGTATCTATGTATTTGGTTTGATATCTTCATATCATGGATAATGAGATTCTTCCATCAACCAACATACATTCTAATCTTATGTGTTATTGATGTCTATGGATATTTGCACAATAACAACCGATTAGGGACAAAACAAGAATACATACTCTTAGCATACATATGATCTCACTGTTCAGGTCATCAACCCGAAGACATATGTCATTGAGTATATTATTCTATAGACATCTATAAGTTTTATGGTCATCTCACAATATAAAACACAAACATATAGATTGGAAACTTGCCTTTATTGATATGATCAATGTAGTATTACAAATCGTTTACATAGTATCCCATTACAATCATCGAATGATAGTATCTATGGGCATACATACCAATAGATTCCCACTTGTACTTATACCCAATCACTCATGAATCTCAATCTAAGTGATCGAACATGTCTGTCATGTTTCTACTGTGAAAGTGCTTTTGTGAGCGGGTCAGCCACATTGCTTTCTGTAGGTACTCTGCAAATATTCACATCTCCTCGTTGTACGATCTCTCGTATGAGATGGAACCGCCGTAGAATATGTTTGGAACGTTGGTGCGATCTTGGTTCTTTAGCCTGTGCAATTGCTCCATTGTTGTCGCAAAACAACTCAATTGCATCACCAGCGCTTGGAACCACTCCAAGTTCAGAAATGAACTTCTTGATCCACACAACTTCCTTCGCAGCATTAGATGCGACAATATATTCGACCTATGTTGTAGAATCCGCAACCGTCTCTTGCTTGGAACTCTTCCAGCTCACAACTCCATTGTTCAGGCAAAACACAAATCCAGATTGTGATCTGTAGTCATCTTTGTCAGTTTGGAAGCTAGCATCAGTGTAACCCTTTACCACGAGCTCTTCCTCACCGCAGTATACCAAGAATTGATCCTTAGTCCTTCTCAAGTACTTTAGGATGTTCTTTACGGCTGTCTAGTGACATTCACCTGGATCTGACTGATACCGGCTCGTCATGCTCAAAGCATACGACACATCAGGACGAGTACATAACATTACGTACATGATAGATCCAATTGTTGATGCATATGGAATCTTACTCATGCGTGCCCGTTCATCACATGAACTAGGACACTGAGCTTTAGAGATTGTAACCCCATGGGACATGGACAAGTTACCTCTCTTAGAACCCTCCATGCTAAACCTCTTTAGCACCTTGTCAATGTATGTTCTCTGGCTTAGGCCTAGAAGCCTTCTAGATCTATCTCTATAGATCTTGATCCCTAGTATATAGGATGCTTCGCCTAAATCCTTCATAGAGAAAGTCTTCCCTAGCCAACCTTTTACTGTCTGAAGAGTAGGGATGTCATTTCCCATCAATAGTATGTCATCCACGTACAATATGAGAAATACAATTGTGCTCCCACTAACCCTTTTGTAAACACAAGGTTCATCTTCATTTTGACTAAAGCCAAACTTTTTGACTACTTCATCAAAACGTAGATTCTAGCTCCGAGATGCTTGTTTCAATCCATAGATTGACCTTTGTAGCTTACAGACTTTATTGGCTTCCTTTAGATTGATAAAACCCTTAGGTTGTGTCATGTACACATCCTCGAGTAAATTCCCATTAAGGAATTGTGTTTTAACATCCATCTGCCAAATCTCATACTCATGATAAGCTGCAATGGCAAGCATGATCCTGATGGATTTAACCATGGTAACTGGTGAGAAGGTCTCGTCATAATCAACACCTTGAATTTGATGGAATCCTTTTGCAACCAATCTACCTTTATAGGTTTGAACATTTCCATCCATGTCAGTCTTCTTCTTGAAGACCCACTTGCACCCTATGGGTTTTACCCCTTCAGGTGGATCCACCAAGGTCCATACCTTGTTGGTGTACATGGATTCCATCTCAGATCTCATGGCTTCGAGCCATTTCTCAGATTCTGGTCCCTTAGTAGCTTCTAGATAGGAAGTTGGCTCATCTACTATGCCCAATTCGTCACTGTCTTGAGTCACAAGAAATCCAAATCTCTCAGGCTCAAGTCGTGTCCTACTAGACCTACGAGGTTCATGTGTTACATTTGGAACTTGAAATTCCACAACAACTTGTGAGTCTTCATGTTCCTTATGTACCTCCTCAGTTTCTGTACTTTCTTGTTGGTCTCGAACTTCTTCGAGCTCTACATTCCTCCCACTAATTCCTTTGGAAATAAATTCCTTTTCAAGAAATGCAGCAGTCCTAGCAACAAACACTTTGTTGTCAGTTGGTGTGTAGAAGTAGTATCCCCGAGTTTCCTTGGGGTATCCAACAAAATAGCATTTTTCCGATTTGGGTCCAAGATTTTCAGGAAATTGTTTCCTAACATAATCTTCACATCCCCAAATCTTTAACATAGACAAATTGGGACGATTCCCATTCCATATCTCATATGGTGTCTTTTGAACCGATTTGGAAGGTACACGGCTAAGTGTGAACGCTGCAGTTTCAAGAGAATATCCCCAGAACGATATTGGAAGTTCGTCTGAACTCATCATTGATCGTACCATGTCTAATAATGTACAATTCCTTCTTTCTGACATACCATTAAGTTGTGGTGTACCAGGTGGAGTCCATTGTAATACAATACCACGGTCTCTCAGAAGGTCCTCAAACTCTTGGCTTAAGTATTCGCCACCTTGATCTAAACAGAGTGCTTTAATACTCTTACCAAGTTGCTTCTCTACTTCATTCATGAAAGTCTTGAACATTTCAAGAGTTTCTGACTTGTGTTTCATAAGATATACATAGCCATACCTACTGAGGTCATCAGTGAAGGTAATGAAGTATTGATAGCCTCCTCTAGCATTTGATCTAAAAGGTCCACATACATCAGTATGTATGAGACCTAGCAGATCACTGGCTCTCTCACTGTGTCCAGTGAAAGGAGTCTTGGTCATCTTCCCTAATAAACATGCCTCACATGTCTCTAATGATTCAAAATCAAAAGAGTATAGATAACCATCCTTATGGAGTCTAGATATGCGCTTCTCGTTTATGTGCCCAAGACGACAATGCCATAAGAATGTTTTGTTTGAGTTGTCAAGTTTTAACCTTTTAGTATTTACGTTGTATATGCTAGTCTCAAGTTCTAACAAGTAGATACCATAAGACATAGGGGCATTGCCATAAAAGATCTCATCTTTAGATATAGAAATAATTCCATTCTTAATGTGAAATTCAAATCCACTATTGTCCATACAAGATACAGAAATAATATTTCTATTAATGGCAGGTACATAATAGCAATTCTCTAATTCTATTACAAGGCTCGTAGGCAAAGATAAACTAATAACTCCAATTGCGGTGGTAGTAACTCTTTCTCCATTAGCAACCCGCAACTCGACTTGGCCCTTTCGTAAAGGCTTACTTCTTATCAGATCCTGCATATTAGAACATATGTGAGATCCACATCCGGTATGCAGTACCCATGATGAAGAAGTATTTAAGTTTATCTCAATAACGTATATACCTGAAGTGGAGATCTCTATCCCCTGCTTCTTCTTCCTCAGTTCCTCCAGGTAGAGAGGACAATTTCTTTTCCAATGTCCAGCCTGGTGACAATGGTGACAACTGCCTTCTTTGGAGATCCCACCTTTAGCTTTGAGTGTGGATGACTTTAGCTTCTGCCCGACTTTAGAACCTTTCTTAGCCTTGCCTTTGCCTTTTGACTTTCCCTTTGTCTTGCTGATCATCATCACAGACTTGGGCTTGTCTTTCTTCATCTGTGCTTCAGCTGTCCTCAACATGCCCAACAATTCTAACAACGACTTGTCAAAATTGTTCATGTTGTAGTTCATGACAAAATGACTATATGATTCAGGCAACGATTGTAGAATCACATCAGTGGCCAACTCTTGACCTAGGGAAAATCCCAGCTTGGATAGGCTTCCCACGTACCCAATCAAGGTGAGTATATGGGTGCCAACTGAGTCTCCCTCTTTCATCTTGCTTTTGAACAAAGCCTTTGAGACATCATATATCTCCTGTCTTTCTTGATGTTGATACATGTTCTTGAGATGTGTTACCATCTCCATGACATTCATGTTCTCATGCTACTCTTGCAACTCATAGTTCATTGAGCACAACATCAGACACTTGACATCCACGACATCATCAAGGTGCTTCTTATAAGCATCCTTTCCAGCCTTGGGCGCATTTACGACAGGTTCCGCTGGCTCTGGTGTTTCAAGGACATAGAACTTACGCTCATGTGTGAGAACAATTCTTAGCGTCCTAAACTAGTTTTGAAAGTTGGTTTCGGTGAGTTTGTCCTTCTCAAGGACCGACCGCAACGAGAAAGTGTGAGTGTTGTTTGCCATTTGATTGCTACAAAAGAAAAATTTGCATTTAGTCCAAAACATTTTAACTTGTAAAGATTTGATAAACGAGATTAATTAGGCCTTTATTTAATTACACTCCCACTATTTTATTCAAATTGATAGCCCTCACTATCAACTCGGAAGATTGCAACGCACAACCTTCTAGTGAGCCAAGACCCAAAATAATTGGATCAATGCCCAACCAACGCCGACGTCAAAGACCAAATACTAAGGTAGGCAACTTTTTCCAATTGCATCATATGCAACTCTTGGATAGATGATCATGCACAACTCCTTTCCATGATGCATCTGTGTGCCTCTTGGTACTTGATCATATCAAGGTTCCCTAGTTAAGTCCAACCCATAAGCCAACACAATGAGTGTGCACCCTGCGGAAGCAGACCCACACACCCACCATCACACTTCCACGAGATGGATAGTGTACCACACGGAGGTGTGCCCACACATATTCGATCAAGATTTTCATGTGTGTTGCTTTATGGAAGGCAACTAAAACTTAATATTATTAATTGAGGGGTTTTATTAATACATATACATATCCAAACACCACATACTTATAGTACATATCATATACTACTATATCCACAACCACAAACGATAGACATGCAATCACAAACACAAATACATCGGTTATGGCCATACTATTGTAATCCTTTAGAGCAACAAAGGATTACGGTCCACCTATGGTCTTATGCATCTCATGCAGCACCTGTGAATCAACCTGTAAGCATGTAATGATCAACATTACAATGAACAACTTCATGGATGCTTCGTGAGGTTAGAACTTCAAGTTGCTTCTTGGAATTGAATTTTCTTGTTGCTTCTCCATGGACGCTCCTTGGAGTTGGATCTTCAGGTTGCTTCTTGGAATTAGATCTTCATGGTGCTTCTCTATGGACACTCCTTGGAGTTGGATATTCAAGTAGCCTCCTTACATCAAGATTACAAAAACTAAAACTAATCCTATCTCTATTACATCATATGAGTACAAATATAAAAGGAAAGAATTAATTATACTTTGAAATAAGAGATGAGGCTCGGCATGCAAGCCGAATACTTTATACAAAGGATCCATATGTAACCATTATACATCCATAGAATTCACAAACAAACATATCCACAAGATCGACATCCACATTCATTCACAACATTCACAAAAGGGGATACTAGGCCATAACCGTGGATGCATTCACCACATAAAATAGATTTTAAAGGCGACGTGTATGCTATCATAGGTATATCTACATATACGTATATACATATTAAAATTGCAGTATTTTTAATGTGGGACATTCCCCATTAAATAAATTTTTAACTCCCACGCAGACTATGCGGGGTACACAGGGGCAGCACCCCTGTGGAATTTTACTTCTACGCACTTAGGAAAATCAATATTTTCCATAGTCGACCCCATCCAAAACGTCAAAAATAGAAGCCTGTGGCATATGTGGAATTAGATTTAGATTTGCACATTAGCAGGTTTAATTCGCATCGTATGTAACATAAAAATAGTATACATCGATTCGATCATATCGAAATGAATCCAAATACGCCGTAGATCGACGTTGCTCTGATACCACTGTTGGGTTTTATGGAGAAAACATGCGCGGCGGAAGCAATAAAATCCACGCAACCCGAAACAAGATCTCATTGACAACAACGTATTTGGAAGGAGTGTTTGCGGGATATACCTTATCGCAGAGCAAGTCCGGTGATGCCCCGCTGCACGACGGCGCAACGCTACTGACTTACACGGACGGAACTTCTCTCCCGTTCGCTGTCGCAGGAAGATCCGGCGGCGCTCCTGTGTGATGATGTGCGCCGCTCGTAACGCGCACGGATGGTCGTCGTGTCCACCGAACGTAGGCGTCTCAGCGTCTGCATCTCTACTTTGTCCACACGGATGGACTGGAACTCCACGTCGCGCTTCCTAAGGCCGCGGGAAGGAGTCATGTCTGTGCGGCGGTGTGCTAGCGGCGCGTTGCTCTCCTTCCTCTCTTAAGGATGGTGACGGCTAGGGTTTACGTGTGTGAGCATAAACTAAAAGCGTCTCTCGATATCTTATATAGATATCGACCGTCAATCCTCCTTTAAATAGGATACGAAGGGAAGTAGGGTTTCCTAATCCCATCGGTAAACAGAAATGTTGTGTTAATTAAAATGCTCGTGGATTAATTAGAATATTCTGGAATTCATTAATTAACCAAATAATCACATTAATTGATTAATTAATATCCGACTCCATGCAATCACTTGGGATGGCTCTATGGGCATATATATACCAACACTTCCCCCCCTAGGGAGTGTGACACATACATCTACCAGCCACAATGAGAATAGGAGGACTTATTTCTAACAACCTTAAGAAATCACACATGCCTCTGAGTGCAATCCATAAAAATATCAACCTCACCCATATAAAGAGGAATAAGACGCAAAAGAAGAACTCTCAACACCATCACACAACCCCCATCCCAAAACCACCAATGCCTACCAAATTCCCATACATGGATTATATGCTAAACTCTACAAATATGATATCGGTCCAGCCCCCCCAAAGAATGACATATGATTTCTATGAAATCAAATCGAGATTCATCACTATCCTCATGGGAAACAAGATTTTCCAAGTCACAATAGAGGCAGACAAGAACAACATTCTGCATACTAGAGAAGGATGATCAGACATGATCACCCAACTTCAACTCAAACCCTACTAGATTAGCTACCTCATACCTACAGATCACCAAACCCTCACTACTTGGGTGACTGATCTCTTCTTAGAAACCCCTACAGAATCACTCTCACTCTTCAGAATGTTGGGTGACTCCACATTTGATGGCTCAGACTCTGTAGATTAATTATTTGTTAGAGACATCCACCAAGCCTCATAGAGATCTTTTGCTAATCTGGTCAAGATAGAAATAATGGAAAATACTAAGTAGGAAACATCAGAAGATGATACAACTACATCAATTCACTTGCCACCATCATGCATGTAAAATCCCAACCTTCAACTTCCCCTTCCTCCCTTTCCATCATTTTCATTGACCCCTTCTCTTTGCTTCACCCCTAGTATCACCCCCCTCTCTCCCGCTTAACCCATCCTATCATGATACCTTCCCTCCTCTCTCGTCATCTACCACGATGCTTGATATTTCAATCTCCTTTTTACCCTCTTCTTCCTCATCTTCTGGTTGGACCGTTGTCTCTCATCATCTTCGTTGATATCAAAAACCTCTTATTTTCTCTCAACATGGGAACCTCAAACATCACTGCACTTTTACTGCTCTTCAATTTTCTAGCAGTAGAACTAGTCACCTATCCTATGATTGCGCATGCCCCTCCCCTATCCACACTCCCTTCGTCACCCCATTGACCATGCAATGGTGATCGGACCACATCCCATCTTATCTTTCCTGTAAACCTTTTCATGCACCTAATACTTTTTTAGATCTCTCTCTCAGTGCCCACTCTCCACCCTCTCTGCCCCTCCACCCTCGATAAACCCTTTTGATTGCATTTTTATTCCTGAAAACATCCCTGACCCACTGCCTGCATCCACCTCTTATTTCCATCCTGAGCCCCCATCCTCTCAACCTCCCCTCCATCCCCTTTTCATCATCCTTCTCACCTTCTATGCAACCCCCTATTCAAAACCCCTATATTCATCCCTTCCTTCCTCCTCTTCACCCACTCTCTCCCTTTTGTTCCCTCATACCATTATGGCAGTGCATGTTCATCTTGATGCTGAATTCCCATCGACCTACCCGCAAACTCCATGCGTCTTTGTATGATCTTCACCAGTAGAAGTATCCTAGTTTCTATCATTAACAATCTTGATAACCACTCTATGAATATCCTTGACATCATGAGGGCCATATCTCTCCTCCTACCCAGGCACACCAATTCTCAAACCTAAGTTCCTCACACCCACACAACTTCCCTATTTTGTTCCCGAGGGAACCAAACTTGACCACCTCTTTAGCCAAGTCATGACGATTCCTTGTGGCGACAACTTTGTCTAGGCCTCCATCTCTAAGTGGTCTCCTGACCAAGGATCCTCCCTAGCATGGTCTGGAGGTTTCATATGGATTTCCATTTCCGACCTCCCTTCACATCTTTGGGTAGTTGACATATTTCGTGCTATTTCACATGATATTGGTGCTACCCTACAATTTTTTAGCCAAGACACTCTCCAACCTACCAACTACATCAAATATTTTTGCACTTTTTTTGATTAAAAAGGCCATTGAACTGTGTGTATCCATCAAAATTCATTTACATGAAAAAATGTACACCATCAAGATTTTCTCTAAAAACCCAACCCACCCAGTTACCACCTTCACCGGTACCACTAACCACCCCCCATTATGGTTCTGTCCCATTAACAATGTGAATAACAAACTACCTTTTGCATTGCCACAAAAAAATGCTGACAGAAAGATGGTCTGGGAAAGAAAATAAAATTTGCATACCAACAGAGGAAACCCTAAAACCCATAGTCCCCACAAAAGACAGTGACTATCATCCCCTAATAAGGAAAGAACCCACCCTACCTTCATGGACAACATTAAACCGTTTCCTTTCCACAACAACCCCACCCTCACCTCGAATATGGATAGAGCCACAAGAGAAATGCTAAAATCTACTATCATCGAAGAAATCAGGCCATCACACAGTCCAAAGAACAAGTCCATATCGAAACACCAAGAAACAATATCTACATTCACTCTCTTGTTGCTACTCCTGAAGGACGTACAAAGAAAAACTATTTTTCCATGGAGGAAGAAATAACACATCACATCATAACACTATTTCATGCCTAAAATCGTTGCCTTTTTTGATGAATATGTAGAAGACAACAACACTATTTTACCCATAGTTGACATTGAAAGCATTGCATCTTGGCCTGACATCAAAACCTTCACCACTTTTGCCTCTAGCCTAGGCATCAATTTTGAAGACAATACATCTGCCAACATAGCTCCTAATGATATTGAACATTTCATGGGATGGCACAATCAGAGACACATTCACGATACTGAAGCATAGACTCAACACATGCACATAGAATGAACCTATCACTTACCATCCATATAGTTCTACACACTTTTATATGATAATTACTACCTAGAACATTTGTGGAGCATCCAACACAAAAAGATGAAGGGCTATCTGTAGATTCATTTACATGTATAACATCAATATCATCACCATCCAAGAGACCTAAAAAAACCTTACCCCATTTTCTCTCAAAACAACAGGGGGAAAACACACCAACGAATGGTATCAAAAGCCACCTATAGGCTTCAAAGGGGGTGTGGTGGTTGGCATAAATATCAATCTTCTCCAAATCATTAGCCATGAATACCGAGAACACAATATTACTATACACATCACAAACAAAGCCGACTATGACTCATGGATCTTCACTAGAACCTATGTGAAGGCCAGTCGAGATGAACAACATTTTCTTGAAGAATTCTCTGATCTTTCCACAACATACACTATCAACTTATGGCTCATAGGTGGGGATTTTAACCTAGTCACTGACACATTGGAAAAAGTTAGCACCTATAGTTCATATGGCTCACCTTCTCATTTTGAAAAACTTTTCAAAAAACATCATCACACAACATTAGATGATCGATCTACTACCATCAAACACAAATTTCACTTGGAATTTTGGAGCCTCATGGACTAGAATAGACCATTTCCTCTGCATACAATCATGGGAAGATCACCATCCTTACACATTTGCCTTTGTAGCTTCCAGACCCATTTCTAATCATTTTCCCATTACATCACTACTACTCAGATAGAGTGGGGACACATACCTTTTAGAATTAAAAACTTCTAGTTTATAAACCCAAAATTCAAAACTATCTGCACCCAAAACTGGCACCCCATCATTACTCTTTATGAACTCGACTATCTTATACTCAACAATAACAAAAGCACCAGAAAAACTCTAAAATAGTGGAGCAAAAACAAAAATGGCAACATTCAGAAAAATTTGGAAGAATTAGAAGTAAAATACCATATAGCTGACATTGATCCATATATTGACCCGATATACACCCTTACTTAAAAATCAGACACTGATGACATCCAAGCACAACTAGAGATTCTTTGGAAACAAAGATTTGTAATAAAATGGATGAAAGAGGGCAAAAGAAACACCAAATATTTCAACAAATGTCGCAACAATAATGCCAGAACCAATTCCATCCTCTGTCTAAACATCCATGGTACACTCACCACCAACAAACACCTTATCGCCACTCATATTGTTTCACATTTCAACAAAGTTTTTCAACAATATACATGACCCGACCAATCAATTGCACATCAAATGGTCGAAACTATGCCCTAATCCCATAGATACACCATATAACCTTACTTTACCATTCTCTGAACTTGAAATCAAAGAAGCTATATTTTGTCTTGGAACTGAAAAATCCCCTACACCTGACGACATTAACAAAAAATTTACCAGATCATGTGGGAACACATGAAAATTGACTTCCTGCAACTCCTTACTCATATCCAAGAACATGAATACATTGATAACCAAATAAAAGTTCTAAACCAAACCCACATAGATTTAATCAAGAAGGTTAATCAACTTGTTTCCATTCAACATTTTAGACCCATCGGTCTCACCAACTCAGCCTACAAAATTAAAGCAAAATTTTTCAGTAATAAGATGAAACCCAAACTCAACAATGTCATTGGCCCGCAACAATGTGCATTCCTTAAACATAGAAACATCCAAGATGCATACATCATGGTTAAAGAGACCATTCATTCTTTCTACAAAAACCACACATCACTATTAGCTCTCAAATTGGTTTTTGAGAAAACCTTTGACAACATCAATTGGAACTCTCTTCTTTGATGTATGTGTGGTTACAGATTCCCACATAAATGGATCACTTGGACCCATGCCTGCATATCCACAAGTAAGTTCTCTACTATCATCAACCACTCACCCTTTGGACACTTTGAAAACTCGAATGGCCTTAGGCAAGGGGATCCATTATCACCCTATCTCTTCATTATGATCAAATTAATTCTCACCAACATGATTAAGATAGGCACTGATAACAATTTGATAGAATCACCCACAAAATGTTATGAAAACATCATTCAATATGCTGACAACACTATGATCCTTATCAAACCTAAGGATTCCTGTGTCTTGAATACCACTCCCATTATTGACATTTTTCCTTACATCTTTGGACTCAAGATCAACCTACACAAATACTCTATCATCGACACACACATTCATCCTGAACAAATGTAGAGATTTCAATCACTGCTTCAATGTAAGACTAAAAATTTTCCTTCAACATACCTTGGCCTACATGTCTCACCTCATTTTTTCCTAAAAAATACTTGGAATCTAATAATTGACAAACTGAACCATAGACTTAACTTGTGGACAAACAACTTGCTTAACCTAGATGGAAGACTTACATTATTCAACAAATACCTCTCCATCATTACAACCTACTACCTTAGTTGCACCCCCCTCCCTAATCTGAAAAAATTCCTCTGGAATCACTACGGGAAAAAATCCCACTAAAACAATATTCACCTAGTAAACTAGAACACCATATGTGCTCCTAAGATCTATGGCGGTTGGGAAATCACAAACCTCAAAATTCATGCTACCTGTCTGATCACCAAGATCATTGTCACACTTTCAATAGATCAAATATGTATTTGTAAAGTGCCCATTACATAGAAATACTACAAGAAAGAAAACCCATGGTGGCTCACGACCAAATGTTATGCATCCCCTTTCTAGAAAAATATTAACAAGAATTTAACCATCATCCTACACATGATTAAAACACCTCCTCACTTTATCAACAATGTCAAATTCTGGTACTTCCATTCAGATACCTCATAAGTTGACTACCTTAAACATTGACACTGCTATGAAACTCCTAAGTAGTCACAAAAAAAATTGTCTCAAACAAACTCTCACTAACCATTTAACATCTACACATATTACAGACATTCTACATGTTCCAGAGACAAATACTAGAAGTCATATATCTTGGGCATGTGGAAACACTTTCAAACCACACCTAGCCTATCTATTCCTTACTGATAGGGGTTACATCAGTCCTATGACTGACATTTGGAAATTCACAAGAGCTCTCAAAGTCAAAATCATCCATTGGCTCATCAAACACAACAAAATATTAACTGATTACAACCTTATGAAGCACATATTACATGGACCTTCAAGATGTTATATGTGTCTTGACAATAATAAAACTGACTCACATCTTTTCATCCTTTCCCCCATCACTATGTAGATCAGAATTCATTTACTTTATCCTACAATAAACAAATATATCAGCCTTAACAACTTCAAGTATTACCAGAAACCAAAACAGCCTCAACACATCCACAAAACCATATTGGCGACTTTTATTTATAATGTTTGAATAGATAGAAATCATAGAAAATACAACAATTGTAGATACACCATCTAATGGATCACATCGAAGATTGAACACACATATGAACTCTTTTTACATTACATGCCCTCAGATTCACATGGAGACATGCATAGATAATGACATCCACAATAACACCTTTAGAGACGGCCATAGCGGTGGCAGGAAATTCACCATTGAAGACATCATGGCAGATGATAGTGGTTTCTAGATTTCATTTCTTTTGACTTCTGTTATTTCATTTTGCTTGAGGCCCATTATCTGAGGGGTGCCTCCCCAAACACTATAACAATACTTTTTATTTCATCCTTGGTTGTCTATTACCAACTCACTTTGACACACCATGGGTGATCTCCTTATGAGTTATTCCTACCCTATATTATATATCTACATGCAATTTTATATGCAAATATTATTGTCTATATATGAACTTATTATAAAAAAAAGAATTAATAATATGTTAGAGATTGAAGGAATATGGGAGTCCTTAGAAAGTTGTTCTAGTAACACCTTTGTCAGCAAATTACTATCTTTAGCTACTTGTTTCTTTGAGATGTTGATAATGTTTTCTATTGTGTTCATGCATCATTCATGCATATCTATATTTTGGGGCATCTCGAAGGTTACGTCTTGGCATTTTATGATGACCTGATGATTTTCAAAACTATTATTGCGTTTATACTTAAGATTGGACAACAATGCCTGTGACGGTTACAACAGTAGTTGTTGGTTTACCCGTAAATCATAGTATACCAAGTTTGGGTGAGGCCAAGCTTCCAACCTTTACATATGAGTGTACTGGATCTTATGAAAAATTACAAATTTAACCTAGAGGTGGGTGAGGCCAGGAACTCACCTGGCCTTTATGTGGATCCACCGTTGAATACTGATAATGCCTTGAGAAATGCACATATGCTACATAACTCCTATAGGCCATGTGCAACTCGTTGGTTTTGCTTCTCGTCCAATCAAAAAAATCATATGATATAAACTGTTGTTGTCAAGCTTTCCTTGTAAATTATAGTTGGATCATCATATTGTTCCCTAATGCAATGATTGACTTCAAGTGTTAGTAGTGATATTTCATGATTTTTCCCTAAATTGATAAGATTCAATGTAAAGAATATATTGCAGATTTACCATTACATATGTTAATTGTTAAGAAATATTTTGTAACAAACTTAATATTCATTACATCCACTTAAGAGAAATTAAGACCCAAAATATGCACCAATCATGCTCGTACAATTTATCCCAAAATTTTAAGTAAAGTGATTTTGCCATAGGTAGTCACATAAGTCATAATTTAAAGCAGAAGCATCGAGTGGTTCAGATTCAGGCAACAATTTCATAATGCTTATCATTCATAAGAAATAAATCTATACATTTCTTGAATAGATAAAAGAAAAGAAAGATACATACATAAGCATCAACATCATACTACACCGTCTAGGAAAGATAAATTGACTACATCAACTACAATTGATATGAAGGAAACTACATGCTAAGTACTTGTTCCTCCATGGTAGATGGGTTAGATGATGATACTACGCTACCATGAAGATTTACTTGCACCTAAAAGTGGTGTATACACACTGGTGAATGCCAAGGTGTTGGTATGTGGGGCCATATAATATATTTTTGTAGGATTTTCCTTTCATAAGTAGTTTTAGTAAAATATATATGAATAAGAATAACTTTCATAAGAGAAAAACTTCCATATTTTAATGATATTGAGATGAGTTGATGGTGGACTAGTGAAAAACATAACTATTGGGCCCATTCTTTGTACAAAGTACTCCAGGGTACACCCCAAACACCGAGTGCTCTAGGGGATGTAGTATTCATCCCTCCTAAGGGGAAGAAAGAACACATTCATAAACACATTTCATTTGAATATTTGTGTATATATCAAATTTAACATATACATGAAATGAAAATATTTACAATGAAGAGAGCGCAATCATATATGTAATATTTTCCCAAGAATTATATCCATATACTTAGAAAGTCATATAAATAGATCAAACTAGAATTGGACGAGAAAAATTCATTTTATATTTTGGGGTTTGGATGTGCCACCATGTATATAGTTAACATGTCCAATTTAGGGCTAAAAAGTAATTTTGGTTCTCTATACCGATATATTTTTCAGGATGAATTACGGTCTAGAGTAAAATCTCAATTCCCGATTCTAAGGTTTTGGCATACATATCTTTAATAATATATAAGCAAAACCATATACTTATGAACTCACACACATGAATATATATGTCTAAAATTAAATGAAGAAAATTAATATTAGAGTTTGGGGTTTCAGATTTGCTACTAAGTATATAATGAACTTGTTGCATTTATGGTAAAATTCAAGTAAATTTTAGTTCTCTACTCCTATACATTTTTAGGATGCATTAAGATCTAGCATGAAATCTCAATTTATGATTCTAGACTAATGGCATACTAATCTTTAAGTTATAGATAGGGGATTTACTAGGGTTTTGAAATATATTTTGGATATATCTTAGTCAACATGAGATTTCTAGAATGTTAATATATTAGGACTATTGTGTACTATCATCATTAATCTAAATGTTGTATTTGTAGTTTCTAGGGTATTTGGGAAACAAAGTGGTATAATTCTTATGGGATGACCACCAAATTAGGAAGGTTCATCTAAAATTGGGTCATGTTACTCAGTATTGAAATAGAGTAAAGGCACATGATGGAGAGAGTTGGCCAAGAGGGTCCATGCAAGGACAAGGTGGTGTCCCTCCATGCTAGCTCAACTTCCTCCTTTTATCAACAACAAGGACGAGGAGAAACAATATGCCACAAAGTGAGGGGAAGGTGAATGAAATGTAAGCTTGGTGTGGGGGTGGTTGGAAGTGGTATCTCCAATATTAGAGAGGATCAATTGGAGATGAGCTGGGGAGGTTAAGATTGCGGCTAAGTTGAGGGTTAAAACATGTAAAAGAAAATATTGGAAATGAGGACATGAATATAGGGGAGAATAAGGGAGGTTTATGAGAAACTAAGAAGATCAAAAGAGAGAATTGAGAGGTGGACATGGCACAACAGATCCCATTATCTCTTGAGTAGGGGATTATTAGAACCTTCACATCAAGCCAAGTCTAGTGGCGCTACATGGGGTGGATAGTGTCATGGGTTGTGAGGTAGACACCTACAATGGACTTCTAACATGATCTTAATAGAGGTAAGAGATAATTCATCCACTATATAATGATAGAGCAACACTTAGGAGGCATGATTGTGATAAATAGGGAGAAATTAGGACTAGAATACTATGTATCAATTCTAAATAGGCCAAATCAGGGTGCCTACCATTGGGTTAAGATCCAAAGATGGCCTAAACTGAGGTTGAATGAACTTTGACAATTAATTGGTATTGGGGGGTTGCTAGTTTACTTAAAAAATAAACTCTTTTAGTATGAAGGACCAAAAGAGATGAAATATGGGAGAAGGCTTACAACAAGTTTCTCTAATTAGTGGAAAATTTTGGTCACTTATAAACAATTATGACTAGAAATTTAATTCAATTCACAGTCATGTGTTATATACTCAAATCATAATCAAATTAGATGTTCTACTTGTATGATTTCTTCTAATGAAGAAGATAGAATCACACACACATATAAATGTACATATATATATATATATATATATACACACACACACACATATATATATATGTATATATATATATATAGATACACACACACAGATATATATATATATATATATATATATATATATATATATATATATATATATATATATATATAAGTGTGGAAGAAAATATGCTCAGGCGCGCGCACACACACACACACACACACACACACACACACACATATATATATATATATATATATATATATATATATATATATATATATATATATAAGTTTGGAAGAAAATATGCTCAGGCGCACACACACACAGATATATACATATATATATATATATATATATATATATATATATATATATATATATATATATATATATATATATATATATATGGAGTGGTGATGGAATCAATGTATGGAGGGATAAGTGGTGGAGTGAAGAATACACATTGACAACTAGAACCAAGAAACTGATCCCTCTTGAGCTAGCGGACCTGCATGTATCAAGCATTGTAAACCTTGAGAATTAATGGGATGTTGATTTCCTAAAGGAATGGGTGAATGATGAGGATATTGTAAGGATACAACATATCCCAATTCCTATGAGATCGCAACTTAAGGACATAAGATACTGGAATCACACTGACTCTGGAGTTTTCACAATGCACATTGCTTATACCCAACTATGCCTACACAAAGATATAAAGGTTGAGGGTAGCTGGATACATATATGGAGAACCAAAACTTCTACAAAAGTAAAGATGTTCTTGTAGCTGGTGAGGCATAATGGCATCTTAACAAACAACTGATGATATGTTCGTCAAATGACTCTTGACAGCAAATGCCCCCAGTGCGACACCCAAGAAGAAACCTGCTTACATGCTTTGAGAGACTGTGAGCAGGTTGTGCCTGTATGGAAAGGAATCATCAACAACATGCACTGAAACACATTCTTTGGAGATGATAACTTGTGGAACTGGCTAGCTACCAACATGAAACCCGAGTTAGACCATGCTCTAACGTTCATGATTAGATACTACAATCTATGGAAGACTAGAAATCAGGAGATCTTTGATAAGAAGAAGACGAGAGTACAAGAACATATCATATTCATAAAGGAAGACACCCGATGTATGAACTTGGCTTGGACAAAGTCACAATCAACTAATACGATGAAAACAAAAATTGCATGGACAAAACCCCAACCACATGTCTGAAATTCAATCTGGATGCCACATTTAAGAATGACCACGCCTACGTTGCCGTAGTTTGTAGGTATCATGATGGTAAATGGAAGGGAGGCAGAGGTAGAAAGACTACAGTGGGAAATGTTCTACTGGCTGAAATCAAGGCAATCAGCTTGGCGACAAAGATGGCAACTGATATGGGTGTAGAGAAAGTAGTCATTGAATCTAATTCTGCTAAGGCATGTGTTACAATCCATAACCAACCTGAGGAATGCCCCAGGGTTGCTAGATGGATCATGGAGATACAGAGGAAGTTGAAGACACATTGGATAATTTCTCATGTGAAAAGGGAGGGCAAAAAAGCTGCTGATATGTTGTCTAAGCACCACCAAAAATCCGGGAATGATTTCTATGTTTATAGAAATATTTAGACTAAGTTAGTTAATTTAATTAGATTGGAGTCTTGTAATGGTAGTAGTACTACCAAATTTATTTAAATTGACAATAATGTAGAATGTAATGATTTTAATGAGTTTGATTGCATGAGGGGGAAAAGATGAATAGAAACCTCCTGGCTTCACACACACACACACACACACACACACATATATATATATATATATATATATATGCATGTATGTATACACACATACTCTCTCTATGTGTGTAAAGAGAGGGAGAGAGGGATATAACACAAAAAAAACATGTTTGAAGTGCAAGGGTTATAGTCTTTTTGGGAGGTTTGGTGGCGAGGGAATTTGTGGTTTAATTCGACCATAGAGCCAACCTAAGTAGCTCAATATTTGGTTAGAGATCCCTTGTATGGGAATCCTATTCTCATTGACCTTCATCCATGCCTTCTCCTTGTCTCTTTTTGCCTTCATCTCTTCTCAATTTTCTCCCCATCAAGGCATCACTTTTCGAACATGCGTTAGTGATGCTCGAGAGACCCCTACATTCTAAAACCCTTAGCTTCACAATGAGAAGGATGGTGGTGGATAGGAGTCAGGACACCTTCTCAATGGACCCAAACACTTCCCTCCAAAGATTGGTGCCCTTTTTTAGCTAGCACATTGAATTTGATCAACCATCGCCATCTATGGGATCCAACCTATTCTAGTAGTAGAGCATGATACAAACGGTTATTATGTGAGAACCACATAATGGTCCTTAAATTACCACAACCCAAAATTAGATGACCGAAACTGGTATTTTGAAGTTAGAAACTATATAAGAGATGTATCCATGCATCCCCATCCATCTTCACTATAGAAATTCCCCTTCTATAGCATTCCTAAGGATATTTGTTATATATGCCTCTAAAATGGAACTAGAAGATGCAATGTCTCTCCCCTAAGGTCTGTTATATATGTTGCAATTAGAATCATCTCTCCAACAACTAAAATGGACTATATTCCCTCTTGGACCTCTTTAGGTGACATCTAATAGAGAATTCCCTCCCCTCCTCTCATTTCCTCACACATTAGGAGCTTCTATGATGTCCTGCCTCCTCCTCAGAGATATAGGATTCTAGTGTCCTTGAGGTAAAGGATGCACAAATATCTCACACTATATTGTTGTTGAAATCGATAATGCAACTGTGTTGGGATGTTAATATCTCATATTCTGATACTTTGAAGATGATCCAATTCTTTGTCCTATTGCATGTGGATTTGAGAAAATGGTAAACAAGAAAGATTTAGCCTTATTGTCTTCTAATGTAGAGGCTATATTGGTTGTTAAAGGTTGGTGTTCAAGGATGTATAAAAAACCCATTCTTATTCTCCCTACTGAGGTGGATGACCTAGGAATGACCAAATGCGTTGCCTTGTATTTGGTTTGAGGATCTTGCTATCATATACTACAATGAAGGACCCCTTACAAACATAGTTAGACCATTTGGATTGATTTCTATCTTCTCTAATATGAAAATGGACTCTCCTGATCCTTCAGGATTCTTGATCAATGTGTAGCCTTCCCCCGAGGAGATCCCAACTACAACCAACATCAAAATCCCAAATAAAATATACTCCATCTTCCATTTTGAAATTGCAAATTTCAGCAACACGTCTCTTGGTCCTACACTTACTTTAAAAGTCAAATACATCAAGATCCTTGCTACATATATTGGTACACTTACTTTTTGGTGCTTGAGCTACCCATCCCTACCAATGCTACTCCTTTCCTAGATGTCCCAACGATGACCCAGTATACTACATCAAGGCCAACATGAGATGCCAATCTCACATACATCCTATTTACCACACTGTAACCAACATACATTTAGTTTAAGATATATATGGCCATTGTAACATACCTAAATATTTTTACCCATACTAAGAATCCCCTTTTCTTATAATTTTTTGATTATATTAATATCAGTTATTTTCCCTTAATTTAGGTTAAACAAGGACTAATTATAGTCAATAAATGTTTTAAAAATCCTTTTATATGAAGTTTTAGAATATCTTAATTAATGAAGTTTCTAGTGGTATTAATTTAAAAATAATTAATCAAATAGTTTTGACTATCTATAATCATCCTAAGTCTAATTGATGAAAGGAATTAGATAACTAAATAATAATGTATCAAGTTGATTAAAAGAGAGAATAAATTCATTAAATATGTACTTATTAAATAAGTAAAGAAATAATATACGAAATGATTTTATGACAATCATGCATTAAATGCCTTCCCAATTATTTAGCTCAAGTTACAAATTATAATACATTTTTAGGATATGTATGTCAAGTAGATACTTTGTAGACATATATTTAATAAATTAAAAAGCAAATTCCTCACCATAAGAATCCATTATTGTGGTCATTATGACTAAGAATGGATTTGAATACTAGTAAATGGTTGAGAACATGATCACACAACACTGTAAAGATTAATTCCATATGCTCTCAAGGTCATCATGGATGATTTATGGATTTGGATAGTAGTAAATGGTTGACAACATGCTCACACAACGTCACATGGATTGATTTCATATGCTCTCATGGTCATTGTGGCTAATTAATGTATTTGAATATGAATAAATGGTTGAGAACATGACTATACAATGTTTCCTAGATCAACACGACATGTTTTCTCACCGAGATTATAGATATGGGGTTGAGTGTAGAAATGAGGTATCGATGACATATATATTAATTTCCAATTCACCGACCCTTTCATTTACTCACAAGATTAGATCTAATAGCTTCAGTATTGTCTTTGAAAGGTCACATGCTTCTTTATTTGATGCTCCTAATGAGCATGATGTTGTATATCTAAAGGATATCAGAGTAATCACCTCCGCCCTTGACTAGGTGACAAAATCCACTAGCGACCTCCTTGACACCACCTTTAGTGCAACTCC
The DNA here is from genome assembly GCA_963693085.1 of Alisma plantago-aquatica. Taxonomy (NCBI): domain Eukaryota; kingdom Viridiplantae; phylum Streptophyta; class Magnoliopsida; order Alismatales; family Alismataceae; genus Alisma; species Alisma plantago-aquatica. The sequence goes on from OY856412.1 coordinate 1,225,172,758, forward strand.
CACTCCGATAAGCACCCTCGTGCACCCTTGTACTTTTCCACATGTCTTCATGCATTTCATTTTGGTCCATGATTATTTCTAAAATCTATCCATATGACCTAAAAAATGGCCCTCAAAAGGCCATCCTATAGACCTCTTATCCCCGACTCTTTTTTCATAGGTCCTATAGATATTGATGGAGCTCCTAAAGCTTTAGTTTCCACTATTTAATCTCAAACCAAGCTTTTCAATTTTGAGTTTTTAATCCTATTTTTAATGTTTTCTTGCCATTTTACTTGATTACGATAGTCCTTTTAGGATAGAGATTGTTCCCTCCTATTCTTTTACTTGTGAAGAGGATTTACACTATTACCCTTCACTATTTCATTGAGTTTGTGATTTTTCCTCCTCAACAACCTCTAGCAATGATGATAAGTTATTGTGGGTGTTTCTATACACCCCAAAACTCTAGTAGTGGCATGTTGAGTTTTTCATTACTTGAGAAATACACTTAAGTCAAATTTGTCTTGAAATGGACCATGTTTCAATTAGTTTTCATCAAACATCACATGATTCAATGCTTCTCCTCATGTTGAAGAAAGGAAGGAGCCCAATTGCCTTTTGTTTACGTTGTTTCCCTTGTTGACTCAACCAAGTAATTAGTTGTGCATGGGATATTGTGGTATTTTGACATGCACTTTGACTATTTATCATGCAAGTTATATTCTATCTAAAGATAGTATTACCCTTGGTTACTTAATCTCTGAGTAATGCACACTTCACTATTATGGCAATTTCACCAATTATTTAATTGACTATGCTTAGTTTTATTTTCCTGACCAAATTAAATATTCCTCAATTCTGATTGATTTTTATTTATTAAATCCATAATAAATACATATGACTTCAAAAATAATTATAAGATAATATGTGTTGGAAAGGTTGTTGAACAAGGAATAGTTTTATCATGTTTTTAGGCCCTCATCTCGAAGTCTAAACCCTTGAAATTATAAATGATCAAGATTCTAGTTTAGGGCTATATATTAACATTTATTCCATGTAATTAACCTTTAATACATGTGTATAATGCATCATGAAGTAATTTGAACCTTATCTTGAATATAGAGTTGGATCTTGGATATGTTAAGACTAGTTAATAGGTATGTGCAACTTTATTTGAATCTAGGCATTTGTATGTGTTAGAGGTATTTTATGTTAGTTATTATCTTTGTAGTAGCTGAATGGACTGAATCTGCTTAAGCCCATTAGCATTGATTTATTTTTTTATGTTCTATTTATGATACATTGTACCTTGAGATACGTCTATATATGACTCTGTGTAGTTATCTCATACATAATAAGAATTTCTCTTCATATGGTAGAAATAGCAATTATCTAAAACTTAGGGTTTTAGAGGAGTAGAAAATCCTTCCCTCTCTATCACCTATGCTGCCATCCCTCTCCTCTATCTCTCTTCTTATTCTTCTTCTTCTTCTTCCTCTTCCTTTTCCTCTCACCTACTCCATGGATGACTGGCTCTTGCTCACCCATGTCCATTCACTAGCATGCCTTGAGGTTGCTTCCGCCCACTGGTCAAGTGATGTGACATGCCTCTACTGCCTTGTATCTAGCTAGGTATCGAGACACCATGGTTCACCTCCTTTTCTTCTCTATTTTTTGGATTTCTTTACTCTAGCCCTCTCATACTTTTTGAAAGGGAGTCACACGTCAGCTTTCCCTCAGGATTTGCAACCATTCCCCCTTGAAAGGGTTCCCTATGGTGTAGCAACCTCCACAAGAATCTAACTACTACTCCTCTCCTCTTTTGTCACCCATTCAAATCTTATGATGACTCATTGATTGTGGTATGGTAGATGCACTATTTTAAAAGTTTATAACAACCTATGGAGTTCTTATCTCTTCTTTACTTGCCCATGTATTATTCCTACGTACATGGATGAGGACTATTAATGGTTAGGGTTCATTTATCTTTTCCTATCATAGTGCCTTATTCCTACGATAGTGCTTCAATACTACTTCTTTATTGATATCGATATCCTACCACTATGCATCTTACCAATATTTGACTATCTCCAACACCATAATACCAGTGTGATTGATTCTTCATAATGTCTGATGGCAAGGATTCACCTCAGACCATTGTCTATAATGAAAGTTCTTCTATCTCCATCATCAAATTATATGGATAGAACTAGCTGTTGACTCAAGGTCAATTAGGTCAATGTTGACTCACGTCTAAATTGACTAAACCCGTGTTTTGATGATGACTAACCATTCCACATATTGGTGTCTAATGCCTCTACTTGAGTAATTTCAGATTAGGTATAGACACAATCCAAATGCCCTAACTTGCGCATCTCAAATTGGAGAAAAGACAAGTCAAAAGTCATACAAGTGCACATTTTTGTAATATGATGTAAATCCATTAGAATCATGTTGTAAATCACTTGTAATGATTGTATGACTTGTAATTAAGCTTAGAAAAATATTAGGAACACTTAGATCGAATTTTAGAGCACTTTTAATGCAACTTTGAAAATCAATTACAGGCACTTGTTCGGTCGAGTTTCCCACCCTGAAACTCGACCGATCAACCCTGGTCGATTTTCTGAAGATTGCATCGATCGAGTTGTGCACTCACAGAACTCGACCGATTGGGTAGTAGGCCAGTTCCAGTTGGAATGGTCGGTCGAGTTTCCTCAGAACAAACTCGACCGATCATTTCAATATCAGGCTGCCTGCTACTTGATCGGTCGAGTTACACATATAGAAACTCGACCGAATGGACTATACGGAAAAGTGCAGAAAAGTGTTTCTAGCCGTTGTGGAGTTGCAACAAGTGAAAATAGATCCGTTGCAAGCCACAAAACGGCTAGTTTTCATTCACAAGTGTTCCCAAAGGCTTAGAGGCATCCCCAACTATAAATAGGACCCCTTGGGCTTCATTCCAAGGTTGAGCATTCATTGCAAACTCTTTGTGAGGTCCCTATTAAATAGTTGAGTGCTTCCTACAACCTCCTCTCTCTCTCTAAGCTTAATCACTTGCTACATCCATTAGAGTGAGTAGGAGATTTGTAAGAGAGCTAGTCTTATTTGTATATCTTGTGAGGCTCTCACTTCCACCAGCTCCCCTTCTATCATTTGCAATCATGAAGATGAAGGTTCTCTCTCTTGTCCAAGAGAGGTGAAGAAGAACAAGGGAAGGAGTCCCTTGGTGAAGATCAAGGCCGAAGACTTGGAGCTAGAGTGGGTAAGCCCTTGAAGAAGGCAAAAGACTCAAGCTCAAGTAGGTAAGACCTTGGTGGAAAGCTTCTCCGAGTGAAGGTGAAGTCAAAGGCGGAAGATCCAAGAAGAGTGGGTAATTCCTGCAAGGCCGAAGACTTGTGCAAGAGTGGGTAAGTCCTTGGAGAAGGCCGAAGACTCTTGCAAAGTGGGTAAGTCCTTGGTAAGGTTGAAGACTCTTTGTATTGGATAGGTAAGTCCTTTGTTGGTCATGTATTGTATGTCTTATTAATGAATATAAGAGTGCAATTGTTTGAAGTCCTAGAGGTTGACCTCTCTAGGCAAGTGGACTGACACACTTCTAGTTTGAAGTGTGGAACCACTCTAAATAGCTTGTCTAATTGGTGCATGTTCAATCTCTCTTATCCTTGCTATGCATGATTTAGTTGCACTCAAATTACCTATTTAGCAACCTTATCTTGTCATATATTTTGAAGGTTTAATGAATTTTGTGTAAGTGCTTTCAGCTCTATTCACCCCCCCCTCTAGAGCATCTAATCACCCATCTAGGATCCAACACTAGCTACTATGGATGAGTTCTATTTTTTTAAATACAAATACAAGAGAAAAGATTTCTAAGGATACCCCTGAATGGAAATGAAGAAATATCCAAGTCAAAAGATGTCTTTAGAACAATATGGAGACATCTATTGCCTCCAAATCAATGTTCTACTAAACCTTGATTATATTGTCAATCTGTCCCAACAACTTGATTACTTTTAGCTTGTCGCTTCTAAGGATCAAACAAAAGAGCATGCTAGTCTCATCACTTACAAATTTCTCAATGGAATCAATATGTATTATGCTCTAGTTCATAGCATCATCCTGTTAGGCTACAACTTCCCCAATATGGAATAATTTTCTGTCATCTTCAACAATCCAAAATCTTACTCCTTTTTTCCACTCCACTGATTCACAACTAGTAATTGCAACCACTACTCATGGATGTGGCTGTGGACGTCCTCTTATGCCTGAATGTATTATTTTTAAATAAGTTGGGACACCTCAAGGAGAAATGATATGACACGACAGAAGTGTGTGTGCTAAACACAAGTGGACGCGTTAGAGTAGTAAAGGGACTCAAAGAGGTCTAAATGTGGAACCCAGGGAATTATGACAACTTGAAACTACTATTACCTGAAGTAGATTGGTTAAGCCTAAAAAATATTGAGTGATTAAACTAACGACAAGAATTAAAATTACATAAAGAAAAAGTTGGTGAAAGATCAGAAAGATGGATTTTTTACGATACTAGTTTCACCATAATGTCAATTTATGTATGCATTCTATTCAATTAAAATGAATTCTCTAACTTTTATGTATTAATGCTATAGCTTGTACTACCTATATTTGTAGCAATAGTAAGATCTATATCTAGAATAATACTTCATAGTTGTTATCCTGCTTTTGTAGCATGTTATTGACTATGATGATAGTGTCTTTTCTATCTATTAACCCGTCCTTCACAAAAATTGACAAACTAACACATATTAACGTTGATCAAACATAAATAATACAATGAAGCTTTTCATTAATAAAATCCAAAGCAAAAGATAAAAATATTGAATCAAACATAAACACACATAAAGTTAACAACTGGATACTTCCAGGTCTTAAACAATATGGGCTTAGCCCCTCATTCTAACTCATAATTAGGAAAAGGAAGGAATGAGATATTGACATGGAGAAATTCTATAACACGATGAATTAAAGAATGTTGTAGCATGACAATGTTGTGGTCACTAACTATATCTTGAGATGCACCTTGCTATGCGCCTATTTGTCTCCATCTTCTAAGGATATGGTTCATTTAAGGATGGACAATTATATGGCCTCCAGATGAGATCCTACCCAAATGAGATACTTTGGTGGCTTTCCTCCTTGGGTTTATATAGGAAAAAGTAGGGCACAAATTGTCCAAGAACCGTCAGATGTGCCTTGTTTCAATCTATGTCCATCAGACAAATGTTGGTGCCACTGATAGGGAGTTGGTGCCATCAAATTTCTCTCTTTATTACAGTCTTAGGCTCATGATATCATTGCCACCTACATGGATCAGTGGTAAAAAGAATATTGTCCACGTTCTCCTTCATCTCTTCTCGATTCTTCTTTTCCTATTGTCAGTCTCCATCCTTCTCATGTCAATGCCACTGACACATGTTGGTGGTACCAACTTCCAGTAGTTTTTGCTTGGTTAAATCTGCAATAAAGTACCCATATTCTAGGAAAATGACAAAATAAAGTAAATTTAGTCCAAATACATGTAAAGTGGATGCACAATAGCTATTTTGGGAAATTTAGGAAAAATATACATAAAACACATCAATATGAGGAAAATCCTTATGAAAACATGTCTAAATTAGCCTCAATATCGGTAGAGAAATAATGTGTAGAAAAATCTCCTAAGCTTGAATGTTGCTTGCCCTCAAGAAACACTACTTTAGATTTGGTTGAAATAGGAAAAAGAGAGACACATAAGAGACCTAGGTCATTCCAACCATTCCTAACTCAACAGTCCCAAACCAGTCCTCTCCAACCATAGAGCAAACAACTACTATTCAAGAGACTAATTATTTAAAACAAAACATCAAAATTAATCTACTTAACACATAAGTAAGATGAAACAAAGAGATGTCATGGTAAGTCTAAGTTGTACTAAGTGCATCACAAGATCTCCCTATCTACCCAACTCTATTTATAAACTTTAATCTAAAATGAATGTAGTTCCCTGAATGTGATTGAGACAAGGGAATAATTTTTTTGGTGGCCTACCATGTAGAGAAGTGGGTGGATAGAGTGGGTGGTCTTGGAAATAGAAATTACACATAATACAAGTCAATTTGTGCATGAGAACAAAATGATAAAACTGTATAAAGAATGAAATGAAATTGAACATGTCCTACCCATTTTTGGTGGAAATGATGGATGTTGTGGATGCCTCATCCTAATGATTTGAGAATGTAGAAGGTCATTTAACATAGAATTTACAATATTATTCCTCATACAAGTGAGATATGCTTCTTTTCTTCTTCATGCTTTTTCTTCATCCTCCTTATTATTTCTTCCTTTTTATTTTATCTAGCATTTTTTATAAAGCCTCATAACCATACAAATTGATGTGTAGTGTAGAATTTAAAGCTTAAAGGAGTAGAAAAATATGCAATTTTCTTTCCCTATTTTCAGGAAAAAATGTGAGGAACATATATTGCACCTTTATGAATTATGAAATGTGAAATACAACTATATGGAATTTTACTATATCTATCTAAATGATATGAATGATGTACATATATATGTATATACAAATATTTTCTTATCTTATGATGCAAAACTATACTACATGTTTGACGATACGTAATCAAAGAGAAAAATAACTTGAATCGTGTATGAAGTCTGTGGTGGCGATGGAATGAAGTGAGGGTGCATGATTATAAGTGACCAAGAGGCACACTCTTCCAAACCATGATGGTCTTTCTTATACTAACTCAATATGTCAGGGTGATCCAAAGTCTTATTCTTGGATTGACATAAAAGGTCATTCTAATGTATGGTTATATCGAACTCAAACACCATCTTCATTCAAATAGTCAAGGATAGAATAAGATGTGAAGTTGGTGACATATGTCTTGAAATTGACTAATCCACTTAATTCCCCATGTAGTGTACTCTTAAATAAGAAAAATCAAATTGAAAATAAAAAGATACACAATGACCCATATTTCAATTGATTCATGTGAGAATTTTTCTAAAATCCATTTTACACTAGATAGATGTGGTTACATGCAAGAAAGATGATCTTCTATATATATACTAGATGGAGGGGTATAAGAAAGATAAAGACTTAGATTAACCATGGAGGGAGACCTCAGCTCTTCAGGCATAGGCTTTTTCCATTTGGGGATCTTGGGGGACTTTGGAATCAAATTGGTATTTTGATTGCAATTGCAATTAGTGTGTTGTGCTCCACTTGATTTGCAATAGAAGCAAACATGAACTGGGTAAGATGACAAAGGAACTAAGATACAAACAAAGAAAAATATAAATATAAAATTAAGATAGACAGATGCAAGATAAGATGAATGCAAGATAAATCTTATTCCAAGCCCCCTAAGCTTGAATTTTACAATGGCCTCCTCATAAAAAACAAACTTAAATATGGAATAGTCCACCAGATGATTAGGCTCGAAGTGGATCTTTCTTTTCCCTTATCTCAGTGGTATTATCTTAGGTCATTGCCACTAATATTTTTTCTAGGGATTCATCAAACAATTTATTCAAACCCCTAAGTTTGGGTTGGTGCCACCAAGTTGTGGTTGCTGGTACCAACATTTTAATGTTAAAATATGGGTGCTCAATAAACGGTGTGTCAGTGACATTGATTTGAGGGTTGGTTATACCGACATTTTATTATGCATGCACACTCAACAATATCATCAAACATTATGTCCTTGCATTGAAATTACCTAAAAACTATAATTGATGAAAATGAAAACCTAAATCTATAGAATGCTAAAAATAAGAGAAACATGCAGATTGCCTCCCTCCAAGTTCCCTTGTTTTATGTCTTAGGTTCAACACAATTGTTAACTCTATCACATGTTATCACAATTGGGTGTGAGGAATGATTTGGCAATAAAAGTTCCACCATGTCATTCTCAATTTGAAGTGTCACATATCCGTGACTGATGGCAATAATCACATATGTTATAGCTTGGAACAATCACTCTAGAAGTAGTTTTGATTCCTTATTTTTCCTTATGTCCACTACTACAAAATCGATTGGGTAAATGATTTTTTATACTTTAACCATCACATCTTTACAGATTGCAAGATGTCTTACAATAGAGTCATCTTCCAATTGTAATGTGATGCTAGTATTGGTAGGTTCCCTTAATCAAAGTCTTTTCAATGTGGAAATAGGCATCAACTTGATCCTTGACCCAGAATCACAGAGTGATTCTTTGAACTTGGCATTTCTAATAGAACATGGGATATTGAAGCATCTCGAGTCTTTCGTTTTTGGTGACGACCTCCCTTGAACCCTTGCACTCATCACTTCATTCATTTCCATGATGTCAGAATTTTTGATCTTGCACTTCTTGGTGATGATCTCCCTTAGAAACTTCCCATATTATGGAGTTTTCGGAATGACCCCCACCAGTGGAAGTTTGATATGGAGTTTGCAAAATACATTCACAAACCCTTTGAGTTGCTAATATTTTAAGCTATCTGTAGATTAAGCATGACTTTCAATTATATTCATTGGGATTGGAGCTAGTGAGATAGGACTCTTATGTTATGTTTGGTTTCTTAGGGATTTACTCCCCTCTTGAATTGAGATTATACTCCACTGCATTGGGACTTGGATTAAGGGGGATTGGTTATTCCTTCTCAAACATGGATGGCATTTTGTTGATTGTGACTGTTCCACTATGAAGTAGAACTGTTGAACTGGTGGAGTAGTCAAGGTGGTGGACAATACTTTATGTGAACTCCCATGTAAGCTTGATATTGCTTGCTCTTCTTTATTGCTCCTCAATGTTGATATATTGGTTGAAGAACTCACCTGTGCACAATTCTTAGGTGTCCTTATTTCCCATGTCTTCCACAAGTTTTTGGATATGGGATTTGTGGTTGGAAGAGTTGCAACATCACAAGATGTGTGAATCTGTAGTCTCCTTGGTAGCATAAGACTTCTCACTGTTAATGGAAACACACTACTCTTAGAAATAGAACCCTAAGGGGACTAGATGGATCTGAGATCTTCCCAATGGAACACCACATCTTACTATAGACAAAAATACTCTTGGCATGCTGGTTGTAGTGTACTGACTTCATGTTTTTAGAGAAAACATGTTGTCTTGTCTTCTTCAAAATCTAATAGATCTATGACCATTTGTCATATTTGAGTCCCTAAAGTTCTAATTCGAGCTCCCAAATTTTGCTACTCCCTCTTAGATTTATCAAAATATGAATTCTCTTGGTTATGAAATTCCCCAGAATTTCTTTCTGACTATCATCTTTATCTGGACGCGGCTCACGCTGATTTTTCTAAGAACTGTGTTGCTGGCGCATTTGAGGTTTCTTGTGATGTGTCCTACTACAAATAAAATTTAGACCCTCTAAAAAATAGGAATCTTCCCTAAATGGTGATCATCATGCCTATAATTAATCCCATCCATAAATATTGATGATCTTCATAAATTGGAGCTCTATTGTAATTCAAGGTCCCCAACTTTATTTTCAAGGCCTTCATGAGTGCCATCATCTCAATATATATTTACTCATTCCTCATGACTCCATGGAACTCAAATGCCTACACAAAATAAAAATAACTTTGTAGATCAAAGGTACTCAACAAGTCTAACAAAAAAGATAAAACAATCAAAATTTTAACAAAAAAATGTAGGAATTAAGTTTCAAATATATGACAATATAATGTTGATTGTGAAATTTAAAAGGAAAAATTGGTCTAGAGTGGTCGGTTTCAGCACTCGTAGTGCTAGCACTTCCAATTTTAGAAATGGTGCCAAAAACTCGAACAACATTAGTGTGTATGCTAAATAGAAATGTACATGCTAGAGTAGTAAAGGAAGTCAAAGAGGCATGCATGTCAAACTCCGGGAATTGAGACAGCTAGAGACTACTATTAACTGAAGCAGATCAACTAAGTCTAAAAAAGAATTGATTGAGTGATTGAACTAAAATCAAGAATTAAATTTGCAGAGAGTAAAGCTGGTGAAAGATCATTAATATGGGTTCTATAGATACCATTTTCACCATTATGTCAACCTATGCATGTATTCCATTCAATTAAATTAATTTTTGTTGCTTTTATGTTTTAAGCTTTTGTAGCTTGTAATACCCGCTTTTGCAGTATAGCACACTATTTAGCCTAGATACTCATCTACTTTTGCAACATCAATATAAAAGACCAAACAACAAGATTTATATTTGGAATTATAATTCATAGTGGTTAGTCTACTTTCACACCACATAATTGACAATGGTGATACTGAGTTTTTTAATGGTTAACCCTTCTTGCGTAGCAGTAGACAACCTAACACATATCCATGTTGATCAAGCATAATATCTTTTCTGTGATCAAAATCTAAAGCAAAAGATAATATATATTTAATTGAACATAAACATGGATACAGTGAACATCGGGCTACTCATGGGTCCTAAAGAATGACGGTTTAACCCCTCATGCTCAACATAAAATTAGAGGAATGGAAGAAAGATGAAAAAGACATAGATAACTCATGTAACACAATTCAAAAGAATAATATTGTAGCCGAGCGGCGTTGCGGTCACCAACTACTTCTCAGGATGCACTTTGCTCGATGTCTCGTTGTCTCCTTCTCCTTGAGGTATGGTTCCTCTAAAGATGGTTAATGGGACAACCTCCTAATGAGATGTGACCTGAATGAGATATATTTGGTGGTTGCCATCCTTGGTTTATATATCAAAAGTTAGGGCACCAATTCTCCAAGAACTGTTAGATGAATTTTGGCCGTCAGACAAATGTTGATACCACCAACTTATTCACTTAATTGTGGTCTAGGGATCTTGATCTTGGTGCCATTGACATGGTTCGGTGATATTAAGAATCTTTTTGGGGATCCTCCTTCACCTCTTCTTGATTCTACTTTTTCTATTGTCAATTCTCCTCCTTCTCATGTTAATGCCACCGACACATGTCTATGGTACCAAATTTCAGCTATTTTTGCTTAGTCAAATCTATAATAAAGCTACAATATTTTAGGAAATAATAAAATACGTAAACTAAAAAAATGTGTAAAATTGGATAAAAATTGATGCGAAAGAGCCATTTTTGTCAATTTAGGCAAACTCCACATAAAACACATGAATATGAGAAAAATCCTTATGAAAACATGTATAAATTAGCCTCAATTTTGGTAAAGAAATCATGTTCATCATGATTCTAGAACCATGCTCATCCCTACGGGTGTGGTTGGGGGAATGGTGCTGCCCATGTTGCCTAGGGGACAAATACCAGTCCGTCACTATCTTGTTTGTGGGATATGAGCAACTAATGCAAGCCTCTTAATAGGCTCCTCAACAACACACATGATCTGAGGATTGTGACACCATGTAGTCTTCTACAACATCTTTAACAAATCTAGATTCCAAATAAGGTAATGTTAGGGCCTCCATACTAGCATCCAATTCTTCCTAGATATTGATTCTAGGCCCACTCAACATATGAGGGTATGAGACATATTATCTCCTCCAATGAGTCCTATTTTATGATTTCATCTGTCACTCTGGAAGATGGTTGAATTAAGATTGTTCAATAATATGGAAGTGTCAACATCTCACATAATTTGAACTTGAAATTTAACCACTTTATTTCCAGTTGTCCTTTTTATATGATGTCCATAAATTAGTTGATGACTTTACTTGCAATGTCACTGTAACATCCCCAAATTCTATCATCTTAAGACTTTGAAGCTTGAGAGGACAAATCCAAAAAATTAGGAATTGTACCAGAGAGCGATGTGGAAGTGATATACACATACATGAACAAACAACCATAAGTAGACACCATTAACAATCTCAACAATCAACATATACATATTACACATGTTTTATTACAACTTACATTTACATCGAATAAAGTAGATTTTACAAGTCTATGAACATGTATACTAACTAGGATCTTACACAATAAGTACAACTTGTACAAGTTCTCACTCCCATATTTTATCCCATGCTAGCTCTGAACCTAAAACATACGTGAAACAATGAATCAACACACAAGGTATTTGAACATGGGTAGAAAGATACATATATTTATGGTTTTCATAATTTGAAAAGAGTTACAAAAGGAAAGAATCAGGATCATAGGAAACGGTTCTTTAATAGGTGAAACATGAAAATTTTAAGCATTTTTCTAGATGAGTTGCATTATCAAGGTGGACTAGTACCAAACATATATGTTGGGTTCTATCCCATATACTAAGTACTCTAGGAAACTCCCCATACACTGTGTGCTCTATGGAGGTGTACTAGTCGACATTAATCCATTCCCTCATAAGGGGGATAATGAGCACCTTAAATAACTACAAAACATCTACTCTTCATTTATGTTTCAAGTGACAAATCACCGAGTACTTGTAGCAATATTACATCTAATATATTCAAATAAAAGAGTATAAATGGATATCAATATCCAACCATGAAAACCATAGCCATATAATTAAATAAACCCATGTACCTGAGTTTAGAGATTCTATTTATATTTTGGACCATCTACATCTCTGGTCATCACTTTATTAATAAAAATTAACCATCATTAATACATGGTTCAAATATTATTGATAGTTTAGGTCCAAATTAGGGTTTAGCCAAATCTAGGTTGAAACTATCCTAAACTTGCTATTAAATATTTTTATACTGATCATGGGATCAAAAATAGGGTCTGGTTTGATTTTCATACTTTTCTAATGATTGTAATATTTTCTAAAATTTATATGAGGTTTAAAGTATCTAATTACACATTAATAGAAAAAACCTACTATTTAGGTATATCACTCATATCAGATTTCAAAGATGGATTTAAATCATCATAGGGTTCCAAGAGAATTTTCTGAGAAATAATCTCAATAGGATACCGTTTATTTTATTTAATGAATCCTAAACAGGAGTAATTATCTTGTAGATAAAAACCCATCAATAATAATAGCTCAAAGGTCTAATCTAGCAGTTTCATAATAAAGTACATATTTTTTTGAGTCCAGGGATATTTTTGGGGGATTTAGTTTCCATGGGAGCTATTTTTTATGATTTAAACAAGTTATGCACATTATCTACTATTTTATAAGAGTAAATACCTTTTTATGAAACTCCATGGCCCCTGGATTGTAATCCTATGCCTGAGATGCGACCAAGGCATCCCTTGTTGGCCTAGAATAGATGGATCTTGTTGGAGTCCTATTAGGGTGGAGTCTAGCCAACCCGGACGACCCTCAACTCCTTTGCCTCGTGAGTCCCGATCACCTTCTTAGTCTTTCCGTAAAGCAGATGTCACCGCCTCCAAGGAGAATGCCAACAAGCAAATGGCTGCCACACGACCCTTTCTAATTGCACATTAAGATTCCATCAGATCTGTGTTGGTCCTCTTCATTGATCAAGTTGGCTGGATTGCTCTAGTGAAGATCATATCTCAAGCTGGGCATGCTCAACGGACACTCATGATTTTGTGAGAATCCCAAAGAGGTAAAAGGCCTCTAACTATTAAAGCTTCAAACTGAAGTCCATCGAATAAGGGATAGGCTTCCATGAAACTCGCCTCAATTCCCAATTGTGTTGTGAGACCCTCACACCCTGCTCATGAGCTTTGCCTTCCACCTGAAGGAGATCGGGTTCATGGAGCTAGGTGTGACCAGTACCACGACTGCTAAATGTTGGGGAGGAACCCATAATCTCCTTAGTGCTTCTCCCTCATACAAATCTCCTACAACTCACTCCTCCTTCCTCTCTCGGTATCCATGCTACCCCTATGTGGCTTGATGGAGTGGCTAGGAGCAATAGGGGTTAGACCAAAATCACCACTCAACTACTCCATCGACTCAGACCAAGGTGAGTTGGGGAGTCTCATATGTGGCTTCTCATAATGAAGTGAAGCACTTCGGGACTTCTACAAAGTCTGGAGTTTGTTTACTTCAGCTATCCTCTTCAATTTGGCCCTCTACCTCACCCTATATCACTAGGTTCTTGTTGTGAGAAGAGATGGAGAAAGAGTGTAGAAAGTGGGGTCAATCTCTCTAGTTTTTTCGTCTCTTAGGGTTAATGAGGTGCCTTTGAGAAGCCCCTAGAATTTCGGATCTTGACAAATAATTCAATGTCCCAGAGATATCATCATTAGCCTTTGCTCCTCTAATCTTCGTTTATAATACCTTCTCCTTTCTTTTTGGATCTAGGTAACTACCTCAACGTCATTGTATCTTGGGGAATTAATGGGCTAGGGTTAGCCGTGTCAACCAAAGGCAAATTTTTTTTGATACGTGGGAACCACCCCCAAATGAGCGCCGTGATTGCCAAGCTAGGCCCATGTGACATTTGAATGTCACTACATTGTTTAAAAAAGAATCATATGAACTAAGGTTTGTAAACTTATGCATATTAATTAGACACGTCTACAAATTTGAATAACTACTAAGGGGAATTTCAAATTGTTCTAAAATTTGAAGTATAGCTCCTTCAATGAATAATCTGCCATCGAGAAATATTCTTCTTTTGAGACCAAAGTTCCATTAATATGATTATGTAAATCAATATTAATAATCTAAGTCATTCAAAGTACCTCGAATAATCACATAGGTTGGGTCATGATATCATACCTCTAAATTTAAATTTACATCACATCATTATACCAATAGACACAATTGGTCATTCAATCATGAATATGTGAATGTAATATGTAACGTAGTAAAGAATTTCTCAATTTATGTTCAACTGGTATAGAGCATTTATGGTCCTCAAATACTTTACTCAATATAAAATCCTAAAATCGGGGTCGTTACAGTCATCTTGGTAGCAATGGTTGGATGATGCAGGATGCTCGAACTTTGAAGATGATTGGTTCCGGTTCTAGAACTAGTAATTTGTACTAATTTTGGGATGGCACCTATATGTCTTCCCTTATTGTGTGCACACCTCTCCAACTACATCACTGCCACAGTAACCCTTCTCTTGAAAAGCAGAAGCACTTGGAACCCTCTTTATCTAGTTTACAAACTCTTCCATATGACTCTTGTCAGTTTGGAAGCATATATGGTTCCTTCTCTTACAAAAGTAGCTTATCTTGTAAAGCTATTTTTGATGTGATTCATTGTGACACTTGTGGTCCTTTTAGAGCCAATATCTTTAATATTTCATTACCTTTGTTTATGATTTATTTGGTATGAATTAGTTATACTTATTGAAATCCCATGATGAGATGGTTTGTGTTCTTTATACTATTAATAAAATATTCTCAACACAATAATTTTTTTTAGATAAAAATGCTTAAGAATATATTTCGGGTTAGGTATCCTTGTTTTGCTCCTACCACTTGAACCATCCATCAAAATTCTTGGTATTACACCCACAAAAAAATAGGATTACAACATTACATGGGAATGGGTCCTAGGATCTTATTCCACCCCCTCCATACAAAAATATTATCAACTTTGATGGGTCTTCTCTCTTAAATGCAAATCAGATGGATCGGCAGAACATCTCAAAGTTTATCTTATTGCTAAAGGACTCATCAAAACATATGGTATGGATTTCTTTGAAATCTTCTCACTAGTCACTCACATTTTTTCTATAAGGATGGTTATTTTTCTTGACACTCACATGGACTAGCCTCTAGTCTATCTTTCTATCAAAAATTCCTTCCTCTATTTGATTTATTAGAGGAAGTCTATATGCATCAGCCCCTGAGATTTGGGAATCTTCACAAAGAGTTTTCTATCTCAAATAGTCTTTATATGGCCTAAAGTAGTTATAAAGGGCCTAGTTTATAGAACTCATTGGATTTCTTTCTATCTTGGGTTTAACCTATTCTTCTAGTGGTCACATTCTTTTCTTTTCTACATCACATGCTGGAACCATTATTCTTGACATATATGTTGATGATATCATTTTCCTTGGTAGGGATGCTCCTAGAATATTAACATTGACTAGGCACTCTAGCTACACTTTCATTCCAAGGATCTAGGAAAGATTCTCTATGTAGGGAAACAAAGTTCTACGAACTTATTGTGTTATTTATTTATCTCATGAAATATGTCCTTGACCTCTTGAGAAATTCTAGTATGCTTAATTATAGACCTTTTCCATATCCAATGACTATACCAATTTCTGTCTAAGGGAGACCCCTTTTTTGATCCTGAGCAATATAGATACACGGTTGAAAAAATCATTGATCCTATGATTACTCAGTCAGATATAGCCTTTTTTATTAGCGTTGCTAGTAAACAACGGTGTATGAAAAGAGTAAGGTATATCTGCAAAGTGCACATGCTTGAGGTCTCCTACAAGACCCCTGTATGCCACTAGAGTAAGGTATAATGCATTCTATGGTGTATGAAAAGTGCACATGCTTGAGGTCTCCTACAAGAAACTTCCTTCTCTAGATATCTCTTTGAGTTTCTATGACAATGTCATTTGGGATAAAGATGTGAATGATAGAACATCCATATTTCTCTTTGGTGTTCCATTTGGGTGCCATCCCATTAGTTGGCGGAGTAAGAAGTAGTCTGTTGTGGCTCATTCCAGCATTGAGGTAGAATATCACGTCATGGAGCATGCTTGTTGTGAACTTCAATGGGTGATATCAATTCTTCAACATATAGGTACCTTCTCTCATCCCCATAAACTTCCAAATGTGACAATCAAACAACTATTCATATAGCTAAAAATATAGTTATTGATGAATGTATCAAGCACATTGAGGTTGATTTCCACTTCATTAGAGATGTAATTCATGCCAAAAAGATCATTACACCATATGTGAATATTGGAGAACGACCTGCTAATATCTTCACCAAGCCACTTCCACCTTCATCCTGTTCCTATGTGTGTGGCAAACTTGGAATGCATGATGTGTACTCTCCAACTTGATGGGGAATGTGGGTGGTACATTATGTTAGTTTCTCTTTATGTAATAGCTAAATGGGATGACTTTACTTAATCCCATTAGTACTGGTTTAGTTTATGTTGTGTAGTGCCTCTTGTACACTGTACCATGAGATGAATATATATGTCTCTCTATACTTATCTTAGGACATAATAATAAATTCTATTTACAATTCAATCATAAACCCAATTTACTATAACTCCTTCTTGTCACATTTCCCTTAATTCATTAAATAATTATTTTGTTTCTCCTAAGATGTTGAATTTATATTTTGTGTTTGGTTTCTGACCCCAATTTTCATACTTACTTTGGATATCATTCAATATAATGATGATTGAAATTTTCATCTTGTCGCACTATTTGTTTATTAGAGTAATAATCTAGAGTACCAAGACTTTTCTACAACCATATATATTGGACACGTGTCTCGCTGTTTATATAATGGACATCGAGATTGTACTCCCCCATTCCCTTGTGGTATCAGGGGTTTATCCCCCCTTCTCCCTAACTCAAGATCATATGGTATCTCAACCCCATGATAGATATATGGTCTGGAACCTATATGCTATTTTATTATTATTGTAATTTATTGGGCAAGATATTTGAAATAATTATGTTTCTCTCATAATTTTATTGTCTTATTCTTTTTCTAACTAACCTTCAAAATATATCCCCTTCAACTTGACTATATCATAAAAGATGTCTCTTTCATGGGAGCATCCCTTGTTGTACTTACACATTCTATAACGCCCAAATTTATATATATATATATATATATATATACATAATCAATAGTTTCTAATAGATATCCTTTGTTTCCTACTCTGGGTGTTGTTCCCCAATTACCCAGGTGTAGGTGATGTAGAGCAAGATGATCCTTGGGGACCATGAACCATGATGTTTGAAGGATAGAATGGGATGTCTAGGTTGTCCTATGCACTGATCCTTTGTAATAATTAGATATACCCTAACCTTTTTTCATACTACCTTGAGGTGAGGAACTATGTAATGAGAATAATGTTGAATTAGTTAATCTTTTTTCTACTATGAACAAATATGTTTGATATATGATATTGGAGGGATGTAACCTCATCTTTTCCATCACATATATTCACATGTTTTGATCAGATGGTTTTATTCTTCATACTAGTAAGTAGAGGATCTCTCTCATGTCCCACTGTTTACAACCATATGAGGCATATTGATCCTCACATATTGTGGGATTTGTTTTTCTCCTATGCACAATCTAATGTGTTGCTCAACTATATTACAATAGATACAAAAGGGGCATGGATACATATATTGATCCACTTATAGAAGTAGAGGCATATCCATATAAGAAGACATATACTTAGAAGAGGAACTACAAAGCAAGTGGTTTAGCTTAGACATAGAGTTAGAGGACAAAATAGAGAGATCTATTTAGCATAGAAGAGGTGAGAGATACAAGAGATACAACTATGACTGATTCTCTTGTTAGTGGGATATTTGGTGACCCTTATTTCTTAATGTAAAAAAATGATCTCATGAAATGTAAGAAAGGTAACCAATAGAAGATCTAGGTGTACAATGGGAACCTATCCTAAAGGCACAAACTCATCATTTTCTCCCTCCTTAAACCATATTATAGATAGAGTAAGACAAATATCTCTTGGATATTGTTAACATGCATTGGTGTTCCACTAAAGAAGCTGGAGAGGGAAACATATGTATTTATTGTTATGAAATTTCAACCCTTGTATCATCTCCAATCACTCATAACATGTCACTATGCATCCAACTGAAGCTGATGGTGCTCATGTAGTGAAGATGGCTATTTATGCCTGGTAATCTATGTATGAAAGAAGACTCTTTTCAGATGACCTTCTTAGGTTAAACCATCTACCTACATATTCTTGTTGGATTATTGATGAGGATTTCAACATCATTTGATCTTCTAGTGATAAAAGAGACCTTTATCCTCCCATGGTCATGGGGATGAGAGAGTTTGGTTATTAGATTTATGAATTGATCTAAACAAAATTCCTTTTGGAGGAAGCATGCTTACCTCAATGGATAAACAATTCCTAAATCCAACCACAATGGAGAGACTATACAAAAAATTCATCAATCACCTTTGTGTCAATCCTCCTACTAGTTAAGGGTGAAGAAAATCATTAGATATAGGGTGTTGATCTATTATCCCATCCTAGTTAACCCTTCTTCTTATAATTCTCCTCCATCATTTTATTCTTTCTCTTTACTTGGAGACTAGATATGTCATCTTGATTGTATGGATGCCATAAAAATTGGGTCATGAGTGGATAGATTGACTCACCCTCATCCTTCTTTTCTAAGATGCAAAATATGAGAAGAGCATTGAAACTACAAAACAAATATATCTTTGTTAATATTGATTGAAAGACAATCAACTTATAAAACTTCATCCACCATGTAGATACCACATCTGGTGAGAATATATGTGATAAAAATAGATCGTTGCTATAGGAGGCTAATGATGGTTATTGCACTATCCTTAGTATTGAAGAGATTTTCTAGAGATAAAAGTGTTTTATTAATTTGCTCATGAGTGTATATAGAAATGCCATGTTTGTTGAGGTTATGATGAAAGGTATATACAATGATTAGTGTGACAATCACCTAATATATGAGAAAGTATTCCTTCATTCAAATTTAGATGAAATATGTAATGTTTTAATGGATTTTTTTACTCCTTACATGATACCCCTCCTAAATCATGCCTAGAAGAAGTGATCTATTATCATTTATCCCTAGTTACATCTCACTATATAATAATCTCTCTTTGGTCACTCCTCCTCTAAAAGAGGCTCTAGTGATGCTCAAGTAGATGAATTATTGCCCGGCCACAATAGTCCATGTGGTAAGAGCTTAGTAAGTCCCATTGAAAGACCTGAGTTTGAATCACATCGAAGACACTTTGCAAACGACACCCATGCTGATTTGGCACAGGAGGGGGTGACCGGACCACACCTTCTCATGCCTTGAGAGTGCTACATGCTGGACTCACCCGTGGTGGGCTCTCTCAGTCACCCAAAAAAAGTATATGGGTGCTTATCATTTTTCAGGTTCTGAAAAAGTTACCCCAATTTTTGACTTACTAGGATAAGATTAAGATTAACTTCATGGAATTAGACATACACTTCTTTAATGGTATCCATTGCCACATGATCTTGAAGAGATACAAGATAGGACTCGTACCAATTATTGTGCTTCTTTTCCCTTGTATGTTGATTTTAGGGCAATTTTGGTTGAGGACATTGACATTAAGATTTGGATAGAACCTAAACAATATGATATCTTCTGTCCTCCCAGGATAGAACTCCTTGGAGAAAGGAGACACCATAAAAGAAATGTACATGATTCATAATATCAAGATGTCTAGAGAGATTATGATAGACATTGATGTTGTAGGTGGCAAGCCAAATTAGATCATCAAGTTTGATATGATAAAAGGTAGTGATTTTGTTGAGTGGGTATTACTTCAATGTATACTATCAATGTTTAGAATTGTGGATACTAGTATTTAGAATTATATGTCCTTCTTATTTGGAAATTTTCTTTCAGTTGTGTTTATTGGCTTAGCTAAATGCTTTTTTATGATTAGAAGAGAACCAAAATAAGCCAATACTCCTTATTCCCTCTTTATTATATTTGAAGAATTTCTATACAGGTCCTCCTCCATCATGTTTAGGATAATCAAGATTCCATGTTAGGGGTTATTGATAGCCTATTGTGTGTGTTACTACATAGGCAAATTCACATAGGGAAGCTATATTTTACCTAAACTAGCACAATAATCATCACTGGGAAGCATACATATCTTATTTTAGTATGTTTTCGGGATTGAACCCAAAGGAGAACATTTTTATGGATCATTTTGATCAACGTAATCCAAAAATAATTAATATGTAACTCAAGAGTACAACCATAAAGTGGTTTATTCTAAACATATAATGGTTCATACAATTGTAGATAAAATAAAGAGAATAAAATAGGTAGCATGGCTATTCCCTACTCCCTAGCAAGATGACTTCTCACTCATTATAGAAGTAAGAAGATTAATAGTAGAAGAAGGGAATAAATTCATCATCACAATAGATAGAAAAGGAGTAGTCGCTGTGTTCATATGCCCATGTTCGAGGTTAGGGTTGAAAACAACACAACAACAAGATCCCTCCTTGATGTTCGTTGAAAAGTGTTTTGGGGCTATCATATTTCTTCCATGGTTAGGATTAGTCTACTATAAAGAAGAAGTAGTAGGTTGATGATGGTGAAGGCCATAAACCAATGGAAATGAGCACTGAAGGAATAGCCTCCTTCAAGGTTTGAACCTTGTATGCTTGGCAGAGTCAACAACTTGATCAGTTGATGGGTCATCAATCGATGGAAACTGCAGATGGAAAATGGAGATGGATGCTGAGTATGGATTGAGACAACCAAGTGGCATCGAGAATGGGTCCTTTCCTTGGTGGTTGTAACCTTATATATATAAGTGGAGGTTCGGGTTTCAAACCCTCTTAATCTGTATTCTTGAACACCATGAATGCTAAGAGGCTACATGAGGAGGTAGATGAAAGGTATCACATTGTACAACATTTCTATCGATGGATGAAGGGGAAGGACGACCAACTTTAGTTGAATACTCTTCATTAGTATATAATCCTAGGAATCCATCAAGAGGCATGAGTAGGAATCCCATTAGAATATGGAGTCAAACCTTTAAGGGGTATCCAGAGTGTAGAAGTTATGTCTAATTGAGATGCACATGGCTTCCATCAAAAGACATGTTAGTTGGATTTTCAATGGTTGATGAGCTAGGAGTTCTATAGGAAGGCGAGTGCAAAACTAAGATCAGAAGGTGAGTATAGAATTGCCATCAGATGGTGATTGCATCACTACCATCAGAATGCAAGTGCATAACTGTCACTAGAAGGTGAGTTTTTGGTCTCCATTGATAGGTGTATAGACACACACATACAATGTTTCAGTAGGTAGACAACACACATGAGTTTTGTTGGTTGATTAGTGTTGGGATTCCATCGATCATAAAATCAAAGTAAGGCCAAAGTGAGCAGACCAACAAGCTTTTTAGAAAGATCCAAACCCACCCTGGACAGGGCTAGTGGTGTGTGTTGTAGGGTTTATGCCTATGAAGAATCAATTGATGAATGGAAAGATCGACAAATATAGGGTCCATTTATCAAATTTCCTTGTTCCTTCTAGTCACGCAATTGGAACACCATATCTTATGTTGGTTCATAAAATATTAGGCTCAAACTTTCCATGAAGACCAAAGATTTAGATCCAATCCTACAAATTAATACAAAATTAAGAAAGCCTATATGTAAGATAGTTCTAAAGTAAAATGATAGAAGTGAATTCAAAACTAAGTTAAAAATACAAATAAAACTAGGATAAATATGCATTCATCAAATAATCCCAAACCTAATTGTTTCTCATCCTTGAGAAACACAAAATTTGAACCAATTGTTTAAATAAATACTTTTACCGCATGTAATTGCCTCACCTTCAAATCATGCTCATTTCCCAACCACCTGATATAGAGAAGTTTCCCAACTTCCTGAGATCTCAAAACAAATATATCCATATCTTCATTTCCAATTTTTCTTTTTAAAACACTTCCTCACAACTATTCTCAATACCAGACACATTTAATGTTCTCAAGAAAGTTCAGATAATCCTTCAAAACAACAAGTATGTACAAGACACGACACTAGGGTCTATGAAAATGATATTAAGATGAGACATTCAAGTATCACTAGGTAAGAAATGGAGAGAAGGGAGTGTAGAAGGAAGATGTAAATCTCTCCTCTATTCAAATTATTATTGCATTTATTTGGGTGAATACATATCGTAAAACATTTTTTTGTAGAATTATCATCTTTTCATTTTGGTGGTATGCCCCTATTATATATAGAGAGTGTGGAAGAAGTATATAGATAATGGAGGGGGAGCTACCCATAAATTGGAGTTTGGCACTTTTTTATGTATTTTTATTTTCTTTTTGATGGATGAAGGTAAGAAGATGGAAGAAGAAGTCTATAAGAGGGGTCAGATGCAACTTGATTCATAATTCAATGAAATGGGTTGTTCTCCTAATTTGATTATTATCAAGTAGTGATATGATAAGGGAAGTAGTGATGATCCCATGAATGTGTTTCACTAGTCAGCTAGAAAAATATCTATTTGATCCCCCTGTTCCTCAAATGCTTTCCATCTTTTGTAGGGAGACATGATGTCTGGACTCCTCGGCCACGTAGGGCGATATGCAGCCATTAGATTATTTCAAAGATTGTCATTATGAGGTTTAGATTCAAATTATGGGATTAAATGACGAAACATGCATAGATACAAACATGTATTTGTATCTAACCTGACTAGATAATGGGTTTGATTACTCTAGAAATAAAAAAATTGAAATTTTAGCTAAATGCAATGCATGAATGGAATGATGAGATCACAATTTATGGACAAATAGGTGTGGGTAGAGAGTAGAAAGCACACCAACCACCCTCCACCACTAACTTAGATATTTGTTCATACTTGAGAAAACACTAAGTCAAATATGGAGGTGAAGAACTTTGTTTCTTGGATCATGATCCATGGTTTCTTCTCCATCGACCAAAATTCATTAGCCTATAATAAAATTATATAGAACTTATGATATTTTCATGAGATACACTAACTAACTAATACAAATATGAAATAAAGTAGAAAATTATCTAGGAATTATAGTGGGTTGCTCCCTAGAAGCACCTTTGTTTAACGTCAATGTCTTGATGCCTGAAGTTCAATCATGATAAGTAGGGAGAAGGAGCGGCAGGTGTTGGTTGGCCTTCATATCATCTAATGTGACATAGTGTTTGATACAATGGCCATTAACTTTGAATACACCCATCTTCTTACTCCAAATTGTAATATCTTCATGAGGGAAGATGTTCTTGATGATGAATGGACACGACCATCGGGCCCTGAGCTTTATTGAAATAAGATAGAGACAAGATTTATGTAGTAATACTTGATCTTAACCTGTAGACCTTTCCTCTTAAGGTGGCTATCATGCCACATCTTAATGCACTCGTTATAAATACATGCATTCTCATATGCTGTTAAACATAGCTCTTCTAGTTCTTACAGCTAAAGCAAATACTTTTCTTTCATTGTGAAGAGGTCAAAGTTGATATGTTTGATTGCCCATCGGGCCTTGTGTTTAAGATCCACTAGTAGATGACAAGACTTCCCATAAGTGAGACAGATAGGTGTAGGGCCTTGGGGGTCTTGTAAGTAGTTTGATAAGCCCAAAGTGCAGCATTCAACTTGCAAACCAAATTTTGCCTTGCCCTGCCGACCACCTTCTCAATAATTGCCTTAATTTATCCACTAGAAACTTCCATTTGACCAGTCGTCTAAGGGTGATGTGGAGTAACCACACAGTGAGAGACATTGTACTTGCGTAGGAGCGCTTCAAATCTACACTTAAGTAGCTTGATAACTAGCTTGAATTCATAAGAAACTATGGGAATGGCTTCAACCTATTGGGAAGCATAATCTGCATCAACTAGAATGCACGAGAAGCCACAAGAGAAGGGAAATGGACCCATGTAGCGCACCCCCAAGCTTTGAAGATCTTTACTTCTTACTAAATATTTAGTGGAATCTCATCCCTCTTGGAAATATTATCAGATCTTTGGCACTAGTCACATAACTTGACATAATTATGAGCATCTTTGAAGATAGATGGCCAGAACAACCAATATTGAAGGACCTTGAATCTAGTATTTTTGGAGCTAATATGGCCCCCAGTTGAGCCAGACCGACACTATTCAGGAATAAGAGGATCTTCCTATTTATAGAATCACTGACGATATAGACCATATAAACACAACCTAAATGTATAAGTCTCATCCCAAAATTAATGGTGGATGTCTGAAAACAACTTCTTCCTTTAATTCCCTATGCAATATGTGTGAAACACTCCCACAAGTTGATAATTCACCAAATGAGCATACGACGGGGTGAACATGGATACCTTTAGCAAGTTGCCATCAGTCAAAGGGTCATTAATTGAGATTGTGTCATTATCTTGGATATTCAATCATCTAAGATGATCGATAAAAACATCTCCAGTTCTCTTATTGTCCTTGATTTCTAGATCAAAATCTTACAACAATAAAATCCATTTCATCATTCTAGGCTTTGCATCTTTCTTTGATATCAAGTACTTGATAACATCATGATCAATGTAGACAATCACTTGCGAGCCTATGATATAGGATAAAAAACTTGTCTAAGACATAAGTAATGGTGAGAATATCCTTTTCAGTGGTTGTGTAATTCATCTGCACATCATTTTGTGTCTTTCTTGCATTGTGGATGATATGATTTTTGTTATCGTCATGATGACCTAGAACTACACCACAACATAGTCACTGGCATCACATGTGATATCAAAGGGAAGAAACCAATCTCTGGGGCATAAATGATTGGGGTACAGATGAGAGCTTCCTTCAGGGTGTTGAATCTCTTCATACAATCAAAGCCAAAGATGAATTTCACATCCTTCTATAGGAGAGTTGTGAGTGGTTTTGTGATCTTTCCAAAATAGCTAATGAATCTCCTATAGAATCCAGCATGTCCTAGGAATGCCTCGACTTCTTTAACAATGCTTCTAGAAGATAGATTTGCAATCACTTCAATATTTTCTTTTTCAACCTTAATGCCTCTAGAGCTAACATGACATCCTAGGATAGTGCCCTCCTTTACCATGAAGTGGCATTTTTCCCAATTAAGCACCACATGTGCTTCTTTACAACATTCCAAGACTAGGGAAAGATGGTGTAGGCATGCGTCATAAGAATCTACATAGAATGACAAGTCATCCATGAATATTTCTATTATTACTCTGTAAGGTTGAAAAAGATACCAAACAAGCAACATTGAAAATGTGGTGGGTGCATTACATAATTCAAAGGACATCCAACAAAAGAAATATGTGTCAAAGGGGCATGTGAAGGTAGACTTCTATATATCATTGAGGTGATTAGGTATCTAGTAGAAGCCATAGTATCCATCTAGGTAACAAAAGGATTCTTATTTTTCATGTCTCTCTAAGACTTGGTAAAGAAAAGAAAGGAGGGAGTGGTCCTTCCAAGTAACATTACTGAGCTTGCGATAGTCTATGCACATGTACCACCCAGTCAAGATGCAAGTAGGGATAAGCTCATTCTTCTCGTTCACAACAACTGTAGTTCCTCCCTTCTTTAGGACCACTTGCAAATTACTCACCCATGGTGAATTAGATATGATATAAATGATCCTTGAAAGTATTAGCTTTATCTTCCCCTTGTGCACAACCTCCTTCAGAAGTGGGTTCAGTTTGCGTAAAGGCTTGATTGAAGGCTTGTAGTTTTCAACCATGTTTATATTTTCATGCAGAGGGCTTGTCTTTCCCAAGTTAACTAAATCATTTTTCATCCTAACACCTTCTAACTCTTAATTTTGTGAACAACCTGTATTCTTGCTTAGTAGTGAGATTTGCATTGATGATTATTGGGAATACCTTTTTCTCATTGCGGATGGCATGTTTTATCTTCTCATGTAGAAGGCTCATCTTTGGTGCAATGGCCTACTTGTTGTCTTCTTTTATGATAGTGGCATATTTAAGCTTTCCAAACCAGCCTCAGGGTCTTCTTAGTGTTGTCCACGTGAAAAAGAAATTGCTCCACCTGTTCATCATTTAGCTCATGGGCTCTAGGGTCGACGAGTGTTGTCCCAAAAGGGTCTTCAAAAGTAGGTGTCTCTTGCCATAGTTCCACCATATTCTCAATGCAGTTGATGAGGAAGCATTGTTTCTAGAAAGAGGGACCCTTGAGGCACTCAGAAACCTTGAAGTCAATTGTGTATGTCCCAAGCCATAGCTTTAATATTCCATCTTCAACATCTATAAGGATCTAGTTGCTGCAAGGAATGGGAACCCAAATATGATGGGATATAGAAGATCCTTTGTGATGTCCTTCATGACAAATTCACAAGGACAATAAGATTTGATGCCTACTTTGAATGAGATGTCTTCTATGATCCCATAGGGGTGAACCTAGAAGAGTTAGCAAATTGAATCATGATGTCAGTGGGAAGGGGGTTGATGGTGAAGTTTACTCTCTTGCAAAAGTTATAGGCCATCATAGAAGTGATTACCCCAAGTTCATTTAGACCCTTTCAGCATGTGGAGTTCTTAACAAAAGAAGAGATGCTAAAAGATCTTGGATATTTTAGTTTTTTTTGTCATCTTGCTCTACATGATGTCTGATGCTATATATGATAGTTTCATGGTCTCAAACTCCTCTTGTAGGTACTTGCGAATGAGGACAACTTTGACTAACTTGGTCCAAGAGGGAATTTCTATAAGAGCATCAAGGAAGAGAATGTTAACATGCATCTTCTTTATTACTTTCTTGAACTTCATAAATCTTTCATCCATTTGTGTTTGGGCTAGACGGCTCTAGTACATGCCTCACAGTTTGTGGACATGTCCCATTGGGATGTGAGTTGCTGGGTGTAGTTTCTGGTGCCTTAATGGCGTTGGGATGTTTCTCATCTCTTGAGTAGATGTATCACTTTACCTTGGTGCTTCAATAGTTGGTTCAACACATTTAGTTTAAGGAGTGGGACCTGACGAGGGTTCCACTCTCTTACTTGAGGGAATAATAGGAAACCATTCAATGCCAAATCTGATAATAATTTTTTGCAAAGGATGATGAACTAAAATTCAAGTATGTAGTGTATCATGTACCAAAAATGTGGTAGTGGAAGATAAAAGTCTAACTATTACCATTCTCATTCTATCATAGTTTCATCACCACACAAGGTGACTATGAAAACTAAATGAAACTGAACTATAGCTAAGAGGTTGTATAGGGCAACTTGGCTACTTCAATATACCTCCAAGCAAAAAGGACTACTCCTATGTAGGTTGCAGTTCTTGTCACATATGGCAAAATCTTCTCCACCTAAGGGGTAGGGAACACCCCCACAACAGAAGGCGAGGTGAAAATTTATCAACAAAAGCTGGAATGTTGTTAAAATAGAGAGAGGACAACACATTAGAATAAAGTACATTAAAAGTAAAGTTAACATGGTTCCAAAGAAGATGGAGGGAGAACATCAAAATGATAATCAAAAGAAAATCTTCATATAGTGAGATGATGAGATTATATGAGTAAATAAAAAGTACAATAATAATTTTTTTCCTTAACAATTATAATGAACAACCATGGGAATTCATGCAATCAGTTCAAACAAATTCAATTTCATGTAGACAATCTTATAGACTACACTTATCTAATAGTAAGACCCAAACACTTTTGCATCCCGTGCCTAGGAAGAAGGTGAGAGCACCCATAATACTCTATTTAATGGTATATATATCAGATATGAGCACATGGGGCTTAGGTGAGAGCACCAAAATCCCATATATGTGAAAAGTTGTACAATGGGATCCAACCCCAAAATTTACTGCTATAATTAGATAATCTAATAAATCAAACATGCGTTAATAGGGAGGCAAGATAAATTTAGTCCAAGAAAACCATCAACTTTCCGTTTCCACTATTAAATGGAAGAATAAGATGCTAAAATGCAATAAGGGTTGTAAATTGAATAACTATCAGTAATATTAAATAAAATATATTCAATTTCCACTTTAAACAATTTATAAGAGAAAATTTAGTGAAGTGGACCCATACAAGTCAGATATTCGTGATCAAGTGACATATAAAGAAATATGCAACAATCAAATCAGAGAGAGAGAGAGAGAAAATACAATTCATTGTCCAATATGACTCATAGAGAAAAGCAACATACATAAAGAGACAGAGGAATAAGTAAATTGTCTAACATGATTCAGGAGGAAGAGCAACATACCTCAAATTGTATCTTGACTGGTCAAAGGTTCAAACCTATATCCAAACTAGGGGTTGAAGCTACCTCTTTAATATTTAGATTAATTTGAACTTAGGATCCCATTAATAAAACCCTAAGAATAACCTTTTTACCATCATTGATTTAGGTTATGAAAATTATATAATTATATAGATTATATGTCATGATTTCAAAACAAATTTATTTATTAAATTTCTTACTTATGAATCACTATATATGAATTTTAAGAATCAAGGATAATTGGGAAAACCCTGAAACCATGCATTTAATTTATTGTAATTAAGTGTAAAAACTATACTAAAAATAGGTGTTATTTTCCTGATTCCAAAACATGTCTTGATTTATTTTTTGACCATCCAGTGAATTACTACAAATTTTACAAGCTAATTACTATTTATGTATTATTAAAACTAAAATTGAGGTATAATGACCAATTAACCCCTGCATTACACATCATCATCTCTATGTGTGACATGGCATGCTCTTGACTCAAAACAACCTGCATCATAACATTGAAATCAAGTGTTAAAATAAACTAATATCTATAGAATGTGTGACATGGTTAAAGTCAAAGCAAGGGCAATAGTATAAACCAACCGCTAATCATCTTCCCTAATGTCTCAAACAGGCAATGCAACTCATAAAATTAGAGCTCAATTGTGAAAACCCAAACCAAAAATCAGTGAGGAATTCACGTGACAAAACCCTGTCACCATCCTTTGGCCGCAAGGACCGCAAACAAGGGCCATATAGTAGTCAGATCACCATCACCTCCTATTTCCATGAAAGCAGTAGATGTACACCACGAGGACCATTGAATCAAGGGGATCTAGTAGAAGTCATAGACCAGACTACATCTGTGACAAAGAGAGAAGTCAAAGATGATGAAAACAAGTTAAAAGCAATACTAACATGATCTAATAGTACCCAGCCGCGGAACAACACCATTAAGGTAAAAAGGGGAAAAAATGGGAGGAGTACCAATGATGTGAAATAAGGGCATATATAGCTTTCTGGAACTCCATAAAGTCATCCCAAGTAGTCTGAAAACATCCTAGAGATATAAGACCTTCCACTAGACCGTAAATGGACACCATCCATGAAGGAGTTGGTTCGACACTTCTAGGCACAAACCCAAGTCAACTGATAGTTGATCGTAGTTTCTGATGTAGAGGGGATGGTTGTGAAAGGTCTACTTATATGTACAGAGGCTTGAAGTGACAAGAAACCAAACTAGATAGGGAAGTTGGGGACAGAAAGGAACCCCAAGGCCGACTAGGAGTTTGGGGCATCAAAATCCCATCAAGTTTTACATCTATATTTGGGAATGCAGGAAGAACACAAAGAATAGGAGATCTAGGGAAGAGGAGGAGAATATAGAGAAAGAATTGAGGGAGGAGGGGTGTTCTAGTGAGTGTGTTTAGTCTAGAGAGACATGGACTCTAGGAAAAAGAAAAGACATGCGCTGTAAGATGGAGATCCAATGGATCTCATAGATTTAGAAACCAACAAGGATGTGCGACTCTTAGACTTAGGAAAAATTGTGATTAATTAGTAATTACAATAAAGTCTGATTAAATATTGGACTCAATTATCTGATATTATCTTTTTTCTTAAATTTGACTATTAAAAATTATCCAATTAGGTTGAAATTTGGCACCTTGACTAACTAGGACCCAAAAATATGGTTTTGGGCTTAGATTCATCTTTTAAGACTTTGTTTTGTGATTGTAATACAATTGAGGTTGAACACAATTATCTTATTATTATATCAACATCATGATTTTAGGATTTAGAGTCCTATTATCATCATATTATTATTCCTAGAGTTATAGCATATTATATTGCACAAATTTCATTTATTTACATAGATGTTCTGGTATTTCCATTGATACAATATTGACTTATATGATGGCATTTTAGCTATCTCCCCTTAATTAGACATCCAATGATTATCACATTATATATACTAGTCACATTATTGTTCACATGAAACATGTATGCATAAAAATCTACACCCAAAGACTAGTTAATGACACCCAATAAATTATGTGTATCAATAAACAAGGTGACATATATTACATATGAATGAACCCATTTACACATCAAGCCATTATTAGGTGATTAGGTCCAGTCTATGTGTATTAATATACGTTATTTGATTATGGCACCTAGTGTCACTAATGTATCATGAATGTCACCAAGGATGTACATGTTAGGGTTAGATGATTACAAATTATGATTTGGTTTGACACAATCACTATTCATCTAACACACATCATCAGAATGTACAAAGTCCAAGATCAGGCTTAGTATATCCAAATCATCATCTTACCAGGGTTCAGTTATCCAAATCATGGTTAGGGTCACATGAATCCAATCTTAGGGTTACATTAGCATTATGCATATTATATGTATTACATGTAAAAGTAAGATGTATTAGGGTTTACCATTAACCTCATTTGGTTAATTCTAAATATTCAAGCACACTAAACTCCTACTCACAAAATTATTCTTTCTAAAGTTTGGATAGTTAAATCTCAGTGTTACATTCCCAACCATTAGGGTGACTTCATCATCATTGTTGTCTTCAAGAACCAACCTATAGTTGCTAAATAGGGCTGGTGATTCCGGTAGATCAAACCCATAATGCATGGTTACATCCTTAAACTGCTCCTCCTAGTGCATGAGGTTGTTCTTAGGTTGTTTGACAAATGAACATGTTGGGAGGAAAATGGCGACATGAATCTAAAAATTGAGCTTCCATAGATTTGTTGCACGTCTACTGGCTTGCTAGTATCTCTTAAGACCATCGAGGAAATCTTGATCCTTGATGACTGGCATGCTCTACTGGCTGCCTGATGTGTCATTACTTCCACAACTAATTCCCTAGGGAAATTATCCCTAGAAGTTTAACCTTTTAATGACTATCACTTCACAAGGGAATTGATTTTAGTATAGAAAGGTATCAGTCCCATGAAATAACATTTTTAAGAGATTAATTCAAACCAATTATGGTGAACAATATTTAAATTCTAGATCTCAAGAGAGTGATTAAACTAAAACAAAAAAGTAAATTTGTAGAAGTAAACTAAATTATCAAGAGAAAAACTAAACAAGGAAGTAAGCAAAAGGGAAAAATTAATCAAAGGTTGATTTTCGTTAATGGGAATTTTTGGAAGTCCGAGTATCACCACCACAAGCATTCATAGTTATCTTAGACACTTCTAATCCCTTTTTTAAATAAATGCTAGATTAGGATCACATAGATATGTTCCTTTTGGAGGCATATCTCACAGACCAAGCTACCCACAGACTCAGGGTCTTAGTGTAACTGTGTGTCATGGTTGAATCATCCAACAAGTTTTTGTCTGAGGTCTCATCAAGGAACGTGTAATCCTCATCCGATGTTTTGGTCCATAAATCAGGGGTCTCATCTTCATGGTTCATAAAAGTCATGAAGGACAATTGATCAATTGATAATTCACATTTTTAAACAAATGAAGACACATCTTTTTATTTATTTAATGGAATCAAAGTTATCTAAGACAAAAAAAATGGGCACACGGTGCTACTCCCCATGTCCCAAAAAAAGGGGAACTACTCCATATATCTCATAGAAGTAAGAATAAGGATAATACGAGGATAAATCATGTTGATAATAGCACTTGAAGACTCTATCTCTTCTTGCTTTGCTCCGTTCACCAAGATAGGGTTTTGAGATGATAGGGGGTTGATAGAAAATGAGATGCTTTGTTTGGCACTCTTCCCTCATTTAATAGCAGATGAAGCACCCTAAAAACCCTAAAAAAGGCATGGTGGTGGCTAGAATTATCTGTATTCAGCGTGCTAGTTGATCGACTGGGTGGCCAATCTCTCTATTGGATTAGTTGTTGCATAACTTATAAGAAAGGAAGGTTTGACTAGATAAATTGATACTTTTTCTTTAAGGAAAATCATTTATCTAGTTTTGTGAGAGAATCAACTGGTTTGATCATGAAAACAAGCCTTCCTTAATGGATTTAAGTCGATCGACTGGATGCCCAGTCGATTGATTGACATTTGCATATCCTTCCAATCTACTGATGAGTCCATGGACCACAGTAGGTGAGTTGGTTGGACTTCTGAGAGGCTGAAACAACCTCTAATTCTTTGGGTAATGATGTGCATTCTTCAGTTAGTGTTGAAGGAGTGAGAAGGAGCATAAAATTTACAAAAAGAGAACAAAAATAATAAGAAATCTAATTAAAAAGCTAAAAGTAAGGAAATTGCAATTAATTCCTAAAATTGGGGGAAAAGAAAATAATGTCCTAAATAACTATCCTAATAGAAGTGATAAAAAAAGGATTGAATATCATTCATAAAAATACCCCAAACTCGATCGTTGCTCATTCTTGAGTAACACAAAATCATAGACACCCACCAATTACTACTAGCACATTGTCCTCCTTGCTTGCATAGCACTACTTTTTCCTCACCATATTTCATGGCCAAGCAACCTTGGTTTGTTGGGACAATGAAACACAATTTTCAGACATCCTTCATCAGTTTTGCTTCACAAAATGCTTCTATTTTAGGACTTGCAAAGAAATAAATGGTATATCCCGTATGTTATCGATACTACCACATATTCTTACAAGAGTTTGCATAAGACCAGGGTTTGTTTTTTATTGGGTGAATTGGGGGTATGATGATTCCCCTAGGTAGAAAAAAGAGAGTAAAGGGAGATACATAAGAAGACAATCTCTCCTCTACTCCACTCAAGATCTTTTATTTTCTTTGTTTGCAATTGCATTGATTGCATTAGGGTGCACTGTGGCATCTTTTCTTGGTGGCATGCCTCTATTAAATTTACTAGGGGTATGGAAGAAGCAATAGAAAAGGAATAAGGGGTGTGTCACCCCAAACTTAGTGTTTGGCACCATTTTTTGCTTTTGATTTTCTTTTTGTTTTTGTTAATACAGATAGGTAAGAAGGTGGTAGAAGAAGTAGAAAAGAATGATCTTGTGCAATACTCATTTTTTAAATTTTAGTGCTTTTGAAGTACTATAAAATTAGTTCAAACCATTCTATAATGAAAAAAAATATCAAAACTTTACAAGCTAATTCCATAATTTTGACGAAGGCACATTATGATTGGTCCCTATCTATCCATTCATGCTTGCTAACTTTTTTGAGTAATAGTGCTAATTAATATCTTATGTGATAGATGTTTTCTAAGAAGGGTGGTGTTATGAAATTACTGTAAGAGATTCACTTCAAACAAGGGGATGTATTGAATACATGCATGAATTCACTGGCCGACTAGGTAAGGGCCCTATCACATATAAGGAGAACAAAACAAAAAACAAACTAAACACTACATGCAAGAAAATATGAAATGATGGGTATGCTAAAAAAAGGGAAGATAGAGGGCGTGGAATCGTTATGTTCCACCCACCTCCACCCCAAACTTAGAAATTGGCTCATCCTGAGAAAATCCCAATTCTAATATGGAGAGAAGAAATTCACGATGGTGGTGGAGATCAATGTGGGGGAGGAGTGGATGAAAAGCTAGTTTCATGGTAGTCACATACCAAATATTGAGAGTTGGGGTTTGTATAGGCACGGTGATCCCCATATTGCCTCATAAAATGCCTTGGTGGGGGCGTAGTGGCCACTTCCAATGTGCCAAATCTCTTGAGAGCACTACATGAGATATAAGTAATCGAGATGATGGCCCTGGTGCTATTTCTTACGCTCCATTCACACATGGGACTTCTCGGTGTGGTTCAACTATTGCTAGATCTCATAGAATCTATAAGGTCCCTCGGACCCTCATCCTTAGTGGTGTGGTGGCAGGGCGGTCCAATCTCATCATTGTTTGTCTCATGATGCTCTAGTGGTGGGCTGTGGCCTCGGGGATGACATCATCAGGGAGCAGATTATCATGGAGAAATGGATGTATCTGGGCTGACATGTTGGTGAGATCGTATAATAAGGTTGCTACAACAAACCTGGCATGGAGGAGCACAGTGACATGGGAAATGATATCATGAAAGATGAGGGAGTAGGTACCTTCTTAGACGTCAGAATGTATAATATTACTGGCCCGCATGTGGGAGATAGATTAGGTGCTGAGTCCCCTTAGGCAAGATGGCCTGAAAAGGGATATCAATGTAACCAAGGAATATTGTGATGGTAGTAACTATGTAGCCCAGGCTAAAGGAAGAACTGGTGTTGCATCTTCTTTGGAGGTGAATGTGATCGATGATAATATTCCCTATGTTGATGGGCTCCCCATTGAGTAGGAAGTATAAGGTGTAGAGGTACATTATGGTCATGTGCCCTATGTGCTGATCCTTTTGTAGATGGTACGTGAAAGGACCTTGTGTAGATAGCAGACCACCAGGTTGAGTATACTGGAGGATTTTGGTCCCAAAGGAAAAGATGGACACATGTCGATGAGTTCCACCCAAAATTTGCTGATGTCATAGTAGATATGATAGGAGGTGTGGTGGTTCTCCATGTAGTTCTTGAACCAAGAGGCATCCTGGACGTCGAGAATAAGAGAAGTCATCTTACCAGAAGGGATGTGGGAATTCTCCCTGATGATTCAGATCATAAATTTGGAGCCCTCCTGTGCAAGGTAGTGTCTCTAAAAAATCATCACAAAATCCAAGGTGAGATCAATGTAGACAAAAAATATCTAATACGGAAGCATGAGATGTGATTCTAATGCAAGATGGTGTTAAATAAATAAAAAATGCCTAGGAAAAAATGAGTGGCTCCCCAAGACCATCAAGAAGCGTAACACCAATCTCTCCCCTATCTTTGTGTCTGGAGATGATCATGGTCAATGAACTAGACATAATTGTGTGGTAAAGGGGCAATATGTGGTCAGGTAGAACATGCTAGTGTGTGAGTCTATTGCATCGCTCTACTAGCCTCAGTGTGATCAATGAATTCAATGAGATTGTCAATGTCAGTCACCATCTCATAGGGTTGTCAGGGAAGGAGTAAGTATTGGTATGTATTCCTAGAGAGCCAATCATATGATGATTTTAGTGACATATTTTGTAAACAATTTGATTAGTAATAAAGGCAACCGTCATCTATATGTTTTTTTCAATTATGAGATAATGGTTTAACATTATAGATGTCTAAAGAATCACTTTACTCAATGACATATATCTTCAGGTTGAGAAGTTGAATAATGAGATCGTATGTATGATAATAGTACATACATTCTTGTTATGTTCGTAGCTAGTTATTATCGTGGAAGAAGATAGACAATAATAATACATAAGAATAGAGTGTGGTGATGGTTGATGACGAAATCTCATTAGTCATGATATATGATATCAAACCAAGCACATATATATTTGTTATAGAAGTGTATCAGATAGACCCACCAAGAGAGTGATGCATGGAACCATTAAATGGTTGTCAGAATCAACTCTCATAGTGATAGTGGTGATTGTGGTTCTTAGAAATGAAGTCACTACACTCATCTCATCTTTTTTGTTGTACTTTGACATCATCCAACATAATCTTGAACAAGGGTTGGCATAAAGGTGATGCTTAGGTACTCCGTGACACATGGGGATTGAATGTGAGTGATGCAGATGGAATTTGTCCCTCCTACTAGGAGTTGATATTTGGGCCACTTGATAAGCGAGACTGAGAAACATATGACCATACTAATGTGAATCAATATATGATATGTGAGCTCGCATGCATCTCAGACAATCTACTCTAGTTCAAGGAACATCACTTCAATGTTGAAGAGGATGATGATTCCATGCCTCGAGTTCAATCTGGATATCAAAGACAAAGGAAATATACAATTGCAGTAACACTAATCACTTATTGTAGGTTGAAGTTGTTCTCCAACTTTCCAATTACTTGGATAGCAATGATGTGTTGCTAGATATTTCTCATTGCTTGTAATGTCATAAGTTGGTTATGGATATTCACTGCCAACATAATTTGGGACCTATAGGGTCACACACATAGGATACACCTGGAATAGGAGGTTACTCATGAATGAAGTTTGACTTAATTGTTAAAGTGTTTAGGTAATAAATTAAACAACAATTCACTTACTGAAATCTAAAATGACCGGTTCACCTAGTGAACCGACCAGTTTATATACATGAACTGATTGGTTGAGTAATCAATGAGACTAGATCAAGGATGTGGCTTCCAAAAAATTTATGAAATTGCATCTCTTCAACTCTCAGATGAATTGGAAATATATAAATTGGGGTAGTCTAGGCTTTTAGAGACACAACAACAAGATATGACTACGTTGTCCTCTCTAGTTGTGGTAACCAAGAGAGCCTGAGCAAGTCTTATCCTAAAAGGGAGAGACAACAAAGGGAGAGAAAGTCAGCGCTAGCACGATGACGTTCGAACAGAGGACGCCTTCCCATTGGCCTTGGAGCACAACCATGAGTTCTAGGTGGTTCGTGTGGACTATGATATAGGTGAGGAGTCCACTGCCACCTACTAGGAGGACAACAACCACTGATGTCCATGGAGGTGCTGCCCTGACAGTTGTCTGTGTGCAACTTGTGAAAGAAGCACACTGTTGCAAGAGTTGTCACTGGAGTTGATCCAAGACTAGGTATATCTCTTGCCAACCTTCCTTCTTGATCCACAATTATTGATAGATGTATTGGTCAGGGGGAATATGGGAAGTGAAAATTTTATTTTTGCTGCCACATCTGATTCCATATTTCCCTACAGTGGTATCAGAGCCATGTCAATTTACTATATTTTGGAATTTAATCGATATGATAGGATTTTTATTTTATCATTTATTTTGTTACATACTATGGGAATATAAAAAATAAATAATATGCATATCTGATTAAATACCACATATGATTTCAATATATATATGTGTCATATTAAAATGTTTTGATGGTGATTGGAAGCATGGTTATGGCCTATTCCCCCTGGACTTGTGGACTTGGTTGAATGGTTTTATTCCTATTTTATAAATCAGTTTGAATGTCGGTCCTCTCTCTCTTTTCCCATATATAAAAGTATTAATGTTTTCCTTTCTATGATCCCCTCAAATGTAACTCGAGGTTTACCTATTACAATGTAATACGTTAAATAGGAATATGATAGTTTTATTTCCTATTATTGCAAACGATGGAGTTCTATACCATACAAACTGAATGGCTCAGTAGATGAACTGATCGACTGGAGGATCGAGTTGGCTGGACGACATGATGAATCGATTAATAGGTGGACCAACTAATTGGCTGGAGGAGTCCAAACATCATTTGAACCAGAGACCAAACGACCATTTCAAGAGACCAACCGACTGACCAGGAGGCCAACCGATTGGGTCAAGGTTGAACCGATCGACGCACACTGGTTTCTACAAAGATTTTTGAAATACATGTTGTATGTATGATGTGGACCTTAGGTGGTAGCAATTCTTGTGGCTCCAAGGAATTGCATTTGTGTGGTCATAATCACTGCTTGTATTTTGGATAGCAGGTTTTCTCATTTGTGGATGTATCATATATATGATAAGTACTATAAGTGTGTGGTGATTGAATATGTATATGGATTTGTATAAATATAAAATCCCTCAACTAAATATTAAGTCTTAGATCCTTTCCATCAGTGTCACACATGAAAAGATTGATTGAGTAAGCATGTACACGCCAAGCATGGTGCATCATCTATCTCGTGGAAGTGTGATGGTAGTTTTGTGGGCCTTTCAAGTAGGGTGCATAACTATCATTTTAGCTTTTGGGTCAAGCTTAACTAGGTGACCTTAATTAGATTAAGTGCCTAGAAGCATAAATATAGACTACAGAAAAGAGTTGTGCCTACAATCTATCCAAGAATTACATAAGAGGAAATTTGCAAATGTTGTCTACCTTAATAATTGATTATGGAGGCTGCATTAGCCAGGTAATTAACTCAATTGTTTTAGATCCTTGCTCACAAGAAGGTTTTATGTTGCAATATTCCGAATTAATAAGTGAGGGTAGTCAATTTGAACAAAATAATTGGAGAGATAAATAATTGGAGGCCTAATTAATATCATATTTTAATCAAATCAAATCAAAAGGCTTTAGACATATTGCGAATTTCTTTTCTAGAAACAAATGGCAACCAACAACATGTTTTCTTTGTGATCAGTCCTTGAGAAGGACAAGTTAAATGGGAATAATTTTGATGACTGGTTCACGATGCTAAGAATCATTCTCACATAAGAGTGCAAGCTCTATGTCCTGGAGACACCAAAGCCATATGAACCTGCTCCCACTGTGCCTAAGGCTAAGAAGGATGATTACAAGAAGCACCCTAAAGATGTTGTGAATGTCAAGTGCCTGATGCTATGCTCAATGAACTATGAGTTGCAGAGACAACATGAGAATATGGATTTTATTGAGATTGTAATAAATCTTAAGAACATGTACCAAGATCAGGAAAGATGAGAGAGATATGATGTCTCTAAAGTGTTGTTCAAGTGCAACAAGATAGAAGGAGATCTAATAGGTCCCCATGTGCTCAAACTAATCGGGTATGCGAAGAACCTTACAAGACTGGGATTTCACTTGGGTCAAGCGTTTGCCACAACTATGATTCTGCAGCCACTGCCAGAATCATACAACAAGTTTGTCATGAACTACAAACATGAACAATTTTGATAAGCCGTTGTCAGAATTTCTTGGCATGTTAAGAACCGTTGAGGTGCAAATGCAGAAGGTCAAACCCAAATCCATTTATGATGATCAACAAAGGAAATGGGAAGTCCAAGGGCAAAGGAAAAGCTAAGAAGAGTTCTAAGGCTAGCTAGAAGCCCAAGTCTTCTGCACTCAAAGAAAAGGGAGAGGTGACCAAAGGAGGTAATTGCCACCACTGTCACCAAGGTGGAAATTGGAAAAGGAATTCCCCCTTTACCTAGAGGAACTCAAGAAGAAGGAGAGATAGAGATCTCCACTTTAGGTATTTAAGTTATTGAGATAAATATGTCTACGTATTCATCTTGTGTACTAGATACCAGATGTGGTTCTCACATATGTTCTAGCATGAAAGAACTGAAAAGAAGTAAGCCTTTAAGAAAGGGCGAGGTCAAAGTGCACGTTGCAAATGGAGCAAGAGTTTCTTCCACTACAGTTGGAACCTATCATTTATCTCTTCCCACGAGGTGCAATTGAATTAGAGAATTTCTATTTTGTACCTTTATCAATTGAAACAACATTTATGTATCTTGTATGGACAAGAATGTATTCAAATTTCTTATAAAGAATGGAAGATGATCTATTAGTAAAGATGAGATCTTTTATGGTAGTGCCCCAATGTCTTATGGTCTTTATTTGCTAGATCTAGAGATAAATGTTTATAACGTTAATACCAAAAGACTAAAAATTGATAACTCAAACAAAACATACCTTTGGCATTGTCATCTAGGGAACATAAATGAGAAACACATCTTTAGACTCCATGAAGATGGTTATCTAGACTCTTTTGACTTTGAGTCAATAGAGACATGCAAATATTGTTTGTTGTGTAAGATGACCAAAGTTCCTTCCAGTGTTTATAGTAAGAGAGCGAGTGATCTATTGGGACTCATGCATACTGATGTATGCAGACCATTTAGAACAAATGGTAGAGGTAGTTACCAGTACTTCATTACCTTAACTGATGTCTTCAGTAGTTATGGTTATATTTACTTGATGAAACATACGTCAATAAATCTTGAAAAATTTAAGGATTTCATGAATGAAGTACAAAACCAACTTGGTAAAAGTATTAAGGCACTTCCTTCTAATCAAGGTGGAGTGTACTTAAGATAGTAGTTTGAGGACCATCTGCGAGACTATGGTATTGTATTACAGTGGACTCTATCTAGAACACCAAAGCATAATGATGTGTCATAAAGAAGGAACCATACATTACTAGAAATGGTACGGTTAATGATGAGTTTTGCTAATCTTCTGAATTCTTTCTAGGGACATACTCTTGAAACCACAACGTTTATGCTAAATCGTATACCATCTAAATTAGTTCAAAAGATGCTGTATGAGATATGGTATGTGAAGCATCCCAATGTGTATTTTATGAAGATTTGGGGATGTGAAACTTATGTGAGAAAGAAGTTTCCCGAAAAGCTTGGACCCAAATCTAATAAATGTTATTTTGTTGGATATCCTAAGGAAACAAAAGGATATTACTTTTATACTCCATCTGATAGCAAAGTGTTTGTTGCCAAGGATGTTGTATTCCTAGAAAAGGAATTTATTTCCAAAGGAATCAATGGGAGGAAAATAGAACTTGAAAAGGTATGAGACCAACAAGAAAAAATTGAACCTAAAGAGGTACAAGAGGAACAAGGAGAACAAAAAATTGTTGTAGAATCTCAAATTCCTCATGTAGCACATGAACCTCACAGATCTAGTAGGATACATCATGTGCCTGAAAGACTTGGTTATCTTGTGACTCAAGAAGGTGATGAGTTGGTCATTGATGATGATCCAGAAACCTATGTAGAAGTTGTAAAGAGACCAGAGTCTATGAGGTGGCTTGAGGCCATGAAATCTAAGATGGAATTCATGTACACCAATAATATATGGACCTTGGTGGATTCACCTAAAGAGGTAAAACCCATAGGAGGAAAATTTGTCTTCAAGAAGAAGACCAACATGGATGGTAATGTACAAAATTACACAGGTCGATTGGTTGCAAAGGGTTTTAGACAAGTTCAAGGTGTTGACTATGACGAAACCTTTTCTCCAACTGCCATGTAAAAGTTCATCAGGTCAAGCTTTCCATTCCAACTTATCATGACTATGAGACTTGGCAGATGGATGTGAAAACTGCATTCCTTAACGGGAGACTGCTTGATGATGTGTACATGACACAACCCAAGGATTTTATCAATCCAAAGGATGAAAATAAAGTTTGTAAGCTACAAAGATCAATCTATGGATTGAAGCAAGAAACTCAGAGTTGGAATCTTTGATTTTATGAAACAATCAAAGAGTTTGGCATTAGTCAAAATGAAGAAGAACCATGTGTTACAAGAAGGTTAGTGGGAGCATGATTGTATTCCTCATATTGTATGTAGATGACATACTATTAATGGGGAATGCCATTCCTACTTTACAAATGGTAAACACATGGATAGGAAATACATTTTCCATGAAGGACCTAGGTGAAGCATCCTATATCTTAGGAATCAAGATCTATAGAGATAGATTTAGAAGGCTTCTTGGTCTAAGTCAGAGCACATACATTGAAAAAGTGTTGAAGAGGTTCAACATGCAGAACTCAAAGAGAGGAAACTTTCCCATGTCTCATGGAGTTAACATCTCTAGAGATCAATGTCCCAATTATTGTGAAGAAAGGGAGCACATGAGTAAGATTCCATATGCGTCTGCAATTGGATCTATCATGTATGCATTGTTATGTACTCATCCTGATGTTTTGTATGCCTTGAGAATGATGAGAAGATATCAGTCAGATCCCAGTGAAGGCCATTAGACTGTCATAAAAAACATCCTTAAGTACTTGAGAAGAACTAAGGATCAGTTCCTTGTCTATGGTGGAGAGGAAGAGTTGGTGGTAAAAGGTTACACTGATACAAGCTTCCAAACTGAAAAAGATGACTTTAGATTGTAGTTTGGATTTGTTTTTTTGCCTAAAAAATGGAGCTGTAAAATAGAAGAGTTCTAGGAAAGAGACACTTTATAATTCTACAACAGAGGCTGAGTATATTGCTACCTCGAATGTAGCAATGGAAGTTGTTTGGATCAAGAAGTTCACCCCTGAACTTGGGGTGTTTCAAAGCACAAGTGATGCAATATAGCTATATTGTGACAACAATAGAGATAGTGCATAAGCTAACTAATCTAGATCACATCAACATTCCAAGCACATACTATGAAGATTCCATCTCATACGAGAGATCATATAGTGAGGAGATGTGAAGATTTGTAGAGTACCAACCGAAAGTAATGTTCTTGACCCCTTAACAAAAGCACTTTCATAGTAGAAACATGATGGTCATGTTAAATCACTTGGGATTAAGTTCATGGGTGATTGTCTCTAAGTGCAAGTGGAATTCTATTGGTATGTATGTCCAGAGAGCCAATCATATGATCATTGTAATGGCATATTTTGTAAACAATTTTTAATATTAAAGGTAATCTTCATCTATATGATTGTTAAAATAATGATATAATGGTATAACATGATAGGTGTCTAAAGAATGATGTTATTTGGTGACATATGTCTTCAAGTTGAGGACCTAAATAATGAGACCATATGTATGATAAGAGTACATACATTCTTTTTGTGTCCCTAGTCAGTTATTATTGTGGAAGGAGATTGACATCAATAATACATAAGACTACAATGTGTATTGGTTGATGACAAAATCTTTTTGGTCATGATATATCATATCAAACCAAGCACATAGATACTTATTATAGAATAGTATATCAGACAGACCCACCATGAGAGTGATGTATGAAACCATTAAATGGTAGTTCGAATCAACTCTCATAGTGATAGTAGTGATTGTAGTGCTTAGACTTGAAGTCACTACACTCATCACATGTTTTTTTAGTACTTTGACATCTTCCAATGTAATCTTGAACAAGAATTTCCATAAAGGTGATGATTATGTACTCTGTGACACATGGGGATTGATTTTGAGTGATGTAGATGGGATTTGTCTCTCCTACTATGAGTTGATATTTGGGTCACTTGATAAGTGAGACTGAGAAATGTATGGTCAAACTCATGTCAATTGATATATGATATGTGAGCTCACATGTATCTCAGACAGTCTGCTCTAGTTCAAGGAACATGGGTTGAATGTTGAAGAGGATGACAATTCCATGCCTCAAGTTCAATCAGATATTAGAGACAAAGGAACTATACAATCACGGTAAAAATAATCATGGATTGTAGGTTGAAGTTGTTCTCCAACTTTCCAATAACTTGGCTAGTAATGATATATTTCTAGATACCGCTTATTGCTTGTGATGTCAAAGTTGGTTGTGGACATTCACTGCCAACGTAATTTGAGACCTATAGGGTCACACACATAGGATACACTTAGAATAGGATTTTACTCATGAATGAAGTTTGAATTAATTTTTGAAGTGTTTAGGTAATCAATTAGACAACAATTAGCTGACTGAAATATGAAATGGCCGGTTCACCTAGTGAACTGACCAGTTCAGATACATAAACTGATAGATTCAGGTTGTGAACTGACTGATTGGTTGATCAATGAGATTAGATCAAGGATCAATGATGACACCGTGTTGTGGTTTAATCTAATATCTAATGCTAGTGTAATTAAACATAGGAAAGTTCGTGAACCAACCAGTGCAAGGATTGAACCGATTGGTTCACCTATGAACCGATCGGTTCACTATTTGTGGCTTCTAGAAAATTCATGAACTTTTGCCACTTTGGCTCCTAGATGAACTGGAAACCCTAACCCTGACCATCTTATGTAAAGGGGGGCAGTCTAGGCTTTTAGAGACACAACAAAAATCTCTAAAATTTTTGT
Source organism: Alisma plantago-aquatica (assembly GCA_963693085.1). Lineage (NCBI taxonomy): Eukaryota > Viridiplantae > Streptophyta > Magnoliopsida > Alismatales > Alismataceae > Alisma > Alisma plantago-aquatica. Next base: position 1,225,217,220 of record OY856412.1, read on the forward strand.
CCTCCCTGGTTGTGATAACCAAGAGAACTTGAGCAAGTCTAACCCCAAAAGGGAGAGACAACGAAAGGAGAGCAAGTAAACACTAGAACTCTAACATTTGAAGGGACAAAGCCTTCCCATTGGCCTTGGACCACAACAAGGAGTTATAGGTGGTCTGTATGGACTACTATAGAGGTGAGGAGGCTGTTGCCACCCGTTAGGAGGACAACAACCACCACTGTCCGTGGAGGTGCCGCCTTGACAGTTGTGCGTGTGCAACTTGTAAAACAAACACATTGTTATAAGAATTTTTGTTGGACTTGCTCCAAGACTAGGTATATCTCTTTCCAACCCTCCTTACTAATCCATGGTTATTTATAGATCCATTGGTAAAGGGGAATGGGAAGTAAATTGTTTGTTTCTAGTTCCATATCTGATTCCATATTTCCCTTCAGTAACCAATTGGCTCCTCAACATGGATCCCTCCCTCCAAGCCATAGTAGCAATGAGGGTTGTGGGGGGTGGGTTTCTATGCAACTTCTTTACCCTTTTAGAGGTGGTTAAATAAACCACAACCCGACCCATCTTGATACATGGTTTTATTACAACAGAGAACTAGTCAGTCGATTGGGGATCGAGTAAATGGAATCGTGGAGTGGGTTTTTGGTGGTAAGGAGGATGCCAATTGGTTGCCCGATGTGCGGGTCAGTTGAGGTACTGATATGATTTTTGATACTTGACAATGATAATATGAAGACAATAATTTTTTGGTCTGCATACATGATGATTCATGTACCTTCTCTTTGAAAGTTGCAAAAAAGTAATGCAACAATCATCTTCTACTCACTCATTTTATCCTAGATAGATGTGGTCTATGAACTTTCTTCTTTGAGATGGTATGACACTTTATAAGATTGTAAAAAAATTCAATTCCCATGGATGACATCGTCAAGCTATTTTGCATTCCTATCTTTTCTCAATGTGATTGTGATCCTCAAACAGAATTAATGAATGGTCTATACACTTTAGGAAATTTGGCATGTGCCATTTGGCTTATAATGATACACTCCTAGATGCTACCTCTCCATTATCATATATATCTATGTTGTAGAATTTAATTGCTTTTTACACTTGAGTCTCTCACCAATCTTTCTAGGGTAGGCTTTATGCTGTCTTTCCCAATCTTAATTGTTGGAGTATATGGAATGTTAGATGCTTTGCAAGATTATAGGCCACAACCTCTTGTCCTCTAAGGCTTGGTGAGAAACCATATCGACCATAAAGAGAAAATATAGAACACATATTTAGTACCCCTAGATGATTACTCCTCCCATTTCCAATCTTAGTTGATGGTTCGTGGTAACCATAGATGAATGCTCAAGTATTTGGAAGTTATTAGATGGAAAATGACTTACTTCACTAGAATCAAGATCAATGTTGCCATTGGGTGAGATTTTTAATGAGATAAATTAGAAGTTATTCTAGTTAGATGGTATTGTAAGATATAATAGGGGGATATTATCTTTTTGTGCCTTCTTGGTTAAACGAAGATGATATTGAACAACCTACCTTCAAGCTATTGTGTTGCCTCTCAAAACTAGTGTTGATGAGAACCTCAACATTTCTTGCTTCGAACTCAATAAAATCAATGTTCATGACTTTTTGTGGGAAACTAGGAAGGTCTACAAGAAAATGATACCTATTCTTAGGGAATTTGACTCTGTCTTTGCATAAGAGAACACCAATGGGTCCTTCATCCACCGTATAGAAAATTTAGTGGCTTATATCCTTGGTAGGTGGGAGCAGCTCCCTTTCTAATATCTTCTTGACTAGTAACCCATTTCTTATCTATGTGTATGTGAGAGGATCGATGTCCTTGTATAAGAAAGGTATACAATACTTCATGGCATGATGCATAATTAGATTCCTTTTTTCTCTTTTTGCACAAAGATATCTATTTTTATAGATTTTTGCTTTGCAGAGGTCAGCTGTGGGTGTAAATCCTTTATTTTTATACTCTTGTCGTTCATTTCTTATTTTCATTATTGATATGTGTGCTATAGGAATACTATAGTTTTTTTTATGTGTTTGTCTTCTAGAGGAGGGCAGCTTCTCCAAGAAAAAAAAACACACACACTAATGTATTTGTCTACTATAGGAGAGAAACTTCATGTATTTCAGATTCTCCTTCACACATATGTTTATGTCAATTGATACATGGTGAATATAGTCCCTTTTCACCCACCCATTTCTACTAGAACTTCATGTTTGATCCATTAGGTTTCCTAGTTTGCAATTGGTATTGTACTCTTTCCAAAATAATATCATTACAGACCATCTTACTTAGAAATACGATATAAACATATCTCCCATCTATATGGTTGTGCTACTATAAAAAACCTCCCCTCATTTTCCAAATTTATATTTTCTTGAGTTGTTTTTGTAGACTAAATATTTGATGCTCAAATTGGTTATCTTGCATTACAACCATTTCTAATAGAGGCTAAATTGCTGATCAACATTTAAAATAAAACAAAATCTAAAACTTTACATATGAACATAATAATCACATATGTATATATTGTAATTTTTCTTGAAATCAATTAATAGATCAATTATTTATAACTATTGTTGCCCCAAGGGTAATGCAAACAAGTTGCAAACAAAATAATTCACATCATTGAACTCTACTAGACAATAACCCTCAAGCATAGATATTTACAAATAACCTGGGGTAAGCCCTAATCATCTTATTTCCACCAAAGGCTCAACTAAAATAATAATTGTCAAATATTAATTATAAACATAAAGTAAGTCCCTGACAATATACCTAGCTTCTAAATTGAAACTTGCATAATAAACCCTAAACAAAAAAATATAAAACAACTAACAAAAAGATAAAAATAAAATATAACCCATGATGCACTCTATTAAAGAGACACCAAATCCTATTCATGATCTAGATGAGTAGGTTGTCCTACAACAACTCCCTTGTAGTTGATAAAACAACACTTCAAAGAATGAGGGTATTGTTGTGATGCTTCATGGAAGACTAATGTGGGTAATATATATCTAATGAATAAGGTCCACCGAGGTGTATCATGCTCATTTAGAACATCATCACTAGGATCTCTTGTAAAAAGGATATTCTCATATTATGTAGTTTCGTCCTCAGTCTTTGAAGGTGTGACCATCAATAGATTAGGGCATTAGCGGGAGCTATGACCAAACCCCTTGTAAGAGAAGCACTGAATTCAGATTGAGGGTATTGCTGCATAATAGGTGGATGTGATTGATGTCATGAATGTGGTGGAGTTGGAAGACAAGTTTTATGTAGAAGAAGAATGATACCAAGGGTTGAAGTTATTCATGCGTCATTTTTTCTCATGCTCTATCTACATAGGCGTGTGAATGACATCATCCATAGTACAAATTCATGAAGTCTAGTGATGCAATGATAGATTGATTGAGCCCACAAGGATGGTGATCTTGGTGGTAGTATCCTAGGTGAGACCTTACTTGTTGATTAAATCATATAATTTGTGAGTATATTCATCCACATGATCATATCCTCATTGTAAGTCAGATAATTTGAGGCACAATTTGTGTTTATAATTGAGCACAATCATCCATAGAAGAGAGGAAGATCATGCATTAAAGAGACATGGAAGTTGCATGGAGGAAAGAAGATGGTGTATGAGATGGAAGTTGAGGCTTGCAGAAGGAGGGGATTGTAGGAGGCAAGGAAATTGTGAGGGTTGGGCCTCCTTGCAGTTCGGGTAGAGGATGGAAGGTTAGGAGCTTGAGGCTATTGTGAGAGGGGTATATGGGAGCACTGGTCTAGCAGATGATTCTACATGGAAGCAGGAATTTGAGCATTAAGATTGGAGGTGGGAAACTAGGGCAGCGGAGGGGGTGCAATGGATGAGTCGCTTGAATTTGGTGGGGGTGTAGTATTGTGAGGGAGGTTGAATGAGTCACTACAAAAGAAATTAGTGGAGAAACACATCTCAAGTTTTTCTTGCTTGGCTATATGAGTGAGGGATTTGGTTTCATCTGGAGAGGGTCATGGGTGATGGGCATGTGGGGGAGATCATGATCAACCCCACGTACAACTATGGGTGATGATTGGGATAAATGGGAAGAAAGCATGGGTTTTTGGGAAAAATCTAGGTGGAAAGCTAAGCATTGGGTTATACTGAGTGTGGTATTAGGGTGAGTGGAGTGGAATGATTGATAGCTAGAGGTTGTATAGGGTGGCCTATAGCCTGTCAAATATGCTTCCCAAGTGTTTTGCAAACGATTACTTGGGAAGAGGATTATTTTACTTTGTGAACAATTAAAACAATAAAGAATGGGTGGCCAGTGTACGAGAATGGAGAGGAAAGGGTAGACTAAATGAACAACAAATAGGAAGACAATGAGATATTGCTTCTATTGGATCCTAGATGGGTGATTAGATGCTCTAGAGGGTGGGTGAATAGAGCTGAAAGCACTTAAACAAAACTCATTAAACCTTCAAGATATATGACAATATAGGGTTGCTAAATAGGTAATTTGAGTGCAACTAAAACATACATAGTAAGGGAGAGAGAGATTGAACATACACTAATTAGACAAGCTATTTAGAGTGGTTCCACACTTCAAACATAGAAGTGTGTCAGTCCACTTGCCTAGAGAGGTCAACCTCTAGAACTTCCAAACTATTGCACTCTTATATTCACTCATAAGACATACAATGCATGACCAAACAAAAGACTTACCTATCCAATACAAAGAGTCTTCAACCTTACTAAGGACTTACCCACTTTGCAAGAGTCTTCGGCCTTCTCCAAGGACTTACCCACTCTTACATAAGTCTTCAGCCTTGCAGGGATCACCCACTCTTCTTGGATCTTCAACTTTTGACTTCACCTTCACTCGGAGAAGCTTCCACCACGGACTTACCCACTTGAGCAAGGAGTCTTCTGCCTTCACCAAGGGCTTACCCACTCTAGCTCCAAGTCTTCAGCCTTGATCTTCACCAAGGGACGCCTTCCCTTGTTCTTCTTCACCTCTCTTGGACAAGAGAGAGAACCTTCGTCTTCATGATTGAAATGAGAGAAATGGAGGTGGTGGAAGTGACAACCTCACAAGATATACATGTATGACTAGCTCTCTTACAAATTTCCTACTCACTCTAATGGATGTAGCAAGTGATTAAGCTTAGAGAGAGAGAGAGGAGGCTGTAGGAAGCACTCAACTATAGAATAGGAACCTCACATAGAGTTTGCAATGAATGCTCAACCTTGGAATGAAGCCCAAGGGGTCATATTTATAGCTGGGGATGCCTCTTAGCCTTTGGGAACACTTGTGAACGAAAACTAGCCATTTTGTGGCTTGCATCGGATCTATTTTCACTTGTTGCAACTCCACAATGGCTAGAAGCACTTTTCTGCACTTTTCCGTATAGTGCAATCGGTCGAGTTTCTATAAGGGTAACTCGACCGATAGAGTAAAAGACAAAGCCGATATTCAGACTATCGATCGAGTTTGTCCTAAGGAAACTCAACCGACCAATGAAAATCGATTTGGTCAGTTACTCCATTGGTCGAGTTCTGTGTAAACACAACTCGACCGATGCAATCTCCAGAAAATTGATCAAGGATGATCGGTCGAGTTTTCAGGCTGGGAAACTCGACCGACAAAGTGCCTGTAATCAATTTTCAAAGTTGCATCTAAAGTACTCTAATATTCGATCTAATTGCTCTTGATATTTTTCTAAGCTTAATTACAAGTCATACAATCATTACAAGTGATTTACAACATGATTCTAATGGATATACATCATATTACAAAAACGTGCACTTGTATAACTTTGATTTGTCTTTTCTCCAATTTGATATGTGCAAGTTAGGGCATTTGGAGTGTGTCTATACCTAATCTGAAATCACTCAAGTAGAGACATTAGACACCAATATGTAGAATTGTTAGTCATCATCAAAACACGGGTTTAGTCAATTTAGACGTGAGTCAACATTGACCTAATTGACCTTGAGTCAACATTCTCCCCCTTTTTGAAGAAGACAAACCATTCCATAAATGTATTGAAGCATTTAAGTAAAGTCATACCTTTGGAGAAACTTAGGGGTTTCAATAGGATTGAGCTCATATTCTCCCCCTCAATTGATGCGCATGAAGTTCTCATACTCCCCCTCAATTGATGCTATTTCTCCTGCATGGTTAGCTTTCATAACATTTATAAAATACTATGTATTCTACTCATATATGTTCTACACATATATGTCTTATCCCCTTTACCTTCTCCCTTTACATGAACATGACTCTCCTCTTCATGTAAGACATGCCTTCTTCCACTTTTAAAAGAAGACATACCTTTCTCCCCCTTTGCCATTTCAAAAAGTGGGGTTATGAAGAAATAAGAAACATCACTTGTTAAAGAGAAAGGAGATAACACAAATATATATAAGGACAGTATAAGAATACATATAGGGGCTTGTCCAAGCATAGAGAGAAAAGCAAGTTAAAACATATACTTGAACAACCCAAAAAGTGAGATAAAGCGCTGTAGAAAAACAATAAAACATAATTTTGACCCTCAAGATGACGGATTTAGACCAAAAACCATAAGAGCTCATTGCACAACAATGAGTCTTTCTTATAAGGTTGTTTCTGAATGAAAAACACTAGTCTTGAACCAAAAACTGAAACTGGAGCAAAATCTGCATAAAATCCAAAAAAATACTCCAATTTCTACATATAATGTAGATCTATGTACCCTGCATCACAATGTTATGCAAGCAACTCAAGATAGTAGAAATGCAATTCAAGGAACAATCTTGAGCATGTATGAGACAAGATATAAGCATAGCATATAGATGAGCAAAGATGCCAATTATAAACAAGGTTAGAACTACATGTATATGAACTACTAGTAGATGATATCACAAGTTAGGACTACTAGTAGGATCTAGATCATAGCAAGAGATACCAAAAGATACACAAGATAAAACAAGCTATGAGTAGATGTAGAGATATATCCAAACAAAGAGATAAGCAATTTTAGAAGCATGAAATGATATAACTCACATATATATGCATCCTTACCATAAGATGATTGCCCCTAAGAACCTCAAGGTTGTATCAACACAAGATATACACCTAGATAGATGTAGCAAGTTAGAGTACAATGGAAGCAATTTTTAGACACAACCAAGATATCCAAAGAGATCATCATCAAAACCTGCAAAACAACTCAAAGCAAGTAATTACAAGATATAGATATGCCAATTTAGAGCAATTAGAGAGATAGAGTTGTAAGTAAGATAGGAAATTTAGATTATGGCAATATGCATATATAAAGGTACCAAATGAGTGCCAAAGAATAAGGATATTGGTTGAGAAAATCTAGTTGACAGGGAAATTCTTATTCAATAAGCCAACTGTGTATTCTGTGCATAGTGTTATCAGTTGAGTTCTGTGCATTGACAACTCAACAGATGATAGATGTTGGAAGCACCCATTGGTGCCTATCGGTCAAGTTTCTATCAGGACAAACTCGATCGACATACCAACTGTCAAAGAGCACATATATTTCATAAAAACATATTTAAAGGCATGCGAAAAATACAAACCATATCCAAACATGTCTAAGCAAGTTGGTAATGCACTATAGAATCATTAGGAACAGTGTTTTGAGCAAGAGTGTGAAGAGAATCACAAAATACCACTTTTGACTCAAAAACCATATGTATAGTGCACACCATCTTGACAAAACAAGTTAGGATTGGTTTTAAGCAAGAAAAACATTACCTTTCTTCTTACCATTCCTTTTTCAACTTGTTGTCACCCTCTTCACATCTCACCTTTCTTCTTTCATGTGGATTGACAGGTCAATTTGCAATTCAATGGCTCAAGTCAATCCATTTGCAAGTACCTACAAGAAGAAAGATGAAATGGTCCCCAATCATGTTTTTGGGTCCGGAGGGGTTAGTTTGGCAACCCAAGTCCTATTTCTCTTGGGTGCTTTCCTAAATGGACAACAAGCAGAATAATTACCAATTTCATTGCAATAGTTGCATGTGTCTATAGTCTTAGAACTAGAGGATTCTCCATTGAGTATTGGAGGTCCTTTATCTGTGTTGTTCCCTTGACTACTATCATACCCTAAACCATGTCTACCAATTTGTTTAGTAGTATGGTGTAGGATGTCATTAAAACTCTTTTTACCAACTAAGAATCTTTGCAAGGATGATCTCAAACTGTCATTATCATGCTTAAGAGAAGCAATAGTAGAAGACAAATTATTGATATTATCTCTAGCATGCAAAAGATCATTTTCTAAGCAAAGAGCTTTAGTTAAATAAGAATCTCTATCAATATGAAGAGCAGCAAAATCATTCTCTCTATTTGTAGAACTAGAACAAGATTCATGCCTATTGATTTTAGCAAGCAAGGAGGCATATTGTATTTCTAATTCATGCAAAACAAAATCTTTGTCCTTGTTTTCAGATTTAATAACATCAATATCATGCATGAGAGAATCAACAATTAAGGTATATGCTCTTCATTAGAACTAGTCATAAGAGGTTGAGCTTCTAGAAATCTAATCTTATCAAGCAAACTAGAATTTTCAAGTTTAAGGGAGTCTACTTGGCTAAGACAATCATTTTTATCATCAAGCAAGCAAGAATTAGCATGTTCAAGATCATCTAATTCTACATGCAAATTATCAACAATTTTAGTAAACTTTTTCTTTTTCCTTTTAGAAGACTTAAGAGAGGCACAAATATCATGAATAATAGCAATCAAAGATTCTTTATCTAAAGAGTTTAGATTTACCTCACTTGAGTCTTTACTTGTTGATGTTATAAGAGCAAAATGGCATTCTCCTTCATCACTCGAGCTTGAGCTTGATCCTTCACTTGAATCTTCACTTAATCTTGAGTTGGAGGAGCCACATGAGCTTGATTGCCATTTCTTCTTGTGAAGATGGGTCTTTTTGCCTTGTGGGAAATCTTCCTTGTAGTGACCCTTCTTTCCACATGTGAAGCACCGGATGGAGGAGGACTTGCCTTTGGAGAGTTTACCTTTGGATTACATGGCATCTTCTTTAGCTTGAGAGGATGGATAGACTTGTTCCATGATAGCTTCAATTTGAGCCTTCATTTCAGCCTTCTTCATTATCTTTAGCTCTTTCTTCTCTTGTCTTTCTACTTCCTCCCTCTTGTCAAGTGTAGCTTCATGTGCTTGTAGATTTCCAATGAGCTCTTCAATAGGAATATCCCTAAGAGACCTTACTTCTTCAATGGAAGTCACCTTGGGTTCCCACCGCTTGGGAAGAGTTCTAAGGATCTTTGAGTTGATCTCTCCACTAGACATAGGATGTCCTAGAATAGCAAGACCATTCAAAATGGTGTTGAGCCTTGAGTACATGTTGGATATGCTCTCCTCCTTTCCCATCTTGAAGTTCTCAAGCAGCCCTTTGAGCATGTAGACTTTGCTTTCCTTCACTTGATATGTCCCTTATTAAGTGATGCAAAGCTTTCTCCATACCTCATAGGTTGTTTCACATGAAGAAATATGGTTGAACTCGGTGGGGGTCATGGAGGCATAGAGGATGTGCATGGATCTAGCATTCAAGGTTGCTTTCTTTAAGGTAGCTTCATCCCATTCTTCAATCTTTGTCTTTGGTAGCATGTATGGGTTGTTCACCATTTTCCACATCTCAAGACCTGATCCTTGGATGTAGAATTGAAGCCTTCTTCTCCAATAGAGGAAATTGCTCCCATCAAAGATTGGAAGGCTGGTCGAGAATCTCCCTCCTAGGTAGTCACCCATCTTCTGCTACTTGTTGAAGTATGCTTGGAGAAGACCCGCTTTGATACCAATTGTTGGATCCTAGATGGGTGATTAGATGCTCTAGAGGGTGGGTGAATAGAGCTGAAAGCACTTAAACAAAACTCATTAAACCTTCAAGATATATGACAAGATAAGGTTGCTAAATAGGTAATTTGAGTGCAACTAAAACATACATAGCAAGGGAGAGATAGATTGAACATGCACCAATTAGACAAGCTATTTAGAGTGGTTCCACACTTCAAACATAGAAGTGTGTCAGTCCACTTGCCTAGAGAGGTCAACCTCTAGGACTTCCAAACTATTGCACTCTTATATTCATTCATAAGACATACAATGCATGACCAAACAAAACACTTACCTATCCAATACAAAGAGTCTTCAACCTTACTAAGGACTTACCCACTTTGCAAGAGTCTTCGGCCTTCTCCAAGGACTTACCCACTCTTGCACAAGTCTTCAGCCTTGCAGGGATCACCCACTCTTCTTGGATCTTCAACTTTTGACTTCACCTTCACTCAGAGAAGCTTCCACCAAGGACTTACCCACTTGAGCAAGGAGTCTTCTGCCTTCACCAAGGGCTTACCCACTCTAGCTCCAAGTCTTCATCCTTGATCTTCAGCAAGGGACGCCTTCCCTTGTTCTTCTTCACCTCTATTGGACAAGAGAGAGAAGCTTCATCTTCATGATTGAAATGAGAGAAATGGAGGTGGTGGAAGTGAGAGCCTCACAAGATATACACATATGACTAGCTCTCTTATAGATTTCCTACTCACTCTAATGGATGTAGCAAGTGATTAAGCTTAGAGAGAGAGAGAGGAGGCTGTAGGAAGCACTCATCTATAGAATAGGAACCTCACATAGAGTTTGCAATGAATGCTCAACCTTGGAATGAAGCCCAAGGGGTACTATTTATAGATGGGGATGCCTCTTAGCCTTTGGGAACACTTGTGAATGAAAACTAGGCATTTTGTGGCTAGAAATAGATCTATTTTCACTTGTTGCAACTCCACAACAGCTAGAAGCACTTTTCTGCACTTTTCTGTACAGTGCAATCGGTCGGGTTTCTATAAGGGTAACTCGACCGATAGAGTAAAAGACAAAGCCGATATTCAGACTATCGGTCGAGTTTGTCCTAAGGAAACTCGACCGACCAATGAAAATCGATTTGGTCAGTTAATCCATCGGTCGAGTTCCGTGTAAACACAACTCGACCGATGCAATCTCCAGAAAATTGATCAAGGATGATCGGTCGAGTTTTTAGGCTGGGAAACTCGACCGACAAAGTGCATGTAATCCATTTTCAAAGTTGCATCTAAAGTGCTCTAATATTCGATCTAAGTGCTCTTGATATTTTTCTAAGCTTAATTACAAGTCATACAATCATTACAAATGATTTACAACATGATTCTAATGGATATACATCATATTACAAAAATGTGCACTTGTATGACTTTGACTTGTCTTTTCTCTAATTTGATATGTGCAAGTTAGGGCATTTAGAGTGTGTTTATACCTAATTTGAAATCACTCAAGTAGAGACATTAGACACCAATATGTGGAATTGTTAGTCATCATCAAAACATGGGTTTAGTCAATTTAGACGTGAGTCAACATTGACCTAATTGACCTTGAGTCAACATTCTCCCCCTTTTTGAAGAAGACAAACCATTCCATAAATGTATTGAAAGCATTTAAGTAAAGTCATACCTTTGGAGAAACGTAGGGGTTTCAATAGGATTGAGCTCATATGCTCCCCCTCAATTGATGCGCATGAAGTTCTCATATTCCCCCTCAATTGATGCTATTTCTCCGGCATGGTTAGCTTTCATAACATTTATAGAATACTATGTCTTCTACTCATATATGTCCTACACATATATGTCTTATCCCCTTTACCTTCTCCCTTTACATGAACATGCTTCTCGTCTTCATGTAAGACATGCCTTCTTCCTCTTTTAAAAGAAGACATACCTTTCTCCCCCTTTGCCATTTCAAAAAGTGGGGTTATGAAGAAATAAGAAACATCACTTGTTAAAGAGAAAGGAGATAACACAAATATATATAAGGAGAGTAGAAGAGCACAAATAGGGGCTTGTCCAAGCATAGAAAGAAAAGTAAGTTAAAACATATACTTGAACAATCCAAAAATCGAGATAAAGCGCTGTAGAAAAACAATAAAACATAATTTTGACCCTCAAGATGACGGATTTAGACCAAGAACCACAAGAGCTCATTGCAATGCAATGAGTCTTTCTTAGAAGGTTGTTTCTGCATGAAAAATACTAGTCTTGAACCAAAAACTGAAACTGGAGCAAAATCTGCATAAAATCCAAAAAATACTCCAATTTCTACATATAATGTAGATCTATGTACCCTGCATCACAATGTTATGCAAGAAACTCAAGATAGTAGATATGCAATTTAAGGAACAATCTTGAGCATGTATGAGACAAGATATAAGCATAGCATATAGATGAGCAAAGATGCCAATTATAAACAAGGTTAGAACTACATGTATCTGAACTACTAGTAGATGATATCACAAGTTAGGACTACTAGTAGGATCTAGATCATAGCAAGAGATACCAAAAGATACACAAGATAAAACAAGCTATGAGTAGATGTAGAGATATATCCAAACAAAGAGATAAGCAATTTTAGAAGCATGAAATGATATAACTCACATATATATGCATCCTTACCATAAGATGATTGCCCCTAAGAACCTCAAGGTTGTATCAACACAAGATATACACCTAGATAGATGTAACAAGTTAGAGTACAATGGAAGCAATTTTTAGACACAACTAAGATATCCAAAGAGATCATCATCAAAACCTGCAAAACAACTCAAAGCAAGTAATTGCAAGATATAGATATGCCAATTTAGAGCAATTAGAGAGATAGAGTTGTAAGTAAGATAAGAAATTTAGATTATGGCAATATGCATATATAAAGGTACCAAATGAGTGCCAAATAATAAGGCTATTGGTTGAGAAAATCTAGTTGAGAGGGAAATTCTCATTCAATAAGCCAACTATGTATTCTGTGCACAGTGTTATCAGTTGAGTTCTTTGCATTGACAACTCAACCGATGACAGATGTTGGCAACACCCATTGGTACCTATTGGTCGAGTTTCTATTAGGACAAACTCGATCGACATACCAACTGTCAAAGAGAACATATATTTCATAAAAACATATTTAAAGGCATGCTAAAAATACAAACCATATCCAAACATGTCTAAGCAAGTTGGTAATGCACTATAGAATCATTAGGAATAGTTTTTTTAGCAAGAGTGTGAAGAGAATCACAAAATACCACTTTTGACTCAAAAACCATATGTATAGTGCACACCATCTTGACAAAACAAGTTAGGATTGATTTTAAGCAAGAAAAACATGACCTTTCTTCTTACCATTCCTTTTTCAACTTGTTGTCACCCTCTTCAAATCTCACCTTTCTTCTTTCATGTGGATTGACAGGTCAATTTGCAATTCAATGGCTCAAGTCAATCCATTTGCAAGTACCTACAAGAAGAAAGATGAAATGGTCCCCAATCATGTTTTTGGGTCCGGAGGGGTTAGTTTGGCAACCCAAGTCCTATTTCTCTTGGGTGCTTTCCTAAACGGACAACAAGCAGAATAATGACCAATTTCATTGCAATAGTTGCATGTGTCTATAGTCTTGGAACTAGAGGATTCTCCATTGAGTATTGGAGGTCCTTTATCTGTGTTGTTCCCTTGACTACTATCATACCCTAAACCATGTCTACCAATTTGTTTAGTAGTATGGTGTAGGATGTCATTAAGACTCTTTTTACCAACTAAGAATCTTTGCAAAGATGATCTCAAACTGTCATTATCATGCTTAAGAGAAGCAATAGTAGAAGACAAATTATTGATATTATCTCTAGCATGCAAAAGATCATTTTCTAAGCAAATAGCTTTAGGTAAATAAGAATCTCTATCAATATGAAGAGCAGCAAAATCATTCTCTCTATTTGTAGAACTAGAACAAGATTCATGCCTATTGATTTTAGCAAGCAAGGAGGCATATTGTATTTCTAATTCATGCAAAACAAAATCTTTGTCCTTGTTTTCAGATTTAATAACATCAATATCATGCATGAGAGAATCAACAATTAAGGTATGCTTTTCATTAGAACTAGTCATAAGAGGTTGAGCTTCTAGAAATATAATCTTATCAAGAAAACTAGAATTTTCAAGTTTAAGGGAGTCTACTTGGCTAAGACAATCATTTTTATCATCAAGCAAGCAAGAATTAGCATGTTCAAGATCATCTAATTCTACATCCAAATTATCAACAATTTTAGTAAACTTTTTCTTTTTCCTTTTAGAAGACTTAAGAGAGGCACAAATATCATGAATAATAGCAATCAAAGATTCTTTAACTAAAGAGTTTAGATTTACCTCACTTGAGTCTTCACTTGTTGATGTTATAAGAGCAAAATGGCATTCTCCTTCATCACTAGAGCTTGAGATTGATCCTTCACTTGAATCTTCACTTGAGCTTGAGTTGGAGGAGCCACTTGAGCTTGATTGCCATTTCTTCTTGTGAAGATGGGTCTTTTTGCCTTGTGGGAAATCTTCCTTGTAGTGACCCTTCATTCCACATGTGAAGCACCGGATGGAGGAGGACTTGCCTTTGGAGAGTTTACCTTTGGATTACATGGCATCTTCTTTAGCTTGAGAGGATGGATAGACTTGTTCCATGATAGCTTCAATTTGAGCCTTCATTTCAGCCTTCTTCATTCTTTTTAGCTCTTTCTTCTCTTATCTTTCTACTTCCTCCCTCTTGTCAAGTGTAGCTTCATGTGCTTGTAGATTTCCAATGAGCTCTTCAATAGGAATATCCCTAAGAGACCTTACTTCTTCAATGGAAGTCACCTTGGGTTCCCACCGCTTGGGAAGAGTTCTAAGGATCTTTGAGTTGATCTCTCCACTAGACATAGGATGTCCTAGAATAGCAAGACCATTCAAAATGGTGTTGAGCCTTGAGTACATGTTGGATATGCTCTCCTCCTTTCCCATCTTGAAGTTCTCAAGCAGCCCTTTGAGCATGTAGACTTTGCTTTCCTTCACTTGATATGTCCCTTCATAAGTGATGCAAAGCTTTCTCCATACCTCATAGGTTGTTTCACATGAAGAAATCCGGTTGAACTCGGTGGGGGTCATGGAGACATAGAGGATGTGCATGGATCTAGCATTCAAGGTTGCTTTCTTCAAGGTATCTTCATCCCATTCTTCAATCTTTGTCTTTGGTAGCATGTATGGGTTGTTCACCATTTTCCACATCTCAAGACCTGATCCTTGGATGTAGAATTGAAGCCTTCTTCTCCAATAGAGGAAATTGCTCCCATCAAAGATTGGAAGGCTGGTCGAGAATCTCCCTCCTAGGTAGTCACCCATCTTCTGCTACTTGTTGAAGTATTCTTGGAGAAGACCCGCTCTGATACCAATTGTTGGATCCTATATGGGTGATTAGATGCTCTAGAGGGTGGGTGAATAGAGCTGAAAGAACTTAAACAAAACTCATTAAACCTTCAAGATATATGACAAGATAAGGTTGCTAAATAGGTAATTTGAGTGCAACTAAAACATACATAGCAAGGGAGAGATAGATTGAACATGCACCAATTAGACAAGCTATTTAGAGTGGTTCCACACTTCAAACATAGAAGTGTGTCAGTCCACTTGCCTAGAGAGGTCAACCTCTAGGACTTCCAAACTATTGCACTCTTATATTCATTCATAAGACATACAATGCATGACCAAACAAAACACTTACCTATCCAATACAAAGAGTCTTCAACCTTACTAAGGACTTACCCACTTTGCAAGAGTCTTCGGCCTTCTCCAAGGACTTACCCACTCTTGCACAAGTCTTCAGCCTTGCAGGGATCACCCACTCTTCTTGGATCTTCAGCTTTTGACTTCACCTTCACTCGGAGAAGCTTCCACCAAGGACTTACCCACTTGAGCAAGGAGTCTTCTGCCTTCACCAAGGGCTTACCCACTCTAGCTCCAAGTCTTCATCCTTGATCTTCACCAAGGGACGCCTTCCCTTGTTCTTATTCACCTCTCTTGGATAAGAGAGAGAACCTTCATCTTCATGATTGAAATGAGAGAAATGGAGGTGGTGGAAGTGAGAGCCTCACAAGATATACACGTATGACTAGATCTCTTACAGATTTCTTACTCACTCTAATGGATGTAGCAAGTGATTAAGCTTAGAGAGAGAGAGGAGGCTGTAGGAAGCACTCATCTATAGAATAGGAACCTCACATAGAGTTTGCAATGAATGCTCAACCATGGAATGAAGCCCAAGGGGTACTATTTATAGATGGGGATGCCTCTTAGCCTTTGGGAACACTTGTGAACGAAAACTAGGCATTTTGTTGCTAGAAACAGATCTATTTTCACTTGTTGCAACTCCACAACAGCTAGAAGCACTTTTCTGCACTTTTTCGTACAGTTCAATCGGTCGGGTTTCTATAAGGGTAACTCGACCGATAGAGTAAAAGACAAAGCCGATATTCAAACTATCGGTCGAGTTTGTCCTAAGGAAACTCGACCGACCAATGAAAATCAATTTGGTCAGTCACTCCATCGGTCGAGTTCTGTGTAAACACAACTCGACCGATGCAATCTCCAGAAAATTGATCAAGGATGATCGGTCGAGTTTTTAGGCTGGGAAACTCAACCGACAAAGTGCCTGCAATCAATTTTCAAAGTTGCATCTAAAGTGCTCTAATATTCGATCTAAGTGCTCTTGATATTTTTCTAAGCTTAATTACAAGTCATACAATCATTACAAGTGATTTACAACATGATTCTAATGGATATACATCATATTACAAAAACGTGCACTTGTATGACTTTGACTTGTCTTTTCTCCAATTTGATATGCACAAGTTAGGGCATTTGGAGTGTGTCTATACCTAATCTGAAATCACTCAAGTAGAGACATTAGACACCAATATGTGGAATTGTTAGTCATCATCAAAACATGGGTTTAGTCAATTTAGACGTGAGTCAACATTGACCTAATTGACCTTGAGTCAACATTCTCCCCCTTTTTGAAGAAGACAAACCATTCCATAAATGTATTGAAAGCATTTAAGTAAAGTCATACCTTTGGAGAAACGTAGGGGTTTCAATAGGATTGAGCTCATATGCTCCCCCTCAATTGATGCGCATGAAGTTCTCATACTCCCCCTCAATTGATGCTATTTCTCCTGCATGGTTAGCTTTCATAACATTTATAGAATACTATGTCTTCTACTCATATATGTTCTACACATATATGTATTATCCCCTTTACCTTCTCCCTTTACATGAACATGCTTCTCCTCTTCATGTAAGAGAAATTACTCCCATCAAAGATTGGAAGACTGGTCGAGAATCTCCCTCCTAGGTAGTCACCCATCTTCTGCTACTTGTTGAAGTATGCTTGGAGAAGACCCGCTCTGATACCAATTGTTGGATCCTAGATGGGTGATTAGATGCTCTAGAGGGGGGGGGGTGAATAGAGCTGAAAGCACTTAAACAAAACTCATTAAACCTTCAAGATATATGACAAGATAAGGTTTCTAAATTGGTAATTTGAGTGCAACTAAAACATACATAGCAAGGGAGAGATAGATTGAACATGCACCAATTAGACAAGCTATTTAGAGTGGTTCCACACTTCAAACATAGAAGTGTGTCAGTCCACTTGCCTAGAGAGGTCAACCTCTAGGACTTCCAAACTATTGCACTCTTATATTCATTCATAAGACATACAATGCATGACCAAACAAAACACTTACCTATCCAATACAAAGAGTCTTCAACCTTACTAAGGACTTACCCACTTTGCAATAGTCTTCGGCCTTCTCCAAGGACTTACCCACTCTTGCACAAGTCTTCAGCCTTGCAGGGATCACCCACTCTTCTTGGATCTTCAGCTTTTGACTTCACCTTCACTCGGAGAAGCTTCCACCAAGGACTTACCCACTTGAGCAAGGAGTCTTCTGCCTTCACCAAGGGCTTACCCACTCTAGCTCCAAGTCTTCATCCTTGATCTTCACCAAGGGACGCCTTCCCTTGTTCTTCTTCACCTCTCTTGGACAAGAGAGAGAACCTTCATCTTCATGATTGAAATGAGAGAAATGGAGGTGGTGGAAGTGAGAGCCTCACAAGATATACACGTATGACTAGCTCTCTTACAGATTTCCTACTCACTCTAATGGATGTAGCAAGTGATTAAGCTTAGAGAGAGAGAGGAGGCTGTAGGAAGCACTCATCTATAGAATAGGAACCTCACATAGAGTTTGCAATGAATGCTCAACCTTGGAATGAAGCCCAAGGGGTAATATTTATAGATGGGGATGCCTCTTAGCCTTTGGGAACACTTGTGAATGAAAACTAGGCATTTTGTGGCTAGAAACAGATCTATTTTCACTTGTTGCAACTCCACAATAGCTAGAAGCACTTTTCTGCACTTTTTCGTACAGTGCAATCGGTCGAGTTTCTATAAGGGTAACTCGACCGATAGAGTAAAAGACAAAGCCGATATTCATACTATCGGTCGAGTTTGTCCTAAGGAAAATCGACCGACCAATGAAAATCGATTTGGTCAGTTACTCCATCGGTCGAGTTCTGTGTAAACACAACTCGACCGATGCAATCTCCAGAAAATTGATCAAGGATGATCGGTCGAGTTTTTAGGCTGGGAAACTCGACCGACAAAGTGCCTGTAATCAATTTTCAAAGTTGCATCTAAAGTGCTCTAATATTCGATCTAAGTGCTCTTGATATTTTTCTAAGCTTAATTACAAGTCATACAATCATTACAAGTGATTTACAACATGATTCTAATGGATATACATCATATTACAAAAACGTGCACTTGTATGACTTTGACTTGTCTTTTCTCCAATTTGATATGCGCAAGTTAGGGCGTTTGGAGTGTGTCTATACCTAATCTGAAATCACTCAAGTAGAGACATTAGACACCAATATGTGGAATTGTTAGTCATCATCAAAACATGGGTTTAGTCAATTTAGACGTGAGTCAACATTGACCTAATTGACCTTGAGTCAACATTCTCCCCCTTTTTGAAGAAGACAAACCATTCCATAAATGTATTGAAAGAATTTAAGTAAAGTCATACCTTTGGAGAAACGTAGGGGTTTCAATAGGATTGAGCTCATATGCTCCCCCTCAATTGATGCGCATAGAGTTCTCATACTCCCTCTCAATTGATGCTATTTCTCCTGCATTGTTAGCTTTCATAACATTTATAGAATACTATGTCTTCTACTCATATATGTTCTACACATATATGTCTTATCCCCTTTACCTTCTCCCTTTACATGAACATGCTTCTCCTCTTCATGTAAGACATGCCTTCTTCCTCTTTTAAAAGAAGACATACCTTTCTCCCCCTTTGCCATTTCAAAAAGTGGGGTTATGAAGAAATAAGAAACATCACTTGTTAAAGAGAAATGAGATAACACAAATATATATAAGGAGAGTAGAAGAGCACATATAGGGGCTTGTCCAAGTATAGAAAGAAAAGCAAGTTAAAACATATACTTGAACAACCCAAAAAGCGAGATAAAGCGCTGTAGAAAAACAATAAAACATAATTTTGACCCTCAAGATGACGGATTTAGACCAATAACCACAAGAGCTCATAGCAATGCAATGAGTCTTTCTTAGAAGGTTGTTTCTGCATGAAAAACACTAGTCTTGAACCAAAAACTGAAACTGGAGCAAAATCTGCATAAAATCCAAAAAATACTCCAATTTCTACATATAATGTAGATCTATGTACCTTGCATCACAATGTTATGCAAGCAACTCAAGATAGTAGATATGCAATTCAAGGAACAATCTTGAGCATGTATGAGACAAGATATAAGCATAGCATATAGATGAGCAAAGATGCCAATTATAAACAAGGTTAGAACTACATGTATATGAACTGCTAGTAGATGATATCACAAGTTAGGACTACTAGTAGGATCTAGATCATAGCAAGAGATACCAAAAGATACACAAGATAAAACAAGCTATGAGTAGATGTAGAGATATATCCAAACAAAGAGATAAGCAATTTTAGAAGCATGAAATGATATAACTCACATATATATGCATCCTTACCATAAGATGATTGCCCCTAAGAACCTCAAGGTTGTATCAACACAAGATATACACCTAGATAGATGTAGCAAGTTAGAGTACAATGGAAGCAATTTTTAGACACAACCAAGATATCCAAAGAGATCATCATCAAAACCTGCAAAACAACTCAAAGCAAGTAATTGCAAGATATAGATATGCCAATTTAGAGCAATTAGAGAGATAGAGTTGTAAGTAAGATAGGAAATTTAGATTATGGCAATATGCATATATAAAGGTACCAAATGAGTGCCAAAGAATAAGGCTATTGGTTGAGAAAATCTAGTTGAGAGGGAAATTCTAATTCAATAAGCCAACTGTGTATTCTGTGCACAGTGTTATCAGTTGAGTTCTGTGCATTGACAACTCAACCGACGACAGATGTTGGTAGCACCCATTGGTGCCTATCGGTCGAGTTTCTATCAGGACAAACTCGATCGACATACCAACTGTCAAAGAGCACATATATTTCATAAAAACATATTTAAAGGCATGCTAAAAATACAAACCATATCCAAACATGTCTAAGCAAGTTGGTAATGCACTATAGAATCATTAGGAACAATTTTTTGAGTAAGAGTGTGAAGAGAATCACAAAATACCACTTTTGACTCAAAAACCATATGTATAGTGCACACCATCTTGGAAAAACAAGTTAGGATTGGTTTTAAGCTAGAAAAACATTACCTTTCTTCTTACCATTCCTTTTTCAACTTGTTGTCACCCTCTTCACATCTCACCTTTCTTCTTTCATGTGGATCGACAAGTCAATTTGCAATTCAATGGCTCAAGTCAATCCATTTGCAAGTACCTACAAGAAGAAAGATGAAATGGTCCCCAATTATGTTTTTGGGTCCGGAGGGGTTAGTTTGGAAACCCAAGTCCTATTTCTCTTGGGTGCTTTCCTAAACGGACAACAAGCAGAATAATGACCAATTTCATTGCAATAGTTGCATGTGTCTATAGTCTTGGAACTAGAGGATTCTCCATTGAGTATTGGAGGTCCTTTATCTGTGTTGTTCCCTTGACTACTATCATACCCTAAACCATGTCTACCAATTTGTTTAGTAGTATGGTGTAGGATGTCATTAAGACTCTTTTTACCAACTAAGAATCTTTGCAAGGATGATCTCAAACTGTCATTATCATGCTTAAGAGAAGCAATAGTAGAAGACAAATTATTGATATTATCTCTAGCATGAAAAAGATCATTTTCTAAGCAAAGAGCTTTAGTTAAATAAGAATCTCTATCAATATGAAGAGCAGCAAAATCATTCTCTCTATTTGTAGAACTAGAACAAGATTCATGCCCATTGATTTTAGCAAGCAAGGAGGCATATTGTATTTCTAATTCATGCAAAACAAAATCTTTGTCCTTGTTTTCAGATTTAATAACATCAATATCATGCATGAGAGAATCAACAATTAAGGTATGCTCTTCATTAGAACTAGTCATAAGAGGTTGAGCTTCTAGAAATCTAATCTTATCAAGCAAACTAGAATTTTCAAGTTTAAGAGAGTCTACTTGGCTAAGACAATCATTTTTATCATCAAGCAAGCAAGAATTAGCATGTTCAAGATCATCTAATTCTGCATGCAAATTATCAACAATTTTAGTAAACTTTTTCTTTTTCCTTTTAGAAGACTTAAGAGAGGCACAAATATCATGAATAATAGCAATCAAAGATTCTTTATCTAAAGAGTTTAGATTTACCTCACTTGAGTCTTCACTTGTTGATGTTATAAGAGCAAAATGGCATTCTCCTTCATCACTAGAGCTTGAGCTTGATCCTTCACTTGAATCTTCACTTGAGCTTGAGTTGGAGGAGCCATTTGAGCTTGATTGCCATTTCTTCTTGTGAAGATGGGTCTTTTTGCCTTGTGGGAAATCTTCCTTGTAGTGACCATTCTTTCCACATGTGAAGCAACGGATGGAGGAGGACTTGCCTTTGGAGAGTTTACCTTTGGATTACATGGCATCTTCTTTAGCTTGAGAGGATGGATAGACTTGTTCCATGATAGCTTCAATTTGAGCCTTCATTTCAGCCTTCTTCATTCTCTTTAGGTCTTTCTTCTCTTGTCTTTCTACTTCCTCCCTCTTGTCAAGTGTAGCTTCATGTGCTTGTAGATTTCCAATGAGCTCTTCAATAGGAATATCCCTAAGAGACCTTACTTCTTCAATGGAAGTCACATTGGGTTCCCACCGCTTGGGAAGAGTTCTAAGGATCTTTGAGTTGATCTCTCCCCTAGACATAGGATGTCCTAGAATAGCAAGACCATTCAAAATGGTGTTGAGCCTTGAGTACATGTTGGATATGCTCTCCTCCTTTCCCATCTTGAAGTTCTCAAGCAGCCCTTTGAGCATGTAGACTTTGCTTTCCTTCACTTGATATGTCCCTTCATAAGTGATGCAAAGCTTTCTCCATACCTCATAGGTTGTTTCACATGAAGAAATCCGGTTGAACTCGGTGGGGGTCATGGAGGCATAAAGGATGTGCATGGATCTAGCATTCAAGGTTGCTTTCTTCAAGGTAGCTTCATCCCATTCTTCAATCTTTGTCTTTGGTAGCATGTATGGGTTGTTCACCATTTTCCACATCTCAAGACCTGATCCTTGGATGTAGAATTGAAGCCTTCTTCTCCAATAGAGGAAATTGCTCCCATCAAAGATTGGAAGGCTGGTCGAGAATCTCCCTCCTAGGTAGTCACCCATCTTCTGCTACTTGTTGAAGTATGCTTGGAGAAGACCCGCTCTGATACCAATTGTTGGATCCTAGATGGGTGATTAGATGCTCTAGAGGGTGGGTGAATAGAGCTGAAAGCACTTAAACAAAACTTATTAAACCTTCAAGATATATGACAAGATAAGGTTGCTAAATAGGTAATTTGAGTGCAACTAAAACATACATAGCAAGGGAGAGATAGATTGAACATGCACCAATTAGACAAGCTATTTAGAGTGGTTCCACACTTCAAACATAGAAGTGTGTCAGTCCACTTGCCTAGAGAGGTCAACCTCTAGGACTTCCAAACTATTGCACTCTTATATTCATTCATAAGACATACAATGCATGACCAAACAAAACACTTACCTATCCAATACAAAGAGTCTTCAACCTTACTAAGGACTTACCCACTTTGCAAGAGTCTTCGGCCTTCTCCAAGGACTTACCCACTCTTACACAAGTCTTCAGCTTTGCAGGGATCACCCACTCTTCTTGGATCTTCAGCTTTTGATTTCACCTTCACTCAGAGAAGCTTCCACCAAGGACTTACCCACTTGAGCAAGGAGTCTTCTGCCTTCACCAAGGGCTTACCCACTCTAGCTCCAAGTCTTTAGCCTTGATCTTCACCAAGGGACGCCTTCCCTTATTCTTCTTCACCTCTCTTGGACAAGAGAGAGAAGCTTCATCTTCATGATTGAAATGAGAGAAATGGAGGTGGTGGAAGTGAGAGCCTCACAAGATCTACACATATGACTAGCTCTCTTACAGATTTCCTACTCACTCTAATGGATGTAGAAAGTGATTAAGCTTAGAGAGAGAGAGGAGGCTGTAGGAAACACTCAGCTATAGAATAGGAACCTCACATAGAGTCTGCAATGAATGCTCAACCTTGTAATGAAGCCCAAGGGGTCCTATTTATAGCTGGGGATGCCTCTTAGCCTTTGGGAACACTTGTGAACGAAAACTAGCCATTTTGTGGCTTGCAGCGGATCTATTTTCACTTGTTGCAACTCCACAACGGCTAGAAACACTTTTCTGCACTTTTCCGTATAGTGCAATCGGTCGAGTTTCTATAAGGGTAACTCGACCGATAGAATAAAAGACAAAGCCGATATTCAGACTATCAGTCGAGTTTGTCCTAAGGAAACTCGACCGACCAATGAAAATCGATTTGGTCAGTTATTGCATCGTTCGAGTTCTGTGTAAACACAACTCGACCGATGCAATCTCCAGAAAATTGATCAAGGATGATCAGTCGAGTTTCCAGGCTGGGAAACTCGACCGACAAAGTGCATGTAATCAATTTTCAAAGTTGCATCTAAAGTGCTCTAATATTCTATCTAAGTGCTCCTGATATTTTTCTAAGCTTAATTACAAGTCATACAATCATTACAAGTGATTTACAACATGATTCTAATGGATATACATCATATTACAAAAACGTACACTTGTATGACTTTGACTTGTCTTTTCTCCAATTTGATATGCACAAGTTAGGGCATTTGGAGTGTGTCTATACCTAATCTGAAATCACTCAAGTAGAGACATTAGACACCAATATGTGGAATGTTTAGTCATCATCAAAACACAGGTTTAGTCAATTTAGACATGAGTCAACATTGACCTAATTGACCTTGAGTCAACATTCTCCCCCTTTTTGAAGAAGACAAACCATTCCATAAATGTATTGAAAGCATTTAAGTAAAGTCATACCTTTGGAGAAACGTAGGGGTTTCAATAGGATTGAGCTCATATGCTCCCCCTCAATTGATGCGCATGAAGTTCTCATACTCCCCCTCAATTGATGCTATTTCTCCTGCATGGTTAGCTTTCATAACATTTATAGAATACTATGTCTTCTACTCATATATTTTCTACACATATATGTCTTCTCCCCTTTACCTTCTCCTTTTACATGAACATGCTTCTCCTCTTCATGTAAGACATGCCTTCTTCCTCTTTTAAAAGAAGACATACATTTCTCCCCCTTTGCCATTTCAAAAAGTGGGGTTATGAAGAAATAAGAAACATCACTTGTTAAAGAGAAAGGAGATAACACAAATATATATAAGGAGAGTAGAAGAGCACAGATAGGGGCTTCTCCAAGCATAGAAAGAAAAGCAAGTTAAAACATATACTTGAACAACCCAAAAAGTGAGATAAAGCACTGCAGAAAAACAATAAAACATAATTTTGACCCTCAAGATGACAAATTTTAACAAAAAACCATCAGAGCTCATTGCTATGCAATGAGTCTTTCTTAGAAGGTTGTTTCTACATGAAAAACACTAGTCTTGCGCCAAAAACTGAAACTGGAGCAAAATCTGATTGCAACATGTGTATGGAAAATGAATCAACCTTTTAATAGGCTAATTAACACCTATATATTGGTAATCACACTGAACATATTCAAAAGGGAGTTTCCAGGTTAGAATCATGTCTTTACTGGTTTAATAACCTACTTGCAAAATTAGAAGTCCAAAAGATGTTATTTGCACATCATATTTTCCTTGAAGGTAATAATATGGAGTTGGCATTTATTTAAAGGTCAATATGTCACTATGTATTAATCATGGTATTTATCTGCACAATAAACTTTGGTAACACATTGGCACTACGGACGGGGATGGACCTCATCTTCGTCCCCAATAGCATAAGCGTCGTCGTTACAACGTGTGAGACTTTCATCAGTTGATCGTACATTCTCCATGCCTTAATTTCTCGTGACTTTAGTGGCATCCGTTTCGGGAGAATGCAACGGTCGCATTGAATCGTAAGTCGACCTCTGCGGTGCCCTGGACACTGAACGCCCAAAAACCGTTCTTATCGGCAGTTTCCGATCTCTCCAAAAAGCCTCGCAGCATCGTCTTTTTAGCTTCATTCTCCATGAGATCGCTCACATGCGAACAATGAATCTTCCTCTGCTACTTTCACCAACCAATTTTCCCTATGTACCGCTGCATCCCTGCACCTGAGTGGTCGTCATCTCCGGTGAAGAAGAAAGTGGGGGCGCTGCTAGTATCACTCTCGAATCAATTGCAGGTAATGAAACCATCTTCAACCCATAAGAATCTGATTGCAACTTTCAGCACGCGCTGGTTCTGACCGAATCGTTGGGTTGACAAAAACCCCTGTTTCACACTGGTATTCATGTCAGAGAGAAGCCACCTTCCGATTCTGCATATGAACTCCAAACCTCACATTGATTCACGAAGACACATATGGACTCACCGCTGGTTTTAGTAGGTACCACTCTGTCCATGGATTTCATTCCCAAACACCACTTCATTTTCCACCTGTTCCGACGTCCCCACCGGCAGTGTCAGCTTGCTTGAACGCAGTGGCTGGTCACTGTTAGTGGGGGTTAGAATTGTGACTTGGGTACGAATTGGGACTTATGTGAGTAATAAACTACTTGAAAACATGCAATTGTTTATTGTTCAGATCCGCTCCTGTACTTCGTTATTTCTCCCTATGCCGATTTAAGACCAATCTTCAGAGAGTTGGTAATGGCCTTTGACCTGACGATGATACTCATTTGCTCGAAGTCATGGGGATGTGTTAGGATGTTCTGAGAATTTCCAAATCTCACTGTGAATAATCTTATGCCCCCAAATCATTTTCTGCAATTCAGTGTCTTATCACGATTAGCCATCCATGAAGCAAAAATTGGTCTTCTTACCTGTTGGCTACACCTGATCCTCGTGAGATAATAGGAAGGACCTGGGGCGACTGGAGGATACAACTCTGGTCGATCCTCTATTTTTGCTTTTAGTTTGTTTCCGCCAGGCTCCGTTTTATATCTTTGTGTATTGTCGTAATCACATTCTGATCTGTGATAATGGTAAGCACGTATGCCTTTCAGTTTTTCTTCCGCGGTCAGCCGTTCTGGTTTGGATTCTGAACTCTTGTTGTTACGAGCTACTCACGATGGCTCCCTTCGCCGGTTGTTCAAGACATGGACTCCCGGCTATGGTCGGAATCCAGGGAGTCTGTAGAGGAGACTGCCTGCGGGTGAGGACAGGGTCCCCTACTTTGGGGCTGTCTCTGATTTCCTCTACAATTCTATTTGGTAGAAATTTGTCAGACGACGAGATTTGGCAAAATAGAGAACAATACTCGCTGGTTGTTTTTGACCCATTTAAGTAATAATTCCAACGTTGACCTGATTTAGTAACCGGTACTTAATCAATGAAAGGATAGGGAAATATAAATGTGTGCGGAAGTGCTTTCGAGAATTTGAAGGTTTCCGGTTTACTAGTAACCCAATATCGAGTTTTCAAGGAGTGTTTTATTGGATTAAATATTGTATAAGGAATAATATTAATGAAAAGTATAATTGTATGTTTAGGTGGTGATAAACCTGGTTCAGACTTAGGTGACTTTTATTTTGACTAGAACAAAATCGGAGGCATGTACTCCTCCCCATTTTTAACTGGGAATTTATATGACAAATTTTCCCATAATGAGGCAATTCTTGAAATGCTTACTCTTTGGTTCCACTTTGACATATCCTATTCTTTTGAAATTATTATTACAGGTTGAATTGGGTCAATGACCCTACATGCCATTGTGCATGTATTATGACACATATGAATGATGAATAATGTACTTTGCCACTCTATATTATGCATGGTAGATAATTTGACTAGCTAACTATTGTAGACGCTTATGCGTAACCATTAGGGTGTGCTACTTATACCCGGGGTGTGCTACTTCTACCCTTATATATACAGAGGCGCGCTAATTCCGCCTATGGGTGTGCTACTTCTACCCAAAATTTATATATAGGCCAATGACTCAGTGGTGTCTTGGCCCTACTTTAGTTAATTTAGTCAAATATATCTGCATGCAAATAAATGTTGTAATTTGATGATTGATTGACTATGGCAAAGTTTGTTGTTTATTGATTTATTTAAAATGGCTCATTCTTTTGGAAATTCTTTCTATTTTTATTTCTCATTGAATCTTACCTAATTTTATGACCCCTTTTTTATGGGAACATCTTACTTTTTAATGCCCTAGTTAATCTTCTAATGTACATACTCAGCTTTTGCTGATACATATCTTTCTTTCCTATTCGTTTGGGTGTTCCCTCCACCCAGGTGTAGGTGCTTGATAGGACAAAGACTCGAGATGATTGTGAGCAATTGATGAACATAAGGACAACTTGAGATAGCCTTGTTACCCTCTGCATATGGGCATATGTGTGAATAGGTGTAATTTTTTCATTTTATGTGCCACCCTTAGGGTGAGAAACTTGTGTACATGAGAACATTTTGTAACTTTGTAAATAGTTATGTTTTCCACTGCTTAAATATCTCATGGCTCGTGTTTTTACCATTGAGTGGGCCCTCTATCAGGTCCCACTATTTACATAATGGTATCAGAGCCTAAGCAGTCGGTAACTAGACTATTTCAAGTTATCCTAGATTGTTCCGTAGTAGGTAGATGACCCTTTAGAGGTTGTTGTCAAACCTAAACCTAAACCGTGATTACCAATTAGGGTTTTACCCTCTATTCAAATTGGTGGTATATATATGTATACCAAGCAGAGTATGTGGGTGACCTAGTTTTGGGTACACTCTTATCAATCCTACCCTCTCATTATAGGTATAAATTCCTATATGCAAAGGTTGACTCCCCTAGGAAGTAGCCTCTACCTCCCGCCTTGGGCAATTCTTATACTATGGAGAGTAGGGTGACTTGAACTCACATAATTGTGTGTAGCCTTAGTACAAGTCATTGAACCTTTTGTTTCAGTTATGCATATGATACACACATTGGTGGACTGAGCATGCATGGATACAAGCTTAGAGTATTGACATGAGTTTAGATTTTTTTTAGATATTTGATGATGGTGCATGATGAAATAAACTAGATCCTTTAAGGTTAGGCTTGTCTTTCCTACAACGTGGAGTTATCTCAACATAGTTTTGCTTGAAACTCACCATCCAAGGGTTGGATACTATCCTAGACAAACTTATGATATATCATAAACGAGGGTTTATTGAAGAAAGATATAGGTTTCCAACAATGATACTTGGGATTTCTTCCCTCACATACTCATAAGGTAGGAATGATGCTTATCTCCCTTGTCCCATAAAGGAATGATCACATAGTTGGATCATATACTAAAACTTTGTTGTATATTATATTTCCTCGAGGATATATAGGTACAATCATATTTGGAAACTATAGTGGATACTCTTTTCCTTGAAACATTGTATGTACATCGACACTTAGATTATGTGAGGTAGGTACATCTAGGATTGATCCTTAAAGAGTTGACCACTCTCTCATCGTCGTCGTGTAATTAGTTTACCTGATGTATGAGATAGAGAATAGTTTGACTATCTAGTTCACCTGTGCTTGTCTTGACACCATGGAGGAAAGCCAACTAAGGTACTAGAGTCCCTAATCTCTTCTTATTATGGTTATCTATGGTATTATAAATAAATGATGTTTTGGGATGTGATGGCATAGATCACGATTAAGAGAATGGTGAAATAATGAAGGTCGTGTCTAGTTGGACCTACTAGAGGTTCACTGTATGCTAGAAGTAACATGTATCCCCTCATTTAGAATTGGCCTATGCATGTTGTAATTTTTGATGAGGTGTGTAGAGAAGAATATTTTGTGAAGATCAAGTGATGGTTGGGTGATAGCATATGTGGTGCATGGTAAAAGTGGTTGACTTGGTTCTCGGATTGATTTTGGCGCCATTTTGGATTCTCATCGCTAGATTTTCATTGTCAAAGATATTTTTATTATTATATTATCTTTACAAAAAGAAATTTTTTTGGATTTCATCGATGGTTTTGGAACCAAGTCACCACCACTAGAAAGTTTTAGGAGTATATAGGCCCTTTAGAGAAGAAATATTTGACTCTTTTGTTCAACCCTTTGACCCTAAGCATGAGTGTGATATAAGATTTAATAGGAAGAAGAATAAATATAATTGTTACCTTCTTGTTGGCTACCTCTCTTAACGCGATGTATGGTTAAATTGGTCCTTTTAAGGGGTGGAGCCTTGTACACTTAGGTCTGTAACTTAAATTATTGAATAGTTGTAATCGATGGTTATTAGCATAAAAAATTGTTAATAAAAGGGGTACGAAACATCATAATAGTATGATGGACAAACCTCCTTAATTATGTAGAAAAAAAAACTAAAATGATGATTTCATCCTCAATCGTAGTATAAATTACCTAGACCAAGTCACAATTTGAGAAGATGATGAGACATGATGGATAAAGTAGTATAAATTCACATTGGGTTCTTCATACAAGTGTTATGTGGCTATGCTATGCAAGGACTCACTATATTAGCTTTGTCTAGTGAATTAGAAACTTATAATTAGTTAGAAAATTATAGCTAAGTATTTTGAGTTGTAGGTTGCTGGATTTCGGGGACGAAATCCTCTTTAAGGGGTGGTGTTATGTAACGACCTCTAATCTAGGTATCACCTCTAATTATTTTTTCCTAAAATCCTAAATCTAGTTATTATTATTTTTTTTTACATCATGTTGAATAGTGTCTTTGATCTTGAAACAAATAAGCATAACATTAGACTTTATGGGACTCAAAGAATTTGAGATTAAATTCGCATACACTGGGATAGTCATACTCAATCTTAGATGTGGGGGTTGAATATGATATTATATTACTCTAGAGAGAGAATTAGATAGGACAAAATACCTAGAGACAATATTAATTGTATGGAAAATGAATCAACCTTTTAATAGGCTAATTAACACCTATATATTGGTAATCACACTGAACATATTCAAAAGGGAGTTTCCAGGTTAGAATCATGTCTTTACTGGTTTAATAACCTACTTGCGAAATTAGAAGTCCAAAAGATTTTATTTGCACATCATATTTTCCTTGAAGGTAATAATATGGAGTTGGCATTTATTTAAAGGTCAATATGTCACTATGTATTAATCATGGTATTTATCCGCACAATAAACTTTGGTAACACATTGGCACTACAGACGGGGATGGACCTCATCTTCGTCCCCAATAGCATAAGTGTCGTCGTTACAACGTGTGAGACTTTCATCAGTTGATCGTACATTCTCCATGCCTTAATTTCTCGTGACTTTAGTGGCATTTGTTTCGGGAGAATGCATCGATCGCATTGAATCGTAAGTCGACCTCTGCGATGCCCTGGACACTGAACGCCCAAAAACCGTTCTTATCGGCGGTTTCCGATCTCTCCAAAAAGCCTCGCCACATCGTCTTTTTAGCTTCATTCTTCACGAGATCGCTCACACGCGAACAATGAATCTTCCTCTGCTACTTTCACCAACCAATTTTCCCTATGTACCGCTGCATCCCTTCACCTGAGTGGTCATCGTCTCCGGTGAAGAAGCAAGTGGGGGTGCTGCTAGTATCACTCTCGAATCAATTGCAGGTAATGAAACCATCTTCAACCCATAAGAATATGATTGCAACTTTCAGCATGCGCTGGTTCTGACCGAATCGCTGGGTTGACAAAAACCCCTGTTTCACACTGGTATTCATGTCAGAGAGAAGCCACCTTCCGATTCCGCATATGAACTCCAAACCTCACATTGATTCACGAAGACACATATGGACTCACCGCTGGTTTTAGTAGGTACCACTCTGTCCATGGATTTCATTCCCAAACACCACTTCATTTTCCACCTCTTCCGACGTCCCCACCGGCAGTGTCAGCTTGCTTGAACGCAGTGGCTGGTCACTGTTAGTGGGGGTTCGAATTGCGACTTGGGTACAAATTGGGACTTCTTTGAGTAAGCAACTACTTGAAAACATGCAATTGTTTATTGTTCAGATCCGCTCCTGTACTTCATTATTTCTCCCTATGCCGATTTAAGACCAATCTTCAGAGAGTTGGTAATGGCCTTTGACCCGACGATGATACTCGTTTGCTCGAAGTCATTGGGATGTGTTAGGATGTTCTGATAATTTCCAAATCTCACTGTGAATAATCTTATGCCCCCAAATCATTTTCTGCAATTCAATGTCTTATCACGATTAGCCATCCATGAAGCAAAAATTGGTCTTCTTACCTGTTGGCTACACCTGATCCTCGTGAGATAATAAGAAGGACCTGGGGTGACTGGAGGATACAACTCTGGTCGATCCTATCTTTTTTCTTTCAGTTTGTTTCTGCCAGGCTCCATTTTATATCTTTGTGTATTGTCGTAATAAAAGTCTGATCTGTGATGATGGTAAGCACGTATGCCTTTCGGTTTTTCTTCTGCGGTCAGCCGTTCTGGTTTGGATTCTGAACTCTTGTTGTTACGAGCTACTCATGATGGCTCCCTTCGCCGGTTGTTCAAGACATGGACTCCCGGCTATGGTCGGAATCCAGGGAGTCTGTAGAGGAGACTTGCCTGCGGGTGAGGACAGGGTCCCCTACTTTGGGGATGTCTCTGATTTCCTCTACAATTCTATTTGGTAGAAATTTGTCGGACGAAGAGATTTGGCAAAATAGAGAACAATACTCGTTGGTATCTTTTGACTCATTTAAGTAATAATTCCAATGTTGACCTGATTTAGTAACCGGTACTTAGTCAATGAAAGGATAGGGCAATGAAAGGATAGGGAAATATAAATGTGTGCGGAAGTGCTTTTGAGAATTTGAAGGTTTCCGGTTTACTAGTAACGCAATATCGAGTTTTCAAGGAGTGTTTTATTGGATTAAATATTGTATAAGGAATAATATTAATGAAAAGTATAATTGTATGTTTAGGCGGTGATAAATATGGTTCAGACTTAGGTGACTTTTATTTTGACTAGAACAAAATCGGAGGTATGTACTCCTCCCCATTTTTAACTGGGCATTTATATGACAAATTTTCCCATAATGAGGCAATTCTTGAAATGCTTACTCTTTTGTTCCACTTTGACATATCCTATTCTTTTGAAATTATTATTACAGGTTGAATTGGGTCAATGACCCTACATGCCAGTGTGCATGTATTATGACACATATGAATGATGAATAATGTACTTTGCCACTCTATATTATGCATGGTAGATAATTTGACTAGCAAACTATTGTAGACGCTTATGCGTAACCATTAGGGTGTGCTACTTCTACCCGCGGTGTGCTACTTCTACCCTTATATATACAGAGGCGTGCTAATTCCGCCTATGGGTGTGCTACTTCTACCCAAAATTTATATATAGGCCAATGACTCAGTGGTGTCTTGGCCCTACTTTAGTTAATTTTGTCAAATATATCTGCATGCAAATAAATGTTGTAATTTGATGATTGATTGACAGTGGCAAAGTTTGTTGTTTATTGATTTATTTAAAATGCCTCATTCTTTTGGAAATTCTTTCTCTTGTTATTTCTCATTGAATCTTACCTAATTTTATGACCCCTTTTTTATGGGAACATCTTACTTTTTAATGCCCTAGTTAATCTTCTAATGTACATACTCAGCTTTTACTGATACATATCTTGCTTTCCTATTCTTTTGGGTCTTCCCTCCACCCAGGTGTAGGTGCTTGATAGGACAAAGACTGGAGATGATTGTAAGCAATTGATGAACATAAGGACAACTTGAGATAGCCTTGTTACCCTCTGCATATGGGCATATGTGTGAATAGGTGTAATCTTTTCATTTTATGTACCACCCTTAGGGTGAGGAACTTGTGTACATGAGAACATTTTGTAACTTTGTAAATAGTTATGTTTTCCACTGCTTAAATATCTCATGGCTCGTGTTTATACCATTGAGTGGGCCCTCTATCGGGTCCCACTCTTTACATAATGGTATCAGAGCCTAAGCAGTCGGTAACTAGACTATTTCAAGTTATCCTAGATTGTTCCATAGTAGGTAGATGACCCTTTAGAGGTTGTTGTCAAACCTAAACCTAAACCGTGATTACCAATTAGGGTTTTACCCTCTATTCAAATTGGTGGTATATATATGTATACCAAGCAGAGTATGTGGGTGACCTAGTTTTGGGTACACTCTTATCAATCCTACCCTCTCATTATAGGTATAAGTTCCTATATGTAAAGGTTGACTCCCCTAGGAAGTAGCCTCTACCTCCCGCCTTGGGCAATTCAAGGAGTGTTTTATTGGATTAAATATTGTATAAGGAATAATATTAATGAAAAGTATAATTGTATGTTTAGGTGGTGATAAATCTGGTTCAGACTTAGGTGACTTTTATTTTGACTAGAACAAAATCGGAGGTATGTACTCCTCCCCATTTTTAACTGGGCATTTATATGACAAATTTTCCCATAATGAGGCAATTCTTGAAATGCTTACTCTTTTGTTCCACTTTGACATATCCTATTCTTTTGAAATTATTATTATAGGTTGAATTGGATCGATGACCCTACATGCCATTGTGCATGTATTATGACACATATGAATGATGAATAATGTACTTTGCCACTCTATATTATGCATGGTAGATAATTTGACTAGCTAACTATTGTAGACGCTTATGCATAACCATTAGGGTGTGCTACTTCTACTCGGGGTGTGCTACTTCTATCCTTATATATACAGAGGCATGCTAATTCCGCCTATGGGTGTGCTACTTCTACCCAAAATTTATATATAGGCCAATGACTCAGTGGTGTCTATATTATGGATGAGTTTTCTCCCACTGAATCTATGTATACTGAACCTTTCAGTATAGATTTCCAATGTATGCTCTCTCTTTTCTGGTCAAGAGGTTTTCGAGAACTATCTATATAGATCTCTATTCCTATCACATAGGAAACGTCTCTATCTTCCTCAAAGATAA
Source organism: Alisma plantago-aquatica (assembly GCA_963693085.1). Lineage (NCBI taxonomy): Eukaryota > Viridiplantae > Streptophyta > Magnoliopsida > Alismatales > Alismataceae > Alisma > Alisma plantago-aquatica. The sequence goes on from OY856412.1 coordinate 1,225,251,757, forward strand.
TTTCCACTTTGGGTTTCCATTCTAGAACATTTCCATTTCACATCAACATGTGGAATGTGAATACACTCCCACTAAGTCACATATCCCTTCTTTATCTTTGACATATCAATCAAACCCTTTGACTATATCATTAAAGTAAAGATCATAGTTCTGAGTTTCTTATACTTAATCAATCACATTGATTAGTCCATTGTAACTTATAGACTTCATTTGCAATAATGGATTCATAAACCTTATAGGTTGTGTCACGTACACATCCTTGTTTTATTCGTTATAGGAATGTGGTTTTAGTATTTGTATGCCAAATCTCTTAGTCATTAAGTTACAATCAACAAGCATCATCCTTCTCAAAATCTCTTGCAGCGGATCTATTTTCACTTGTTGCAACTCCACAACGGCTAGAAACACTTTTCTGCACTTTTTCGTACAGTGCAATCGGTCGAGTTTCTATAAGGGTAACTCGACCGATAGAATAAAAGACAAAGCCGATATTCAGACTATCAGTCGAGTTTGTCCTAAGGAAACTCGACCGACCAATGAAAATCGATTTGGTCAGTTATTGCATCGTTCGAGTTCTGTGTAAACACAACTCGACCGATGCAATCTCCAGAAAATTGATCAAGGATGATCGGTCGAGTTTTCAGGCTGGGAAACTCGACCGACAAAGTGCATGTAATCAATTTTCAAAGTTGCATCTAAAGTGCTCTAATATTCTATCTAAGTGCTCCTGATATTTTTCTAAGCTTAATTACAAGTCATACAATCATTACAAGTGATTTACAACATGATTCTAATGGATATACATCATATTACAAAAACGTGCACTTGTATGACTTTGACTTGTCTTTTCTCCAATTTGATATGCACAAGTTAGGGCATTTGGAGTGTGTCTATACCTAATCTGAAATCACTCAAGTAGAGACATTAGACACCAATATGTGGAATGTTTAGTCATCATCAAAACACAGGTTTAGTCAATTTAGACATGAGTCAACATTGACCTAATTGACCTTGAGTCAACATTCTCCCCCTTTTTGAAGAAGACAAACCATTCCATAAATGTATTGAAAGCATTTAAGTAAAGTCATACCTTTGGAGAAACGTAGGGGTTTCAATAGGATTGAGCTCATATGCTCCCCCTCAATTGATGCGCATGAAGTTCTCATACTCCCCCTCAATTGATGCTATTTCTCCTACATGGTTAGCTTTCATAACATTTATAGAATACTATGTCTTCTACTCATATATTTTCTACACATATATGTCTTCTCCCCTTTACCTTCTCCTTTTACATGAACATGCTTCTCCTCTTCATGTAAGACATGCCTTCTTCCTCTTGTAAAAGAAGACATACCTTTCTCCCCCTTTGCCATTTCAAAAAGTGGGGTTATGAAGAAATAAGAAACATCACTTGTTAAAGAGAAAGGAGATAACACAAATATATATAAGGAGAGTAGAAGAGCACAGATAGGGGCTTCTCCAAGCATAGAAAGAAAAGCAAGTTAAAACATATACTTGAACAACCCAAAAAGTGAGATAAAGCACTGCAGAAAAACAATAAAACATAATTTTGACCCTCAAGATGACAAATTTTGACAAAAAACCATCAGAGCTCATTGCTAAGCAATGAGTCTTTATTAGAAGGTTGTTTCTACATGAAAAACACTAGTCTTGCGCCAAAAACTGAAACTGGAGCAAAATCTGATTGCAACATGTGTATGGAAAATGAATCAACCTTTTAATAGGCTAATTAACACCTATATATTGGTAATCACACTGAACATATTCAAAAGGGAGTTTCCAGGTTAGAATCATGTCTTTACTGGTTTAATACCCTACTTGCGAAATTAGAAGTCCAAAAGATGTTATTTGCACATCATATTTTCCTTGAAGGTAATAATATGGAGTTGGCATTTATTTAAAGGTCAATATGTCACTATGTATTAATCATGGTATTTATCTGCACAATAAACTTTGGTAACACATTGGCACTACGGACGGGGATGGACCTCATCTTCGTCCCCAATAGCATAAGCGTCGTCGTTACAACGTGTGAGACTTTCATCAGTTGATCGTACATTCTCCATGCCTTAATTTCTCGTGACTTTAGTGGCATCCGTTTCGGGAGAATGCATCGGTCGCATTGAATCGTAAGTCGACCTCTGCGGTGCCCTAGACACTGAACGCCCAAAAACCATTCTTATCGGCAGTTTCCGGTCTCTCCAAAAAGCCTCACGGCATCGTCTTTTTAGCTTCATTCTCCACGAGATCGCTCACATGCGAACAATGAATCTTCCTCTGCTACTTTCACCAACCAATTTTCCCTATGTACCGCTGCATCCCTGCACCTGAGTGGTCGTCATCTCCGGTGAAGAAGAAAGTGGGGGCGCTGCTAGTATCACTCTCGAATCAATTGCAGGTAATGAAACCATCTTCAACCCATAAGAATCTGATTGCAACTTTCAGCACGCGCTGGTTCTGACCGAATCGCTGGGTTGACAAAAACCCCTGTTTCACACTGGTATTCATGTCAGAGAGAAGCCACCGTCCGATTCCGCATATGAACTCCAAACCTCACATTGATTCACGAAGACACATATGGACTCACCGCTGGTTTTAGTAGGTACCACTCTGTCCATGGATTTCATTCCCAAACACCACTTCATTTTCCACCTGTTCCGACGTCCCCACCGGCAGTGTCAGCTTGCTTGAACGCAGTGGCTGGTCACTGTTAGTGGGGGTTCGAATTGTGACTTGGGTACGAATTGGGACTTATGTGAGTAATAAACTACTTGAAAACATGCAATTGTTTATTGTTCAAATCTGCTCCTGTACTTCGTTATTTCTCCCTATGCCGATTTAAGACCAATCTTCAGAGAGTTGGTAATGGCCTTTGACCCGACGATGATACTCGTTTGCTCGAAGTCATGGGGATGTGTTAGGATGTTCTGAGAATTTCCAAATCTCACTGTGAATAATCTTATGCCCCCAAATCATTTTCTGCAATTCAGTGTCTTATCACGATTAGCCATCCATGAAGCAAAAATTGGTCTTCTTACCTGTTGGCTACACCTGATCCTCGTGAGATAATAGGAAGGACCTGGGGCGACTGGAGGATACAACTCTGGTCGATCCTCTATTTTTGCTTTTAGTTTGTTTCCACCAGGCTCCGTTTTATATCTTTGTGTATTGTCGTAATCACAGTCTGATCTGTGATAATGGTAAGCACGTATGCCTTTCAGTTTTTCTTCCGCGGTCAGCCGTTCTGGTTTGGATTCTGAACTCTTGTTGTTACGAGCTACTCACGATGGCTTCCTTCACCGGTTGTTCAAGACATGGACTCCCGGCTATGGTTGGAATCCAGGGAGTCTGTAGAGGAGACTGCCTGCGGGTGAGGACAGGGTCCCCTACTTTGGGGCTGTCTCTGATTTCCTCTACAATTCTATTTGGTAGAAATTTGTCGGACGACGAGATTTGGCGAAATAGAGAACAATACTCGCTGGTTGTTTTTGACTCATTTAAGTAATAATTCCAACGTTGACCTGATTTAGTAACCGGTACTTAATCAATGAAAGGATAGGGAAATATAAATGTGTGCGGAAGTGCTTTCGAGAATTTGAAGGTTTCCGGTTTACTAGTAACCCAATATCGAGTTTTCAAGGAGTGTTTTATTGGATTAAATATTGTATAAGGAATAATATTAATGAAAAGTATAATTGTATGTTTAGGTGGTGATAAATCTGGTTCAGACTTAGGTGACTTTTATTTTGACTAGAACAAAATCGGAGGCATGTACTCCTCCCCATTTTTAACTGGGAATTTATATGACAAATTTTCCCATAATGAGGCAATTCTTGAAATGCTTACTCTTTTGTTCCACTTTGACATATCCTATTCTTTTGAAATTATTATTACAGGTTGAATTGGGTCAATGACCCTACATGCCATTGTGCATGTATTATGACACATATGAATGATGAATAATGTACTTTGCCACTCTATATTATGCATGGTAGATAATTTGACTAGCTAACTATTGTAGACGCTTATGCGTAACCATTAGGGTGTGCTACTTATACCCGGGGTGTGCTACTTCTACCCTTATATATACAGAGGCGTGCTAATTCCGCCTATGGGTGTGCTACTTCTACCCAAAATTTATATATAAGCCAATGACTCAGTGGTGTCTTGGCCCTACTTTAGTTAATTTAGTCAAATATATCTGCATGCAAATAAATGTTGTAATTTGATGATTGATTGACTATGGCAAAGTTTGTTGTTTATTGATTTATTTAAAATGGCTCATTCTTTTGGAAATTCTTTCTCTTGTTATTTCTCATTGAATCTTACCTAATTTTATGACCCCTTTTTTATGGGAACATCTTACTTTTTAATGCCCTAGTTAATCTTCTAATGTACATACTCAGCTTTTGCTGATACATATCTTTCTTTCCTATTCGTTTGGGTGTTCCCTCCACCCAGGTATAGGTGCTTGATAGGACAAAGACTCGAGATGATTGTGATCAATTGATGAACATAAGGACAACTTGAGATAGCCTTGTTACCCTCTGCATATGGGCATATGTGTGAATAGGTGTAATGTTTTCATTTTATGTGCCACCCTTAGGGTGAGAAACTTGTGTACATGAGAACATTTTGTAACTTTGTAAATAGTTATGTTTTCCACTGCTTAAATATCTCATGGCTCGTGTTTTTACCATTGAGTGGGCCCTCTATCAGGTCCCACTATTTACATAATGGTATCAGAGCCTAAGAAGTCGGTAACTAGACTATTTCAAGTTATCCTAGATTGTTCCGTAGTAGGTAGATGACCCTTTAGAGGTTGTTGTCAAACCTAAACCTAAACCGTGATTACCAATTAGGGTTTTACCCTCTATTCAAATTGGTGGTATATATATGTATACCAAGCAGAGTATGTGGGTGACCTAGTTTTGGGTACACTCTTATCAATCCTACCCTCTCATTATAGGTATAACTTCCTATATGCAAAGGTTGACTCCCCTAGGAAGTAGCCTCTACCTCCCGCCTTGGGCAATTCTTATACTATGGAGAGTAGGGTGACTTGAACTCACATAATTGTGTGTAGCCTTAGTACAAGTCATTGAACCTTTTGTTTCAGTTATGCATATGATACACACATTGGTGGACTGAGCATGCATGGATACAAGCTTAGAGTATTGACATGAGTTTAGATTTTTTTTAGATATTTGATGATGGTGCATGATGAAATAAACTAGATCCTTTAAGGTTAGGCTTGTCTTTCCTACAACGTGGAGTTATCTCAACATAGTTTTGCTTGAAACTCACCATCCAAGGGTTGGATACTATCCTAGACAAACTTATGATATATCATAAACGAGGGTTTATTGAAGAAAGATATAGGTTTCCAACAATGATACTTGGGATTTCTTCCCTCACATACTCATAAGGTAGGAATGATGCTTATCTCCCTTGTCCCATAAAGGAATGATCACATAGTTGGATCATATACTAAAACTTTGTTGTATATTATATTTCCTCGAGGATATATAGGTACAATCATATTTGGAAACTATAGTGGATACTCTTTTCCTTGAAACATTGTATGTACATCGACACTTAGATTATGTGAGGTAGGTACATCTAGGATTGATCCTTAAAGAGTTGACCACTCTCTCATCGTCGTCGTGTAATTAGTTTACCTGATGTACGAGATAGAGAATAGTTTGACTATCTAGTTCACCTGTGCTTGTCTTGACACCATGGAGGAAAGCCAACTAAGGTACTAGAGTCCCTAATCTCTTCTTATTATGGTTATCTATGGTATTATAAATAAATGATGTTTTGGGATGTGATGGCATAGATCACGATTAAGAGAATGGTGAAATAATGAAGGTCGTGTCTAGTTGGACCTACTAGAGGTTCACTGCATGCTAGAAGTAACATGTATCCCCTCATTTAGAATTGGCCTATGCATGTTGTAATTTTTGATGAGGTGTGTAGAGAAGAATATTTTGTGAAGATCAAGTGATGGTTGGGTGATAGCATATGTGGTGCATGGTAAAAGTGGTTGACTTGGTTCTCGGATTGATTTTGGCGCCATTTTGGATTCTCATCGCTAGATTTTCATTGTCAAAGATATTTTTATTATTATATTATCTTTACAAAAAGAAAATTTTTTGGATTTCATCGATGGTTTTGGAACCAAGTCACCACCACTAGAAAGTTTTAGGAGTATATAGGCCCTTTAGAGAAGAAATATTTGACTCTTTTGTTCAACCCTTTGACCCTAAGCATGAGTGTGATATAAGATTTAAGAGGAAGAAGAATAAATATAATTGTTACCTTCTTGTTGGCTACCTCTCTTAACGCGATGTATGGTTAAATTGGTCCTTTTAAGGGGTGGAGCCTTGTACACTTAGGTCTGTAACTTAAATTATTGAATAGTTGTAATCGATGGTTATTAGCATAAAAAATTGTTAATAAAAGGGGTACGAAACATCATAATAGTATGATGGACGAACCTCCTTAATTATGTAGAAAAAAAAAACTAAAATGATGATTTCATCCTCAATCGTAGTATAAATTACCTAGACCAAGTCACAATTTGAGAAGATGATGAGACATGATGGATAAAGTAGTATAAATTCACATTGGGTTCTTCATACAAGTGTTATGTGGCTATGCTATGCAAGGACTCACTATATTAGCTTTGTCTAGTGAATTAGAAACTTATAATTAGTTAGAAAATTATAACTAAGTATTTTGAGTTGTAGGTTGCTGGATTTCGGGGACGAAATCCTCTTTAAGGGGTGGTGTTATGTAACGACCTCTAATCTAGGTATCACCTCTAATTATTTTTTCCTAAAATCCTAAATCTAGTTATTATTTTTTTTTTTTACATCATGTTGAATAGTGTCTTCGATCTTGAAACAAATAAGCATAACATTAGACTTTATGGGACTCAAAGAATTTGAGATTAAATTTGCATACACTGGGATAGTCATACTCAATCTTAGATGTGTGGGTTGAATATGATATTATATTACTCTAGAGAGAGAATTAGATAGGACAAAATACCTAGAGACAATATTAATTGTATGGAAAATGAATCAACCTTTTAATAGGCTAATTAACACCTATATATTGGTAATCACACTGAACATATTCAAAAGGGAGTTTCCAGGTTAGAATCATGTCTTTACTGGTTTAATAACCTACTTGCGAAATTAGAAGTCCAAAAGATGTTATTTGCACATCATATTTTCCTTGAAGGTAATAATATGGAGTTGGCATTTATTTAAAGGTCAATATGTCACTATGTATTAATCATGGTATTTATCCGCACAATAAACTTTGGTAACGCATTGGCACTACGGACGGGGATGGACCTCATCTTCGTCCCCAATAGCATAAGCGTCCTCGTTACAACGTGTGAGACTTTCATCAGTTGATCGTACATTCTCCATGCCTTAATTTCTCGTGACTTTAGTGGCATCTGTTTCGGGAGAATGCATCGGTCGCATTGAATCGTAAGTCGACCTCTGCGGTGCCCTGGACACTGAACGCCCAAAAACCGTTCTTATCGGCGGTTTCTGGTCTCTCCAAAAAGCCTCGCCGCATCGTCTTTTTAGCTTCATTCTCCACGAGATCGCTCACACACGAACAATGAATCTTCCTCTGCTACTTTCACCAACCAATTTTCCCTATGTACCGCTGCATCCCTGCACCTGAGTGGTCGTCGTCTCTGGTGAAGAAGCAAGTGGGGGCGCTGCTAGTATCACTCTCGAATCAATTGCAGGTAATGAAACCATCTTCAACCCATAAGAATCTGATTGCAACTTTCAACACGCGCTGGTTCTGACCGAATCGCTGGGTTGACAAAAACCCCTGTTTCACACTGGTATTCATGTCAGAGAGAAGCCACCTTCCGATTCCGCATATGAACTCCAAACCTCACATTGATTCACGAAGACACATATGGACTCACCGCTGGTTTTAGTAGGTACCACTCTGTCCATGGATTTCATTCCCAAACACCACTTCATTTTCCACCTGCTCCGACGTCCCCACTAGTAGTGTCGGCTTGCTTGAACGCAGTGGCTGGTCACTGTTAGTGGGGGTTCGAATTGCGACTTGGGTACGAATTGGGACTTCTGTGAGTAAGCAACTACTTGAAAACATGCAATTGTTTATTGTTCGGATCCGCTCCTGTACTTCGTTATTTCTCCCTATGCCGATTTAAGACCAATCTCCAGAGAGTTGGTAATGGCCTTTGACCCGATGATGATACTCGTTTGCTCGAAGTCATGGGGATGTGTTAGGATGTTCTGAGAATTTCCAAATCTCACTGTGAATAATCTTATGCCCCCAAATCATTTTCTGCAATTCAGTGTCTTATCATGATTAGCCATCCATGAAGCAAAAATTGGTCTTCTTACCTGTTGGCTATACCTGATCCTCGTGAGATAATAAGAAGGACCTGGGGCGACTGGAGGATACAACTCTGGTCGATCCTCTCTTTCTGCTTTCAGTTTGTTTCCGCCAGGCTCCGTTTTATATCTTTGTGTATTGTCATAATCACAGTCTGATCTATGATTATGGTAAGCACGTATGCCTTTCGGTTTTTCTTCCGCGGTCAGCCGTTCTGGTTTGGATTCTGAACTCTTGTTGTTACCAGCTACTCACGATGGCTCCCTTCGCCGGTTGTTCAAGACATGGACTCCCGGCTATGGTCGGAATCCAGGGAGTCTGTAGAGGAGACTGCCTGCGGGTGAGGACATGGTCCCCTTCTTTGGGGTTGTCTCTGATTTCCTCTACAATTCTATTTGGTAGAAATTTGTCGGACGACGAGATTTGGCAAAATAGAGAACAATACTCGTTGGATGCTTTTGACTCATTTAAGTAATAATTCCAACGTTGACCTGATTTAGTAATCGGTACTTAATCAATGAAAGGATAGGGAAATATAAATGTGTGCGGAAGTGCTTTCGAGAATTTGAAGGTTTCCGGTTTACTAGTAACCAATATCGAGTTTTCAAGGAGTGTTTTATTGGATTAAATATTGTATAAGGAATAATATTAATGAAAAGTATAATTGTATGTTTAGGTGGTGATAAATCTGGTTCAGACTTAGGTGACTTTTATTTTGACTAGAACAAAATCGGAGGTATGTACTCCTCCCCATTTTTAACTGGGCATTTATATGACAAATTTTCCCATAATGAGGCAATTCTTGAAATGCTTACTCTTTTGTTCCACTTTGACATATCCTATTCTTTTGAAATTATTATTATAGGTTGAATTGGATCGATGACCCTACATGCCATTGTACATGTATTATGACACATATGAATGATGAATAATGTACTTTGCCACTCTATATTATGCATGGTAGATAATTTGACTAGCTAACTATTGTAGACGCTTATGCATAACCATTAGGGTGTGCTACTTCTACTCGGGGTGTGCTACTTCTACCCTTATATATACAGAGGCATGCTAATTCCACCTATGGGTGTGCTACTTCTACCCAAAATTTATATATAGGCCAATGACTCAGTGGTGTCTATATTATGGATGAGTTTTCTCCCACTGAATCTATGTATACTGAACCTTTCAGTATAGATTTCCAATGTATGCTCTCTCTTTTCTGGTCAAGAGGTTTTCGAGAACTATCTATATAGATCTCTATTCCTATCACATAGGAAACGTCTCTATCTTCCTCAAAGATAATTTCCACTTTGGGTTTCCATTCTAGAACATTTCCATTTCACATCAACATGTGGAATGTGAATACACTCCCACTAAGTCACATATCCCTTCTTTATCTTTGACATATCAATCAAACCCTTTGACTATATCATTAAAGTAAAGATCATAGTTCTGAGTTTCTTATACTTAATCAATCACATTGATTAGTCCATTGTAACTTATAGACTTCATTTGCAATAATGGATTCATAAACCTTATAGGTTGTGTCACGTACACATCCTTGTTTTATTCGTTATAGGAATGTGGTTTTAGTATTTGTATGCCAAATCTCTTAGTCATTAAGTTACAATCAACAAGCATCATCCTTCTCAAAATATCTTGCAGCGGATCTATTTTCACTTGTTGCAACTCCACAACGGCTAGAAACACTTTTCTGCACTTTTCCGTACAGTGCAATCGGTCGAGTTTCTATAAGGGTAACTCGACTGATAGAATAAAAGACAAAGCCGATATTCAGACTATCAGTCGAGTTTGTCCTAAGGAAACTCGACCGACCAATGAAAATCGATTTGGTCAGTTATTGCATCGTTCGAGTTCCGTGTAAACACAACTCGACCGATGCAATCTCCAGAAAATTGATCAAGGATGATCGGTCGAGTTTTCAGGCTGGGAAACTCGACCGACAAAGTGCATGTAATCAATTTTCAAAGTTGCATCTAAAGTGCTCTAATATTCTATCTAAGTGCTCCTGATATTTTTCTAAGCTTAATTACAAGTCATACAATCATTACAAGTGATTTACAACATGATTCTAATGGATATACATCATATTACAAAAACGTGCACTTGTATGACTTTGACTTGTCTTTTCTCCAATTTGATATGCACAAGTTAGGGCATTTGGAGTGTGTCTATACCTAATCTGAAATCACTCAAGTAGAGACATTAGACACCAATATGTGGAATGTTTAGTCATCATCAAAACACAGGTTTAGTCAATTTAGACATGAGTCAACATTGACCTAATTGACCTTGAGTCAACATTCTCCCCCTTTTTGAAGAAGACAAACCATTCCATAAATGTATTGAAAGCATTTAAGTAAAGTCATACCTTTGGAGAAACGTAGGGGTTTCAATAGGATTGAGCTCATATGCTCCCCCTCAATTGATGCGCATGAAGTTCTCATACTCCCCCTCAATTGATGCTATTTCTCCTACATGGTTAGCTTTCATAACATTTATAGAATACTATGTCTTCTACTCATATATTTTCTACACATATATGTCTTCTCCCCTTTACCTTCTCCTTTTACATGAACATGCTTCTCCTCTTCATGTAAGACATGCCTTCTTCCTCTTTTAAAAGAAGACATACCTTTCTCCCCCTTTGCCATTTCAAAAAGTGGGGTTATGAAGAAATAAGAAACATCACTTGTTAAAGAGAAAGGAGATAACACAAATATATATAAGGAGAGTAGAAGAGCACAGATAGGGGCTTTTCCAAGCATAGAAAGAAAAGCAAGTTAAAACATATACTTGAACAACCCAAAAAGTGAGATAAAGCACTGCAGAAAAACAATAAAACATAATTTTGACCCTCAAGATGACAAATTTTGACAAAAAACCATCAGAGCTCATTGCTATGCAATGAGTCTTTATTAGAAGGTTGTTTCTACATGAAAAACACTAGTCTTGCGCCAAAAACTGAAACTGGAGCAAAATCTGATTGCAACATGTGTATGGAAAATGAATCAACCTTTTAATAGGCTAATTAACACCTATATATTGGTAATCACACTGAACATATTCAAAAGGGAGTTTCCAGGTTAGAATCATGTCTTTACTGGTTTAATACCCTACTTGCGAAATTAGAAGTCCAAAAGATGTTATTTGCACATCATATTTTCCTTGAAGGTAATAATATGGAGTTGGCATTTATTTAAAGGTCAATATGTCACTATGTATTAATCATGGTATTTATCTGCACAATAAACTTTGGTAACACATTGGCACTACGGACGGGGATGGACCTCATCTTCGTCCCCAATAGCATAAGCGTCGTCGTTACAACGTGTGAGACTTTCATCAGTTGATCGTACATTCTCCATGCCTTAATTTCTCGTGACTTTAGTGGCATCCGTTTCGGGAGAATGCATCGGTCGCATTGAATCGTAAGTCGACCTCTGCGGTGCCCTGGACACTGAACGCCCAAAAACCGTTCTTATCGGCAGTTTCCGGTCTCTCCAAAAAGCCTCGCGGCATCGTCTTTTTAGCTTCATTCTCCACGAGATCGCTCACATGCGAACAATGAATCTTCCTCTGCTACTTTCACCAACCAATTTTCCCTATGTACCGCTGCATCCCTGCACCTGAGTGGTCGTCATCTCCGGTGAAGAAGAAAGTGGGGGCACTGCTAGTATCACTCTCGAATCAATTGCAGGTAATGAAACCATCTTCAACCCATAAGAATCTGATTGCAACTTTCAGCACGCGCTGGTTCTGACCGAATCGTTGGGTTGACAAAAACCCCTGTTTCACACTGGTATTCATGTCAGAGAGAAGCCACCTTCCGATTCCGCATATGAACTCCAAACCTCACATTGATTCACGAAGACACATATGGACTCACCGCTGGTTTTAGTAGGTACCACTCTGTCCATGGATTTCATTCCCAAACACCACTTCATTTTCCACCTGTTCCGACGTCCCCACCGGCAGTGTCAGCTTGCTTGAACGCAGTGGCTGGTCACTGTTAGTGGGGGTTCGAATTGTGACTTGGGTACGAATTGGGACTTATGTGAGTAATAAACTACTTGAAAACATGCAATTGTTTATTGTTCAGATCCGTTCCTGTACTTCGTTATTTCTCCCTATGGCGATTTAAGACCAATCTTCAGAGAGTTGGTAATGGCCTTTGACCTGACGATGATACTCATTTGCTCGAAGTCATGGGGATGTGTTAGGATGTTCTGAGAATTTCCAAATCTCACTGTGAATAATCTTATGCCCCCAAATCATTTTCTGCAATTCAGTGTCTTATCACGATTAGCCATCCATGAAGCAAAAATTGGTCTTCTTACCTGTTGGCTACACCTGATCCTCGTGAGATAATAGGAAGGACCTGGGGCGACTGGAGGATACAACTCTGGTCGATCCTCTATTTTTGCTTTTAGTTTGTTTCCACCAGGCTCCGTTTTATATCTTTGTGTATTGTCGTAATCACAGTCTGATCTGTGATAATGGTAAGCACGTATGCCTTTCAGTTTTTCTTCCGCGGTCAGCCGTTCTGGTTTGGATTCTGAACTCTTGTTGTTACGAGCTACTCACGATGGCTTCCTTCACCGGTTGTTCAAGACATGGACTCCCGGCTATGGTCGGAATCCAGGGAGTCTGTAGAGGAGACTGCCTGCGGGTGAGGACAGGGTCCCCTACTTTGGGGCTGTCTCTGATTTCCTCTACAATTCTATTTGGTAGAAATTTGTCGGACGACGAGATTTGGCAAAATAGAGAACAATACTCGCTGGTTGTTTTTGACTCATTTAAGTAATAATTCCAACGTTGACCTGATTTAGTAACCGGTACTTAATCAATGAAAGGATAGGGAAATATAAATGTGTGCGGAAGTGCTTTCGAGAATTTGAAGGTTTCCGGTTTACTAGTAACCCAATATCGAGTTTTCAAGGAGTGTTTTATTGGATTAAATATTGTATAAGGAATAATATTAATGAAAAGTATAATTGTATGTTTAGGTGGTGATAAATCTGGTTCAGACTTAGGTGACTTTTATTTTGACTAGAATAAAATCGGAGGCATGTACTCCTCCCCATTTTTAACTGGGAATTTATATGACAAATTTTCCCATAATGAGGCAATTCTTGAAATGCTTACTCTTTTGTTCCACTTTGACATATCCTATTCTTTTGAAATTATTATTACAGGTTGAATTGGGTCAATGACCCTACATGCCATTGTGCATGTATTATGACACATATGAATGATGAATAATGTACTTTGCCACTCTATATTATGCATGGTAGATAATTTGACTAGCTAACTATTGTAGACGCTTATGCGTAACCATTAGGGTGTGCTACTTATACCCGGGGTGTGCTACTTCTACCCTTATATATACAGAGGCGTGCTAATTCCACCTATGGGTGTGCTACTTCTACCCAAAATTTATATATAGGCCAATGACTCAGTGGTGTCTTGGCCCTACTTTAGTTAATTTAGTCAAATATATCTGCATGCAAATAAATGTTGTAATTTGATGATTGATTGACTATGGCAAAGTTTGTTGTTTATTGATTTATTTAAAATGGCTCATTCTTTTGGAAATTCTTTCTCTTGTTATTTCTCATTGAATCTTACCTAATTTTATGACCCCTTTTTTATGGGAACATCTTACTTTTTAATGCCCTAGTTAATCTTCTAATGTACATACTCAGCTTTTGCTGATACATATCTTTCTTTCCTATTCGTTTGGGTGTTCCCTCCACCCAGGTGTAGGTGCTTGATAGGACAAAGACTCGAGATGATTGTGAGCAATTGATGAACATAAGGACAACTTGAGATAGCCTTGTTACCCTCTGCATATGGGCATATGTGTGAATAGGTGTAATGTTTTCATTTTATGTGCCACCCTTAGGGTGAGAAACTTGTGTACATGAGAACATTTTGTAACTTTGTAAATAGTTATGTTTTCCACTGCTTAAATATCTCATGGCTCGTGTTTTTACCATTGAGTGGGCCCTCTATCAGGTCCCACTATTTACATAATGGTATCAGAGCCTAAGAAGTCGGTAACTAGACTATTTCAAGTTATCCTAGATTGTTCCGTAGTAGGTAGATGACCCTTTAGAGGTTGTTGTCAAACCTAAACCTAAACCGTGATTACCAATTAGGGTTTTACCCTCTATTCAAATTGGTGGTATATATATGTATACCAAGCAGAGTATGTGGGTGACCTAGTTTTGGGTACACTCTTATCAATCCTACCCTCTCATTATAGGTATAACTTCCTATATGCAAAGGTTGACTCCCCTAGGAAGTAGCCTCTACCTCCCGCCTTGGGCAATTCTTATACTATGGAGAGTAGGGTGACTTGAACTCACATAATTGTGTGTAGCCTTAGTACAAGTCATTGAACCTTTTGTTTCAGTTATGCATATGATACACACATTGGTGGACTGAGCATGCATGGATACAAGCTTAGAGTATTGACATGAGTTTAGATTTTTTTTAGATATTTGATGATGGTGCATGATGAAATAAACTAGATCCTTTAAGGTTAGGCTTGTCTTTCCTACAACGTGGAGTTATCTCAACATAGTTTTGCTTGAAACTCACCATCCAAGGGTTGGATACTATCCTAGACAAACTTATGATATATCATAAACGAGGGTTTATTGAAGAAAGATATAGGTTTCCAACAATGATACTTGGGATTTCTTCCCTCACATACTCATAAGGTAGGAATGATGCTTATCTCCCTTGTCCCATAAAGGAATGATCACATAGTTGGATCATATACTAAAACTTTGTTGTATATTATATTTCCTCGAGGATATATAGGTACAATCATATTTGGAAACTATAGTGGATACTCTTTTCCTTGAAACATTGTATGTACATCGACACTTAGATTATGTGAGGTAGGTACATCTAGGATTGATCCTTAAAGAGTTGACCACTCTCTCATCGTCGTCGTGTAATTAGTTTACCTGATGTACGAGATAGAGAATAGTTTGACTATCTAGTTCACCTGTGCTTGTCTTGACACCATGGAGGAAAGCCAACTAAGGTACTAGAGTCCCTAATCTCTTCTTATTATGGTTATCTATGGTATTATAAATAAATGATGTTTTGGGATGTGATGGCATAGATCACGATTAAGAGAATGGTGAAATAATGAAGGTCGTGTCTAGTTGGACCTACTAGAGGTTCACTGCATGCTAGAAGTAACATGTATCCCCTCATTTAGAATTGGCCTATGCATGTTGTAATTTTTGATGAGGTGTGTAGAGAAGAATATTTTGTGAAGATCAAGTGATGGTTGGGTGATAGCATATGTGGTGCATGGTAAAAGTGGTTGACTTGGTTCTCGGATTGATTTTGGCGCCATTTTGGATTCTCATCGCTAGATTTTCATTGTCAAAGATATTTTTATTATTATATTATCTTTACAAAAAGAAAATTTTTTGGATTTCATCGATGGTTTTGGAACCAAGTCACCACCACTAGAAAGTTTTAGGAGTATATAGGCCCTTTAGAGAAGAAATATTTGACTCTTTTGTTCAACCCTTTGACCCTAAGCATGAGTGTGATATAAGATTTAAGAGGAAGAAGAATAAATATAATTGTTACCTTCTTGTTGGCTACCTCTCTTAACGCGATGTATGGTTAAATTGGTCCTTTTAAGGGGTGGAGCCTTGTACACTTAGGTCTGTAACTTAAATTATTGAATAGTTGTAATCGATGGTTATTAGCATAAAAAATTGTTAATAAAAGGGGTACGAAACATCATAATAGTATGATGGACGAACCTCCTTAATTATGTAGAAAAAAAAAACTAAAATGATGATTTCATCCTCAATCGTAGTATAAATTACCTAGACCAAGTCACAATTTGAGAAGATGATGAGACATGATGGATAAAGTAGTATAAATTCACATTGGGTTCTTCATACAAGTGTTATGTGGCTATGCTATGCAAGGACTCACTATATTAGCTTTGTCTAGTGAATTAGAAACTTATAATTAGTTAGAAAATTATAGCTAAGTATTTTGAGTTGTAGGTTGCTGGATTTCGGGGACGAAATCCTCTTTAAGGGGTGGTGTTATGTAACGACCTCTAATCTAGGTATCACCTCTAATTATTTTTTCCTAAAATCCTAAATCTAGTTATTATTATTTTTTTTTACATCATGTTGAATAGTGTCTTTGATCTTGAAACAAATAAGCATAACATTAGACTTTATGGGACTCAAAGAATTTGAGATTAAATTCGCATACACTGGGATAGTCATACTCAATCTTAGATGTGGGGGTTGAATATGATATTATATTACTCTAGAGAGAGAATTAGATAGGACAAAATACCTAGAGACAATATTAATTGTATGGAAAATGAATCAACCTTTTAATAGGCTAATTAACACCTATATATTGGTAATCACACTGAACATATTCAAAAGGGAGTTTCCAGGTTAGAATCATGTCTTTACTGGTTTAATAACCTACTTGCGAAATTAGAAGTCCAAAAGATGTTATTTGCACATCATATTTTCCTTGAAGGTAATAATATGGAGTTGGCATTTATTTAAAGGTCAATATGTCACTATGTATTAATCATGGTATTTATCCGCACAATAAACTTTGGTAACGCATTGGCACTACGGACGGGGATGGACCTCATCTTCGTCCCCAATAGCATAAGCGTCCTCGTTACAACGTGTGAGACTTTCATCAGTTGATCGTACATTCTCCATGCCTTAATTTCTCGTGACTTTAGTGGCATTCGTTTCGGGAGAATGCATCGGTCGCATTGAATCGTAAGTCGACCTCTGCGATGCCCTGGACACTGAACGCCCAAAAACCGTTCTTATCGGCGGTTTCCGATCTCTCCAAAAAGCCTCGCCGCATCGTCTTTTTAGCTTCATTCTTCACGAGATCGCTCACACACGAACAATGAATCTTCCTCTGCTACTTTCACCAACCAATTTTCCCTATGTACCGCTGCATCCCTTCACCTGAGTGGTCATCGTCTCCGGTGAAGAAGCAAGTGGGGGCGCTGCTAGTATCACTCTCGAATCAATTGCAGGTAATGAAACCATCTTCAACCCATAAGAATATGATTGCAACTTTCAACACGCGCTGGTTCTGACCGAATCGCTGGGTTGACAAAAACCCCTGTTTCACACTGGTATTCATGTCAGAGAGAAGCCACCTTCCGATTCCGCATATGAACTCCAAACCTCACATTGATTCACGAAGACACATATGGACTCACCGCTGGTTTTAGTAGGTACCACTCTGTCCATGGATTTCATTCCCAAACACCACTTCATTTTCCACCTCTTCCGACGTCCCCACCGGCAGTGTCCCACCGGCAGTGTCAGCTTGCTTGAACGCAGTGGCTGGTCACTGTTAGTGGGGGTTCGAATTGCGACTTGGGTACAAATTGGGACTTCTGTGAGTAAGCAACTACTTGAAAACATGCAATTGTTTATTGTTCAGATCCGCTCCTGTACTTCATTATTTCTCCCTATGCCGATTTAAGACCAATCTTCAGAGAGTTGGTAATGGCCTTTGACCCGACGATGATACTCGTTTGCTCGAAGTCATTGGGATGTGTTAGGATGTTCTGATAATTTCCAAATCTCACTGTGAATAATCTTATGCCCCCAAATCATTTTCTGCAATTCAGTGTCTTATCACGATTAGCCATCCATGAAGCAAAAATTGGTCTTCTTACCTGTTGGCTACACCTGATCCTTGTTGGATAAATTGGATATTATGATAAATCCCCTTGTTTCGATGATGACAAACATTTCATTCTTATTATTCTAACGAGCTACTTGAGTGTGCAGGATTATGGTGGATAACAAAGAAACTAGGGAAATCACGAGCTTACATATTTATTTTCATGCAATGTAATCACTATTGTAAAAACTTGTACAAGTTATATAATGTACAAGTACTTAGATTGCATGTAAATCAAGCGTTAGATCTTCCCTAGCTAAACACCATAGTTAGACAAGTCATCCCTTCCAATAGGATCACATTATGCACACTCATGCACACACTTAGTGCCTCATTTGATAAATTGAAACAGAGTCAATCTCGGTCGACACACTCCTCGACCGAGACACTCTCGGTCGATAAACTTCTCGACCGAGATTGACCAAAAGTAGCTGTTAGACACAACAGTTAACAGTTGCAAATAAACGTTAATCCAGAGAGCCTCTCGGTCGACAAGACTTCGACCGAGTAGGTATCTCGGTCGACAAATTGTCGACCGAGATGGTCTCTGACAGCAACTGCAGAATAAAGCAACTAGCCGTTGCAAACGCACCTAACTTATACCTAACGGCTAGTTAAGCACTTAGAAGCCCCTAGAAGTTGTCTAGAACGTCCTTAAGTATTCATAGGCCATTCCTATAAATAGGACATGCCTTAGGACACCAAATTGACACCCAAGCTATACTTGTGCTATACTTGAGCTCAATACTCACTTGCAATCTGTTTTAGAGCAATAGAGCAATTCCTACACTTGCCATTCATTCCTATTGCTCCCATTTCGTGTCCTATAGGCTAGTATCTCCTATCCACCACAATCACATTGTCATATACATTGGTTAGGAGATCTACACGCTTGATATAGGCAAATCAAGCCTTGGGCTTAAAGGATAAGTTGTAATTTCTGTTTTCTCTCTTATTCCTTTGTATCTTTTGTACTCTCCTTGCTACTCCTAGGGTTGGAGGCTGCGGATTGGAGAGGATTGACTTCTCAGGTGGAGAAGGGGACTTCAAGCTACTTCAAAGAAGGCTATCGCACGGGAAGCTACTACAGAAGGCTGGTGCAACGGGTGTTGGTGCATCTACTTCAAGGGAAGGCTGCTTCAAGGTTGGGCGATTACTTCTAGGTGAAGGCTGCTTGAAGGGTTTGGGAAAAGAAATTGTATTTTATGTAAAGTCCTTGCGAGGTAATAAAATAGATTTCTTTTCAAATCCCGGTTGGGTAAGCAACCGGGTAGTGGACTGACTACCTTAGTATTTGCTAAGGCTAGGAACCACTCTAAACCCTTGTGTCTCCTTGTCCAATATCTTTACCTTGGTTGTTTGAGTTTAAATTATTATTAAAATATCTATAAAACTTTATTCACCCCCCCCTCTAGAGGTTTTCAATTGGTATCAGAGCAGGCTTCAAGGAGCCCTAACAAGGTCTTGAAGAAAAGATGGGGGATGGAGTGCTCAACAACCTCAACATTGAAGGAACACTTGTTGCTAGGCCTCCACCGTTCGATGGAACAAACTACCAATATTGGAAGAGGAGGATGCAATTCTACTTCCAAGGAATCAACTGGGAGTTATGGAGAATGGTATCTACACCATACACACTCCCACAAGACGATTTCACAGTATGGGATGCTAATACGGTAAAAATGGCCCAAATGAATGCAAAGGCAGTAAGCATTTTATATTGTTCCATTTCAGTAGGTGAATTTAATAGAGTATCAAACTGTGATACCACATATGATATTTGGCATAGATTATCTATAACATATGAGGGTACTGTTCAAGTTAAAAATTCTAAAGTTAGTTTGCTTAAAACCAAGTTTGAACATTTTCGTATGGATCCAAACGAAACTATTAGTGAAATGTATTCAAAATTTTCTACTATTGTTAATGGTTTAAGTGCTTTAGGGAAACCTGTTCTTGAGGAAGATCAGGTATCAAAAATACTTCGATCTCTTCCTCCAAAGTACAAACCAAAGGTGACAGCTATTGCAGAAGCAAACGACCTCACTCGCCTCAAAATGGAGCAGCTCATCGGAAACTTAGAAGCTCATGAGGCGGATCTAGAAGAGGAAGAAAGGAGAGAACACGAACGCCAACATGGGAAAAAGAAGGATATTGCATTCAAAGCATCAACCAAAGACACAAGTGAAGATGATAGTGAGGAGGAAACTCTTATTGTGAATGGTAAGCAATATAAAAGTTTTAAAACTAACAAAACTTCCAGTGCTTCTTCTTCCAGGTGCTTTGAATGTGGCAAGAAAGGACATATGAAAGGAGAATGTCCAAAACTCAAGAAAGGAAAGAAATCATCCTACAAAAAGAAAGAAAGAGCGTATAGAGCTGCATGGGATGATTCAAGTGATGATAGCGATAGTGCAAAAGAAGACGTAGAGTGTTTCATTGCTACTACAAATGAAGATGAAGAAGAGGTAAGTCTTTATGATCTACCAAAAGAGGACTTAATTGCAAGTCTTCAAGATACTCATGAAAAATACATTGAATGCAAGAAGAAATTTAAGAAGACAAATAAAGATTTAAATGCTAGAATTCTTGCTCTTGTATCTGAAAATGAAAATCTTAAAAAGGAAAACGAAGATTATGCTCTTAAGATTAAATCAATAGAAGCAAATTGCAATCTTCTTTCCTTAGAAAAGTTAAAATTGCAAAACCAAGTGAATGATCTTCAGAAACAACCTATTGTATGTTCACATTTAGATTATGATAAGGTTGTTAAAGAAAGAAATGCCCTAGCATCCAATTTAGATCAAGCAAAGAAAGATATTGCTAGGTTGCAAAGAAATGTAAATGAGTTAGGAGGAAATAATCTACTTGACAATATTCTGAAAATTTCCTCTAGTTACAATGGAAGGAAAGGATTAGGATACGATCCAAGAAGAAATAAACCCAAAAGAGCTTCCAAGACTATATTTGTACCTAGGAACACAATTCCTAGAAATAGAAATGAAGTTGATGCTATTAGTTGCCATTATTGCATGCGTCTTGGACATTATTCATTTTCATGCCTTTTTAAGAAAAAGAAAGATGAGTTAGCTTGGATTCCTAAAACTTAGAAGCTTCAAATTAATTAGTTGAGATTTGACCTAAACTGACTTCTGATATCATAAAGTCTTATCTCAACATCATCGAGCTATAATTTGCATAACCTCTTTTATTTGAAGTTGATTAAGATTTCTGAATATTTTCCAGAAACTTGGTCGGTCGAGCAGTTGTCGACTGAGTAAGTGTCGGTCGAGCAATTGTCGACCGAGCATGTCACTGTTTTTAGAATGCTGTAAATTTGCTGAATTCCTTTGAAATTGTTTAAAATTAATGACTGTATCAATCATGGAAATCATCCTTGAAAGATTATGTGAGATTAATTTGGATAATTATGCTTAGTTTTAAGAAAATCTCTGTTTTATCATGCTTCTAATCATTACATAAGCAAGCAAAATAACTTATTGGTGATTTATATCTTCTAAGTGCTTGCAAAGAGTACATTGTTTTCAATTGAAATCTCTGAAATATTCATTATGCTTTCATGTTTAGTATCATTTAAACATGCATCAAAATTAATATGAATGCTTAATTGGAAATCTGAAATTTCTGCCTCTTGGTTAAAACAAAACTTAGCCAAGGGGCGCTACGGTCGTAGTCAAGGGCGACCTAAAATAAGCTTTGACAAAATGCTTATTTGGACATCAATTTATTGAACTTAATCTTAGTATACTTTTAATAAAGGTCAAAATCAACATTTAAAATTATTTGTGACCTTAAAAGCATTAAATTGCTTAAATTGTAAGATTAAGGGGGAGCTTCTTCTAAAAACAAATTGGTTTTATTAATTAAGAAGCTTAGAAAAACATTGTAAACATCATTTGAAGGTTGTTATGAACCTAGTATTTTTACTCTTAGAAATGTATAAATTTCATAACTTTGATATATTTTTGTACTTAAAGGAACTCTCTAAACAAATCATGGCTTAACATCCCTTGCATTTGGTTGGAGACATTTTTATGTACTCTAAGATTAAAGGAATCTCATTTCATTTTGGGGCTTAACATCTCTTGTAAAATGGGTGAGAAATCAATATACATATGCCATGAACCTAACATGATCTCATATCATTTCAAGGCTTAACATCCTTTGCAAATGATTGAGAAATAAATTGTGGATAAATTAGACGAAAATGACACAAATCCCTGTTTCTAATAGGATATGTAATTAAGGGGGAGCTTAATATAAAATTAAGGGGGAGACGAAATAAAATGTTCATATTGGATATCTTTTTGAAATGACAAAGGGGGAGAAAGAATATAAAATTAAAAATATAAATGAGTTTCATCTTCTTGTAAAAACAAGAATGGCTACAAAGGGTAATCCTCAGGTATGAAACTCACATGCTTTATATTTCCTTATTTCATATTTTAGGAAATGTTTGTCATCTTCAAAAAGGGGGAGATTGTTGGATAAATTGGATATTATGATAAATCCCCTTGTTTCGATGATGACAAACATTTCATTCTTATTATTCTAACGAGCTACTTGAGTGTGCAGGATTATGGTGGATGACAAAGCAACTAGGGAAATCACGAGCTTACATATTTATTTTCATGCAATGTAATCACTATTGTAAAAACTTGTACAAGTTATATAATGTACAAGTACTTAGATTGCATGTAAATCAAGCGTTAGATCTTCCCTAGCTAAACACCATAGTTAGACAAGTCATCCCTTCCAATAGGATCACATTATGCACACTCATGCACACACTTAGTGCCTCATTTGATAAATTGAAACAGAGTCAATCTCGGTCGACACACTCCTCGACCGAGACACTCTCGGTCGACAAACTTCTCGACCGAGATTGACCAAAAGTAGCTGTTAGACACAACAGTTAACAGTTGCAAATAAACGTTAATCCAGAGAGCCTCTCGGTCGACAAGACTTCGACCGAGTAGGTATCTCGACACTCATGCACACACTTAGTGCCTCATTTGATAAATTGAAACAGAGTCAATCTCGGTCGACACACTCCTCGACCGAGACACTCTCGGTCGACAAACTTCTCGACCGAGATTGACCAAAAGTAGCTGTTAGACACAACAGTTAACAGTTGCAAATAAACGTTAATCCAGAGAGCCTCTCGGTCGACAAGACTTCGACCGAGTAGGTATCTCGGTCGACAAATTGTCGACCGAGATGGTCTCTGACAGCAACTGCAGAATAAAGCAACTAGTCGTTGCAAACGCACCTAACTTATACCTAACGGCTAGTTAAGCACTTAGAAGCCCCTAGAAGTTGTCTAGAACATCCTTAAGTATTCATAGGCCATTCCTATAAATAGGACATGCCTTAGGACACCAAATTGACACCCAAGCTATACTTGTGCTATACTTGAGCTCAATACTCACTTGCAATCTGTTTTAGAGCAATAGAGCAATTCCTACACTTGCCATTCATTCCTATTGCTCCCATTTCGTGTCCTATAGGCTAGTATCTCCTATCCACCACAATCACATTGTCATATACATTGGTTAGGAGATCTACACGCTTGATATAGGCAAATCAAGCCTTGGGCTTAAAGGATAAGTTGTAATTTCTGTTTTCTCTCTTATTCCTTTGTATCTTTTGTACTCTCCTTGCTACTCCTAGGGTTGGAGGCTGCGGATTGGAGAGGATTGACTTCTCAGGTGGAGAAGGGGACTTCAAGCTACTTCAAAGAAGGCTATCGCACGGGAAGCTACTTCAGAAGGCTGGTGCAACGGGTGTTGGTGCATCTACTTCAAGGGAAGGCTGCTTCAAGGTTGGGCGATTACTTCTAGGTGAAGGCTGCTTGAAGGGTTTGGGAAAAGAAATTGTATTTTATGTAAAGTCCTTGCGAGGTAATAAAATAGATTTCTTTTCAAATCCCGGTTGGGTAAGCAACCGGGTAGTGGACTGACTACCTTAGTATTTGCTAAGGCTAGGAACCACTCTAAACCCTTGTGTCTCCTTGTCCAATATCTTTACCTTGGTTGTTTGAGTTTAAATTATTATTAAAATATCTATAAAACTCTATTCACCCCCCCCTCTAGAGGTTTTCAATCCTCGTGAGATAATAAGAAGGACCTGGGTGACTGGAGGATACAACTCTGGTCGATCCTATCTTTTTTCTTTCAGTTTGTTTCTGCCAGGCTCCATTTTATATCTTTGTGTATTGTCGTAATAAAAGTCTGATCTGTGATGATGGTAAGCACGTATGCCTTTCGGTTTTTCTTCCGCGGTCAGCCGTTCTGGTTTGGATTCTGAACTCTTGTTGTTACGAGCTACTCATGATGGCTCCCTTCGCCGGTTGTTCAAGACATGGACTCCCGGCTATGGTCAGAATCCAGGGAGTTTGTAGAGGAGACTTGCCTGCGGGTGAGGATAGGGTCCCCTACTTTGGGGATGTCTCTGATTTCCTCTACAATTCTATTTGGTAGAAATTTGTCGGACGAAGAGATTTGGCAAAATAGAGAACAATACTCGTTGGTTGCTTTTGACTCATTTAAGTAATAATTCCAATGTTGACCTGATTTAGTAACCGGTACTTAGTCAATGAAAGGATAGGGCAATGAAAGGATAGGGAAATATAAATGTGTGCGGAAGTGCTTTTGAGAATTTGAAGGTTTCCGGTTTACTAGTAACGCAATATCGAGTTTTCAAGGAGTGTTTTATTGGATTAAATATTGTATAAGGAATAATATTAATGAAAAGTATAATTGTATGTTTAGGCGGTGATAAATATGGTTCAGACTTAGGTGACTTTTATTTTGACTAGAACAAAATCGGAGGTATGTACTCCTCCCCATTTTTAACTGGGCATTTATATGACAAATTTTCCCATAATGAGGCAATTCTTGAAATGCTTACTCTTTTGTTCCACTTTGACATATCCTATTCTTTTGAAATTATTATTACAGGTTGAATTGGGTCAATGACCCTACATGCCAGTGTGCATGTATTATGACACATATGAATGATGAATAATGTACTTTGCCACTCTATATTATGCATGGTAGATAATTTGACTAGCAAACTATTGTAGACGCTTATGCGTAACCATTAGGGTGTGCTACTTCTACCCGCGGTGTGCTACTTCTACCCTTATATATACAGAGGCGTGCTAATTCCGCCTATGGGTGTGCTACTTCTACCCAAAATTTATATATAGGCCAATGACTCAGTGGTGTCTTGGCCCTACTTTAGTTAATTTTGTCAAATATATCTGCATGCAAATAAATGTTGTAATTTGATGATTGATTGACAGTGGCAAAGTTTGTTGTTTATTGATTTATTTAAAATGCCTCATTCTTTTGGAAATTCTTTCTCTTGTTATTTCTCATTGAATCTTACCTAATTTTATGACCCCTTTTTTATGGGAACATCTTACTTTTTAATGCCCTAGTTAATCTTCTAATGTACATACTCAGCTTTTACTGATACATATCTTGCTTTCCTATTCTTTTGGGTCTTCCCTCCACCCAGGTGTAGGTGCTTGATAGGACAAAGACTGGAGATGATTGTAAGCAATTGATGAACATAAGGACAACTTGAGATAGCCTTGTTACCCTCTGCATATGGGCATATGTGTGAATAGGTGTAATCTTTTCATTTTATGTACCACCCTTAGGGTGAGGAACTTGTGTACATCAGAACATTTTGTAACTTTGTAAATAGTTATGTTTTCCACTGCTTAAATATCTCATGGCTCGTGTTTATACCATTGAGTGGGCCCTCTATCGGGTCCCACTCTTTACATAATGGTATCAGAGCCTAAGCAGTCGGTAACTAGACTATTTCAAGTTATCCTAGATTGTTCCATAGTAGGTAGATGACCCTTTAGAGGTTGTTGTCAAACCTAAACCTAAACCGTGATTACCAATTAGGGTTTTACCCTCTATTCAAATTGGTGGTATATATATGTATACCAAGCAGAGTATGTGGGTGACCTAGTTTTGGGTACACTCTTATCAATCCTACCCTCTCATTATAGGTATAAGTTCCTATATGTAAAGGTTGACTCCCCTAGGAAGTAGCCTCTACCTCCCGCCTTGGGAAATTCTTATACTATGGAGAGTAGGGCGACTTGAACTCACATAATTGTGTGTAGCCTTAGTACAAGTCATTGAACCTTTTGTTTCAGTTATGCATATGATACACACATTGGTGGACTGAGCATGCATGGATACAAGCTTAGAGTATTGACATGAGTTTAGATTTTTTTTTAGATATTTGATGATGGTGCATGATGAAATAAACTAGATCCTTTAAGGTTAGGCTTGTCTTTCCTACAACGTGGAGTTATCTCAACATAGTTTTGCTTGAAACTCACCATCCAAGGGTTGGATACTATCCTAGATAAACTTATGATATATCATAAACGAGGGTTTATTGAAGAAAGATATAGGTTTCCAACAATGATACTTGGGATTTCTTCCCTCACATACTCATAAGGTAGGAATGATGCTTATCTCCCTTGTCCCATAAAGGAATGATCACATAGTTGGATCATATACTAAAACTTTGTTGTATATTATATTTCCTCGAGGATATATAGGTACAATCATATTTGGAAACTATAGTGGATACTCTTTTCCTTGAAACATTGTATGTACATCGACACTTAGATTATGTGAGGTAGGTACATCTAGGATTGATCCTTAAAGAGTTGACCACTCTCTCATCGTCGTCGTGTAATTAGTTTACCTGATGTACGAGATAGAGAGTAGTTTGACTATCTAGTTCACCTGCGCTTGTCTTGACACCATGGAGGAAAGCCAACTAAGGTACTAGAGTCCCTAATCTCTTCTTATTATGGTTATCTATGGTATTATAAATAAATGATGTTTTGGGATGTGATGGCATAGATCACGATTAAGAGAATGGTGAAATAATGAAGGTCGTGTCTAGTTGGACCTACTAGAGGTTCACTGCATGCTAGAAGTAACATGTATCCCCTCATTTAGAATTGGCCTATGCATGTTGTAATTTTTGATGAGGTGTGTAGAGAAGAATATTTTGTGAAGATCAAGTGATGGTTGGGTGATAGCATATGTGGTGCATGGTAAAAGTGGTTGACTTGGTTCTCGGATTGATTTTGGTGCCATTTTGGATTTTCATCGCTAGATTTTCATTGTCAAAGATATTTATATTATTATATTATCTTTACAAAAAGAAAACTTTTTGGATTTCATCGATGGTTTTGGAACCAAGTCACCACCACAAGAAAGTTTTAGGAGTATATAGGCCCTTTAGAGAAGAAATATTTGACTCTTTTGTTCAACCCTTTGACCCTAAGCATGAGTATGATATAAGATTTAATAGGAAGAAGAATAAATATAATTGTTACCTTCTTGTTGGCTACCTCTCTTAACGCGATGTATGGTTAGATTGGTCCTTTTAAGGGGTGGAGCCTTGTACACTTAGGTCTGTAACTTAAATTAGTGAATAGTTGTAATCAATGGTTATTAGCATAAAAAATTGTTAATAAAAGGGGTACGAAACATCATAATAGTATGATGGACAAACCTCCTTAATTATGTAGAAAACAAAACTAAAATGATGATTTCATCCTCAATCGTAGTATAAATTACCTAGACCAAGTCACAATTTGAGAAGATGATAAGACATGATGGATAAAGTAGTATAAATTCACATTGGGTTCTTCATACAAGTGTTATGTGGCTATGCTATGCAAGGACTCACTATATTAGCTTTGCCTAGTGAATTAGAAACTTATAATTAGTTAGAAAATTATAGCTAAGTATTTTGAGTTGTAGCTTGCTGGATTTCGGGGACGAAATCCTCTTTAAGGGGTGGTGTTCTATAACGACCTCTAATCTAGGTATCACCTCTAATTCTTTTTTCCTAAAAACCTAAATCTAGTTTTTTTTTAACATCATGTTGACTAGTGTCTTTGATCTTGAAACAAATTAGCATAACATTAGACTTTATGGGACTCAAAGAATTTGAGATTAAATTCGCATACACTGGGATAGTCATACTCAATCTTAGATGTGGGGGTTGAATATGATATTATATTACTCTAGAGAGAGAATTAGATAGGACAAAATACCTAGAGACAATATTAATTGTATGGAAAATGAATCAACCTTTTAATAGGCTAATTAACACCTATATATTGGTAATCACACTGAACATATTCAAAAGGGAGTTTCCAGGTTAGAATCATGTCTTTACTGGTTTAATAACCTACTTGCGAAATTAGAAGTCCAAAAGATGTTATTTGCACATCATATTTTCCTTGAAGGTAATAATATGGAGTTGGCATTTATTTAAAGGTCAATATGTCACTATGTATTAATCATGGTATTTATCCGCACAATAAACTTTGGTAACGCATTGGCACTACGGACGGGGATGGACCTCATCTTCGTCCCCAATAGCATAAGCGTCGTCGTTACAACGTGTGAGACTTTCATCAGTTGATCGTACATTCTCCATGCCTTAATTTCTCGTGACTTTAGTGGCATCCATTTCGGGAGAATGCATCGGTCGCATTGAATCGTAAGTCGACCTCTGCGGTGCCCTGGACACTGAACGCCCAAAAACCGTTCTTATCGGCGGTTTCTGGTCTCTCCAAAAAGCCTCGCCGCATCGTCTTTTTAGCTTCATTCTCCACGAGATTGCTCACACACGAACAATGAATCTTCCTCTGCTACTTTCACCAACCAATTTTCCCTATGTACCGCTGCATCCCTGCACCTGAGTGGTCGTCGTCTCTGGTGAAGAAGCAAGTGGGGGCGCTGCTAGTATCACTCTCGAATCAATTGCAGGTAATGAAACCATCTTCAACCCATAAGAATCTGATTGCAACTTTCAACACGCGCTGGTTCTGACCGAATCGCTGGGTTGACAAAAACCCCTGTTTCACACTGGTATTCATGTCAGAGAGAAGCCACCTTCCGATTCCGCATATGAACTCCAAACCTCACATTGATTCACGAAGACACATATGGACTCACCGCTGGTTTTAGTAGGTACCACTCTGTCCATGGATTTCATTCCCAAACACCACTTCATTTTCCATCTGCTCCGACGTCCCCACTGGTAGTGTCGGCTTGCTTGAACGCAGTGGCTGGTCACTGTTAGTGGGGGTTCGAATTGCGACTTGGGTACGAATTGGGACTTCTGTGAGTAAGCAACTACTTGAAAACATGCAATTGTTTATTGTTCGGATCCGCTCCTGTACTTCGTTATTTCTCCCTATGCCGATTTAAGACCAATCTTCAGAGAGTTGGTAATGGCCTTTGACCCGATGATGATACTCGTTTGCTCGAAGTCATGGGGATGTGTTAGGATGTTCTGAGAATTTCCAAATCTCACTGTGAATAATCTTATGCCCCCAAATCATTTTCTGCAATTCAGTGTCTTATCATGATTAGCCATCCATGAAGCAAAAATTGGTCTTCTTACCTGTTGGCTATACCTGATCCTCGTGAGATAATAAGAAGGACCTGGGGCGACTGGAGGATACAACTCTGGTCGATCCTCTCTTTCTGCTTTCAGTTTGTTTCCGCCAGGCTCCATTTTATATCTTTGTGTATTGTCATAATCACAGTCTGATCTATGATTATGGTAAGCACGTATGCCTTTCGGTTTTTCTTCCGCGGTCAGCCGTTCTGGTTTGGATTCTGAACTCTTGTTGTTACCAGCTACTCACGATGGCTCCCTTCGCCGGTTGTTCAAGACATGGACTCCCGGCTATGGTCGGAATCCAGGGAGTGTGTAGAGGAGACTGCCTGCGGGTGAGGACATGGTCCCCTTCTTTGGGGTTGTCTCTGATTTCCTCTACAATTCTATTTGGTAGAAATTTGTCGGATGACGAGATTTGGCAAAATAGAGAACAATACTCGTTGGATGCTTTTGACTCATTTAAGTAATAATTCCAACGTTGACCTGATTTAGTAATCAGTACTTAATCAATGAAAGGATAGGGAAATATAAATGTGTGTGGAAGGGCTTTCGAGAATTTGAAGGTTTCCGGTTTACTAGTAACCCAATATCGAGTTTTCAAGGAGTGTTTTATTGGATTAAATATTGTATAAGGAATAATATTAATGAAAAGTATAATTGTATGTTTAGGTGGTGATAAATCTGGTTCAGACTTAGGTGACTTTTATTTTGACTAGAACAAAATCGGAGGTATGTACTCCTCCCCATTTTTAACTGGGCATTTATATGACAAATTTTCCCATAATGAGGCAATTCTTGAAATGCTTACTCTTTTGTTCCACTTTGACATATCCTATTCTTTTGAAATATTATTATAGGTTGAATTGGATCAATGACCCTACATGCCATTGTGCATGTATTATGACACATATGAATGATGAATAATGTACTTTGCCACTCTATATTATGCATGGTAGATAATTTGACTAGCTAACTATTGTAGACGCTTATGCATAACCATTAGGGTGTGCTACTTCTACTCGGGGTGTGCTACTTCTACCCTTATATATACAGAGGCATGCTAATTCCGCCTATGGGTGTGCTACTTCTACCCAAAATTTATATATAGGCCAATGACTCAGTGGTGTCTATATTATGGATGAGTTTTCTCCCACTGAATCTATGTATACTGAACCTTTCAGTATAGATTTCCAATGTATGCTCTCTCTTTTCTGGTTAAGAGGTTTTCGAGAACTATCTATATAGATCTCTATTCCTATCACATAGGAAACGTCTCTATCTTCCTCAAAGATAATTTCCACTTTGGGTTTCCATTCTAGAACATTTCCATTTCACATCAACATGTGGAATGTGAATACACTCCCACTAAGTCACATATCCCTTCTTTATCTTTGACATATCAATCAAACCCTTTGACTATATCATTAAAGTAAAGATCATAGTTCTGAGTTTGTTATACTTAATCAATCACATTGATTAGTCCATTGTAACTTATAGACTTCATTTGCAATAATGGATTCATAAACCTTATAGGTTGTGTCACGTACACATCCTTGTTTTATTCGTTATAGGAATGTGGTTTTAGTATTTGTATGCCAAATCTCTTAGTCATTAAGTTACAATCAACAAGCATCATCCTTCTCAAAATCTCTTGCAGCGGATCTATTTTCACTTGTTGCAACTCCACAACGGCTAGAAACACTTTTCTGCACTTTTCCGTACAGTGCAATCGGTCGAGTTTCTATA
Source organism: Alisma plantago-aquatica (assembly GCA_963693085.1). Taxonomy (NCBI): domain Eukaryota; kingdom Viridiplantae; phylum Streptophyta; class Magnoliopsida; order Alismatales; family Alismataceae; genus Alisma; species Alisma plantago-aquatica. The sequence continues at coordinate 1,225,283,200 of OY856412.1, forward strand.
AGGGTAACTCGACTGATAGAATAAAAGACAAAGCCGATATTCAGACTATCAGTCGAGTTTGTCCTAAGGAAACTCGACCGACCAATGAAAATCGATTTGGTCAGTTATTGCATCGTTCGAGTTCTGTGTAAACACAACTCGACCGATGCAATCTCCAGAAAATTGATCAAGGATGATCGGTCGAGTTTTCAGGCTGGGAAACTCGACCGACAAAGTGCATGTAATCAATTTTCAAAGTTGCATCTAAAGTGCTCTAATATTCTATCTAAGTGCTCCTGATATTTTTCTAAGCTTAATTACAAGTCATACAATCATTACAAGTGATTTACAACATGATTCTAATGGATATACATCATATTACAAAAACGTGCACTTGTATGACTTTGACTTGTCTTTTCTCCAATTTGATATGCACAAGTTAGGGCATTTGGAGTGTGTCTATACCTAATCTGAAATCACTCAAGTAGAGACATTAGACACCAATATGTGGAATGTTTAGTCATCATCAAAACACAGGTTTAGTCAATTTAGACATGAGTCAACATTGACCTAATTGACCTTGAGTCAACATTCTCCCCCTTTTTGAAGAAGACAAACCATTCCATAAATGTATTGAAAGCATTTAAGTAAAGTCATACCTTTGGAGAAACGTAGGGGTTTCAATAGGATTGAGCTCATATGCTCCCCCTCAATTGATGCGCATGAAGTTCTCATACTCCCCCTCAATTGATGCTATTTCTCCTGCATGGTTAGCTTTCATAACATTTATAGAATACTATGTCTTCTACTCATATATTTTCTACACATATATGTCTTCTCCCCTTTACCTTCTCCTTTTACATGAACATGCTTCTCCTCTTCATGTAAGACATGCCTTCTTCCTCTTTTAAAAGAAGACATACCTTTCTCCCCCTTTGCCATTTCAAAAAGTGGGGTTATGAAGAAATAAGAAACATCACTTGTTAAAGAGAAAGGAGATAACACAAATATATATAAGGAGAGTAGAAGAGCACAGATAGGGGCTTCTCCAAGCATAGAAAGAAAAGCAAGTTAAAACATATACTTGAACAACCCAAAAAGTGAGATAAAGCACTGCAGAAAAACAATAAAACATAATTTTCACCCTCAAGATGACAAATTTTGACAAAAAACCATCAGAGCTCATTGCTATGCAATGAGTCTTTCTTAGAAGGTTGTTTCTACATGAAAAACACTAGTCTTGCGCCAAAAACTGAAACTGGAGCAAAATCTGATTGCAACATGTGTATGGAAAATGAATCAACCTTTTAATAGGCTAATTAACACCTATATATTGGTAATCACACTGAACATATTCAAAAGGGAGTTTCCAGGTTAGAATCATGTCTTTACTGGTTTAATAACCTACTTGCGAAATTAGAAGTCCAAAAGATGTTATTTGCACATCATATTTTCCTTGAAGGTAATAATATGGAGTTGGCATTTATTTAAAGGTCAATATGTCACTATGTATTAATCATGGTATTTATCTGCACAATAAACTTTGGTAACACATTGGCACTACGGACGGGGATGGACTTCATCTTCGTCCCCAATAGCATAAGCGTCGTCGTTACAACGTGTGAGACTTTCATCAGTTGATCGTACATTCTCCATGCCTTAATTTCTCGTGACTTTAGTGGCATCCGTTTCGGGAGAATGCATCGGTCGCATTGAATCGTAAGTCGACCTCTGCGGTGCCCTAGACACTGAACGCCCAAAAACCGTTCTTATCGGCAGTTTCCGGTCTCTCCAAAAAGCCTCGCGGCATCGTCTTTTTAGCTTCATTCTCCACGAGATCGCTCACATGCGAACAATGAATCTTCCTCTGCTACTTTCACCAACCAATTTTCCCTATGTACCGCTGCATCCCTGCACCTGAGTGGTCGTCATCTCCGGTGAAGAAGCAAGTGGGGGCGCTGCTAGTATCACTCTCGAATCAATTGCAGGTAATGAAACCATCTTCAACCCATAAGAATCTGATTGCAACTTTCAGCACGCGCTGGTTCTGACCGAATCGCTGGGTTGACAAAAACCCCTATTTCACACTGGTATTCATGTCAGAGAGAAGCCACCTTCCGATTCCGCATATGAACTCCAAACCTCACATTGATTCACGAAGACACATATGGACTCACCGCTGGTTTTAGTAGGTACCACTCTGTCCATGGATTTCATTCCCAAGCACCACTTCATTTTCCACCTGTTCCGACATCCCCACCGGCAGTGTCAGCTTGCTTGAACGCAGTGGCTGGTCACTGTTAGTGGGGGTTCGAATTGTGACTTGGGTACGAATTGGGACTTATGTGAGTAATAAACTACTTGAAAACATGCAATTGTTTATTGTTCAAATCCGCTCCTGTACTTCGTTATTTCTCCCTATGCCGATTTAAGACCAATCTTCAGAGAGTTGGTAATGGCCTTTGACCCGACGATGATACTCGTTTGCTCGAAGTCATGGGGATGTGTTCGGATGTTCTGAGAATTTCCAAATCTCACTGTGAATAATCTTATGCCCCCAAATCATTTTCTGCAATTCAGTGTCTTATCACGATTAGCCATCCATGAAGCAAAAATTGGTCTTCTTACCTGTTGGCTACACCTGATCCTCGTGAGATAATAGGAAGGACCTGGGGCGACTGGAGGATACAACTCTGGTCGATCCTCTATTTTTGCTTTTAGTTTGTTTCCGCCAGGCTCCGTTTTATATCTTTGTGTATTGTCGTAATCACAGTCTGATCTGTGATAATGGTAAGCACGTATGCCTTTCAGTTTTTCTTCCGCGGTCAGCCGTTCTGGTTTGGATTCTGAACTCTTGTTGTTACGAGCTACTCACGATGGCTTCCTTCACCGGTTGTTCAAGACATGGACTCCCGGCTATGGTCGGAATCCAGGGAGTCTGTAGAGGAGACTGCCTGCGGGTGAGGACAGGGTCCCCTACTTTGGGGCTGTCTCTGATTTCCTCTACAATTCTATTTGGTAGAAATTTGTCGGACGACGAGATTTGGCAAAATAGAGAACAATACTCGCTGGTTGTTTTTGACTCATTTAAGTAATAATTCCAACGTTGACCTGATTTAGTAACCGGTACTTAATCAATGAAAGGATAGGGAAATATAAATGTGTGCGGAAGTGCTTTCGAGAATTTGAAGGTTTCCGGTTTACTAGTAACCCAATATCGAGTTTTCAAGGAGTGTTTTATTGGATTAAATATTGTATAAGGAATAATATTAATGAAAAGTATAATTGTATGTTTAGGTGGTGATAAATCTGGTTCAGACTTAGGTGACTTTTATTTTGACTAGAACAAAATCGGAGGCATGTACTCCTCCCCATTTTTAACTGGGAATTTATATGACAAATTTTCCCATAATGAGGCAATTCTTGAAATGCTTACTCTTTTGTTCCACTTTGACATATCCTATTCTTTTGAAATTATTATTACAGGTTGAATTGGGTCAATGACCCTACATGCCATTGTGCATGTATTATGACACATATGAATGATGAATAATGTACTTTGCCACTCTATATTATGCATGGTAGATAATTTGACTAGCTAACTATTGTAGACGCTTATGCGTAACCATTAGGGTGTGCTACTTATACCCGGGGTGTGCTACTTCTACCCTTATATATACAGAGGCGTGCTAATTCCGCCTATGGGTGTGCTACTTCTACCCAAAATTTATATATAGGCCAATGACTCAGTGGTGTCTTGGCCCTACTTTAGTTAATTTAGTCAAATATATCTGCATGCAAATAAATGTTGTAATTTGATGATTGATTGACTATGGCAAAGTTTGTTGTTTATTGATTTATTTAAAATGGCTCATTCTTTTGGAAATTCTTTCTCTTGTTATTTCTCATTGAATCTTACCTAATTTTATGACCCCTTTTTTATGGGAACATCTTACTTTTTAATGCCCTAGTTAATCTTCTAATGTACATACTCAGCTTTTGCTGATACATATCTTTCTTTCCTATTCGTTTGGGTGTTCCCTCCACCCAGGTGTAGGTGCTTGATAGGACAAAGACTCGAGATGATTGTGAGCAATTGATGAACATAAGGACAACTTGAGATAGCCTTGTTACCCTCTGCATATGGGCATATGTGTGAATAGGTGTAATGTTTTCATTTTATGTGCCACCCTTAGGGTGAGAAACTTGTGTACATGAGAACATTTTGTAACTTTGTAAATAGTTATGTTTTCCACTGCTGAAATATCTCATGGCTCGTGTTTTTACCATTGAGTGGGCCCTCTATCAGGTCCCACTATTTACATAATGGTATCAGAGCCTAAGAAGTCGGTAACTAGACTATTTCAAGTTATCCTAGATTGTTCCGTAGTAGGTAGATGACCCTTTAGAGGTTGTTGTCAAACCTAAACCTAAACCGTGATTACCAATTAGGGTTTTACCCTCTATTCAAATTGGTGGTATATATATGTATACCAAGCAGAGTATGTGGGTGACCTAGTTTTGGGTACACTCTTATCAATCCTACCCTCTCATTATAGGTATAACTTCCTATATGCAAAGGTTGACTCCCCTAGGAAGTAGCCTCTACCTCCCGCCTTGGGCAATTCTTATACTATGGAGAGTAGGGTGACTTGAACTCACATAATTGTGTGTAGCCTTAGTACAAGTCATTGAACCTTTTGTTTCAGTTATGCATATGATACACACATTGGTGGACTGAGCATGCATGGATACAAGCTTAGAGTATTGACATGAGTTTAGATTTTTTTTAGATATTTGATGATGGTGCATGATGAAATAAACTAGATCCTTTAAGGTTAGGCTTGTCTTTCCTACAACGTGGAGTTATCTCAACATAGTTTTGCTTGAAACTCACCATCCAAGGGTTGGATACTATCCTAGACAAACTTATGATATATCATAAACGAGGGTTTATTGAAGAAAGATATAGGTTTCCAACAATGATACTTGGGATTTCTTCCCTCACATACTCATAAGGTAGGAATGATGCTTATCTCCCTTGTCCCATAAAGGAATGATCACATAGTTGGATCATATACTAAAACTTTGTTGTATATTATATTTCCTCGAGGATATATAGGTACAATCATATTTGGAAACTATAGTGGATACTCTTTTCCTTGAAACATTGTATGTACATCGACACTTAGATTATGTGAGGTAGGTACATCTAGGATTGATCCTTAAAGAGTTGACCACTCTCTCATCGTCGTCGTGTAATTAGTTTACCTGATGTACGAGATAGAGAATAGTTTGACTATCTAGTTCACCTGTGCTTGTCTTGACACCATGGAGGAAAGCCAACTAAGGTACTAGAGTCCCTAATCTCTTCTTATTATGGTTATCTATGGTATTATAAATAAATGATGTTTTGGGATGTGATGGCATAGATCACGATTAAGAGAATGGTGAAATAATGAAGGTCGTGTCTAGTTGGACCTACTAGAGGTTCACTGCATGCTAGAAGTAACATGTATCCCCTCATTTAGAATTGGCCTATGCATGTTGTAATTTTTGATGAGGTGTGTAGAGAAGAATATTTTGTGAAGATCAAGTGATGGTTGGGTGATAGCATATGTGGTGCATGGTAAAAGTGGTTGACTTGGTTCTCGGATTGATTTTGGCGCCATTTTGGATTCTCATCGCTAGATTTTCATTGTCAAAGATATTTTTATTATTATATTATCTTTACAAAAAGAAAAATTTTTGGATTTCATCGATGGTTTTGGAACCAAGTCACCACCACTAGAAAGTTTTAGGAGTATATAGGCCCTTTAGAGAAGAAATATTTGACTCTTTTGTTCAACCCTTTGACCCTAAGCATGAGTGTGATATAAGATTTAAGAGGAAGAAGAATAAATATAATTGTTACCTTCTTGTTGGCTACCTCTCTTAACGCGATGTATGGTTAAATTGGTCCTTTTAAGGGGTGGAGCCTTGTACACTTAGGTCTGTAACTTAAATTATTGAATAGTTGTAATCGATGGTTATTAGCATAAAAAATTGTTAATAAAAGGGGTACGAAACATCATAATAGTATGATGGACGAACCTCCTTAATTATGTAGAAAAAAAAACTAAAATGATGATTTCATCCTCAATCGTAGTATAAATTACCTAGACCAAGTCACAATTTGAGAAGATGATGAGACATGATGGATAAAGTAGTATAAATTCACATTGGGTTCTTCATACAAGTGTTATGTGGCTATGCTATGCAAGGACTCACTATATTAGCTTTGTCTAGTGAATTAGAAACTTATAATTAGTTAGAAAATTATAGCTAAGTATTTTGAGTTGTAGGTTGCTGGATTTCAGGGACAAAATCCTCTTTAAGGGGTGGTGTTATGTAACGACCTCTAATCTAGGTATCACCTCTAATTATTTTTTCCTAAAATCCTAAATCTAGTTATTATTATTTTTTTTTACATCATGTTGAATAGTGTCTTTGATCTTGAAACAAATAAGCATAACATTAGACTTTATGGGACTCAAAGAATTTGAGATTAAATTCGCATACACTGGGATAGTCATACTCAATCTTAGATGTGGGGGTTGAATATGATATTATATTACTCTAGAGAGAGAATTAGATAGGACAAAATACCTAGAGACAATATTAATTGTATGGAAAATGAATCAACCTTTTAATAGGCTAATTAACACCTATATATTGGTAATCACACTGAACATATTCAAAAGGGAGTTTCCAGGTTAGAATCATGTCTTTACTGGTTTAATAACCTACTTGCGAAATTAGAAGTCCAAAAGATGTTATTTGCACATCATATTTTCCTTGAAGGTAATAATATGGAGTTGGCATTTATTTAAAGGTCAATATGTCACTATGTATTAATCATGGTATTTATCCGCACAATAAACTTTGGTAACGCATTGGCACTACGGACGGGGATGGACCTCATCTTCGTCCCCAATAGCATAAGCGTCGTCGTTACAACGTGTGAGACTTTCATCAGTTGATCGTACATTCTCCATGCCTTAATTTCTCGTGACTTTAGTGGCATCTGTTTCGGGAGAATGCATCGGTCGCATTGAATCGTAAGTCGACCTCTACAGTGCCCTGGACACTGAACGCCCAAAAACCGTTCTTATCGGCGGTTTCTGGTCTCTCCAAAAAGCCTCGCGGCATCGTCTTTTTAGCTTCATTCTCCACGAGATCGCTCACACACGAACAATGAATCTTCCTCTGCTACTTTCACCAACCAATTTTCCCTATGTACCGCTGCATCCCTGCACCTGAGTGGTCGTCGTCTCTGGTGAAGAAGCAAGTGGGGGCGCTGCTAGTATCACTCTTGAATCAATTGCAGGTAATGAAACCATCTTCAACCCATAAGAATCTGATTGCAACTTTCAACACGCGCTGGTTCTGACCGAATCGCTGGGTTGACAAAAACCCCTGTTTCACACTGGTATTCATGTCAGAGAGAAGCCACCTTCCGATTCCGCATATGAACTCCAAACCTCACATTGATTCACGAAGACACATATGGACTCACCGCTGGTTTTAGTAGGTACCACTCTGTCCATGGATTTCATTCCCAAACACCACTTCATTTTCCACCTGCTCCGACGTCCCCACTGGTAGTGTCGGCTTGCTTGAACGCAGTGGCTGGTCACTGTTAGTGGGGGTTCGAATTGCGACTTGGGTACGAATTGGGACTTCTGTGAGTAAGCAACTACTTGAAAACATGCAATTGTTTATTGTTCGGATCCGCTCATGTACTTCGTTATTTCTCCCTATGCCGATTTAAGACCAATCTTCAGAGAGTTGGTAATGGCCTTTGACCCGATGATGATACTCGTTTGCTCGAAGTCGTGGGGATGTGTTAGGATGTTCTGAGAATTTCCAAATCTCACTGTGAATAATCTTATGCCCCCAAATCATTTTCTGCAATTCAGTGTCTTATCATGATTAGCCATCCATGAAGCAAAAATTGGTCTTCTTACCTGTTGGCTATACCTGATCCTCGTGAGATAATAAGAAGGACCTGGGGCGACTGGAGGATACAACTCTGGTCGATTCTCTCTTTCTGCTTTCACTTTGTTTCCGCCAGGCTCCGTTTTATATCTTTGTGTATTGTCATAATCACAGTCTGATCTATGATTATGGTAAGCACGTATGCCTTTCGGTTTTTCTTCCGCGGTCAGCCGTTCTGGTTTGGATTCTGAACTCTTGTTGTTACCAGCTACTCACGATGGCTCCCTTCGCCGGTTGTTCAAGACATGGACTCCCGGCTATGGTCGGAATCTAGGGAGTCTGTAGAGGAGACTGCCTGCGGGTGAGGACAGGGTCCCCTTCTTTGGGGTTGTCTCTGATTTCCTCTACAATTCTATTTGGTAGAAATTTGTCGGACGACGAGATTTGGCAAAATAGAGAACAATACTCGTTGGTTGCTTTTGACTCATTTAAGTAATAATTCCAACGTTGACCTGATTTAGTAATCGGTACTTAATCAATGAAAGGATAGGGAAATATAAATGTGTGCGGAAGTGCTTTCGAGAATTTGAAGGTTTCCGGTTTACTAGTAACCCGATATCGAGTTTTCAAGGAGTGTTTTATTGGATTAAATATTGTATAAGGAATAATATTAATGAAAAGTATAATTGTATGTTTAGGTGGTGATAAATCTGGTTCAGACTTAGGTGACTTTTATTTTGACTAGAACAAAATCGGAGGTATGTACTCCTCCCCATTTTTAACTGGGCATTTATATGACAAATTTTCCCATAATGAGGCAATTCTTGAAATGCTTACTCTTTTGTTCCACTTTGACATATCCTATTCTTTTGAAATTATTATTATAGGTTGAATTGGATCAATGACCCTACATGCCATTGTGCATGTATTATGACACATATGAATGATGAATAATGTACTTTGCCACTCTATATTATGCATGGTAGATAATTTGACTAGCTAACTATTGTAGACGCTTATGCATAACCATTAGGGTGTGCTACTTCTACTCGGGGTGTGCTACTTCTACCCTTATATATACAGAGGCATGCTAATTCCGCCTATGGGTGTGCTACATCTACCCAAAATTTATATATAGGCCAATGACTCAGTGGTGTCTATATTATGATTGAGTTTTCTCCCACTGAATCTATGTATACTGAACCTTTCAGTATAGATTTCCAATGTATGCTCTCTCTTTTCTGGTCAAGAGGTTTTCGAGAACTATCTATATAGATCTCTATTCCTATCACATAGGAAACGTCTCTATCTTCCTCAAAGATAATTTCCACTTTGGGTTTCCATTCTAGAACATTTCCATTTCACATCAACATGTGGAATGTGAATACACTCCCACTAAGTCACATATCCCTTCTTTATCTTTGACATATCAATCAAACCCTTTGACTATATCATTAAAGTAAAGATCATAGTTCTGAGTTTCTTATACTTAATCAATCACATTGATTAGTCCATTGTAACTTATAGACTTCATTTGCAATAATGGATTCATAAACCTTATAGGTTGTGTCACGTACACATCCTTGTTTTATTCGTTATAGGAATGTGGTTTTAGTATTTGTATGCCAAATCTCTTAGTCATTAAGTTACAATCAACAAGCATCATCCTTCTCAAAATGTTATCCATGTGTCTTAACGCTTAAGACTTATTTTCACTTATGGATTTCATCCCAATGAGTGCTACAATCAAGGTCATACCTTATGGTTCACATGGAAGTCGTTCAGGATGTAATGGTCATAAACCATAACTCAAAATATGGTTCCTCATATTCATCTAGATAGTTGACTCATCATATGATCAACTCATCACATAGATAATCGAGGCGTATCTGTCAAGGATATAAGAACCCACAACCCTTTGTGATTCTTAATGTCCTTTATTAGTGTAGGGTATTCTCTATTTAAGAAGAAATTAGTTATTTGATAATCATCCTCTAACTCCTTAGAGTATGACTCCTTTTTATTTAGACATCTCCATGCCTTAATCACGAGCTCACTATGACACATTATCATAATCACTCACAAGGATCTCAAACATTTGGTTCAAGTATTTCATTCATTGATCTCATTAAGAATTAACACTTTACCAAATCTGTACTTCATCTATGATATTTTTGAACACTTCAAGATATTCATATTGGTGTTTCTCTAAACACCATTTGAAGTATTAGCATTAACTCTAATAGGTATGTAAATACATCACATGTATTATACCTGATAGGATAATCATTCTCCCACTACCTTAGTGAAGATTGATTAATTATATCCAAGAGATTCATGTCTCTTACTGGTTCTCCAACCAAAAGAGTCTAGATTTATCCATCATATGGAAACTAGAAATGAATTTCTCATGATTTAGGCTAATTTGATTTTTTGAGTTATCAAGAACTTTTAGGTATTATTTTATCTTATGCATACCAAGTACCACAAGATAAACAAGGCATTGCCACAAATATTGAAACATCAACTTTATTAATTGCCATTATTGTCATACAATATGAAAAAATAATGTGTTTCTATCTATTGGTAAATATTAAATAGTAGTTCATAACTCTATTACATGCTTTTAAGGCTGAAATAAACTAAAGTACTCCTATCTATGGCGACAACACTTGCCCCATGTATTGGGTGCTTTACACTTTATATCTTGGTATCATATACCTAAAAAGTGTTACAAGTTTATTTCATGACACCTTCATGTGGAGACGTCTTTTGCCTCCTTCTTCTTCAGTTCTTCCAGATAGAGTGGATAAATCATTTTACAATGTCCTGGCTTTTGACAATGGTGGCAATTGCCTCTCTTGGTCACGCCTCCCTTGGCCTTTGAGAGTTGAAGATGACTTGGGCTGTTGGCTAACATCAGAACCTTTCTTAGATTTTCCCTTGCCCTTGCGCTTGGACTTTCCTTTCTTGTCGTTGATCATCATCATAGACTTAGGATTGTCCTTCTTCATCTGTGTCTCGGCTGTCCTCAACATGCCCAACAACTCTGTCAACGGCTTGTCAAAGTTGTTCATGTTGTAGTTCATCACAAACTGACTATAGGATTCTGGCAATGATTGCAGTATCACGTCAGTAGCCAACTCTTAGCTCAGGGGAAATCCCAGTCTCATCAGGTTCTCCACATACCCAATTATCTTGAGCGTGTGAGGACCAACTGGATCTCCTTCTATCATGACACACTTTAACAACACCCTAGAGACATCATATCTCTCTTGTCGTGCTTGATCTTCATACATGTTCTTGAGATGCTGAATCATCTCAATGACACCCATGTTCTCATGTTGTCTCTGCAACTCGTGGTTCATGGAGCACAACATCAAGCACTTTGCATCAATGGCATCATCAGAATGCTTCTTATAAGCATCCATTTCTGTCTTTGGTGCGGTAGGAGCAGGTTCCTCTGGAATTGGAGTATCTAGGACATAGAGCTTTTGCTCTTGAGTGAGAACAATTCTCAATGTCCTAAACCAGTCATAGAAGTTAGTCCCATTCTGCTTCTCCTTTTCAAGGACCGATCGCAACGAAAAGTGATTGTTGTTTGTTGTCATTTGTACTACAAAAGGAAATATATGCAATTTAGTCCAAAACTCAATTTTGACTTATTTGATTGATTTGAAAGGTTGACAATATAATTAGGACTTTAATTAATTATCGCTCCCACTATTTTTGTTCAAATTGATAGCCCTCACCATCAATTCATAGGATTGCAGCGTACAATCTTCTAGTGGGTCAAGATCCTGAAATCCTCTAAGTCATGGACCATCTAGGGTTGTCACCCACAACTTAGATCTTCCAGGTAGGCAACTCTTACCAATTGCATCATATGCAACTCTTGAAAGATGTCATGCGCAACTCCTTGCCATGATCACCTCCATGCCTCAAGGTGCTAGATCCTATCTAGGTCACCTTGTTAAGTCTGACCCAAAGCCAACACGATGAATATGCACCCTGCTAGGGCAGACCCACATATCCATCCTTCATGCTTCCATGAGATAGATGATGCACCATGCTAGGGCGTGCCCACACTTGGCCGATCAAGATTTTCACATGTGTCACATTTGGAAGGCATCTAAAACTTTAATATTTAATGAGAGATTTGGTTTTATAGGTACATATACATATCCAATCACCACAATACATAGTACATATCATATACATGCTATATCCCACAGAAAACATGTGAAACGATAAAAGCGATGATTATGGCCATCCTAATGTGATTTGACAAGCCAAGAGGAATCATGGTCATCTAGGTCTACATCACATGCAACCTGTCCATGATGAAGTGCTATAGCCATCCGAGTTGATCAACTCATCGCGTGAATGACCTGCTCACCCTGGTCGGTCGTCTGGGTGCCACCAGCCTATCGGTTGGCTCCTCCAACCGATCGGTTCTTCTGGTCATTGTGCATCTCCTCATGGCCACCACCCGATTATCTCGCTCCTCGAACCGATTTTCTGGATCACCAACTGATCCGTTCACGCCTTGAACTGATCATCTCAGTCGTCATCAGATGTCCTCCGTTCTTTGACATAACAGGAAATAAAAGTTCTATCCTATTTTACATTTGTATTGGGAAACCCCGAGTTACATTCGGGGGGGAGCAAAGGTAGGAAATAAATCTCAAGTTATCTCGAGTTACATCAGGAATAGGAGAAAGGGAACCGGCGTGCAGATCGAGATGCAAGCAACCACATACAACCAAGCACACAAACATAGGGTTCATTGGCCATAACCACACTATACATCCACTACAAAAAACATTTAAGAGCGACACGTATCGAGTGCATTCATATTACATATCATATATGTATATTGGGATTTGTGGACTTAGGATTGGACATGCATAAAGCCAATTTTATTCGCATCGTATGTAATAAATAAAGGCGACAAACCAAAATTGATCACATCGATAATCCTAAAGTATAGAGCAGTTGATGTGGCTCTGATACCACTGTTGGGTTTTAGGGGAGACAGACAAGGCAGTGGAAACAAAAAAAATCTTCTCCCAAACCCAGAATAAAGGAATTGCGTCAAAGTCTATACAATAGGAAGGATGGTTTGTAGAGGCATACCTTGTCCCGAGGCTTGCTCGGTGACGTTACCTCGCGGCTAGTGCGGTCTTCACCTCCGGTCTTAGACGGTGTCTGTGCAGCTCCTGGTCTCACCGAGACTGTCAGGATTGACAGTTGTCCTCCAAGCGGCAGAAGTCTATCGCCTCTACAGTAGTCCACACAGACCACCTAGAACTTTGATCTCCTTGTCCCACAAGGAATCGGAAGGAGTTGCACCCTCCTGTCATAGTACTAGTCACCGACACACTCTCCTACAACCAATTGCTTTTCTACAGTTGTCTTTCCCTTGTTGTGCCTCCCTTATCGGGTAGTACTTGCTCGGGCTCTCTCAGTTACCACAACCAGAGAGAACGACAACTTTGCAGAGCAACTGGTGTTCTGAGTTGTTGTTCCTGAGAAGCCCCCAATACCCCTATATATAGGAGGGTCATGGGAGAGGGTTCTCTACCCCGGGCAATGCGGGATTAAAGTAGGAGTAGAAGGGTTCGAGATTTTATACAAAACAACCAATCTGTGCCACTTGAACTGATCATTTCAAGCATGAAATGATCGGCTGGGGAGATGAGCCGATCGGTTCACCACCTGAACTGATCGTTTGGGGCCCTGAGCTGATCAATTCACTTTTGAGCCAATCGGTTAATGGTCTTGATCCAACTCAAATTCACTTTCAAATTTGTTTCCGATTAATCAAATATTAATCCTTGTACAAATCGAATTTGTACAAGTGAAACAAATTATATTTGCAAAATAGTCTTCTGACTTTCCAAACGATCTCAGTTGGACCAGTTGAGCTGATCGATTCAACCCTTGAACCGGTCGGTTCAGCCTGTCCTGAGCCGATTGGTTCATCACATGAGCTTATCGGTTCACCAATCCCGAGCTGATCGGTTCATCCCATGAGCCGATCGGTTGGGGCAGCAGACTATGCAAAATCAATCAATTGCAGTTTCAATCAATCTGATACTCTAATCAATCGGTCCAACACCTTGAACACTATGATACTGAGCTATCAATTGATTGAGTGTTTAATTGAACTACTAAACTCCTTTAGTAATTAATCTAAACATCATTTTTGGATAAACTCCTCTTCTAGGTTAAATCCTATGTGTGTGACCCTGCAAGTCCATTTCATATTGGCAGTGAAAGTCCATAACACTTATGACTTTACAAGTAAAGAGCGATGCCTAGTCGCACATCAGTGCTACCCAAGTGAAAAGGAAAGTTGGAGAACAACTTTCAATCCTACAATCCGTGAATGGTGTTATAGTGAATGTATAATTCCTTTGTCACTGATATCCCGAATGAACTCAAGGCATGGAATAATCATCCTTTCAATGTTCATTCATTTTCTTGATCTCAGAGTAGATTGGAGGAGATATGTATGACATCAATATCACATACTAATTCACACATGCGTGCACGCCTATCTCAATCCTACTCATCAAGTGGCCATGGATATCAAACTCCCTCGGGAGGGACAAATCCCATATCTATCACTCACCCCTCAAAAGCCCCATGTGTCAAAGCCACCCAATCATCACCTTTATAACAACCCATGTTTTAGGACTGTGTTTGATGACGTCAAAGTGTACCCAACGACATGTGTTGAGTGTAGTGATTTTAGGTCTAAGAATCACACTCACCACCATCATTATTATAACTTACTATGACTACCATGCCATGGTTCCATGTGTCAAACTCATAGTGGGTCTGTCTGGTACACTTGTTCTCTAACAAGTACCTATGTGTTTGGTTTGATATCTCCATATCATGACTAATGAGATTATGTCATCAACCAACACCACAATCTAGTCTTGTATGTCATTGTTGTCTATCTACCTTCCACAATGACATCCGACTAGGGAGATAATAAGAATGTACAAACTCTTAGCATATGTATGATCTCATCGTTTAGGTCCTCAACCTGAAAGCATACGTCATTGAGTACTGTCATTCTCTATACATTCAATCTGTTCTATCATTATCTCATATGACTGAACCAGAAAGAATTGGAAGCTTTCCTTTGATGTTTATCAAATAAATCTTAATGTATCCCACCAATCATCCCATGATTGGCTCTCAGGGCATACATACCAACAGACAGAAGAGTAAAGATCATGGAGAGAGGTTGCCAGTGGGTTGAGGAGCTTACCCAATCATTCTTGGCATTGGCGGTAAAGTTGTTAGATATAAAACATTCAATTCAAGTCTAATAGTACCAATCAAATAGTGTAGTGGTGTGAAATGAACTGGTGTCTAGTGTGGTAAGCGCAACCTAAAAATCCATGTTGGACATTGTACTGTGATGGAATCTAGATTGAGTTGGTATGGAGCTTAGTGGTGTGAAGTGGAGTAGTGTGTAGTGTAGTAAGTGATGTCTTGTGTGTAGTGTAGTAAGTGATGTCTTTAGTTTCATTTTGGCATCAAAATTAAACTGGACTAGGCCACGGCTCCTTGTGCCACATTGGCCATATCTGGTTTGGATTCGGTGCTAAAGTTGTTTGAATGGATGGGGTATAACAAGGCTCATTTTAGGTTATGTTCTCCCAAACTCTGAGCCACTTGGTCTAGTTTAAATGTGGATTTCGGAGTAGATTTTAGTTTAAGGGCTATCATATTTGTCAACATGGCTTCAACCAAAATTGACGCAAATCAACTTGCACCTTAAAAACACATTCACATCATCTTTCTCATAATCTTTTCTCAATTCCTCACCTAGTAAGCATTGCTACTCACCAATCTATTGGTAGATTCCTTCTCCATGCATAGGTGTGGTCTACATATAGCTACAACATTGAGTTGTTGTCCTTGATGAAGGTCACAACGTTGAGTTGGTCATGGGCTTAGTGGTGTGAAGTGAAGTAGTATGTAGTATGGTAAATGAGATATTTAGACTCATTTTGGAAACAAATTTGAATCAGACTAGGTTGCGGTTCCTTGTGCCACGTACATCAGATCTGGTACAGATTTGGTACCAAAGTTGTTTGGATGGATTGTGGATAATGAGGCTTGTTTCAAGTTCCATTCTTCCAAACTCGGACTGACTTAGTCCAAGTTGGATGTGGATTTCATGGTCAATTCTAGTTTAAGCCTTGTTGTATTTGTTAACATGGATTTGAGTGGGTTTGAAGAAATCTCACTTGCATTGTGAAAGCACATCCCCATCCTCATCGACATATTTTTTTTCTTAATTTCCTCACCTCACAAGAACTACTACTTTCCAATCTATCACCTTTCTCTTAGTAGATTCCTTCTCTGTGCATAGACATGGTCTCTACATAGCTACAACATTGAGTTGTTATCCTTGATAACATCCAAAATAGAGTTGTAAGGATGGAGCAACGATGGCCTTCACATCTAGGGTTGAGGTGTTCAGCTATCATGGGTACAAGCAACAACAACTTAACTTTTACCCCTTCCATCACATGTGATAGATGATCCAATGAATGACACATGATCCAAAGGCTATGTAGGTAATATTCTCTGATGACAACATCAATTGACCACTGTACCATTCTAGCTAAGGAATTCACACTAATAGATTCTAGTCAGATTTGGTGGGTGAGAAGGCCTTTATAGTGGCCAAATTGGTAATGCATGCCATCACATTATAATTGTCACTCATGCTCCACCTTTTTGTTGAATCTCCAACTATTTAACCCTCAAAATAATTTCCTAAGGTAGGCTTTCACTCCATTCCTTATGTCTGCATTGTCAATTTGAACTTTTGACTTACCCTACAACATAATTATTCTTTCCTTACTCTTTTGCAAAATTTCTTTGTCTTGTGTTGGTTCTTGCAACACGCTCATCATGCATCCTACCAGAAGTTTTTTATTCATTATGTGTTACTATGAAGGTAATTTGTATGTGTAATGGTCAGCTTTTTTGTTTGATGTTGTTGCGCTTAACATTATTGTTGTGATTGGGTTGAACAAATTATGAATTGAAGTTGGGTGAACTCAATCAACAAAAATATTGTATTTGGTTGTGTTTTTAGACGATATCTAGATACACTGTGGATGTTTATTTTGTATCATAACACTATCAATAATTGCTATATGATAGCTTCAAATGATCAATGCTAAGTATTCTTATAACCATTTATCATGACCAAAAATATGTAAGCATGTTATGTGAATGGATCTTGAAATGTATGTAATGAGTGGAATTACAATGTGTTGAGTTGCTCGAGTTTGATTTCAGAGTGTAAACCATTACCTATTCTATAGACAATTATTGATGATTGAGCAGCGACTATTCACATATATCTTTTACATATAGAATCACTAACTATATGTTGTGTTTCAACATGTTTTATGGTTATTTATTAGTGGCAATCAATTTATACTTTCCAATAGAGAATTTGTGGTCCTTAATATGTTGTAAAATAGAATTTGAGTGCTCATTTGTGCGCCCTAATAAGTTTTGGTCCAATATAAGGATTAAATACTAATTTTATATTGATTGTGTTCTCTATTATCTATTTTCTTCCTCCTTTTATATATAGAAGTGTTTATTCGGACGTTAAGAATAGTTCAATATTATCGTCGATAATCAAGTCCCATTTGGAGTGTCCCAATTCAACTTTGATATACTCAACTTGTTTCAGAGTCCATTCTTCCATTTTTGATGTGGATAGTTTTCTATGCATATCTACACATATGTCGTATTTAACACAATCACTACCAGTAAACATGATGTATTAGAAATTCCAATTATTATATGTCAATAGGTTGTTGATGCATTACTTATACTTACTCAATGTGGCATATATGGGAATGGTTCATATTTCCATATTGATCGGTTTGGTTATACAACATAAGTGATGACTGTTATCCAGACAATGGGCCTAATTCAATACGTGGGCACCAACTAACTAGTAGTGTAATAGCATGTTGATTTCCATTGTGCTACTCAATTATTTGACCTAAAACCATTATTGTGTGACTAGATGAACCCGATCCATTTTGATAAAAATTATGAGTTATGTTGTATGTTTTTCATGGATGAATCCTAATCAATACATATCCTAATTAAACATTGCCGACATTGCTAGTTCTTTGAAAGGAATTCAATAAAATTTTGTTTGAATACAAATGGTGCTCCAATCATGAGTGTGATTAAATATCGTGTAAGTTAGTAGGTAATTGTTTGTCATCTTCTTAATGTGAGGTACTATCCATTGTGTTATTATTTTGTCTCATGTGTTAGTATCATGGTCTAATTCTACACACTATCGATTGTGTATTACTTCCATATTGACAAATTTAATAACTTGGTAGTGGCTATCCATTTACTGAGCCTGACTCAGTATTAAGTCACCAATTATGTAGTAGTGTCTTATCATGTTTACTGTCTATGTACTATCTAAACCATAACCAATGTTGAGTGATTACTGTTGGATCTATATTGGGCTCTAGAGGGGGGTGAATAGAGTTAAAATCACTTAAACATGATTCATTAGACCTTCAAATCATATCCTAAGATAGTGTTGCATATATGAAATTTGAGTGCAACTAAACATACATAGCAAGGAAGAGAGAGATTGAACAAACACAATATAACACAAGCTATGTATAGTTGTTCCAACCTCCAAAGTAGGATATGTACGTCCACTACCTAGAGAGGCCAACCTCTAGGATTTTCAACCATGTCTCACTCCTTATATTCCACTATAAGAGTTACAACATAAGACCTTCCTTTTTAAGGACAAGGATACCTAGCCTTCCCTTTGAGACAAGGGAGCCAATAACCTTACAAAGGACTTATCTATCCATGACCAAGAGTCTTCTACCTTGTCAAGGACTTGCCTACTCTTACAACGAGTCTTCTGCCTTCTCCAAGGACTTACCCACTCTTGCAACAAGTTTTTTGCCTTTAAGGAATTACCCACTCTTGACTTGGATCTTTTGCCTTTGATGTCACCTTCACCAAGGGGAATCTTTCACCAAGGGACTCCTTCCCTTCTTCTTTTTCACCTCTCTTAGCCAAGAGAGAGAATCTTCATCTTCATGGTAGAAAGAGAAATTGGGAGGTGGAGGAAGTGACAGCCTCATAATATATACATGTAGGATTATCTCTCTTAAAAATCTCCTACTCACTCTAATGGATGTAGCAAGTGATTAAACTCATGAGAATGGATGGAGGCTCTTGGAGGAAAATCTCTCTCAACTATAATATAGGGACCTTCATAGTGCTTGGCTAACCATGGGATGAAGCCGAAGGGGTCCTATTTATAGTTCAAGTTGCCTACTAGCCAATAGAGATACTTAGGAATGAATTCTAGTCATTTTGGATGTTCCAACGGATATATTTTTGAGTTTTGGAGCACTCCAACAACTAGAAACACTTTTATGTACTTTACTGAACAATGTTGTCGGGTGTGTTATCTTTTTGGTAACTCGACCAATGGCATTGTATGACAAGTCAAAATGCAGGTGTCGGTCGAGTTGTCACTAGGATAAACTTGGCCGACCCTGGGCATTTTCCAAAACACAGATAGGTTGTCAGCTGAGTTATCACTAAGATAAACTTGGATGACAAGGCAACCTATAATCAGTTTCAAAATTGTCCAAAAAGTGCTTAAACATTCAATTTAAGTTCTCTTGATTTTTTCTAAGCTTAATTACAAGTCATACAATCATTATAAGTGATTTACATTAAAGCTCCATGGAGGAAACTATCCATTCTTCAATCTTGATCTTTATACATGTATGCCTTGATTTCTCCAAGTTAGGATGCACAAGCTTAGGCATTTGGAGAGTGTCTATCAATCTGAAATCACTCAAATAGAAGCATTAGATACAAATGAGTGGAATGGTTAGACATCATCAAAACAAAGGATTAGTCAATTTAAACCTTGAGTCAACATTCTCCCCCTTTTTGAAGATGACAAACCATTCTATAAATGTATTATAAGCATTTAAGAGAAATCGTATCTTTGGAGAAACCTAGGGGTTTCAATAGAATTGAGTTCATATGCTCCCCCTCAATTGATGCTAAAGGAGTTCACATATTCCCCCTCAATTTATATTATTTCTCCTACATGGTTATCCTTCATAACATTTATAGAATATATGTCTTTTACTCATATATTTTCTACATATATGTGTTCTCCCCTATACATAAGACATGTCTTCTCCCCCTTTTTCATTTCAAAAAGTGAGGGGGTTTGAAGAGATAAACCACAACTTGTTAGAAAAGGGAGTGCAGAATAGCAAAAACTAAGGGATTGTCCAAGAAATGTATGTAACAAAAATCAAGACATGCATTAGAATAACCATTGATGCAGTTCTAGAAAACAATCCAGATAAGGCTATGCAAGAAAGTAACTCAAGATAGTAGATATGAAAGTCAAGGAACAAGCTTGAGTGTGTGTAAGACAAGATATGAGCATGGCATATAATTGGATACCAATTGATGTGTTAGATATTAATTGATGAACAAGACTAGAACTACATGTAGATGGCTACTAGTAGATTATATCACAAGTTAGATCCCCTAGTAGGATCCAGATCATAGAAAAAGATGCACAAGTTAAGGAACAAGCTGTGAGTAGATATAGATAAATATCCAAACAAAGAGATATGTAATAAGCATGAAAGGATATTACTCACTAGAAAATATGTATCATTATCAAAAGATGATTACCACTAAGAAACTCAAGGTTATATCAAAACAAGATATACAACTAGATAGATGTAGCAAGTTAGAGCACAACGGAATCAAGTCAAAACACAACCAAGATATCCTAAGAGATCATCATCAAAACATGCATAACAACTCAAGATAAGTAATTGTAAGATATAGAGATATCAATTTATATCAATTTAAGAGTAGAGTTGTTTGCAAGATATGCAATTTAAAGCATGTAAATATGAATATCATATGAAGGTACCAACGGGATTTCCATAGAATAAGGTCATTGGTTGAGAAAGTCTAGTTGAGAGGGAAGTTCTCATCCAAAAAGCCATTTGTATATTCTATGCATAGTGTTGTTGGTTGAGTTTTTTGGGTTGAGCTTATCGGCTGACAGTAGTTGTTGGAAACATCCATTGGTGCTTGTCGGTCGAGTTTCTTTCAGGACAAACTCGACTAACAATCAGCTATTGTCAAAAAGCACATATATTTCAGAAAAAACATATATATAGGCAGACAATATCCAAACATATATAAGCAAGTCAGTAATGCACTATGAAAGCTTCAAGTGCATTTTTTGAACAAGAAAGTGTTGAAAATCACAATATACCGATTTTGACTCAAAACCATTTTTAAGTGCATACTAACTTGACAAAAACAAGCTATGATTGGATATAAGCAAGAGTACCATTACCTCTATTCTTACCATTTCTTTTCCATTTGTTTCCAAACCATACACATCTCACCTTTCTTCTTTCATGTGGATTAAGAAATCAATTTGGAAATCAATGGCTCAAGTCAATCCATTATCAAGTGACCTATAAGAAGAAAGATGAATTGGTCCCCAATCATGTTTTTGGGTCCACAGGGGTTAGCTTAGCAACCCAAGTCCGATCGCTCTTAGGTGCTTTCCTAAAAGGTCAATATGTATCATAATGGCCATTTTCATTGCAATGGTTGTAAGTGCCCTTAGACTTGGAACTAGAGGATTCTCCATCAATGATTGGCAATCCTTTATCTTTGTCATTTCTTTGGTTACTATCATACCCTATACCATGTCTACCAATTTGTTTAGTATGGTGTAGGATATCATTTAGATTCTTTTTACCACATACATTTTTTTTCAAAGAGGATCTCAAACTATGATTATCATACATAAGAGAAATAATAGTTGAAGACAATTGACTCATATCATCTCTAGTATGCAAAAGATTGGTTTCTAAGCAAAGAACTTTGGTCATATAAGTCGTTCTTAATATGAAGAGCAATAACATTATTCTCTCTACTTATAACTAGAATAAGATTCAAGGAGATTTATTTTAGCAACCAAGGAAACATTTTATTTTTTAAGAAAAGTAACCTCAGGAATATAAACACTATTTTCATTGTATTCCTTGTATAACAAAATCTATGTCCTCTTTTTCAGTTTTAAGAACATAAATATCAAGCATGAAATAATTCACAATACTATTGTGCTCTTCATATAAACTAGGCATAAAAGGTCGAGCTTTTAGAAATCTAATGTTATCAAGTAAGTTAGCATCTTCAAGTTTATGAGCACCTACTTGTTTAAGATAAGCATTGGCTTCTATCTCGACACTATTGAATTTCAACTTAAGTTCTAGATAATACTTTTTGAGATTGTTAGCATCATCCTTTAAGCAAATATTAACATGGTCAAGGTCATCCTTTTCTTCATGCAAGTTATCAACAATCTTAGAAAGATTTTTCTTTTTATGCTTAGTAGACTTAAGAGATGCACAAGCAGCAGGAATAATGGAAATTAAGGATTATTTATCTAAAGAGTTTAGAATTACCCCATTTAAACCTTCATTTGAACTTGCCTTGAGAGCAATATGGAATTCTCCACCATCACTAGAGCTTGAGCAAAATTCTCCACTAGATTATTCACTTCAGCTTGAGTTAAAAGTCACTAGAGCTAACTTGCCATTTCTCCTTCATATTGTACTTATCTTCCTTTCTCTTATGATGATTGGTCTTTTTGTCTTGTGGGAAATCTTCCTTGAAGTGACCCTTCTTTCCACATTTGAAGCACTGGGTGGAGGAAGAAGACTTTCCTTTGTGAAGTCTACCTTTGGAGTACATAGTATCTTCTTCAACTTGAGAGTATGGAGAAGCTAGATTCACAATAGGTTCAACTTGGGCTTTTATTTCAGCTTCCTTCTTTTTCTAGAGATCTTTCTCTTCTTCTCTTTGTTCTTCCTCTTATTTGTCAAGTTTCACTTCAAAAGCTTGTAGATTTCCAATAAGCTCTTTGATAGGAATTTCACCAAGTGAATTTGTTTCTTCAATGGTAGTCACCTTTGGTTCCCATCGTTTAGGAAGAGACCTAAGGATCTTTGAGTTTATCTTTCCTTGATCCATAGGATGACCTAGGACATAATACCATTTATAATGGTGTTGAGCCTAGAGTACATTTCAGCTACCCTTCCCTTTTTTCCATCTTGAAGTTCTCAAGGAGACCATTGAGTAGTAGATTCTACTTTCCTTCATTTGCTTTGTCCCCTCATAAGTGACACATAGCTTTCTCCATAACTCAAGGTCGTATCAAAAGAAGAAATCCAGTTGAACTTGATGGGGGGAAGATATGCATATAGAATGTTGATGGTTATAGCATTCAAGGTTGCTTTCTTCAAAGTAGCCTCATCCCATTCCTCTACCTTTATCTCTGGTAGCTTGTATGGATGATCCAAAATTCTCTCTAGCTTAAGACTTGATCCTTAGATGTAGAATTATAACCTTCTCTTCCAATATAGGAAGTTTCTCCCATCACAGATTGGAATGTTGATATAGTATTTCCCACCTTGATAATCGCCCATCTTCTCCTACTTGTCAAATTGTTGCTTGGAGAAGACCCTCTCTGATACCAATTGTTAGATCCATAATAGGTTCTAGAGGGGGTGAATATATCTAAAACCACTTCGACAAGATTTATTAGACCTTCAAATTATATGCCAATTTAATGTTGCTTATATGAAATTTGAGTGCAACTAAACATACATATCAAGGAAGAGAGAGATTAAACAAGAATAAGAAAACACAAGCTATGTATAGTGGTTCGAAACTCCAAAATAAGAGATGTACATCCACTACCTAGAGATGTCAACCTCTAGGATTTTCAACCATGTCTCACTCATTATATTCATTTATAAGAGTTACAACATAAGACCTTCCTTTTCAGTTACAAGGATACCTAGTCTTCCCTTTGAGGACAAGGAATCCAATAACCTTACAAAGGACTTACCTATCCATGACCAGGAGTCTTCTACCTTGCCAAGGACTTAACTACTCTTGCAACGAGTCTTCCACCTTCTCCATTGACTTACCCACTCTTGCAACAAGTCTTCTTCCTTCAAGGAATTACCCACTCTTGACTTGGATGTTCCACCTTTGACTTCACCTTCACCAAGGAGAAGCTTTCACCAAGGGATTCCTTCCCTTCTTCTTATTCACCTCTCTTAGAAAAGAGTGAGAATCTTCATCTTCATGGTAGAAAGAGAGATTGGGAAGTGGAGGAAGTGAGAGCCTCACTAGATATACATGTAGAACTAGCTCTCTTTAAAATATCCTACTCACTCTAATGGATGTAGGAAGTGATTAAGTTTATGAAGTGGATGGAAGCTCGTGGAGGCAAATATCTCTCAACTATAATATAGGGACCTTCATAGTGCTTTTCTAACCATCGGATGAATCCTAAGGGGTCCTATTTATAGTTGAGGTTGCCTACTATCCAATAGAGACACTTAGTAACGAATTCTATCCATTTTGAGTGATCCAATGGATATATTTTTGTGTTTTGAAGCACTCCAATGGCTAGAAACACTTTTTTGCACTTTATTGTATAGTGTTGTTGGTTGAGTTATCTTTTGGGTAACTCAACCGATGGCACTATATGACAACTCAAAATGCAAGTGTCGGTCTAGTTGCTACCATGACAAACTCGGTCGATCATGGGTAATTGCCAAAAGCTAGACAGGTTGTCGGCTGAGTTGTCATCGGGACAATTTGACCGATAAGGCATCCTATAATCACTTTTGAGAAATTTCCAAAAAGTTCTTAAACATTTGAATTAAGTGCTCTTGACTTTTTCTAAGCTTAGTTACAAGTCACACAATCACTAAAAGTGATTTACATCAATCTATCTATTCTTTAATCTTTAATTTATCCAAGTTAGGATGCACAAGTTTAGGCATTTGGAGTGTGTATATCAATCTAAAATCACTCAAGTAGAATCATTAGACACAAATGAGTGGAATGGTTAGTCATCATCAAAACAAGAGATTAGTCAATTTAGACCTTGAGTCAACAATTACATGAACCCAATTCATTCTGAATCAACATTTAAGTAGTGATGTATATTTCTTTTATCAAATCCTAATCATTGTGCATCCTTATTGAAAACGCATGACAAGACTAGTTGGTTTGGGAGACAATCAACATTTACCCATAAAGTCTAACTGCTATATTTAAATATGGTCATTTAGTCTTGAGCTTGCTTATATCTTACATTTAACACCTATATAGGTCAGTAGGTAATTGTTTTTCACCTTGTTAATAAAAGGTATACTATCCAATTTGTGTACATTTCGTGTCACATGTTAGTATCCTCATTTATTTTATCATCATTGTCAATTGAGTTAGACTACCACATTGAAAATTTTAATGATCCAACACTGGTGATTAGTGTTACTCATATCACTAAGCCTAATTTGTCTAAGAGACATAGGTTATCAACAATACTTTATCATGTTTGTTGCCAATTCACAACTTGATTAACTTACCTATAAATACTATTGAGTGATGGAATGAACCCAATTAAGATTGGATCAATATTTGAGTTGATCTATGTACTTTTATGGGGATGAATGTTAATCTCTATGCATCCCAACTAAACATGGAAGATTTTTATATTTTGTGTGGGAGGCATTCAACACACATTTACACACAAAGTTTACTATTATATGTGATGTGATGTTTCAGTCATGAATCTAGTTACATTTTAGATTTTATTTTTCCCTAACTCAACCAATCTATTCATCATACCAATTTGGAATTTATTTAAACATTCAATCATTTCTAGCTAGTTTGCATCCTTTTCTACTATATTTGGATGATTCATCATCTTAGGATGATACAAAATTTACCCATACATTAAATCTTCTAATCAATATTAGATTTATAGTTAAAATGCTTCCCACTAACGTGATGGTGTTGATTGGAATGTACCAATTTCGTATAAAACAAGTCACATTTATCAAATTGACAATACCTAGGTCACTTTTGGTCCAATTATAACATTATAGATAATAGTCCATTTTTTCATGGTTTAGTTGGATTTTATTCCATGCCTAGACGTTGTAGTTGCTTTCACATTTGCCTGAGTTGTTGTCTAGTAGTTAAACTAGAAGACTTATTCCCTGCATTACATGTCAATATCTTTTGTGTAACATGCCCAAAATAGGTGTTACTAAAAGCTGTAGTGTCTTAATGCCATGCTTATTGGGATAGTGTCAATTACTACCATGCCATGTCTTTATTTAGTGATATCCAATATTTTCCATTATACAAATTCATTTTCATTTGGTGATAAGTACACAACGCATATTTTTAAGTGTAATTCAGTGTAGATTCTTGGTATTAGTCTTATATTTCCCATGTTCATCTCATATTAGGTACATGGTCAATTTGATTGTGAGGACCATCCTTCTAATTAAAATACTAACACAGAAATTAGGATAAATCCACCATAAAACTAAAAGCTTGAATACAACAAAATCACGGAAGTAAAATGATCCAAGGAAATTAGTAATTTTTTCCTTTTTATATAAGCCTGCCACTCAAAATTTAACGACCCAAATTTAGTTTAATATAAAACCCTAGATTAGCTCTTATACTTAGTTTAATATCCTCCCTTTCAAGTTGATTTGGAATCCTAAATATCAACATAAATTATTCGTAATGATTGATCCATGTTGAATGATTATGAAATGCCCTAAGTTATTGATAATCTTAGTCTGAAATGGCCATACAACATTCTAGAAGTCATAGCAGCATGGTTGGGGTGGGAGAGGTGATGGTTGCCGAAGTTGTAATGGTCATGGTGGAGGTAGGGGTTCACAACACCATGATTGTCATGCGGATTCCAACACCATAGTGGATGTTTCACAATAGAACCCTCAAAAACTTATGAACCAAGAAACTACACTAGATGGATCATCTATCAACAACACACAGGCCATGAGTTCCTCTCATATGTATGTAGGCTATACCATCCCTCATGTTCCATCAGTAATGAAACAAATCTCTCAAGATATGTTGAGAGAAGAAGACATATTAGTTGTTTAACGGATCTCTTCCTGCGATCACAGTGAATCCGATGACTTTACAACCACTCTTGGAACCATGGAAGTTTCCTATCATGGTCAACGTACTTTGCATTAGCATAGGGTTTCAGGTGTTAGTCAATCTTCTTCATTTCCTCTAGGCTCCCACAAATATTTCTAGGTTCATCGACATGGAGATGGATACTATGTCATCTAACTTGCCAACCAGGATGACTTCATGAAGGCTGTGACTGGATGACCATGGACTATATTTAGTATCTACATCTTAGTCCAGTCCTACTCACTGAGCTTTTGTCCCTCTAAAACCAATCCCACACAAGCTAGTGGTCTGGATAAGAATCCTAGATCTCCTTGTGTTCTTGTACAGATGTAACTCCTCTCAAGCATCGGAGATCTAGTCGAACAAACCATTAAGATAGATGATACTACGTCTATAGGAAATCAGGCTAGGTTTGCAAGGATTGTAGTAGAGGTTGACACATAAAACCCCTCCCACTGGCAATCTTCCTCAATGGTGAACAATTTAGAACTAAATATGAAAACATGCCAACAAATTCGTATGAAGTGTGGGAGAGTTGTACACTTAAAGATGGATGAAAAATCCATCCCCATCCTTGCACCCCACCCCCTCAATCTCATGGCAACCTCTACATCTGCTCCATTGCCAATGTCAGTGTAATACTCTCACATCAAAAAACCTAAACAAAGTATGACTAAGAAAACTAGTAAGGAATATCCCCTAATGATCAAGGTCAAACAAGGACTAAGGTGGCAGCCAATCTGTGACCACGGGAGCCACAGAAAACCTAAAAGACCCACCTTCTGACCAGGCTCAGATGGTGGAAAAGGGAGATAAACTAGATGAATGGAACTATGTCCTTAGTAAGAAAAAGAAAGACCATATAGTCATGCCACCTAAGGGTGCCATCCATCCAACAAAGACAATACCCTTACTGGGGATGATCAAGACCAGACTACTAATAAAACACCTCGGTCACCCTCATCAATGATGAGATGAATGAAGGGCGTCCCTTGGAGCCCACATTCTGATTTTGTGAGCAACACGCCATTGGTGGCTCTAGCCACCCCAACTCAACCTTCAATTGGGGAGAAAAAGGAGGTGGTAGGAGTGGCATCCTACTCAGAAATTGAAAGGTGATCTACTAGATAGTACAAAATAGACTTGGAAGAGAATATAAAAGGGCAAACTTGCCCAATTTATTGGGAATCCCAATAGCACTAGAAATGGAAAGTGCATTCCTTAGTTTCAAGAAACAAGCCAAGACAAGGAGGAGACCCCAGAGGATGGCAATCGGGCAATAGGAATGTGTGCATCCATCAACTAGACACTCCATGTCCCTTCTTTCCTCACAACTTTTTCTATGTTGAACGTCCTGTGTTGGAATATCCAAGGAGAAAAATCCAAGGACAAAATCAGATTACTCAAAGAATATAAAGCTCTCTACAAACTCCATGTTCTTGATCTAGTTAGATGAGATGCAGTGGCAATAGTGCAATGTATCTCATTCAACAACTCAAGTACCCTTGATCGCATTGAGTTGAAGCCTTGGGCTTTTTTGGAGGCATCTGGAGTCTTTGGGATATAGCTAGCGTTGGTTAACAAATAATTTAAAATCAGTGGCAATTCATCTTACACAAGATCAACAACAGTTGTCACTTCAATTTTTTTATGGCAGTCCAAACCCTACCAAAGTCCTCTTTCATGGAGGAGGTTGAAGGAAATTTTGTTGGTATGTATGCCTGGAGAGACAATCATATGATGATTATTATGGGGCATTGGATAACCAATCTGATAATGGTAAAGGCAATTCCATCTGTTATGTTTGTCTCGATCATGAGATGACGACACAAACATAGTAGATGTCTAAAGAATGGTGATACTTGAAGATATATGCCTTCATGTTTAGGATCTGGACAATGAGATCATATGTATGATAAGAGTACATACATTCTTTTTATGACCCTATTCGGATATTAGTGTGGAAGCAAAATAGACAACAATAATACATAACAGTAGAGTGTGTTGATTAATGATAGAGTCTCATTAGTCATGATATGTGATATCAAGTCAAGCACACAGGTGCATGTTAGAGAATAGTGTATCAGACAGACCCACCTTGAGAATGATCCATGGATACCATGGAATGGTAGCTAGAATTAGCTCTTATAGTGATAGTGGTGATTGTGGTTTCTAGACTTGAAATCATTACACACATCACATTTGGTTCAATGTATTTTGACATCATCCAATGTGAACTTGAATAAGGGTTGCTATAAAGGTGATTCTCAGGTACATTGAAACATGGGAATGGAGTGTGAGTGATGTAGATGGGATTTGTCCCTCCTACATGAGATTGATATCCAGGCCACTTGATATGAGAGACTGAGAAATGTATGGCCATACACATGTGACTCAATATGTGATATGTGAGCTCACATGCATCTTAGACATACTGCTCTAGTTCAAGGAACATTGATTGAATGTTGAAGAGGATGACAATTTCATGCCTTGAGTTCAATCTGGATATCAGAGACAAAGGACATATACAATCACTATAACACTAATCACATATTGTATTTTGAAGTTGTTCTCCAACTTTCCAATTATTAGGGTAGCAATGATGTGCTTCTAGATACCACTCATTTCTTGTGATGTCATAAATTGGTTATGGACCTTCACTATCAACATAACTTGGGACCTATAGGGTCACATGCATAGGATGCACCTGGAATAGGAATTTATTCATGAATGATGCTCAACTTTATTACCAAATGTTAGGTATTCAATATAAACAACAATGGTTTAAAGTTGATTGACTGGACTGTGAACCAACTGGTTCAAGTGTTGAACCGATTGATTCAAGCATCAAGTCAATTTGAACCAAGATTGGTAGTCAGGACTCTGAACAATCGGTTCAGCAAGTGAACTGATCGGCTTAGATAACTGAACTAACCTTTTGGTTGATCAATTTGATTGGATGAAGTATTGATGTTGATGTCATGTTGTGCATTAATTGAATATTAATTGCCAATACAATTGTGATTGAACATAGTGAAATGACTGGTTCAGTAGTGAACTGATCGGTTCAACGTTTGCTAGTTTCAAAAAATTAATGAACATATTTCTCTTCAACTTCGCTCTGACTAGAAGTCCTGACCTTGACCCTCCTATAAATAGAGGGTAGTGGAGGTCTTCCAGAGACACAACAATCTCTTTGACATGCTTTTGTACTCTCTAGTTGTAGAAACTAGAGAGCTCGAGCAAGTCCTACCTATGAAAGGGAGGGATAGCAAGGGAGAGACAGTTGGGAGAGCATGTCAATGCTAGCATGCTGACTACAAGGGACAACTCCTTCTAATCCATTCATCTAGAATGACCGAAGTTTTTGGTGGTCCACATGGATTGCTATAGAGGTAAGGAGGCCTTTTCCACCTATTGGGAGGACACACTCAACTGCCATTTGTGGTGATCAACCAAGAGGTTGCTACCGACAGCCATCCAAGTGTGACTTGAGAAAGAAGCACACTACAACAAGCATTGTCATCGACTTGCTCCAAGACTAGCTATATGCCCAGGAAACCCTCTCTCCTACATACATTGTTGTTGACTTGATCCGCTAGTTCAGGAATCGGGCATTAAAATTTTTGTTTCTGTTGCCTTATCTGTTGTCCCAATTTCTCAATAGTAGTATCAGAGCCACGTCAATTTATGGTGTATTAGGGATTTAAATCAATGTGATCGGTTTTATTTTATTGCATGTGATGCAAATATTAAAATGATTAATGTGCATACCCACCTAAATACCACATACACTCCTATAAATATAAATATATGTATGATATATATATATATGCAATCTATATATGTCAGCCTGAAAGTGTTTTGATGGTGGATGTAAGCATGGATATGGCCAAAACCCCTGTGAATTGTGTGTTTGGTCGTTTGGCTTATTTCTTGTTGTTATTCAGTTTGCATAACGAGCCTCTTTCCTCCTTTCCAAATATAAATTAATGCGCCTCTTCCTATATTTTCCTTGAAAGTAACTCAAGGTTTTCCTTTTACAATGTAATATGGAATAGGGTAGTTTAATTTATGTATCGTCGTGAGAAGGCATTCTACACCAGATAAACTAACTGGATCAGATGTTGAACAGATTGACTAGAGGACTGAGGAGGCCATACAACAGGAGGAACTGGTCGACTGGTGTCCCAATCGGTCGGTTGGAGGAGTCCATGCATCGCTTGAACTAGAGAACAGACTAGCGATTCAAGAGACTGACTGACTAACCAGGAGGCCAACTGATCAGTTCAAGAGTTGAATCGATCAACCTAGACAAGTTCCAGCACATATCTTCTTCAATAGCTTTCTACATATGATATGGACCTTAGGTAGTAGTAATTCCTTGTGGATCTAAGGAATTACATTACTATGTCCATAACCATCGCTCGTATATTTTTGATTGCATGCTTTTCATTTGTGGTTATAGCATGTATATGATACATATTATAAGTATGTGGTGATTGTACATGTAAATGTACTTATATTAAATCTCTTAATAAATATTAAGTCTTAGATGCTTCCCATAAGAAGCACACATGAAAATATTGATTGACCAAGTGTGAGCACACCCTAGCATGGTGTGTCGTCTATCTCATGGAAGTGTGATGGTATATATGTGGGTATGCCCTAGCAGGGTGCATATTCTATTGTGTTAGCTTATGGGTCAGGCTTAACTAGGTGACCTTAATAGGATTAACGTCTTAGAAGCATGAAGATGGATTATGGCAAGGATTTTTACAAATCATCTATCCAAGAATTGTATGAGATGCAATTGGAAAATGGTGCCTACCTTAATAATTGGTTATGAGAGACAATGTTAGTTGGGTATTAACTTAATTGTTTTGGATCTTGGGTCACTAGAAGGTTTTATATTCCAATCTTTCGAATTGGTAGTGATGGCTATCAATTTGAACAAAATAGTGGAACCAATAATTAATTAAAGGCCCAATCAATATCATCAAAATTATCAAATCAGATCAAATCAAAAGGGTTTTGACTAAAGTTGCAAATTTCTTTTGTAGAAACAAATGGCAAACTAATCATCATTGGAATCAGTTCTTACGAAGGAAAAAAAATAATGGGACAAATTTCCATGATTGGTTCTGGACTTTGAGAAGGGTTCTCAATGATGATCATAAGGTCTATGTCTTGTATACACTAGTGCCAGAGCAACCTGCTCCTAATGCACCTAGAGCTGAGGTGGATGCTTATTGGAAGCATGCAAACAATTCCTTAGACATTAAGAACCTTGTCCTATGTTATATGAACTATGAGAATAAAAAGCATGAAGACATGGGGATTCTTGAGATGGTCACACATCTTAAGAATATGAACCAGAATCATGCAAAGCAATAAAGGTACAATGTCTCAAAGGCTCTCTTTGAGTGCAAGATGACAGGAGGAGATCTAGTAGAGCCCCATGTGCTCAATACGATTGGGCATGTGGAACATCTAGAGAGACATGGATTTCCTTTGAGCCAAGAGTTGGTCATGAATATGATTCTACAACTATTGTCTGAATCATATAGCCAGATTATTGAGTGTTATTCTTGAGTAACTTGGCCAAATCGCTGTCTGAATTGCTTGGAATGTTGATAAATTCTAAAACACAAATGAAAAAGGACAAAGTTGTCATGTTGATCAGCAAAGTGGAGTCCAATGAAAAAGGCAAGGACAAGAAGAGTTATGAGGCTAAGCTGAAGTCCAAGTCCTCTGCACTCAAAATGAGGAGAAAGGTAAGTCCAAAAGGAATCTATTCCTTACACTTAAAGAAACTAAGAAGAAAGAGATAGAGATCTCCATTTCAAGACTTGAGAAGAAGTAAGCTATAACTATGTGGAGCAAGGGTTGTTGCCACTACAGTTGGAATCTAACATTTAGCCTGATGGGATTGTAATAGAATTAGTGAATTTCTATTATGTACCTTCCACTAATGAAAACATCATGTATCTTGTAAGGACAATAATATTATGAATATATTGATGTTCATTTTAAAAGATAAAATCTTATATGGTGGTGCACTATGTCTCATAATCTATACTCGATAGTTGTAGAGACAAATGTGTATGACACAATTATAGAATGACTTGATGACTCAAACAAATGAATACATATAGCATTGTCATATAGAGCACGTAAATGAGAAATGTGTTTCTAGAATCCATAATGATGGTTTCCTAGACTCTTTTGGTTGTTAAACCAATAGAGACATGCAAGTCTTATTTATTGGGCAATATGACAAAAGCATCTTCACTAGATGTAGTGGGAGAGTGACTATTCTATTAAGGCCCATACATACTGATGAATAGACCTTTTAGATTAAATACTAGAGGTAGTTAATAGTACCTCATTATATTTACTAATGATCTCAGTAGATATGGTAGTTTGTATTTAATGAAATACAAGTCTGATCACTTGAAGTGTTCAAGGAGAACATGTTTGAAGTACATAACCAGCCTGGTAGAAGTATTAAAACACCTCTATATAATCGACGTGGAAAATACTTTGAACGAAGAATTTAAGGACCTTTTGGGAGACCATGATGGTGTATCATGATGAACTCCACCTGAAACACAATTATATTGTATCATGATGGTGTATCAGAAAGAAGGAATCACACCTTGTTAGTCATGGTGTGGTTATCAACAAATCTAGCTAATCTTCCTATTTCCTTTTTTGGCATGTGCTTTACACTAAACAATGTACTGTTTAAAAGACACCATATGAGATATGGCATGGGAGGTGTCCCAATATGTTTTTATGAAGAATATGATTATATGCTTGTAAAAGAAAATTGTTTCTAGAAAAGCTTTGTCCATAAATGTTATTTTGTTGAAAGATACTTTTAAATTCTAATTCGACAACAAAAATGCTTGTTGCCAGGATGGCTGAATTTCTTAAGAGGAATTTAATTCTAGAGGAATCAGTGGGAAAAAAGTAGAATTCAAAAATTTTCAAACCAACAAGAAAACATTAAACCTAAAGAGGTACAGTAGGAACAAGGAGAATCACAAGTTTTTGTGAAATCTCAAGTTCCTTATGTAACACAAAACCTCGTAGTTATAGTAGAATGCACCTTGAGCATAAAAGATTATGATATCTTGTGACTCAAGAAGGCGGTGAGTTGATCAATATGATGAATAAACAAGCTACCTAGAAGCTGTTGAGGGGCCACAATCTAGGAAATGGCTTGAGGCCATGCAATCCAAGATAGAATCCATGTACACCAACAAGGTAGACCTTGGTGGAACCACTTGAAAGGGTAAAATCCATAGCATGAAATTGAGTCTTCAAGAAGAAGGCTGACATGGATGGTAGTGTACAAACCTACAAGAGAATATTGGTTGCAAAGGGTTTCAAAGAAGTTCAAGGTGTTGAGCATGATGGAATCTTTTCACCAATTGCCATGGTTAAATCCATCAGGGTCATGCTTGCTATTGCAGCTTATTTTGACTATGATATTTGGCATATGGATGTCAAAACTGCATTCCTTAATGCAAATAATTTTGAGGATGTGTGTGTGACACAACTTGAAGGTTTTATAAGTCCATTAATGCAAATAAAGTTTGTAGGCTATAGAGGTTAATCTATGGATTGAAGCAAGCATCTCAGAGATGGAATCTTCAAGTTGACATGATAGTCAAAGAGTTTGACTACAGTCAAAATGTAGATGGAAATTGTGATTATGAGAATTTAGTGGGAGCATATTCATTTTCTACATAATTATGGGGAAGGATGTCCTTATTCTACAAATATTAAAACCTAGTTGGGAAGCACCTTCTCTATGAAGGGTTTAGGTGAAGCATCCTATGTGATAGGAATTGAGATCTATAGAGATAGATCTGGAAATCTTCTTGACCTAATATAGAGCACATACATTGGCAAGATGTTGAAGGGGTTCAACATGCAGGACTCAAAGAGAGAAAACTTGTACATGTTTTGTCGAGTTAGTCTCTCAGTAGCATAGTGCCCCAGTTCTTTGAAGAATAGGAAAAACATGAGTAAGATGTTGTATTCATTCACAATTGGATCTATCATGTATACAATGTTATATACTCATCTTGTTATCTTGTATGTATCAGACATGATGAGGAGATATGTACTCATCTCCTTATCTCGCATGTATAGGACATGAAGAGTGGATATTTGTCATATCCTAGTGAGTCATTGGACTTCCATAAATAACATCCTTAGGCATGTGAGAAGCACTAGAAGGATGTTGATCCTTAGTTCTGGTAATCAGGAAGAGTTGGGTGTAAAGGGTTACACCGATGCAATCTTCCCAAATGACAAAGAAAATTAACAATCACAATCTAAATTTGAATTTGACCTAAATTTAAACTATAATCTAGAAGAGTTCCGAGCAAGTGAGACAATAGATGTCAGGTATCTTGGTGTTATGAACATAGTAGAGGATATTGTATGGATCTTGAAGTTCATATAGATGAACTTGTGGGAGGTTCCAAACCATTGATCACCTAGTAGAAATATTGTGACGACAATGGAGCTACTGGTTAGGCAAAGGAATCATAGATAGCATACTATGACACTTCCATCGCATACGAGAGGTCGTACAATGAGCATATGTGAAAGCTTTCAAAATACCAACTAAAAGCAAACATAGCTAACCCACTATAGCAGCGCCTATATAGTAGAAACATGATGGACATGGTAAGATCACTTGGAATAAGATTTGTGGGTGATTGGCTCTAAGTGCAAGTGGGAGTCTATTGGTATGTATGCCCAGAGAGCCAATCATATGATGATTGTAATGGGGCACTGGATACCTGATTCAATAATATGAAAGGTAATTTTGTATATTATGTTTGTCTCAATCATGACATGATGACGCAAACATAGTATATGTCTAGGAACGGTCATACTCAATGACATATGTCTTCAAGTTTAGGACCTGGATAATGAGGTCATATGTGTGATATGAGTATAAACACTCTTGTTACGTCCCTAACCAGATATCATTGTGGAAGAAAAATAGACAATAGTAATGCATATGACTAGAGTGTGTGTTGAATGATGATAGAGTCTCATTAGTCATGATATGTGATATCAAGTCAAGCACACAGGTGCATGTTAGAGAATAATGTATTGGACAGACCCACCTTGAGAGTGATACATGGATAGCACGGAATGGTAATCAGAATCAACTCTCATAGAGATAGCGGTGAGTGTGGTTCTTAGACCTAAAATTACTACACATGTCACATGTCGTTCCATGTATTTTGACATCATCCAAAGTGACTTTAAATAAGGGTTTCCCTATAGGTGATGCTCAGGTTCATTGCGATACATGGGGATTGAGTGTAAGTGATGTAGATGGGATTTTTCCCTCCTATATGATATTGATATCCAGGTGACTTGATAAGTAAGACTAATAAATGTATGGCCATACTCATCAGATTTAATATGTGATATGTAAGCTCACATGCATCTCAGTCAGTCTTCTCTAGTTCAATGAACATGGATTGAACGTTGAAGAGGATGACAACTCCATGCCTTGAGTTCAATCTAGATATTAGAGGCAAAGGAACTTTACGATCATTGTAACACTAATCACATATTGTAGGTTGAAATTGTTATCCAACTTTCCAATTACTTGGGTAGCAATGATGTGGTGCTAGATACCACTCATTGCTTATGATGTCATAAATTGGTTATGGACATTCATTGCCAACTAACTTGGGACCTATAGGGTCACACACATAGGATGCGCCTGGAATAGGAGTTTATTCGTGAATGATGTTTAACTTGATTACTAAAGTGTTAGGTATCCAATTTTACTTTAAAATGGCATAGATCACCTATTCATGTTACTATTTCTAAGATTTTTCCCTACTTCAAAATGGCACAGATCACCTATTTGCTAAGTGAAAAGGATGAAAAAAGTTTAATATGGCCTAAATCCTTGTTTGTAATTGTGTATAGTTCTATTAGAACAATAATGATGTGTATGAATTTTCTATAACAGCTTCAAATAGTCTCTTATAATGGGCATAAAGAATCATGGTTGGACTTGTGAGAAGGTTGTCAATGAGTTCTGATGGTAATTAGGTATATTGCAGCATTGATAAAAGAATAGATGTAACGACCATGGATATCTCCCTCTAAGGGATTGAACTCTTGGACCCTTATCTTGGTATATCAGATGTGCTTTTGAGTGTGGAAAGGGAAATAGTTTTCATACACAAGTAAAATCTCAATGCAAGCACCACAACAATAATATTATTGTACGACAGTACAATTATTACAAGAAGATTTCAACATTTTACAGTTACAATTTGGCATTTACAACAAAAAGTCCACATGTTATAACTAGAAGGATCTTCCATAAGTACAACCTAAGAAATCGCTCACATCTTCATCTTCACCCATGATAAGCTTTGAACCTAAAATCCTAAAATAGATAGGGGTCAACACAAGTGTGTTGAGTACATGGGCACAAAAATCGATATAGTACAATAATATGTTTAGCATAAAACACTATATATTTTTCAATATCACAACTCAGTTCATCTTTTAGTTTACATATATAGTTTTATTGTATTATTGGGGTGTTACCATACACAGCTTCTTATCCTATTTTTGGCAATGCTAGCTTGGAGCTACTAAGTCAAGCTATTCCCCAACTTATTTCTTCTTGAGGGTGGTATCATTTATGTATGCCCATGGGATTACACTTCTAGTACATATAATCAACTAACAACATTATGTTTGTGATCTTAAAACATCGGCAATTTGATGTACTATAATATCGGAATCAGTATACAAAACCCATATACATGTAATTGAAAGCAGTAAATATGTGCCAAGTAGTTATTTTGTATAATCCAATATTTCATCTGATCTAGATAAATTTCATGCATATAATCTAACTGGACTACATACATATCAAGAGGATATATAACCACATACCTGATTCAGAGCCCTATCATAATCCCCTAGAGTCAAATAGACTTTGTTCAACTCCTAGAAAAGGCAATGTGACCATAATATATTTTTTAACATCATTAAGTTGATTAGGATTTAGTTGGTTAAGTTTCTAGTATGATTAGGTCATATCCAACCCACCTATGTTTGTGGTCACATATTACTAATCATATATCTTTTACTAATCTCAAAAGACATGAAACATTATTTCACATTTGTCAGCTCAACATTATGTCAAAGTTAGGGTTTTATATAAAGACAGAAGATCATGATATATCATAATATTTAGGGTTTACATACCATACGACAAAGTATTTGGTCACATTCTTCTTAAGATCTTGTTTTAAAGAGCATTACTGAAGTAATGGAATAAATTTGAGTAATATCAACATTATTAGTTTTACTTCCAACTTTGAATATCACAAACATATAGAATAGTGATACATCATACATATGACAAAACCTATATTTACATAAGATGTGAGAAATATTTTGAACATTTATCTAGGTGATACATTACTAATATCTCAATAATGTCATGGTGTACCACAACTTAGGAATCAAGCATGTTACAAATATCAATCAATGTAACATAATAACCTACATATATGAATATTAATATCTTTGTAAAATAGAATCAAACTTCATCAAAATTTTGTACCATGGTATATTGACATAATATTAGACTGTGGTGTGAGTTTCAACAAATTCCATGGCAATTAGCCTCATGAAAATACTAGAATAACCTATAGGATAGTTTTCATGTAAAATGCTATCATATCATGATAAGCCTCTATGAGACTTTACAACTAGATAAATTTCAATAAAATATAGCTATTGTGTAATTTTTATCACAATCAAACATCATTTGCTATATATTTTTATTCTCATGTTTTTTTTAAATTACATAGTTTTGACTAATTGAAACAAATTAATTATGAAACATTAAAACCAGGAGTTTGAACTATTTTTTAAATTTTGCATGTTCTAACTTCCCACAGATATTTTGTTTCCTCAAATGGCTCGAAAACATAGCAAATGTAATTTTTTGAAAATATATTTTAAGTAGAGGAACTCCGCCTATGTTTTCATATTTTGTGTAAATGTAGTCGGTCCCAAGCCCGGGTAAAGGAGGAGGGTTGGTGGTAGGTTGACAACCAGCCTATAAAAACGGTGTCACTCTTTCTATGACATGGATCCTTATAAGAATAGCATTGGAGTGTCCCTACCTAGCGATGCGCTGCATCGTCATCCGGGTGCAATGATAAATATGCAAGGGGTTTTGACACAATAATGTCTGGTTGTGTTGAAGGACAAATAAGGGTTTCCACATCTTGGATGGGTGTGGGTAAAGAAGCTAGTCCTGCTGCATCATCGCCCGAACATAGTGAAAAATGTGCAAGGGTTTCCACATCTTGGATGGGTGTGGGTAAAGAAGCTAGTCCTGTCGCATCATTGCCCAGATTCAGTGAAAAATGTGTAAGGGCAACATTTTCGATGAAGGCAAGTAAAGAAGAAAGTTCAACAAAAATGAATTAGAGTTGGATCTTGGAAAATTGGCTCTTTAATAGGGAAATCTTTGGAGATAGTGGATACCATGATGAGAAGAAAAGTCAATATAGCTTTCTTGTAAGAAACCAAGTGGACAGGAAAACATTGTAGACAGATTGGAGACACAGGATACAAAATCTGGTATATAGGTATTTATAAACATAGAAATGGTGTAGATATTACTGTTGATAAGATGTTGAAGGATGACATTGTCAAGATTACAAGGATGGGTGATAGATACATAGCTATCAAGGTTGTTCTTGGGGGAAGTATTATTAACATTATTAGCACTTATGCCCCCCAAGTTGGCCTTAGCGAGGATGCGAAGAAGGATTTTTGGGATGACATGGATGAATTGATGTAAGGAATATCGACCGAGGTGAAGATTATTATTGGGAGTGATTTAAATGGCCATGTGGGAAGTAGCAATGTCGGAAATGAGAGAGTTCATGGTGGTTTTGGATATGGCAGCAGGAACAAGGAAGGAGAGAGGATATTAGATTTTTGTGGTTGCACATGAAATGATTTAGGCAAACACCCATTTCAAGAAAAGAGAATCTCATAAGATTACTTTCAAGAGTGGGCACAACTGTAGCCAAATTGATTACCTCCTTACAAGGTGAGTGGATCGTAACATATACAAGGATTGTAAAGTGATTCCTGGCGAAGAACTCACGACCCAACATAGGTTGGTGGTTTTGGATATTAACATGAAGATCAATAAAGGCAAAAATAACAGAAACCAAGATAGTAAGATCAAGTGGTGGAATCTTAAAGGAGAAAAGAAATTGACTTTTCATGATAAACTCATCGAGGAGGTAACTTGGAATTTGGAGTCTGATGTTAACATTGTGTGGCATAACATGAGCTCCTGCATAACAAAAATTTCCAAGGAGGTTTTTTTTGGGGGGGGGATCTAAAGGTTGTGGGCCTCTACAGAAGGAGACTTGGTGGTAGAATGATGAAGTACAGAAGGCTATTAAACTGAAAAGGGATATCTATAGGAGCCTGCCCAAATCAGGAGATGATGCAACATTCCAAAGATATCAGCAAGCAAAGAAAGAAGCTAAAAAGGTTATTCGGGGGGTAAGGTCTATATACTTTGATGATATGTATAAGAAGTTGGACACAAGAGAAGGGGAAAATATATATATATAATGGCTTGTATAAGAGAAAGGAAAGGAAGAGACTTGAGTCAAGTAAAATGCATAAAGAATGAAGATGGTAGAGTATTGGTGAAGGACGATGATATCAAGAACTAGTGGAGAAATTACTTCCATATGCTTTTCAATGGAGATATTGCATATAATGTCAGCGACTCGTGTGACATGAATACAAGAGATATCATTTACACACGACAAGTTTCACCATTTGATGTCAAGAATGCTATGAAAAAGATGAAAATGAGAAAGGCATGTGGACCAGACGGTATTCTCATTGATGTATTGAAGAGTATGGGGGATGAGGGAGTTACGTGGTTAACAAATTTCTTTAACAAGATCATGAAGACCAAGAAGATGCCTGATGAGTGGAGAACTAGTACTATAGTCCCCATCTACAAGAACATAGGTGACACTCAGAGTTGTACAAACTATAGAGGTATCAAGCTGATGAGTCACACGATGAAGCTTTGGGAGAGGATTATTGAGCAAAGGTTAAGATCTATAACGCAAGAATCAAATAACCAATTTAGTTTCATGCCTAGAAGATCAACAACAGATGATATTTTTCTGATAAGGAGGCTTGTGGAGAAGTATAGACAAAGCAAAAGAGATCTTCATATGGTGTTTATCGATCTAGAAAAGGGTTATGATTGAGTACCCAGAGAAGTGTTATGGATGGTTTTGAAGAAAAAGGGTGCGTCTATCCAATACATTGACTTGACCAAAGACATGTATGATAGATCTACTGCAAGTGTCAAGACTCCTGAAGGAGAGACACCAACTTTTCCTATCACAGTTTGGGTACACCAAGGATCCACACTCAGCCCATATCTATTCATTCTTGTTATGAATGAGTTGACAAAGAATGTTCAGGATGATATTCCTTAGGGTATGTTATTTGCTGATGATATTGTTTTGATTGACAAAACTAAAGATGGATTGAATGATAAAGTTGAACGTTGGAGAAAGGCATTGGAATCAAATGGATTGATGATTAGTAGGAGAAAAACTGAGTATATGCATTACAATTTCATCCAATCTCATAATGTGAATGATGGAGCCAAGTTGCACGGAGTAGATATACTAAAATGTGATAAATTTCGTTACTTGGGTTCTATTATTCAAATAGATGAGAATGTACAAAATGATGTTTGTCACTGGATCACTGCTGGATGGTTGAAATGGAGGAGTGATACTGGAGTATTATGCGATCAGAAGATCCCTCTCAGGTTATAAAGGTAAGTTTTATAGAACATCTATACGACCATACATGCTCTATTGGAGTGAATGTTGGGCGGTGAAGAAATAAGGTCTCAACAAGATGAACGTGGTTGAAATGTGTATGTTGAGATGGATGTGTGGGAAGACAAGAAAAGATCGCTTGAGAAATGACTATATCAGGAATAAAGTGGGGGTGGCAAGCATTGAGGACAAGTTGTGCGAGGGCCGACTCAGATGGTACGGACATGTGCAATGCAGACCTATTAGTGCGCCTATACGAAGCAATGTTGTTGAGCCAAACACTATAAATAGAAGAAGAGGAAGGCCTAAATTAACATGGTATGAGCTTATAAAGAGAGATTTTGAATCTCTACATCTCAATCAGAATATGGCCCATGATAGAGATGAATGGAAATGAAGGATCCATGTAGCCGACCCCAACATAGTTGGGACTGCGGCTTAGATGATGATGATGATGATGATGATGATGATGATGATGATGATGATGA
Source organism: Alisma plantago-aquatica (assembly GCA_963693085.1). Classification (NCBI taxonomy): domain Eukaryota; kingdom Viridiplantae; phylum Streptophyta; class Magnoliopsida; order Alismatales; family Alismataceae; genus Alisma; species Alisma plantago-aquatica. The sequence goes on from OY856412.1 coordinate 1,225,325,774, forward strand.
TGATGATGATGATGATGATGATGATGATGATGATGATGATGATGATGATGATGATGATGATGATGATGATGATGATGATGATGATGATGATGATGATGATGATGATGATGATGATGATGATGATGATGATGATGATGATGATGATGATGATGATGATGATGATGATGATGATGATGATGATGATGATGATGATGATGATGATGATGATGATGATGATGATGATGATGATGATGATGATGATGATGATGATGATGATGATGATGATGATGATGATGTTTTAAGTAGAGGGGTCTATTCATTGATACAAGATCTTCCCATAGTTAGCATGCCACATGTCCTACGTGAGATTGGGCCTAGACTATACATTCCTAGCACATGACTCACCCAATTCTCTCTATTCCTTACACTACACACTACTTGCACTGAAACCTCACCATGAGGCTCTTCTTTGGTGAGCTATGGCTTGTCTTTTCGACCTCCTCTTCATGATACAAATGTCATGGATGCCTCCTCCTGGCCTCCAAGAGCAATGATAGCTACATAAATTCCTTTAAAACTATAGTTATCATCTACTCTGAACTCCATATCCAATATTGCTTGAGTTATTATGCCAAGTATATCTCACTTGTTTCTTGACAAAACAACATGGGTTCAGTGTTGTTGGATTTATATAAGGCTTAGGAATGAACTACATATGTCAATATATTGGCATAAATGCCTCATATATAAAATTTTCGATTTTATATGAGGAGTTTATATGTATTTCCTAAATGGTAAAATGTGCATAGAAACTATCGTTGGATCGATCCAATGGATGTCTTAATTTTCATAGGATCAAAGGTCCAACAACTATCTTAATTTGCATTCTAGATTACTTCCTAAATTACCTTATTTCTTGGGTATGTTTAAAACATGATAACTCTCTCTTTGGTTATCCAAACACATGAAAATTTAAGTACATCTTCAAATAATGAGTATTACAAAAGACACAAACTAGTTGGTCATTATCTCATCAAAATTATCAAGTAAAATCTTCAAGGATACTTCAAAATAATACTTCTAAATATCTTAAATTTTATATCAAAATATAACCTAAAATCATGGCACACTCTATTATCATCTGGAAGAATCATTTTTAAGTATCACTATGATCAAATAGATAGATCCAATAAATATTTATTATAGTACTTAAAAATCTCAAGATATCAAAAATTCTAAAAAAAATGCACAACTCCATAATAATGTCAATTTCACTGTTGAGCCATTGGTTCTTCTAAAAATATAATTTAAAAACTACACTTAGGTGAACGGACCAAAATGACATTACTTATAAATTCTAGGTATAGGATCATTCAAATGATATCAAGCTTTGATAGAGCCTTAAAATCATCATTATAAAGCTTCACTATATTTATGTAACACGATATTTCATCATTGGATGATATATTATATTTTTGACCTAACTATACTTGTTGTTGAAAATAAGGCTTGGAGTATGTCAAATACACAAAACTGATATCATTGATCATCCATTAGATCATCCCTATATTAAACATAATATCTAGGTTTTAGGGAACTGAAAGTTCAACATATTACATTCATCCCAAAATTCAACCTTTATTATTTTCAATTGAGTAAAGTTGATCCCAATTTCATATTGTGTTTGTGTCAAATCATATGCCTTTAGAATAATGTTTTGACTTACCCACAAAATTTCCTTGGATTATATTATATCTCTAAATGCATATCACAACATATCTCTTAGTTTCCTTTGTGTGAAAATACAAAGGTTCATAGTTATGCACATAGATGTGAAAGGGGAACTAGCATGGTCAAAGTTCTAGCATCACATATTCTAAACCATATCTAGGGTTTTTATGCCAAATTAAGAGGGTACCACTCTAAAAAAGATTGTTAAGAACATATAATATATGATTTCCATCATTCTAAAACATATTTGGCTTGAGTAAGGGTCCAAAAGCCCAATCTACATGTGGTTATAAGGATTTTCTCTACCCAATATTATGCATACCTCAACTAACACGTTAGGGTTGTCATATATTTTCCTTTTTTATAGGAGATGAATGTGTATACATCCTTTTTCAAGGGAAAGGATATACATCTATACTCTTGATCATGCAATTTATGACCAATATAAATGTTTCTCCTAGAGTCAAGGTCATCTCCTCAACCCAATATAATTATAGCAATTTAGATCATATTGTTATAAAGGTGTAGTAGTTTAAATCTTGCAAGAATGACTTACATATATTTATATTTATCATTCGACACCATAGCTCATGTGAGACATATATATATCATCATCGTCACCCTCAATCCATGGCCCCACGTGATGGGGATACTCTTTGTAACACCCCAATTTTATAAAATATATAGATTGCTAAACGGAAGCTTAATTCTTATTGGGGTGTCACAAAAATGATAATCCTCGCATAAAAATATAATCTCATTAAACCAAATAAGTAAAATAAATGCAAATTCTCATGTCTCAAGTTCCATAACAAAAAACTTAAACTTTGAACTAAGTTAAACTTGTACATAATCCTCATGTTACATGAAAACTAAACTAATGTCATATGATAGTTGGAACCCTAATAGGATAAACTCCTAAATCATCCTTAGGATGTATGCTCCTTGGTTATGATCCCTTATTCCTTCCTCCTTCAGACATCATGTCCCTATCTATGCATGCAATAAAAAACCACATTAGAGGAAATGCCATTGAGTATTGTTATAACAAAATAATGACTTGGCAATTTGAAAAACATGAAACTAATTGAGAAATACGCTTGGGTTCACATATTATGATTTTAGTGGTTGATTATAGTGTCATTTACTCTTATTCATAAATTGTGCTCATGAGGCTAATAGGTTCAACTCGTCATTTATTTGAACTAATGATTTACACCTAAGTGTCGTTATTTATGCTCCAATTGATCTCATGATTTCACACAAGTGCCTATGTGTTCCATTTGAACTCATTAGGCATGAGGGCTAAATATTAACATGATGAGGACTAGATAATACAACCAATTACATGATTCATCATTAACTTGGAATAATTAAGTGAATTGATTCCACATGAACATGACATGAATTATTGGAATAATATTGAAAGAAAAATAATCAATCAACAAGTGTAGAGGATCTTTCATGCAACCAATATTCAGTTTGAAAGACATAATTATGATTATAATTCATGTTGATCATCATAATAACTCATAATGTAATTGAAAATCATTACTAAATACTCAAATTGCATGGACCCACTTACTCAAGCTTGGAAGAGTATAGATCATCCTTCTTGTATCCAAATCGAATTCCATGTTCCAAATAACCAAAAATGAATACTTGGTATATATGTCTAGGTCAAATTAGGGCTATTAAGGTTAAGGGGTGCTATGGATGATTAGGTCTATTGTTCTTTCAATTGATATGTTACTGGTTATGTTGGGTTAACTGATTCACTGGCATTGAATTGGGTTCAGTTAATCATGTATCTACTCAATTAGCATTTAAAATATAGATTATGGTTTCTCAAAAAAACATTAGAACAAGAAGACAAAATAGAATTGGAAAATCATAAAATCATGTTCTTCATAAAAAAAGCCTTTCTGAAACATATTTTCACTTATTTGTCTGATCATCGGTCCTACAACTATGAATTTCCTAATTTTGAGCCAATTTAAAAATGTGATAAATCCATGTTGGCAATGTTTATCCAAAATAGGGTTGCGAAGCTTGGCAGGAACAAGGGGATGTAGACACGTGGTCTAGATGGCCCACCGCAACTATATGCAGTAGATAACTAGAAGTGAGGCTGAAAAGATGAAAACACCCATGGCAGCTTGAGATATTAATTTAGCAAACATGGGTAAGAGTGAAAACCCCCACAATGTCACAGTTGTTCAACCTTGTGATGAACAAACTCTCAAGTTCTTCAAAAACCATATGAAATATTGTGATAGAAACCAAGGTTGCAGTTGGAGATTGGGCTTGAGGTTGTCGCATCATCTTTGTTGTAGTCTTATGGTCACATAGATTCCCTAGGTTGGAACTAAGGGTGATTAGAGGTGAAGAAACCCTACCCCACCATGGCATGGATTGGTGTCAATGAGGGATAGCAGTACATAACAAACAATGATGATAGCTAACCACAAAGATGGGTCCTAGGAACCTTTGCAAAGGTGAAGAAGGCTATAATACTATCAGAGGAAAGTTGAATCTCAAGAATTAACTTCATAATGATAAAACACTAACAAACAAACCCAAAGAGGGAACCCATATACATGGAAAACAAATAATAAGTTGGAGGTTGTCTAGCCTTTTTGAAGGTTATAGGAAGTGAGCAAAATGTTCTTATAAAGTCACAATGGTCAAAGTCACCTCATCAAAGAACTTGGTCGAGAAGCAGCATGCTAGCTCAGGAGAAGCAAAATGTTGAGGGAACACATGTGAATCTGGGAAGACATGAGTGTTTTTAGGATGCTAGTATCATTTTGGTGTGATGGCTTTACAGGGGAAGGGCCTTGATATGAGCTAGAGAATAGAAGATATCGAGTTACCCTAGGACAAGGAGGTTGGCAGAGCTTTTGTCATTAGGTTCCTAGGGCTCAGAATCCCATCAAGTTTGGGATGGTTCAAAATGATAGATTGTCGTGATTGTTTCTAGAACATTTCCACGCAATGAGACCCAACAGAAAGGGTAACTTGGTCGGGGATGAGGAGATGTAATGGCAGACAGAAGAGTCCTGCGTGAGGAAGGAATGTGTGGGGGAGATAAAGATAAGACTTGTCATTATTATCAGTTCTGAGAGTCTGACTAAGCTCATGCCTGACATAATAAAAGTATGTGACTTAGTTGTATCTAATTTACACTATTCAATAGATCAAGATCTAGGGTTTATAATTTATAAATTTTTCCATACATATATTGAGGGGTCAAACGAGGTCCAATAGGCCTCAAATTTGGAAAACATGCACAAAATATGGTCTAAAACATTGCTATGTAGGTACTTTCCAAATTTTACAACCAAAAGTCAAATTAGTACCATAATGTCATAAACACTTATGTTCATTTAATGGATTGTGATGGATCCTAAAGTGATATAACTTTCCAATCAGGGATGATTTTTAGTTGTATTGAGTCCATTGCTGAAATTAGGCCAATTAGTATTCATATGTCTATTAATCGTGATGAGGCTATATTTAGGAGACAGAAAGTACATGATGTTGGAATTTCAATTTATTTTAACATACTTTAATATATAAGAATATTTAATTAAATATCATCATATATATGAAGATTAAGAGAGAGAAATTTTGTTATTCATATTTTATAATATTTCAATGTATAGTTATTTGGGGTTATTTCCATTAAGGTCCAAAGTTTAGATTTAAATAATGGAGAATTTTTTATCAAGACCCTAAAGTTATCTTATCCAATTTAGTATGTTGAAATTCTACCCACCTTATTAAAAATTTGTCCTTGAAATTTACATGTACTACCCACATTAGGGATTTACTTATTCCTAGTTTGCAGTATACATCATGTATCTCTTATTTAACTAAAAATAGGATTGGAACTAAGTCATAACTTCTATGTTACCTTCTTTCTCATCATCATCAATCATTGTTGAGATTCTAGGTTGTCTCTTTTCTTGTTACTCTGGGTTAGCATTTTGCCTTGCATCATCCTTTTCTTTGAGCTTGTGACATTTTATCTTGTTATGATATGGGTCTCCAAAATAGTAGCAAACTCAGAGCCCTTACCTGCATGGTCCACCATGAAGTTTACCACAAGTTGCATAAAGTTCCCTAGTAGTTTCTTCTTTTGAAGCTTTCCTCTTCCACTGGTCTTGATTGTTGGAAGAAGGGCCATGATGAGGATCGCCATTGTGACTCTTCAAGGAAACTTCCTTCTTAAACATCCTTCTTGGGTGATCTTCTAACTCCAACGCAACATCTAGAGCACCTTATAGGGTGATGTATCCTCATCTAGTAAGTGTTAAGTTAAGGTCTGACCTAAGATCCATAACGAAATTTTTGCCTTGTGTCATTCATCATAACCATGACCATACTTCTCGAATATTCTAAACTTCATGGAGTATTGTATCATCATCATATCACCACGCTAGTGAAGGTTGAGGAACTCCTCTTCTTTCTTCTTGGCATGGCCTCAGATATGTAATTGTCTTAAATGGCATATGTGAATTCCTACTTTGTGAGTGGACCATAATGGACTTATTGGGATCCTTGTAGGTTCTCCCACCAAGTCCTAGATACACCTTTGAGTACGTGAGTCCCAAAATGAACCTTGGAGCGGTTAGGGTGGTTTAGATCATAGAAACAATGTTCCATGTTCCACATCGAACTCTTAGCTTTTCCCAACACATCCTGCTCTTCCTCTCTAGAATACAACAGGCTTGATCTTTAAGAAATCAACTAGGGAAAGCTCAAGGTTGACCCTAGGGTTGGTTAGTTGATCCTCTCATCTTCCATGGTGGTGACTAGGGCCTAACCATAACATCAAAGGGCACCATGGGAACATCACCTCCATTACCATGGCCAATGGAGCCAAATCATCATATGAGCCCACTAGTTTTTTATCAGACCTTGGGAACCATCTACAAAAGGGAACATAAACTAGGTGATATTTTGAGTAAAGTGAGGTATTTGAATGTATTTTCACTCTAATACCATATTTTAACACCAAAATTTTCTAAAACATATACATTATTGAGAGGAATATTAACTCTCATTATTGTGTCACTAAAATGAAAATCATTGCACAAAAATATAATTTCATTCAACCAACTAAGGTAAATATATGTAATTCTGATCTCTCAAGTTCTAAAACATAAAAGTTCAACATTGAACAAAGATAAACTAGTACACAATACTCATGTTAAATTAGAACTAAATTATTACCATAGGGTAGTTGGCACCCCACCAGGGCTAAACTCCCAAATCATCCTTGATATGTATGCTCCTTGGTTATGCTCCCTTATTCCTTCCTCCTACAGACATCGTGTTCCCATCCATGCATGCAATAAAAATCATGTTAGAGTAAGCTGAATTGAGTATTGTTATAACTAAGTAATAGCTTTTCAATAAGGAAAACATGAAATTAATTGTGCACTAAACTTGGGTTCACATATTATAATCTTAGTGGTTGATTATAGTGTCCTATACTCTTATGCACCAACTATCCTCATTAAGCCCATAGGCTCAACTGATATTCCATTTGCACTCATGATTACTTGAGTGCCATTAGTTATTCTCCAATTGAGGTTATGATTTCACATAAGTGCCTCTATGTTCCATTTGAAATCATAAGGCCCAAGGTCTAAACATTAACATGATGAAGACATATAATACAACCAATTACATGATTTATATTAACTTCGAACAATTAAGTTGAATTGATTTCACATGAATGTGACATGAATAATTAGAATAATATTGAAAGCATAATAATCAATCAATAAGTTTATGAGATCTTTCATTCAAATAAGATTCAATTTGAAATACATAGTTGTGCATATAATTCATATTCCTCATCATAATAACTCATAATGTGATTGAAAACCATTACTAAATTCTCAAAGTGCATGGATGCCCTTACCCAATCTTGGAGGAGTCCTAGATCATCCTTCTTGTATCCAGAAATAAATCCATGTACCAAGCAATCAAAAATAAATACTTAGTATGATCCCTAGATAAAATTAGGGTTGAATAGGGTTAACGAATCTCATTGATGATTAGGCTTATCGTTCTTGTATAGTAATTTGTTTGGTATAATGGCCTGGGAGTGAATTTGGAGGTGAGAAGCTTAAATAAGAAAGGGCAATTTTGATTTCCTCCTCCTCTATGCCATCTGCTTCATCCTATATCTAGTCAGGGGTCTTTAAATGTAAAGAAGGGAAAAGTAGTGCTAAGCTTCTCCCAATCGCGATTGAGCTGGAAGGGGGAAGCCTTGATTCCTACATGTGGAGATCATCAAGAACGCTCAAAAGTGGGAGAATTCCATCTATGGATACATAATTGACTTCAAGCTTCATCTCCCTACTCTTGCTAATCATCTAGCATGGTTATGGAAAATTAATGGGAGAATTGAGATATTTGCAAGAATGCATGGCTTCTTCATCATCTATTTCTTGTACAAGGAGGATATGGAGAATGCTTTGGAGGACAACCCCTAGTTTGTCAAAGGTAAATCTCTAATCCTTAAGGAATGGCAGATTGGTGATCATTTAGAAAAGCCAACCCTCTTTGAAGTTACAATGTAGATTTGATTATACAACTTACCCCTCTAGTTCTAGGGTGAGAATATTTTCTATCATATTGAGAGTTTCCTAGGAAAACCTGTTGATTCTGATCGTTCTACTAAAAGCTACTCTAGAATTCAATTTTCCAAGTTATGTTATAATGTTTGTTTGTTCCACATTCCCAGATTCTATTGATATGATAAGTGATTACTATGAAAAACACAGTGTCTTGATCAAATATGAATGGTTGTTGAATAAATGTCTAGGTTGTGGACAGTTTGGACAAGATCTCACTTCTTTTGTTTCAAAATATAAACTTGTTAGACAAATAGAGATAAAGAAGTAGTGAATTAGTAAGGTGATTGATAATATTCCACATAAGGCCCATGAAATGGTCATTCAACATCCACCTACTTCATCTGACTCGATTCCACTTATATCAATGGATAGACTTACTAATCTCTGACAATTCTAGGTTCTTCATATAATATCCAAGAATTTTCTATGAAAATTCTAGGTTCTTCATATAATATCCAAGAATTTTCTATGATAGAGGTGAATCCATATATAAGTTCTATATTGTCATTTCTCTTCTTGTGAGGACTAAAATGTATTGAGTATGTCTGTCTTGAAAATGAGGGATGTTGAAGTGGATAAGCTTGTTAGGATCTATGAATTTCTAAAGACCCCTACTCTATTTCAGATGGATGATGAAGGATTTATTCAAGTCAGAACCAAATCTAAGTCCCCGAAAAAATGTCTCACTAAAACTAACAAGGTGAAGGAGGGGCATATAAGTCATCATCCAATCATCTCTCTAAATAAGTTCTAGGAACTAAATGATTTGGATGAGGAGGACACTATCGTTACTGAGGCTAGCAGGCTCCTAGGCACCCTTGGTTACAATGAATGATATTTTCTCGATTACATCTTGGAATGTTCTTGGTCTTAGTAAAGTTGACCTCTATCATAGAGCCCAAGAGGAATTGAGATGGATCAAGTCTCCTATAAATTTTATTCTTGAATTGAAAATTATGATAAATAAAATTAGTAAAATATTCAAAAAATCTAGATTGAGCATGAATGGCTATCTAATAATTCATGTCATCCCCTGGGTAGAGTCATCATGTTATGGGGTCCTACTTCTATCTCTATTGATATTATTTATAAAATGGATCATATATTCACTGCAAGTGTAATTCAATGGGTACAACTTTTTTCTAATTGTAAATATGGTCATAATGATGCCATAAAGTGATACGATGTAAGGGACTCTCTTAGGTTTATTGCTAATTATATGAGTGATCTTTAGATCCTATGTGGTGATTTTAATGATGTGAGATTGACTCATAAAATATAAGGATGAGCTAACTCTTCTATAATGTCTATGCACAACATTAGTTCTTTCATGAATAAATATGGCATTTTAAAAGCCAATATAAAGAGACCCATGTTTTCATGGGATAACAAGCAATTTTATTATCACTTCACTACATCAAAAATTGAATATATTATGTTAAATTACCAATTTTTGAATAATTGGTCTAGCTACATTGGGGAGGTCTTCTCTACCATCCACAGTGATCACAAAATCCTTATAATTTTGATGAACTGCACTAGAAGGAGGAAGAACATCACTTTTAGTTTCAATAATGCTTGGACATATATGCATGGGTATTTTGATCTTGTTCAAAAAGCATGGAACATTAAGGTTCAAGGTTCTCCTATGTTTAGAGTTTTGAAGAAACTAAAATAAGTGAACCATCAGATGATTGTGTGGACTAAAAAAAAGGTTGGAAACCTTGGAGATAAAGCTAGAGAAATGGAAAACAAGCTTTGCAAGCCTAGGAAGATGCTGACATGAATCATGGTGACTCTGATCTGTTCAGTTCTACTGCTCATCTAAGAACCAAATCTGGTAAAGCTCTAGAAGAAGAAGAATATCTAGCTATGCAAAAATCAACAATGCAATGACTTTCCGTAGGGAATAAAAATATGAAATTATATTACTCTTCTATTCATACTAGAAAACAAATAATTTTTATTAGGTCTCTGGGCATAAATGGTACTCAATGCAATGATGAATATTAGATCAAAAGACATGTTGTTGACTATTACTCTAAGTTTTTCAATAAATAAAATATTGGATAACTCTGTTAGGATAACAAGTGGGTGCTTCCCTCTATTACTAAGGAGAGATATGTTGATTTATGTAATCTTGTTACTAAAGAAGATATTGACCAAGAGGTCATGAATACTAATATTGATAAGGATTTTAGGCATGATGCCTTCAAATCTAACTTCTTCAAAGTGTTCTAGAATATTGTTGGCGATGAGGTTTCTAATGTTGTGGTGGACTTATTTTCCAAAGGAAAAACACTAAAGGAGATTAATAGAACTTTCATTATGCTTATTCCCAAAAATAGTAATGCTAACAACTTAAATATTGGAGGTTGAATGTTTTGTGTAACTTCTTGCTCATGATTAATACTAAAGTTCTTGATAATATGTTGAAGGTTATCCTCCCTATCCTGGTTGACTCAAATCAAAGTGCTTTTTTGAAAAATAGGAATATTTCTAATGATATTCTTATTGCCTACAATTTGATCAGTGACTTTACACTTAAATCTAGTGGTTCAAAGTTCTGCCTTAAGGCTGATATTTACAAAAGCATATGACTCTATGAATAGGAATTATCTTCTAGATGTTATGTATCATATGAAGTTCCCTTCTTGCTAGCTTAATTTTATTTATATTATTCTAAACACTAAGTTATCAAATTCTTTTGATTAGGGATCCCGCAAACTATTTTTCACCCTCAAATGTCTTGAGGCATGGGGGTCCACTTGCTCCCCTTCTTTTTGTTATTTGTATATAGGGTTTCCCAAATATTATGGATTGGAACATGAAACAAGGCTTTTTCAAACCCTTCCAAGCCTCAAATAACTACAATATATCCCATACTATTTATGTTGGAGACCTCCTTGTCTTTGGAAAAGCTATGTGGCTAATGCCAAATGTCTACATCATGTTTTTATTGACTTCAGCAAAATTTCTAGTCTTCACATTAATACTAATAAAAGTTTGGTTTACTTTATAAAGAATGATGAAAAGACTCTTTTTATGACATCATCAGTGTTGGAGAAGGTTTATTATTCTCTAAGTACCTTGTTGTTCCTCTATTTATAGGGAGAATCACGAAAAATATATGTCATCCTATCATTGACAAATCTAAACTAATATTGATAGATGGAAAACCAAACTCCTCTCCTTTACTAGCAGAGTTGAGCTCATTAGATCTGCTCTTTTTGCTTATAGTGTATATTGGACATCCATCTTCCCAATGCCTAAAATCACTATTAGTGAGGTTCATATTATTCCTACATAGTTTATATTGGAGGACAAAGAGAATGCAAAGAAGATTCATCTCTTGAAATGGTTCAGTATTTGTAAACGAAAGAAAGAAGGCGGATTGGGGATCAGGGATACTAGGGAGGTAAACAAAGTTGGTATGATCAAGCTTATCTAGGACATTACAAGTAAATTTTATAACCTTTTGGTTAGATGGATCCATGAGAAGTATTAAAAATGGAGTCTATTTTGAAGCACTATCCTAAGAAGCATCACTCTTGGATGTGGAGGTAGATTTGTAAGTTAGAGATGTTGTTATCCCTCACATCAGTTTTAACTTTGGTAATGGTAATAACATTTTCCTATGGAGGAATCCGTTTTTATATGGAAATAAATTTCTAGATGAGGTTTTTGATCCCATGTCTTTTCTAACTTGTGATGACCCTGAATTTTAGGTTTTAAAAGCACAATATATCATTTGAGAACCATGAAAGCTATGTAGATGGTTCATACCAAATTGAGGAACTTGTTATTCAATCATAACTTATTTTCACCTACAAGGTAATGATTCTAGATATTATTGATGACGATGACATTTGAATGAGTCAATTACAACGAATAGCTTATAATGATTGACTTGGGTACTTATGAAACGAAGAGGTCCATTTAGTAGTCTCAATGAACGCAAGTGGTTAGTTGATGAACCCAAATCTATGTTAGGATCAAAGTAAGAATTTAGGACTTGTTGGTTAAGATTCAATGTTGTATTGAATTATATTCAAGGTTTATACATTTAAATGTGATTTTTTTGGAGGAAAAAATTGATTAGTCAAATAGTTCATTTTATGTACCAAACTTGGAGAAAAGTTAATTTAAGATATCATGAGCATGTGTATAATATTTCATTGTGGCTTGAGGTTCCTACTAGAGATATAAGAGCTTGAATTTATTGGTATTTCATTTTAAATATTCTGCCAAACCTTAGTACATGTTATTTAAAAGCTTAGGTCATGTAATACATAACGCTATACGACCCATCTTACAGGGGAATCAAGGACAAGAGGCACGACACCACCTGAACCTTTAGATGGACAAATCCGATGAACATAGACCTATCTTCTACATCTATTTCTCACAAAGAAGGTGGCACCTGAGAGACCAAGTCCCCCGCTTCCACACTTAATAAGGGCGAGACTAAGACCTAGAGTGAGCCATTACTTCTTCCAAGATCAAATCTCTCTGACATGCTATAGTTGTTTCCTGGAGTACTGAGAGAGATCCACCTCCCACTTCTTCCCCTTTCTCATCCCACAGACACAGGAGATGAGAGGAGGAGAAAGATGGAGCTAGAGCCTTATAGGGGAGTGTGTGGGAGTGTTTCTACTGGAAAAAAACCCATTCCTATGAAATGAGGGACCATCTTGTCCAAAAACCTTGCTCCAATAGGTTGTAGATCTCCACCATGGTGGAGAAGCAGGATGGATTGGGAAGATAGTTGTTGCCTTTTCCATTTGGTTCAGAGAGCACTAAGGAATTCATACAGCTTCTGAGAGTCTCCTAGAGGCCTCTTCTAGGGCCGAAGGCTAGAGAATGTGGTTTTCCCCTTTTTTTGGCCCTCACAATGACAAAGGAGCTACAATCAGGTCTCTAGTTTTGCATTCCCTTTCTTCTCTTACTGGGACAAGGTGATGGAGATGAGGTGTGGAGAGAACCGAAGTTGGACGACCCTCCCTCTTTGATTTGAAATCACGACCTTGCACCTTTACTCATCAAAATTCCTCCAGCCATAATGGAGGCTGCAAGTTGAATAAGAATAGATCTCACAACCAGTGTTCTGAAAAGCGGTAATCGGTGTACGGGCGGAGAGGGTACCGAATAGAGTATATACGGTATGCGGGAGTATAAGCGGGAGAATATTCGGTTTTAATCGGTTTTGATTTTTTTTTAATATTAATCATAAAGATATGTAAATTATATATTGACCATATAATAATGACAATGATAAGTAATTAGAAACATTTATAAGTAATAGACTAATATTGCTTTCATAAGTAGTTGAAACATTGATGAAATTAGAGAAGAAAACTTTGATAAGTAATTTCAAACATTGATCATTCATAGACTAATATCACATTAATAAGTAATTAGAAACGTTGATAAGTAATAGACTAATATTGCATTAATAAGTAATTACAAACATTGATAAGTCATAGACTAATATTGCATTAATAAGTAATTAGAAACTTTGATAAGTGATAAGACTAATATTTCATTAACAAGTGACTTGAAACATTGACGAAATTAGGGGGAAAACATTGATAAGTAATTAGAAACATTGATAAGCCATAGACTAATCTTGCATTAAGAAGTAATTAGAAACATTGATGAACTTAGAGAAGAAAACATCAATAGTAAGGATCAGTTCAATAAACACTAACTATAAACTTATAGAGAAAACATGAGGAGAAGATCAAATATGTAAATTGGAAGAAGAGAATGTAATTGTAATGACCAATAGTAGTATTAGAAAAAATTAATGTAAAAAAAAATTATTACTAGCATTTGATTTTGAAAATTGTCGATTAATCGGTCCTGGACCGATTATAGGCCGATTATTGATAATTGGTTCGGTAGACCCCCAAAAATGAAATTTCAGCTGATTATTCGGCCTAAGCGGCCGATTTTCCGAACAGTGCTCACAACTCATGAATGACATCAATGAGAGCACGATTGAGAGAGAGATGTGGTTTTTCTTGAAAAAAGCATGAACTGTCTGGATCAACAAGCATTGAGCCGCACCCTAATCTGATAGCGACGAGGAGGCATCTGGACCCTTCATGAAATGGCCAATCAATGACTCTCATCATTCGTAGCTAGGTTAATGGATCTTAAATATTCAAAAATAAATGCAAGCTTAGAAATTACATAGAAGATAAATCCCATAGCCAATAAATCCCCCCAAATACCCCCAAACTCAAAAAAATGTCTACTTTGTTACGTTCCCCCTAGATTAGAGATTTGATGCATATTTGATAGTCATTTCCAATATAGATTATATCACTTCTTTTAGGTTTCATTTAAATGGTATAAACACCACATGAAGGATATTATTATGTCAACATATTATTAGGGTTCATTTCGTGTTGAACCTAACTGTTACATGGTTCCTAAATTTAGACTCTTATCTGATTATTATGTCAACATATTAAGTCTTCCCTCATTAAAAACAAATTATATGGTTTAAACCTCATATTCACTCTAGAAAATAGTTCAAGTATCAGAAAAATATGATATTAGATCAGACCCTGATTATGACATGTAGATTAATATGAAAATAGCATACAACAGGCTAAGATCAGAATATACCTAAGTTGGGATAAATCCTAATTTGGACCTAAAAATTAAGAAAATTGGTGTATATTTGTAATGGTGATTAATTTTTATTAATTGGGTGATGACCAGTGATCTAAATGGTCAGAATATTTAGGGATCTCTTAACTCAGGTACGTGGGACTATCCCCCTTGATGATTGTCTAGTCCATTTGTACTAGAAGCACATATTATGTTTAATGTACTCTTTTTCACCTCTTGACCAGTTTGATATGTTTTATAAATTTCTTGGCTTATGTACTTATTTGTGTTACTTCATTTTCTATGCAGATAACCCTGAACATTAATGATGTACCCACTACGACTGCCTAAATGATGATGTTGATATTAGGTACAAGTGACCTCCTCATATCGGAGCTATGGAGCTTGTACAAAATAGTGACCTCCTTTTTTGAATGGGGAGATGGAGCCAGGTGACCTTCCCCAACTTGTTGGGGAAATGGAGCCATGTATATTTTTGATATCAGCATAATTGGAAAAGTAATAATAAAATATTATCGAACAAGAAAATCTTGTGATTAAATGTTGTTATTATTTCTTTATAAATTTTCCAAGAAATATTTTGTAATAATGTATAATTCTGCTTCATTTTCTAGTATTTATGTTCTTTATGGGCACCACATACTCAACACATTTGTGCTGAGTTTTTCCACTATTTTAATAATTTTTAGGTTCAGAGCTAGCATGGGAGAAAAATTGACTTGTGAGCAAGTGCATGATGTACCTATTATATAATGATCCTAGTTAGCATACATGGTCATAGACTTGTAAAAGTTCTCCTTTCAATCTGTAATCATAAATTGGTAAACATTCATGTTAGAATTATATACATGGTGAATGTTGAGATTGTTTATGGTGTATGCACCTATTTTATTGTCCATTTAAGATTTTTCTTTCTCGTTTGCACTCTGATATCTTCTCTAGTTCACAAATTTTGGACTATGTGACAGTTAGTATTAGAGCATGAAGAATAGTTGCACCTGACAATATATCATCATAAAACATAAAACTAAATTTCTCCTTTCACTTGAAACCATAGAAATCTAGTATGTTAGATATTAGGAATGACTTAGCCTCTAGGTTAGAACCTATATCTCTGAGAACAAGTGTAGACTAGTGATGTTTTATGACATGTCCTATGGTGTCAATCATCCCTTATAATGTGGTGGTATGGGATGTTGCATTGTTTGGATATGATGGGCTTCGTGGGAAAAGAAAATTTAAGCATATAGTGCACGAGTGTTTTAGGTATCTGCACTAATCTACACCATGTTCTCATTGTTTCAACAGATGACATGACACTATACTCTCTACTGTGTGTGAGACACTAGATTTATGCTGATTTGGTTTTGTTTTCAATCTGCTCGAGGCTTGATAGTTCTTTGATGCTTGTTTTCTTGGAGAAAAACCATATAATATTTTATTATATATATGTAAATATGAAAATGTGTCCCTCACACATGAGAGTAGGAGATGTTCATGCAACCTAAGTGAAAGGTAGTGACTTCAATCTAGATGAAAGTATTTAGAGGATATATTTAGTATTTAATCATTTAGAGTCATAATAAAGGTTAGGCCAATATGAGGTCCTAGCAGATATAAGCTCGGTTGAATATAATTGAGTTTGATATATGAGGATCTAAGTTTGAAAACTAAGGAAAATATTGTTGCAAATATTTGAGATAAGTTTTGATCATGCAACCCTAGCCAATCTAGCTCCATATATGGTACAAATTGCTATTGTGTCGATTTGCTTGTACTACGCATAGCTAGTATGGTTGTATGGATATATATAGATCTGTGTCAGTTGAGATGGGACATGTGGGATTTTGTTTGGAGCCAACATGGGCCTCAGTCTCTTTACAAAGGAGGTCCTATAGTATAAGACATTTGGTAGGGTGAACATCAGAGAGGGTGATCCCACTACGGGAGAAGGTTAGATAGCCTAAACTCCAATATATGAGAAATGTGAATTTTGAAAATGGATAATGAGTCCCTAACTATACAACTGAGTATATCAGTTGAGTCATCCGGTGCATGGTACCTATGAAAAATTTTGAACCCTAGACTTCTTGTGAAAGAACCTAACCCTAGAGAAAAGAGGTTGTCGAATACGTGTTTGAAACTCCATCTAGGTGAGGGATATGTCCCAAAACCCTAGAGGAAGTAGATGAATGTGATTTGTATAATGATCCTTATACTCGAGTTAGTAGTTCCATGTGAAGGAAGCTAGTATAATCCCCCTTTGAGATTTGGGTAAATGAGTTTGATATGGTAAAAAATTAGTAGTTAGAAAGCCATGCCTTGACTTAAATAGGTCTTATCTTCAGTGGCTTAAGCATGTGTGGCTCATCCTTAACAATAAGTGAGATGATTATGAAACCACGATGTAGATAATATAAAATGAATAATGCAAGAATGTATCCCACTATAAATGAAATACGATTTACGAGTGATGCCACTCAAATGAGATTGACCTAATATGCATAATTAGAATATATGAGTTTTGATTAGAGGACATATCTATATGCCTTGGTTTACATGATCATAATGTACATATGTTTGATCTCAAATATAGTGATAGACAATGAATCCATGACAATTATTGATAATAACTCATATGGGTGAAATTCTAAAATATGAAAGAATGAAATATGACCACAATAAAGATGAAATACATGTATGATGTTGATCGCAGATCACATTAATGATGTTGAATGTGATAGTTCTAGTAACTATTGACATGAAAATTTTGATAGCACCTTGCATGGGATAAAAAGGTGGAGGGAAAACCTTGAGTAATACCACTTTTTTCTTCAAAAGTATGAACAAACCCTAATTATGAGGGGAATGCGAGATCTACATCTTGTATGCTATAACATCCTAATATGACAACATAGGATGCATGCAAGATTATGATGCTCTTGGAACCTATAAGTAGTGGCATGGAGGTATTAGAATCTCTTTCATAACTACTTGACTGTGAGATTAGTTGAATTTTGAGGATGAAATTCAATATAAGGTGGAGTGAATGTGGTGACCCTTAATATTAGGTTTTCAGTGAACAATATAGGATTTGAGGACCATGAAAGTTATGTAGATGGTTAATACCGAATAGAGGATCTATGTTATTTAGTTATAAATTATTTTCACCTACAAGGTAATGATTCTAGAATTGTTGGTGATGATGACACTTGAATGATTCAATTATGATGAACAACTTTTAATGATCAACTTGGGTACTTATGAATCCAAGAGGTCCATTTAGTAGTATCAATAAACGTAAGTGGTCAGTTGATGAACCCAAAGCTATGTTAGGATCAAAGCAAGTGTTTTGGGCTTATTGGTTAAGATTCAGTTATTCATTGTTTTATATTCAAGGTTTATACATTCAAATATTAAGTTGTTTGGAATAACAAATTGTTTAGTCAAATAATTGATTTTTATGTCCCAAATTGGAGAGAGGCTAATTTAAGATATCACGAGCCTATGTCTAATATTTCATCATGGTTTGAGGTCCTCCTAGAAGATATAAGAGTTTGAAGTTACTATTATTTCATTTTAAATAATTTTCCAAACCTTAGTAAATATGTTATTTAAAAGCTTGGTTCATGTATTACATAACATAATATGGGCCATATTGTATAGGCATCAAGGACAAGAGGTATGGCACTGCTTGAGCCTTTATATGGCCACATTTGATGGATATGGACTTATCTTCTACCTCTATTTCTCATGGTGAAGGTGGTACTTACGAGACCAAGTCCCCTACTGCCACACATCTAAGGTAACACAGGTGAGATTGAGACCTAGAGAAATCCATTACTTCTGCTAGGATCGGATCTATTTGACAATCCCATGCTGGAGTTGTTTCGTGGAGTACTGGTAGAGATCCACCTCCCACTTCTTCCCCCTTTTTGACCCATGGACACAGGGGATGATGAGAGGAGAAAGATGGAGCTAGATCCTAATAGGGGAGTGTGTGTAAGTGTTTCTACTAGAAATAGACCCATTCCTCTTGGAATGAGGGGCCATTTTACCCAAAAATATTGCTCCAATAGGTTGTCGAGCTCTACCATGATGGAGAAGCTGAATAGATTGAGGAGACGATTGTTGCCTTTGCCATTTGGTTTAGAGAGCACCAAGGAATTCATGGAGATTTTGAGAGTCTCCTAGAGGCCTCTTCTAGGGTCGATGGCTGGAGAATGTGCTTTTCCCCTTTTCCAACACTCACAATTAGGTCTCTAGTGACATGTTCACTTTATTCTCTTATTGTAACGAGGTGACAAAGATGAGGTGTAAAGAGAATCAAATATTAGACAACCCTTGGTCTTTGAGTTTGAAGTCGTGACCTTGCACATTTGCTCACTGGAATTCCTCCAGCCCATAGTGGCGGCTTTGAGTTGAAGCAAAATATATCTTACAACTCACAAACAACGTTAATGAGAGCAGTGTGATTCTACCTGACCAAAGCATGAACTCAGTGAGTCAGTAAGCATTGAGTCACGCCCTAATCTATTGTCGATGTGGAGGCATCATGACCCTCCATGAGGAGGCCAATCAATGGCTCTCATCATTTCTAGCAAGGTAAAAGGGTCTTAAATCTTCAAAAATATATGCAAGCTTAGAGATTACTTAGAAAATAACTCTCATGGCCAATAAATCCCCACCAAAATAGCCCCAAACTAAAAAAATGTCTACTTTGTTATGAGCCCCCTATATTAGACCTTCGATGCATATTTTGTGATTGTTGTTAATATATATTATATTACTTCTTTTAGGGTTCATTTTAATGGTATAAATATCATATGAAGGATATTAAATTTGAGAACATTCTTATTGAACCTTAGTGTTAAATGGTTCCTAAATCAAGACTCTTATCTGATTAATATGGCAACATATAATTCTTTCCATATTAAATACAAATTAGATGCTTTCAAACTCATATTAATTCTGTAAAATAGTTGAAGCATCAAAAAAATAAAAAAAAAATTGGACCAGACCCTGATTGTGACGTAGATTAATATGAAGATATCATACACTAGGATAAGATTAGACTATACCCATATTGGGATAAACTCTAATTTGGACCTAAAAGATAAAAAATGATGTATGTTTATTAATGATGATTAACTTGTTATTAATCAGATGATGATGAGTGATCTAGTTGGTCAAAATAATTAGGAATCTCTAAACTCATGAATGTGGGACTATCCTCCTTGATGATTTTTTAGTCCATGTGGACTATAAGCGTATATTAGGGTTAATGTACTCTATTTCACTTATTGACTAGTTTGATACATTTTATAAATTGATTTGGTTATGTACATATTTGTGTTACTTTGTATATATGTCATGCAAATAACCTTGAACATTGATGATGCACCCATTATGACTACCTGAATGATAATGTTGATATTGGGTGCAAGTGACATCGCATATTGGACCGATGGAGCTTGTACAAAATGGTTACCTCCTCCTTAGAATGGAGAGATGGAGCCAGGTGACCTTCCCCATCTTGTTGGGACAATGGAGCCATATATTGTTAATATCAGCATAATGGGAAAACTCATAATAAAATATTGTTGAACAAACTAAATTTGCGATCAAATGTTGTTATTGTTTCTTTGTAAATCCTACCAAGCAATATTTTGTAATATAGTACAATTCTCCTTCATTTTCTAGTATTTATGTCCTTTGTGGGCACCCGTACTCTTCACATTTGTGCTGAATTTTTCCACTATTTTAATAATTTTTAGTCTCAAAGTTAGCATGGGAGAAAAAGTGACTTGTGAGCAAGTGTAGGATGTACCTATTGTATATAGACCCTAGTTAGCGTACATGGTCATAGACTTGTAATATTCTCCTTTGAATTTGTAATTGTAAATTGATAAGAAATCATGTTGTAATAATATACATGATGAATGTCGAGATTGTTTGTAGTGTATGCACCTAGTTTATTATTCATTTATGCTTTTGCTTCCGCATTCACACTATGGTATCTTCTCTAGTTCGTAAACTTTCTGAGTCTGTGACATTTACCTTGGTGAAGGAAAGTTTGTGAAAGCTAGTAACTACATTCCGGATGGTGAATGGTAGATTCCAGCTAGGAGAATACAGAATCCCCTTTTCCATTTCTTAACATGTATCCTATTACAAATTTCCCAAAAGAAGATAGGATTCAATTTAATGGAAAGATAAAGTCAAACTTAAAGACACTTGGGATGCTAATAGATCAATCTTCCTAAACTTGAATGGGTCAAATGGATTTGGAGAGTGTGGTACCAAAAAACTTCAAAATGGTGGCTTAAAAGTTGGGATGTGACTTCCCTCTAGCTCTCAACAAGTTATGGATAAGAGGCTTCATTCTCCCTTCCATTCATATGTTGTGTAGTGATTCTAAGGAATCATGCTCACACATTTTGTTTCAGTGTAAAGTTGTCACTGATATTTGGGTCATTGCTAAGAATGAGAAGTTAATCTCCCTCACTCCTTCTAGTCTCAAGGATATTGTTTTGCTCAGAAATAAGTCTCAGAGTTGCGTCGAGATTATTATCCTCTATCATATCTGGAAGCTCAGGAACAAAATTATTTTTGAAGACATGTTCAAGGATTCAAGTAGATTCTAGATAGAACTGAAGACTGACATCCTTACTATGTGATTTGGATCCTTGTTGTTAATGTTCTTTTGGGTATGAATCTCCTTCATGGTTCCTCCCTGAATAATTTTGATTTTTGTACATCCGTATTCTTTCCTTCTTTATATTCTCTCTATGTCTTGTGTATGGTCTCTTTCTATAAAGACATCCCCTTTCTTTACTTATACACGACCTTTGCTATTTGGTGTGGTGTTGACCCACCAACTTTGTTTTGCATTAATAGAAAAGGTACCACGCTTGTGTGAGCAAAAAAAGGATTTATTGTTCTTTTAATTGATATATTATTGTTTAGGTTAGGTTAATTTGTTTCACTAGACACTGAATTGGACTCAATTAATCATGTATCTACTAAATTAGGGTTTAAAGTGTAGATTAGGGTTTCTTGATAAAACATCAAAACAAGAATACAAAATAGTGCTTGAAATCATAACATATGTTTTCATGAAAAACCCTTTCTAAAACATATTTACACTTATTTTTTGACCATCTATTCAATTACCTACAAATTTCCTAATTGTGAGCCAATCAAAACATATGATAAATCCACATTGTCAATGTTTATCCAAAATAGGGCCGCAAAGCTAAGTTGGACCAAGGGTTGTATCCACATGGTCTAGATGGCCCAGCACAACTATGCAGGATAGAAAAATAGAAATGAGGATGAAAAGATGAAAATGCCCATGACAGGGTCACATAGTAATTTATCAAATAGAGGTAAGATTGAAATTCCCATAATGCCATGGTTCTTCAACCATGTGATGAACAAAGTCTCTAGTTCTTCAAATAGCAGATGACATATCGTGATGAAAAACAAGGTCCCAATCAGAGATTGGGCTCAAATGTCATTGCATCATCTCTGTTGTGATCTCACAATCACCTAGATTCCCTATGTTGGAACCAAGTATGACTGGAAGCAAAGAAAACATGCCCCGTCATGGAAGGTAAGGGGCCAAGGAGGGATAGCACTACTTAATAAACTGTGATGACAACTAACCACATAGAAGAAATGTTGTATTGCAAGAATCAACTTCACAATGATAAAATGGTAACAAAGAAACCCAAAGAGGGAACCTTATACCTGGAAAAATTATGTGGAATTGGAGGTTGGCTAGGCATCTTGGAGATTATAGGAAGTAGGTGAAACCTTATTCTTAAGTTGTGGTGATTAGAATCACCTCACCGCAAGAAGTAGTACGACATCTCAAGGGAAGCACAATGTTGAGGGAACACATGAGAATCTAGGAAGATATGAGCCTTTGAAGGATTCCAATATCATTTTGAGTGTGATGGTTTTAAATGGAAAGGGTTTGGAGATTAGATAGAGGCCAAAATATATCAAATTATAGTAGGATGGGGAGGTTGGGAGAGCTTTCAATGACTAGAGTTTATAGGGCTTCATTAAGTTTCGGATGGTTCAAAATAGGAAAATATGGTGATTATTTCTGAAACATTTCCATGCATTGAGACCCAGTGGAGAGGGTATCCTGGTTGGGGCTCAGTAGATGTAATGACAAATAGAAGATCCATGTTCAAGGAAGGAATTGGTGGGGGAGATAAACATAAGTTTTGTAGATATTCCTAGGTCCAAGATCCTGACTAAGAATGTTCGTGACATAATAGAAGCCACTGACTTAGTTGTATCTAAGTTACATTATTTAACAAATCAAGATCTAGGGTATAGACGATATTTTTTTTTTCAAAATTGAATGAGGGGTCAAAATGAGGTTTAATAAGCCTCAAGTTTGGACTACCAACACAAAATAGGGTCTAGAACATTGCCATATAGGTAGTTTTTGAATTTGATGACTAAAAGTCAAAATATTATCGTCATAAACATTTATGTGGATTTAAAGGATTATGATGGATCCTTAATTGAGTAACTTTCCAGTTAGGGATGAATCTCAATTGCATTGAGTCCATTCGATGAAATTAGGCAAATTAGTATTAATAAATATATATATATATATATATATATATATATATATATTAATGGTGATTATGTTATATTGAGGAGAGATGAAGTACATTATGTTGGAATTTTGACTTATTTAAACATACTTCAATACTAAAGGATATTTAAGTAACTATAGTCATAAAAAGTAATAGAGATCAATTATGGTATTCATATTTCATAATATTTAATGGGACAAATATTTACCTGGGGCTATTTGCATTAAGGTTCAAGGTTTGGATTTAAATAGTGTACAAATTTCTATTAAGACCACAAAGTTATTTTGATCAATTTGGGATGTTACACTTTCCCTCTATTTATGTCCCACTCATGGGCTCATAAATTTTTTTCCTTACACTAGATGACATCCCTTGCAGAGAGTTCAAGTCTCATGTTGGTCCTTACATCTCTATATTATCTTATATCCTATATACTTTCATGCATGGGGTACATGAGATATGTGCACAAATGCAACTAAGATTTTTTGTTTGCTAGCACAAACATTTGTAGTCTGTTAAACATAGGTGGTGTTGCAATAGCTAGCATTTACATAACCATCTAATCTTAGCCCATTAAATCTTAACTTAAATCCACAGGTGGACTTATTATCATCATGATGAATCTTAGATCACCTAAATCATTTTTTAGTCATCTAGATCAAGCTTACAACATCTAGCTATATAACAAGCCTAACCTTTCATCTTTGGATTTAGATGTCTAGAGCTATATCTAACATCTAGAAACCTCTTTTAGTATTGATGTCACTCTATTTCCCTAAGATCTCATCGATACTCTTGACCTTTTTGTGTGTGATAAAATTTTCATATGTACCTATATGTAGAAATATATTTTTTCCTTGATGAATTGGTGTTTGAAAATCACTATGCTCCTGGTTGACAAACCAAAACCATGTTATCCACACACATTAAGTAAACAAGTTCCATGAACCCTATAGAAATAGTAAGCACTAGGTATATCACATATTAACTTTTCTAACCTAAACCCTAGCAATCATATTCCCCATAACATAGATTTCTAGATAAAGGAATAGGAGAGACTTTAGGCAACTTCCTACACCAAGTGCTTAGACATCAACATTCGAACACAAAATCTAAGTCATATATATACTCTATGAGTCAAATCATTAGATTCCTAGTGGTTACGTTCAAGGTTTTCATATTTGTGTAGTGTAATGATCAATTTAAAGGTGCATCTATTGTTAATTCTATGATACCACCTGCAACAACCCTAGATTATGTCCTCTAAAGGATTGAAATCCTAGGTCATTGTTTTGGTATATTAGACACACTTTTGCATGAATAGTAGAAATACTTATCACACATATGAACTATCTTGATGCAAACACCACAATAATAATTTTATTGTGCACCAATGCAATTATTACAAGAAAATTTACAACATTTTACATTTACAATTTTGACATTTACAACAGAAGTGAACATGTGATAACCATGAGGATCCTCAATAAGTACAGCCTAAGAAACTGTTGACATCTTTGTCTTCATGTCCATGCTATGCCCTGAATCTAAAATTGTAAAACAAGTATGGGTCAACACAAGTGTGCTAAGTACATGGGCACAAAAAGCAATGTAGTTCAATAATATGCTTGGTAGTAAAGAGTCTATATAGTTTACCAAATCACACTTATATACTTATTTTCACATTTTGTTTTTTGTTTACATATTTCGTTACACTATATTACTAGGGTGGAACCATACCTAATATAATATCATATTTGGTCATGCAGCTTGGAGATACCGAGTCAAACTAATACTCAACAAACTTCTGCTTGAGAATGGCACGAGTTTTATATCCCATGGGATTACACCTATACTACATATGATCAACTTGCATCATCATGTTCTCTGTTTAAAGTGTCAAATATGTGATGCACTATAATTTAGGAATCAACATACAGAATCCATATATATGTAATTGAAAGCACCAAATGTATGACAAGTAGTTATTCATCATACTCAAATGTTTCATCCCATCAAGAGGGATACCATGCATATAATCTAACTAGACTACATAAATTTCAATAGGATGTTAAACCATGTAATTTGATTCAGGGCCCTATCATAACCTCTTGCAATCTACTAGACTCTGGTCAAATCTAGAAAGGGAAATGTAACAACAACATATATCAGAACATCATTAACTTGATTAGGGTCTAATTAAGTTTCTAGTATGATTAGGTCAAACCTAACCTATCCAATGTTCATGGTCACATATTACCAATCATATATCTTTTATTATGTCAATGGATCTAAAAGATCATTTAATAGTGATTAAGTCAACAATATCTCCATGTTAGATATATAGAGACATAAGATCATGATATATCATCATATTCTGACCATACCATGATGTAGTTGGTCACATTCTTATCAAGATCTTAGTATCCAAAATATTGTTGAATTAATGTGATAAGATATAGAAAAATCAAAATTATGAATTTCAGTTCCAACTTTAGATATCAATACATATATAACAGAGATACATCATATATATATATGGAAAAGCCTCTTTATATTCATATATGATGTGAGGAATCCCTCAAACATCAAACTAGGCGCTAAATTACTGATATCTCAATAGAGTTAGGGTGTACCATAGTTTAGGGATCAAGCATGTTCAATTAAAATTTTTCTTTTTCATTATCAAATATCAATTAAGTATATAGCAACCTAGATATATCAAAATATAAATATTTTTTTCCAATCAAAATCAAGCTTTCTCAACATTTTGGGACATATTATATTATCATAATATCAAATGGAAATTCCATGGAGATAATATTTTGAAAAGACCATAATACCCTAGTATGGTTTCCATGTAAAGTAATATCAAATCGGATAAAACCTTGATCAAACTTTACAACTAGCTAGATATTACTAAAATATAAATATTGTGTACTTTTTTAGCATAAGAGACATCATGTGTTATTTTTAGTACTGGATCTATTAAATGAGCTCCAATTGGACTGAAAATTTTAACCAAACTTCAGTATCATAAAATTCCCACCTAGTTTCTCCAATGATAAACTCATTTGTGTATCCAACTAAGTTATCAGTGGAAATTACTATTTTTGCCCATATGATTTTGATCATTACTAAAAAGTTTCCCAAAACAAGGCATAGATCCAAAATATTTTGAAGTTCATTATTGAAACATCACTTGTTTGAGAAAATATATGAAAAACCTCACTTAGGTGAAAGGACCAAAATCCCCTTACCTAGGGATTCTAGAGTTATGATCATCAACATGATCTCAAACTTTAATACAATCTAAAATCATTGATATAGATGTCCCTCGAATTTATGGAACAATATGCTTCATCAAAGGATGGTAAATTGCACTTCTGACCTCTTTTTTATCATTAAGAATTAAATTTCACTTTCAACCTCACTATACTCATTATTGTAAGTAAGGCCTAAAACTAGGTCCTATGCATATAACTTATAGCATCCATCATACATTAGATCATCCTTTATATCAAACATAACATATAGGGTTTAGGGAACCTAAAGTTTAAGATATTTCAATACATATATGAAGATAGTTACCTAATTGAGTATGTTTTATAGTTACTTCCACTATAATGTTGTTGTTTATTTGTGCAACAATACACTTAACAAATGTGAATATTGTAATAGTAACAATGGTTTAAGTTATGTAATAAGAAAGGAAGAATCTAATGAAAATAGTTAGGAGTTATGAATATTATGATCCATACCTGACATTTGTACTGGATGGTGAAATGGATCTATCACACCAATTGATGAAGACCTAGAGTAGATCAGGCCATGAGGGTTAATACATGAAAAATTTGGGGGGGGGGGTCCATTGAGGTGAAGCGAGACCCCAGCCTTCTTGAGTTTTAAAAGAAGTTTAAGGAGTTAGGCCCCATTTTGATGATGTGAAATTTATATAAAGCATGATGGTTTGAATATATATGATTGAGATCCAATCTTGTACTAAGGTGGGAAACAGGTAGAATGTCTTTAGGCCCTACCTTATAGAGGTATACTTGGGTTTTTTTGTTGTCTTAGAGTGTCTAGATAAACCCTAAGATATGCACACTAAGTCATGCATGTGATCATGCAGTGGTGACATGTGTGTACTTGGTTCAGTACAAGTCAATTAGACATATGGCAAGTAATTAAAAAGAAAATTCATTTGTAATTTACTATTTTTAGTTACTCCTTGGACATTATTAATGTTTCCATACATGCTTATGTAACTTGTTTGTTAGTGTACTTCATATTTTAAACATGTCAATACTTCTATTATTGTTAAAAAGAGAAAGAAATAGATTTAACATACTTGTTTGTATTTTATTCACTTAGATATTGGCTAACAAACCAAATAACAAAATTTTGGACTCTAGAAGTGACTCGTAAGACACCCAACCGTCCTCTCATGTTCAGTGACTTTACCTCTAAAATACCACTAGTTCTTCACTCGAGAATGGCAAGCATAGACACTATATATATTCACTAGGTTCTTTATAGTAGTTGGGTATCCCTATCTGAGATACTTAGAAGATTCCATGTCATAGTATTCATTGATTCACTTTATTGGAAGTTTCCTCCTCTAGATATTTTTGGTGTGGTTGCTTCCCTTATTTTCTTGTATTGGCCTTGACTTGATAAAATGATATAACTTTCTTCTTGTTTCTCAAGTCAATTCCCACTAATGCATTTCCACTTCAGTTAATGTCTCTAGGCATTGATGACTCACTTGAACTAAAGCTTACATTTTGGAAAGGATTGGTTAGGATATTGTCCCTTTCAATGATTTAAACTCCATTGATGTTAACTGTAGTGTGGTTTGTATCTTTCTTGGGTTAAACATTCTTTTGTAGAGTAACTACTTTCATTGTAGTTCCCTTCTCCTTCTGGGTGTTGTTATTTTGTGTGTCATGAGGTATTTCCTAGTGAGTCTTATGGTTTCTTATGTTTCTTTTCTAATCCCTCTAGTCAAATTTCAAAGTATGGCATTCCAGAGGTTCATAGGTATCCATGACAACTTCCTCTACTTTGTTTGTGATATCAGAGTTCTACAAATCCTGAAACTTGTAATGACCTTGTACCTCCTCTTTTGCATGTGCTTGCACTTTCTTCCTAGGCCTTTTGAAGAAAGATTTACATGCATATATGTAGAGAAGACTTGTTGTTGTGGTATATTGTTTTGGTGTTGCTTTTGCATATTCCACTTGCATTATCTATTTGGGTATTAAGGTTCTTCAATGGTCATTCTCTGTCCTTGTGTCCAATAATCCACAATTCATACAAATATATGGGATATCTTCATGCTAAACTTGATATTTCTTTCATGAGATTGATACCATTGGTACTTGGGGTTTCCCCATAGAAATGTTAATATCCAGTCTCACAAACCTTCCTCGTCTTTGCATCATCATGTTGGTGTCAACTTTAATAGTTTTCCCTATTTGGTCTCCAACAACATTTAGAAAGGTATCATGGTACCTATGTTTGAGGGTAAGATACCCAATGTCCCTTGAAATCAATTTAACAAAAACTACATATTTCCAAGGTTTCAGGTGACCTTCAATGGCCTCATCCCTTATATTGAAAGTCAGCACTCAATCCACTATGGAAATGATTATATATTATGGTTTCAAGGTAATGCACATATCTATAGCATGACCGGGTCCTTGTTCTGACAGATATATAAGGAAAGGCATCCATGTAGGATACTTATGGTCTTGTCTTATCAATATTGGAGTTCAGTTTCTATTGATTTATTTCTTCCCCTTCCCTTATAGATGGAATTTTTGACAGTTTTGATGGTTCAAGGATGGAAATTGATCTTCAGATGACAGAGATGCATCCAATTCCATTATAGCATCATGTAAAGTCTCTCCAAAATTGTTAGAGTGGTTGTGGTGATGTCGTCAATAACTGAGGTTGATTCCTAGCCTTTAAAGAATTGTGATCTAAATTAAGGTTCTTCTATAACCACTATTTATAGAGGTTGTAATAGGTAGAATCCCATTCTTGGCAATAGAAATAGGAATAGTGACATCTTTGATTCCCTCTCTATATTATCTTCTTTCTCTAGGTCTGGTGGTCTTCCTCTTCCACTTTCTTTGCTTCTAGATTGCCTGTCACCGGCACCAAATTCTAACACCATGACCGCCTTTTTAATAGAGACATGGTACATTACAACTATGAAAGTATGAAAATGGATTCTCTAGATTGTGATTTTTTGGGGAGATAAGCATGAATTAGGTACATCAACCTTTTTTCCAGTGATAATCAGTATGCTACTTACTCGAGCAAGGGCACAATGAATATTGCAAAATAAAAGCACATTGAGGTGAGATATCACATGATTCATGATGTCTTACAGAAGAAGTTATTGACAATAAAGAAGAATTATTTTAGTATGATGACCAAAGTGGTGAAACATGACAAGCTAACACTCTACAAAGATATTGTTATATGCTTCCAATGATGATTGTAAGAAAATATTTTCCTATTTTTGCTATACGTGGAGATTGTTGATCACATGTTACCAAAAAGAGGGCCAAGCTCATCATGGCTTGAGGTTGTTTTAAGATATATATCCATGTATCATGCAATGAGATGGAATGTACACAACCAGCACAATGTTCGTCTTGGTTAAAATGAGAGGAAGAGGAAGCAATGTTGGTATTGTTTTTGTGACAAGAGAAGAAAAAAGCAAAGAAAAAGAGGATAGAAAATGGAAGGGATCAACAAAGGCATAAAAGGCATGACTGTCACAAATACTTGGGTTTTTTTCCTTTGGATTGCTTATCGTTGATGCAAACGCAGGTAGAGGATGTCTCCCACAAAAAATATAATGTTATGTAATTGTAGCAGTTTCTTCATATGCTGGTATTTTTATATATGTCACTCCAGTTATGTTTCCTCATCTTTTGGGTTGAAAGTCGAGAAGAGCGTTGTATATTTACTTTATGGTGGAATTTTCCATCCTGGTCCCATGATTTTACCTTGTATTTATGAGGATTTTAGACGTAAAATATAATGTTTTTTCTTCTGCATCATTTCATAATTATATGCAAATCTATAATGCTTTAGTATTTGCCAATCCTGTCCATTGATGGTATTGCATTATATACATAAATATCTACAAAAAATATTTGTGTATGTATAATATGAGTATATCTATATCCAATTGAAGGCATAATCTCCATTTGGTACATGGTGACAAAAATGTAGAGAAGGATAAAGGAACACATAGGGGAAATGAGAAAGGAAATCAAAATTTGTTAAAAATTATTATTTGGTTATGAAGAAAGGGATAGGAGGGGCAAGTATTGTGAAAATTTTAATTGTTATATGGATATGGGGATTATTTTTCTACATAAAACACCCCACATAAGTATAATTTTATTCATTTAAACAGTAGATCAACAAAGATTATTGTAAACAAACACCGACAATATACTCTCGTCACATTTCATTTGCATATAAAATGTTAACTTATTATATAATATAAAGGAAAATCTTTGACATATATATTCCATTTATTAGAAACCATTCAACATAAACATTATTGAAAATATTAGACAAAGTAATTTTATTTCTTCATATAACTACTTTCTTTTAAAATACAACATGACCATCTTTTCTGACCAATATATTATGACTTGACGACGCTCGTTTTGATGAGAAATCTCTACTTAGAGGAAAAAAAAGTCTCGATGAGTCCTTCAATTAGAAGTAACCAATCTCTTGGTATTAAATAAGTTCTTTGAGAGGGAAAAAATCTTTGAGCAAAATTATTTATTTGAATGGAATTTTTTTAACTAGAAATTAAAAATTGGCAAGAAACTTTTTATCATCAAAATATAAAATCTTAGTATACAATTTAATTGTAGAGTAATTATTTAGTTGAAATAAATGATATTTGTGGAGGGAAAACAAAATCCTGACAATGAATTTAATAAAGTGAAATACATTTGTAGAGGGAGTCTTCTCGACAAGTAGGGAAGATTTTTAATTGAGAAAGTTTGATTTAACAAAAGAAATAAAATATTAGTAGAAAAAGGTTTACTAGGAGTGACTTGAGATAGAGAAATAGTTATGAGAAACAAATAGTTCTTCGTGGATAATAAAATGTATTGGTGAGAAGATATCAGTGAAAATTTTTGTGTAGAGAACGAAAATATTGGAAGAAATTTTTTCCAAATAATTAGTGGAGAACTAAAATTCTTTTCAGAAGAAGGAAAAATTCTCCACAATCCACTATGTTTTTTCATAGGGATAAAATAAGACCATATTTTCTCATAAATTATCCATGAGAACTTTCTCCTCACCTGTCACCATGATAAACATATAATATTTTCAATTTTCTCATCATTTCCTTCCCTCGATTCAATATGTACCGAATACAACCCTAGTGTATTGTAGCCCAGGGGTAGACACCAGCTATAAGAGAACTCCAACCTCTCTCTAAAATGAAATCTCTAACTTCTTTCTAGATCAACGCCACTCACTCCTGAATCATAAAAATGTTCATTTGCATTATGAAGTAGCAACACATCCCATCTTCTACCTCACAACAACATAGATACATTTACTGATTCACATCAAATCACTAACAATGTTAGAATATGATCCAACACCAATGGTGAACATATATCTTCTTAATCTACATCGCTCCCCTTTCTTAGCAGCAATTTTTGCTCTTAGCCACACCTCAAGCCACTTATCTACAAGTGAAGGTCAATAACCATGGACAACACCACTTCCACCTCATAGGAAAACCTACACAACACACCTACATGTGTCCCTTGATATTTAGCATGCGTACGGGAGGTCTGACTTCTCAATATCTATCAATATAGACTCCAAACCTAACACCGTACAAAACATCAGAGTCATCACACAACAACAAAGAAAGAAGAAATGCAAATATATAGAGATAAACACACAACAATCACAAACACAACCTCTACTTTAAACACAACTCGTGACAATGGACCCAACTATTGTATATATCTTAATATCATCCTAGATAACAACACCATTGATGCTATCATGCTACCCATAGAATGGAGATATTTCCATGTAGACATTATTTTGAGACTAATCAATATCATGGTTGGTCACAAGACATTTCAAGTGAGATTCATGGAATATCATGATTATAGAGTCCAATACACCTCAAGATGGGATGAAATGATCCATGATAAGAGATTGATATAGAGGTGGTTCATACACATGTGACCTAGAAAAAACAACGCCATCATCATATGGATTCTAAACAAATATATGGAGACTCTGATACATCTATAGTCTTTGTACCATGACCCAGATGGGGATGATATCTTGAAATAAGATCTTTAGAATGACCACCTTTTCATCTGTGATATATAAAGCTCCTCCGAGCACTATAAGTCAATCTTATACATGTAGATTCATCAATTCTGACTGATCCCAAAACATCTATGGAAGATATAATGACATCCCACAATATACACTCAGTAGACAAAGATCATGCAACATGACAAAGGTACTCTACATCCCATCATTTTACACATCATTCTATAGTTCCTTGACCTCATACCAATAGTGATTAGCACGTATATTAGTTATTGAATACCTACATCAATATGATTACCACGCCATGACCACATCAACTTCTTTGTTATCATTATATCACTTCCCCCTATCTTCTACACACCCACCACACACATCCATATCACTTGCTACTCTATTCTTAGCTGCCAAGGCACCATCCTATGAAAATGCTTACCATGATACACAAACCTCTCGAGAAGACTATTAGATGCAAGAGGTGATATTATATGGGACATTCCCATAATCATTACACCTTTTGAAAGTTTTTTTTGCATGTCATGACTATGATCTCTTATCCTACACCTTCCCAAACCCAGCTCGCAGTTGCATGTACAAAAGAATACCAATAATATACACAACTTATATAGTTACAAGAATTCCTTACCTAACTTCTCATCATTACTTTTTTTAAAATCATTGCAGCAGACATGCTCTTCTCTCATCCAACACCATATCTTCTGATATCATAGTTTTGACTCCCCTACTTTCTTTAAACTCTTTTGAGGTTATCATATGTCTAGATGAGATGTGGTACTTACCACACTCAAACCGCAATCCATGTGTACGACATGTGCCTTCACCTTTCTAACGCCAACTTTAGGTCAGATCATATATCTCATCCCCTCAACCCGATATATCCCCTACCTATAAATCATTACATTAATGACCAACCCATGCACGACCTTCAGCCATCATCCTCCACCCTATCTCCTCCCCTTATGCCAACAAACAACACCAACATGACCCATCCATTAACTCTGGCCCTGACTTCCCCACCGATCTCCTGCTAACTCCATGCATCTACTTGTGGTGTTTATTAGCAGAAGTATTCTTGTTACCATTTAGAAGAATACAAATAAACAAACTATCAACATCCTAGATGTCAATTGAGATATCACTCACCCCATCCCTTAACATACAATCCTTAAACCAAAAATCCTTTCACACTCTCAACTCATCTACTTTGCTCCTGAAGGGATCAAACTCGATCATTTCTATGGACAAGTCATGACCATCCCTTGCAGTGATAGCTTCGTCCAAACCCTACTCTCTAACTAGATATCTGACCATGGTGCAAGACATGCATGGTTAGGTGGATGGGGATGGGTCTCCAACTCTTATCTACCTCCCCGCTTATGAGGAGTAGACATTTTTAGAGCAAGTTTGCATGCTATTGGAGCTATGTTGCAATTGATTAGCCCCAAAACCTTCCAACATTCTAACTACATAAAATCCATTTATGTGTTCTCATATAAATAGTAAATTGAACTCTTGGATATGATCAGGATCAGGTTTGGAGAATTTGCTTACATCATCAAGCTGGTTGTTGATAGCCCAAGGGAGACCCCCAACACCTTGCCTGACCTATCTTGTCACCCTACATCATGGTTTTATCCCACTAGTATACAAAAATTATGACAACTCCAAATGTCACCAGACAGGAAGATGGTTTGGAAATGGAAAGACCACCTCCATAGGAGCCAACCAAAATCTCACTTAACAAACCCAAATCCTACAAACGACCCCGAAACCTCTCTCTAAATGACTAAATCATGCAACCCCTATCCCTTCAACAAACCAACCACTAAAAATTCTTCACAATGCCTGAACAAACAAAGTATCTACATGTTGAAGCTAGAAGTCATTGAGTAACTCAAATATTCCTCCAACCCTATATAAAAAAACTCAATGCATCTAGTGATGTTTAATCCTTTGGATCACTCATCTCTACACATTAGGTTGTCATATATAAGAACTCTTTGCTA
This sequence comes from Alisma plantago-aquatica, assembly GCA_963693085.1. Classification (NCBI taxonomy): domain Eukaryota; kingdom Viridiplantae; phylum Streptophyta; class Magnoliopsida; order Alismatales; family Alismataceae; genus Alisma; species Alisma plantago-aquatica. The sequence goes on from OY856412.1 coordinate 1,225,360,805, forward strand.
ATGATGAACCATGTACATCCTCCACACTTCAATCTCCTACATCTTTGCTACGTGATTCTACACGTCATGATACTTGTGATGAGGATTACTTAGTCAATATGGGAATTGTGATGAACCCAAACTTAATTATATAAAATTTTATTTTGAAACCTCACTTATTAATTAGAATATGCTTGGATGGTAATAATCCTCAAATATAAGAGTTTTAGCCAATAACATAATTATTTAAGGCTTTTATACAAGAAATATCGGGAATACGCTACTTTGGGGTAAGTTGTGCAAATTTTTCAAATTGAGGAATTTTGATCCAAAATTATTCTTCTAGATTTTTCTTGTGCATAGGTTTTCTTAAGAGTGAGTTACACAAAAAAATTGGTTAGTAAACAATAAGGGAATGCAGTAATATGAAGAAAATAGACTTTCTATCAAATTGTGTGTTTTGAGTATTTATTACCAAAATGAAAAATTGACTCCAAAATTGGATTCATTGGGATACTATTACTTTACCCACCAAGTTTCACTTTATTTGGATGGTATTTACCCATCCAATTTAAAAGTGAAAGAAAAGAATTAGAAATCAATCACTTTATTCTAATTTGAATTGGAAAGACATTAATGTCACACAGAGGCCATCAAATCATGATCTTACAGTTCTAGAGTTTTCTTCAACCCTGTGCCTAGATAGGAAATTGGTCGGTGGTTAGGAGGTGATTAAAATTGAAATTCTCCCTCTTTAGTCCATCTACTCTCAATTTTTCTTTTCTAATTGATTTTGCATGAATTGATACCCTACTCAAATCATATAGTCATACATTTTCAAAACTCCCAAAATTCATTCTCCAAGATTTTGAAGCCCCACGCTCTCTGACCATAGGATCGATCTCTATATGTGTATGACCCCCTTCAGGGTTTTGTATCACCACACACATTGCTTCTGTGGTTTCTACTCCTCTTTCAGTCTAGACACTGCTATCTAGAAACATTTCCCTTTTCCAAGCTTGCAGCACATGTTCCTAATGTGTAGCTTCATCAACATTCAAATTGAGGCTCTGGTATGAAACCTTGACCTCGTGCCTTCGTGTTTGTACAATCAAAACCAACAACTATCCAGAAACCCAGATTCCCCAAATACACGTCGGCCAACTTGGCCACTTCACACAGCCATGGAAAATGTACAAGGAAGGAGATGATCCCCTATTGTTTTCCTTCTTTGCCCTCACCCCACCTCATTTTCTTCTTTTTCCACTGAGGGTAATACTGACTTTTTGTTGTTTGGGCTAGGACCTTCTTCGTTGGTGGTGCGCCATGTTGGCCATGGGGCTAGGCCACTTGTTCAGGTATGGTTAGGCCACCTCATCCGGTTTGACCCCACCTAAATGGATTTTATCTACTTACTTGGATTTTTGGTATTTTACGATTGATCCAAACATCAAAAATTCATAACTCACTCTTTGTTTATCCAAAAATTATGCAAAAAAATGTTTTAAAATCTTGAGAGTATTCTCTACCTTTTTATAGATTTCATTACCTAATTCACAAGTTGTAAAGACTGGATTTTTGGGTTTCACTAGTGATCTTAATAATAATAATTTAAAACAACATTATAATTAATAAAGTTGGGATTTTGAGTGAGGATGTTAATAAACAACTCTAAACCCACTACCCGATCAATATCAAGAGTCAACATGTAGTTTGGATTTTAGGGTTATATCAAGTTCATAAATTGGACCCTAATTATGTACAAAACACTATATGTAGGTGAGGTGACTTTAGAATTGGAGGGGTATAAATTTATCTCTGACTTAATACTTACAATGAGGTATGTTGCATATCCTAAACAATATATTGAGTAAATGATCTTGAAGTTGTTTCCTTTAATTGCTCTTATTTGAAATCTCTTTCATCATTATTATTGTTGGATATTTTGTCAAGAGTCCTTTGACCTCGCTTGATAATCATGGGATGTTCTCATCCCCTATATTTTGGTTTGGACTTACTTATTCTTTTATATGCAATATGTGGTGACTACCAGCACTATATAATATGTGAATTTTGTTGTGGATGAGTAAATTGCCATGCTTGATAATGCAAAGGTGATAATTCTTGAAAGTGATATTATTAGAGCATATGTGTATCATGTCCTGCTTAAAGAGGATGTGCACGTGTTCTTTCTCACCCCATATTCATGGTAGATGTGTTAATTCCTGCCAACATATTGGTGTAGAACTAATATTATTACATATGAGCATTACTTCATTTAATGTTACTCATTTAATTAGTAAGATTCATTATGAACCCATAGAGTTGGTTCATACATACAATCTATTTACTCTTTTGAAATTCTATCTTGGGTTTTCCTTTCTTGATACCTTTTATTTAATCTTACTCTATTACCTAGTTGTTATTACCATTCATATGCAGTTTTAGCTAACGTCCTTTCCTTTTGCTTTCGCTTTCCTGGGTGTTGTTCAATCCACCCAGAGGTAGCATAACCCATGGTTTAGGAAGGAGAGGACTTTTCTTAAGACTTGGATCAAGGATGAGTTTCGAGACAGACAAGTTTCTCACCATGATATGATCATGATAATTAGATTCATATTTTAGACGTTTACTAAGGAGGCATCAATGTTAAGTTGAACATTGAAATTATGTAATGGTTAGATTTTATTTTCCACTACTACAAACTATGTTTATGTACTCATCTATTTGAGAAAATATAATGTGCCACCTTTTATTTAGTCTTTTTTGTGTTCATGGGGTTTTATGCAATTTATTTCTTAAATTAAGTATGGATTGGTCCCCTTCTAGGCCCCAATCTTTACAAGATGGTATCAGAGAATAATTATGGTCAATAATCTAACTATTTTGGAAATTCATCCTTGGAACCTTTTTCCCTTATATGTTATGCCTATGTTTTAGGAAGACCAACCTATTTGGCGACAATGGCGTAACAGCTCAGTATGGTGCCTCGTATGGGTACACTACACCGGAATAACCCCATTTTAGCATGCCATTGGACAGCATGAACTCCTAAGACATCCATGTGGCTCAGGGTGTTGCTAACACCACTTCCATGACTTCTATGATTAGCATCATCCCAGAGAAAGATTTGGACCTTCTGTGATAGTTCCTTACCATGGCGATAGCGAGGAAGCTTAACGCCACTCCAATCATCAAGAAGTCAAAGAATACTCATTGGTAGACTTTATGAAGATGCAACCTCTTTACTTTAAAAGAGAGAGTGAACTGGAGATGGTCGATAAGGCCGACGACTGGGTAGTAGATCTATGAAGGATTTCTGATGGCATGGCATGTTCTCCTTATCAGAAGGTTAGGTTCACTTCATATGTTCTAAACGGGCCAACACGGGTTTGGTGGAACAAAATTTCTCGAATTTGTGACACATCTATCATGACATAGGAGTAGTTTTTAGTGCTACTTGGTGAGAAGTACATCTGTATTGTTGTTCTAAAGAAGAAGGAATCAGAGTTTTATAGTCTGAGGTAGGGATCCCTATATGTCCCTACTTACGTACAAATATCCCTATTGCTTATGTGATATGTTATTGGGTTGAGTAAGGGTCATAGGGTCGACCTGTTCTTGCAAGAACTTAACTACAAGGTGGGTCACAGTCTATTCCCACAACTTCATCTTACCTTCTAACAAATGGTTGATAAAGCCTTAGTTGTTGAGTCATATTTTAGTTTTCAGACCCTGGCCCACAAAGAGAAGAATAACAAAAAGAAGCACTCTGATGATGATTTTGAACATGAAAAGTGTCAGTGTCTGCAAAACCACTTTCCTAGTAAATGTCAACCAAAGAACCTCACAACAAGAAGTAAGGATATACAACCAACATGTCATCACTACAGGTAGGTCAGTCACATCAGATCATGATGTCCTCAACTCCAGGAAAAACTTGTCCATGTTAGACCAACTATGCAACAAAGAGACAACAACTATCAGCATGACCCATGACCCCCAGTGGAGAGGTGTGTAGGATAGACATATGCATTGTAGGCCGAAGTTGTTGGAGTAAATGGAGGTAATATTCATACAAAATCCATATTATTCCAATAATAGTTTCAACATGTTTTGGTTGGTGTCTTGGCCTTGCTTTGCTTCTGGCACCATTTTTCATACTTTGTCAGGTTTTTCTCATCAAAGTTTTACCATACTAGGACACCACCTAACAGAGGGAACATGTGCGGATTAGTTAATTCACTTTTTGTGATCATGCTAGGGTTGGTCTCAAACCCTTAGTCTTTAAGGAGTAGAGAACCAGTTAAAAATGGTTGGACTAAAACCATTTTAGCTAACTCTTGAGTTACTTCTCAAACCAATAGCATTTGGATATCACTACATCCTACCTAGGGCACTCGAGTAGAGACATATTTGGAAACATGTCTGTGTATGTATATATATATATATATATATATATATATATATATATATATATATATATATATATATATATATTTGTGTGTGTATAAGCTATACTCACAATGTAGATATATCTTATGGACTCTTAATTTAGGTCGTTTGGATTTTGGGGATGAAATCCTCTTTAAGAGGTGGAGTGTTGTGACAACTTGAACTCAATTATATAAATTTTATTTTGAAACCTCACTTATTAAGTAGAATATGTTTGGATGGTAATAATCCCCAAATATAAGAGTTTTAGCCAATAACACAATTACTTAAGGCTTTTATACAAGAAATATGGGAAATACACTAGTTTGGGGTAAGTTGTACAACATTGTCAAATTGAGAAATTTTGATCAAAAATAATTCTTCTAGTTTTTTCCTATGGATCAATTTGGTTAAGAGAGAGTTATACACGAAAATTGGTTAGAAAATAATGAGGGAATGCATTAATATGAAGAAAATAGATTTTCCCTCAAATTGTGTGTTTCGAGTATTTAAGTTTACCAAAGGAAAACTGACTCCAAAACCAGATTCTTTGGGGTTTTATACCTTACCCAGCAAGTTGAACTTTATTTGGATGGTATTTACTCACCTAATTAAAAGGAAAAGAAAATAAATTGGAAATCCATCACTTTATTCTAACTTGAATTGGAAAGACATTAATGTCACACAAAGGGGTCAATGCATGTGATTCCCACGGCCATCATATCACGATCTGATGGTTCCAGAGTTTTCTTCAACCCCATGCCCAGATATGAAACTGGTTTATGGTTAGGAGGTGATTAAAAATCGAAATTCTCCCTCTTTACTCCCTCTTTTCTCAATCTTTCTTTTCCAACCGTTTTGTTGATTGATTTTGCATGAAATGATACCCTACTCAAATCATATAGTCATACATTCTAGAAACACCTAACATACATTCTCCAAGCTTTTGAAGCCCTACACTCTTTGGCCGAAGGATCGAGCTGTATATATGTATGACCTCCTTTAGGGTTTCATATCATTGCATGCATTGGTTCCCTGGTTTCAATTCCTCTTTTGATATAGATATTGTTGTCATGAAAACCTTTCCCTTCTCCAAGCTTGTGGTGCATGTTCCCGACATGCAACTTCACCAACATTCAAATTGGGGCTCCGGTATGAAACCTTGACCTCATGCCTTCATTTTTGTACAATCGAAACCACCAATAGTCCATAAACCCGATTTTCCACAAATCCACACCGACCAACTCGGCTGGTTTACGTAGACATGGCGAGTGTACAAGGAAGGGGATGATCCCTTATGGTTTTCCTTTTTTGCCCTTGTCCTACCTCTTTTTCCTTCTTTTTCCTCGAAGGGTAATACTAACTTTTTGTCATTTGGACCGGGACCTTCTGTGTTAATGGTGTGCCATGCTAGCCATGGGCCTGAGCCAGTTGGTCTGGTGTGGTTGGGCCACCTCAACTGGCTCATCCCCATCGAAACGAATTTTTATCCACTTACTTGGATTTTTGGTATTTTACAATTGGTCCAGACATCAAAAATTCATAACTCACTCTCTAAAATTACACAAAAATATATTTTAAAATCTTGAGAGTTTTATCTACCTTTAGTATAGATTCCATTGCCAGACTCACAAGTTGTGAAGACTGAATTTTTAGGGTTTGGATTTCAGTCATGATCTTAATAATAATAATTAAAACAACATTATAATTAATAAAGTTGGCATTTTAAGTCAGGATGTTAATCTATAACTCTAAACCCACTATCATGTTAGTATCAAGAGCCAACCTAGAGCTTTGCTGATGGATTTGTATTTCTAGGGTTTCATCAAGTATATCATAAATTAGACCCTAATTGATGTACAAAACACTATATGTAGGTTGAGGTGACTTTATACTCAGAGGGGTAGAAATTGATCTCTGACTTAATACTCACAACAAGGCATGTTGCATATCCTAAACAATATAATGAGTAAATGATCTTAAAGTTATTTACTTTAATTGCTCTTAATTGAGATCTCTTTCATTATTATGATTGTTGGATCTTCTGTTAAGGGTCCTTTGATCTCACTTGGTATCATGGGATGTTCTCATCCCCCATGTTTTGGTTTGGACTTACTTATTCTCTTATATGCATTATGTGGTGACTACTAGCACAATACAATATGTGAATTTTTCTTATGGATGTGTAAATTCCCACGCTTGATAATGCAAAGGTGATAATTCCTGCAAGTGATATTATTAGAGCATATGTGTATCATGTCCTGCTCAGTGAAAATGTGCATATGTTCATGATCACTCCATGTTCATGGTAGATGTGTTAATTCTTACCAACATATTGGTGTAAATCTAGTATTGTCACACATGAGCATTATGTCATTTCATTTTACTCATTTAATTAGTAAGATCATTATGAGCCCATAGTGTTGGTTTATCCATTCAATGTATTAACTCTTTTGAAATTATCTCTTGGGTTTTCTTTTCTTGATACATTTTATTTAATCTTACTCTATTACCTAGTTGTTATTAGCGCAAATACTCAATTTTTGTTGACGTCCTTTCCTTTTGATTTTGCTTTCGTGGGTGTTGTTCAACCCACCCAGAGGTAGCACAACCCACAGTTCAAGAAGGACAAGACTTTGCTCAAGACTAAGTTCAAGGATGAGTTCCAAGATGGGCAGGCTACTCACCACAATATGATCTTGATAATTAGATTCATATTTTAGACTTTTGCCAATGATGCGTCAATGTTAAGTTGAACAATGAAATTTCAAATAGTTAGATTTTATTTTACATGGCCGGCCACAAACAATGTTTATGTACTTATCTATTTGAGAAAATATAATGCACCCCTTTTTATTTAGTCTTTTTTGTGTTTGTGGGGTTTTATGCAATTTATTTTCTTGAATTAAGTAAGGAGAGGTCCCCTTCTGGGCCCCACTCCTTATTGGAATCCAAACATTATACAAACCACATCAAAGACTTAGCATCATGGGACGACATTTAAGCATTTTCAAATTTTGCTTTAGAATTGGGCATTAAATTTGACATTGATCTCCAAGCTAAAATAACTCTATCTAAACGAGATCCATTTATGGGATGAAATAACACGAGACTCATCCACCTAGCCACAGACCAGTTTTGATACTTCATCTTATAAATATTTCCTTTATACAAAGACTAGCTTCTCTTGATGGTCATCACATCGTGGAGCATATGTGGTGCCTCCAACACCAACAGATAGAGGGCTGGTAGACGATTCATATATACCCATAAAATTAGCCTTATCACACTACAGGATATTAAAACTAATATATCCTATTTGCAACTTAAATCCATAAGAGGCTATCACATCACTAACTAGATCCAAATACATGTATGTGGCTTGAAAGGCAGCTTTATCATTGGCATGAATAGTAGAGACTTCCAATTCACCAATCAAGACTTTAAAATCTATAGTTCAAAAAGTATTATGTGATCAACATACATGGGCTTTCACAGGGTCTATGAAGCCCCTAGTCACCACAAGCAAAATTCTTTTTGGAACTACATAATATTGCATAAACATATGTGGATACACCCTAGCTGGTTGGTAGTGGCTTCAATCTCATAAAAGATATTTTTGAAAGATTCACATGACAATCTTGATATATACGCTCTAGACACGGCACCTCCTTCACATATTATATTGATAAATTCCATCTTGTTGATTTATTAGACTATGACATTAATTAAACATGAAATATAGGGCAAGGAGGGGCTAAACTTGATCATTTTCTTTACTCCCAATCTTGGGATGAACCATACCCTACTACCTTAGTCACTACCACATCCAGACCTATCTCTTACCACTTCACAATCCTCCAAAATAGTCAATACATACCTTGGGGCACAAGCCTTTCTACTTTGAGATATTTTGCACACACCATGAAGCATACGTTGACCTGATCAAAGAAGCTCAGACCATCTCAAATAGCTACACAGAACCAAGGTAGCACATTCACAAAAATACAAAATATATATTAAAAATTGGAACCACAACACCTTTGTTAACATAACCGACAACTTAGATCTAATGAAGAAGAGCTCTTTCAACTTGACAATAATCCTAATACTAACCAGTCCCACATCCTCTCATGTTAACATCAGCTATAAAAACATACATATACAAAATGAGATCATGTCGAAACAAAGATTAAAAAATCAAATGCATGAAATAGGGAGAGGAAAATGCTAAATTCTTCCACAAATATACATCATGGACATCCCAGGCGTAGACACCACAAACCAACACATGATCACATCCCATATTATTGAATACTTTTAAAAATGTTCAACAATAAACACTCCATGCACACACTCTTCTATGTAATTGGGAAATCTTATGTCCAACCCACATTACTCATCTAGACCACCTCATAGAATCTTTCTCTAAAGTTGAGGCCAAAAGACCAATCAACAATTTGGGTGTTGTTGAGACACTGGGACCAAACAGATTCAGTTCGAACTTCTAATAAAGTATATGGACGCATATCAACACAAACTTCCACAATATTTTTATTACATACTCCATAATCATAAAATCATATACCAAATAGAAGTAGTGAATCAAATGCACATTGCACTTACAAAAAAATTCAAACACCCAAACAATGTCCAATAATTCATATTGATTAGCCTCATCAATGCATCATATAAGATCATACCAAAAACCCTCAACACTAGAATGAAACATACCCTAGATGACATTATAGGCCAGCAACAATTTGCCTTCCTTAAGCATCATAACATTCATGATGCATACATTATGGTCAATGAAACCATACACACATGTCAATAACAATGCACCCCCCTCCGAGATATCAAACTCGATCTTGAGAAAGCCTTTGACAACATCAAGTGGACATTTATCATCAATTTCACAAAAGGTTATGATTTTCTTGACGTGTGGAAACAATGTATTACATCTTATATCTGCTCCTACCAACTCTACCCTCATCAATGGCACATGATTTAGATACTTAAAAAGCACACATGGCATGAGGTTAGGAGACCCCCTATTGTCGTACCTTTTTTATTCCTGTCAAATCCATTCTCACAAGAATAATCCAACATGGACACATCTTAGTACCTACCTACATTCAAGATAACATTGTAGCAATATGCAAACAACACTTCCATTTTCGTATCCCTTGGAGATTACAATGTTATCAATATTATTCGTATCTTTGGAATTTTTCCTACCTTTTGAGCCTTTAAATCATCTCCATAAATCCTCCACTATTGGCAGACATGTCAATTCATAGGACATGATGAGATATCACACACTTTTGAAATGTAAGATTGAGTCATAAACATTCACATACCTTAGCCTATTAATTTCCCCATACATCATATCAAAAACCTCCTAAAATCCTATCATTGCCAAAGTGCAACAATTTCACTCATAAAAAACACTTTTTCTCATTCTACCAGGTCACATCGCACTCATGAGTAGTTCACTCACTTCACTGATCATGTACTTACTCAGTTGTATTCCTCTCTCATCCAACATCCTTCAGACCATTAACTGTATCGAACGAGATTTTCTTTGCAAAGACATGGGTCATAAGATACACACAGTGAAGTGGGAAACCATATGCTCCCCAAAAAGATATGGGAGATGGGGTTCCATCAATACCACCCTATGCCTGATAGACAAAATCACAACTACATTATGCTTTGTAAGGTCAAGCATTTGGAAAAATCACATTATCAACAAATACTACCAAAAAACACAATCCATGCCAAGCCACCAAGCTTCAAGGAGCCTCCCCCTTATGTTCCCACATCAATCACCACATATGCATCATTATACATAGTATTATCACCCACCCCATTGCTCCAATAACTTCAAATTGTGGATTGATCCATGATTCATGGTCTCGTTGTCATTAACCATACCCTTAACTGCAATATACCTAGAGAGTTAGGCCAATCGACTATAGCACAAATGGTACAACTTTTGTGAATGCATAGATCAAACAATCCTAAAAGAAAGATCACAAAAAAATTCTCTTAGGAGACAAAGATGGATATTTTAGAACAACTAGAGACTAATATTAGCAATTATATTACATGGATATGGGGTACAAATTACACCCCTAAGATTGCATATAATTTCTATACTTTACATGGACACATATGCTCTACATCATGTATTTGGAGCATCACATGTCCTACAAAAGAAAATATCCTCATATGTCTTATATGGTATGACAAAATCCTTACCGACCATAATATGTGCAGAAGGGGGTTCTACATACCATCTATATGTCCTCTATGTGCTCTTGATGAAGAAACCAACAACATCTATCTTCATTTGTCCTATCTCCATCACTTTGAGAGAAGACTACATCACCTACACCACAAAACCCAACGGGAGTCATATATGCATGCTACACATATTCAACACAATCACTCCTAGAACAACACACTCATATAATACCAAAAACTTGTAACACTTATACTTAGAGCATGTGAACTGGAAGAAACAACAAGAAATTCAATACAAATGATGAGATATTTAGAGGCTTATCGAAGACATCCATGATACATACCACAAGTTTTTGTTATGCAGATGATCAAGGCACAAATGCACTGATGAAGGAGAGCAAACATGTACTCACACACTTCAAAAAGTCATCCATATTGTAGAGGACATACACCATGGAGAAGATTCTAGATGAAGATAATGATGTCTCATTTGATTACATGTAGATTGTATCCATGTTGAGACATATTTGTCGGGGTACCTCCCCCATAGAACTGTTTTTTCTCTTATCATCTTGTATTAGTACTCTATCACTCAAATATGAAATCCCAGGCACTTCTGGTGCTTAAGATTCTAGGATCCTATTTTAAACTAACCTCAACTATATACTCTTGTTGGTATGCGGTTGTATGTTGATTATTTTATATGCTATGGATTTTCATTATCCAAAAAACCCTAGTGTACTTCTTGAGAAGAAAAAAAACCCAAGGCGAACAGAATGCCTCAAATCTATACTTCTATAAAAATATCGAATTTGTTGAAAAAAAGTACAAACACTGTCATTTTCACTTTTCTAAAAATACTCAACCGATCAGATCTAGTATTTTAAAATGTTGTCTTCTTCTTGACTTTCTCTCCTCACAATTTTTTATATTCTTTTTTAGTTTTTCAATTGCCATCATTGTGTACGTAACTGCTCCTGATTGTTTTTGTCACTTCCAAAATCCCTCATGTCATCTCCACATCTTCGAGTCAATTACTAATTGTGTTAGAGTGTAGTCTCTTCACCTTCCCCACGTTGCAACGTAACACTCCCCCATCGTCTCACCACCTACCTCATCATAGACAACTGCCACCACACCCCCTCCACCTCCCTCATTCTCATTCTTCGCGACCTACTCTTCCGTCCTCCACCAGCTGCACCAATTGCAAACTGATGTTCATTCTCACAGTCATGTCAATTTGAGATGGACTAGGCATTTAACGATTTCATTAGGCATCTGTTGCGATTGATCGCTTCCTAGAATAGTTGTTCTTGTTTATTGTTGCAGAATTTAGCCAGGTTAGTGTTGATTATTTGACTGAATCGATGTAACCTCAATTTATTATCATCCTCCGTTCACACTTCAGTAATGATTTGCAAATACATACCTTTACCTCAATTATTATTTTATGTTGATCTCGTCATTATTTTTTTTCGTCTACAAATCAAATCCTTTAGTGGTTTCTGAATTTCACAATCGTCGTCATATGTTGTGTATTTAGATGTTTTTTCTCATAGGCGCATGATAATGAGTTTTCCAAAACGTGTCTCAGCGTACGAGATCTGTCTGCTAGTCAAGTTCAGCAAACATAGAGATTCCAAGGACTAGAGTATTGAAAGGTCGTTAGACGTATAAGTAAACTCATTAGTGATCTTGCTTAGTCTCAAGATGAGAAGCTGCGAAAATATAACAAGATGATGTTGTTAATTACTTTTCAAGCAAACACAACTTAGAAAAATGTAGGTGAGCTATTTGGGCGATATAATGATGCTAATATAAGCCTGTAAACCATTCTGTTGGGTTTGACCGCCAATATTCGGATTTTGCATTTGTTTCTCCTTCGTCATTTTTTTCTTAAGTTTATTGTATAAATTTTCATGCAAAAATCAGCCGGTAACCATATTCGTTGAACTGGAAATATAAAATAAAACTCGCTTCGAAATTTTTTTCACATTTTCACAACAATGTTGGCGTCTCTTGTGCATTTATTAGGTTTTTCCAAATAAAAATTTTCCCACAATATTAAGGTCTTTTCTTATTATCTAGCTGCCTTACTAGAAGTTTATGTTACTTGGATGGTCTCTTGAAATATATTACTCTTTGATTTATTTTCACAGAACGTGACATTTTGGTTGTTAGTCGTTACTTGCTTATGTGCTAGCTTCATTGTGCTCTTCCTTATTATTGTGCCTTAAAATGATTGTTGCTATCTATCATTTATAGAAGAGGGAAGCATACTTAAATTCTTAAGCTATATGATATATTAAGTTACATGCGATATAGTATATACACTTTCTTGCTTATATTATTGAACGTCAAAATCAGTTTTTTTTTCACCCTCTCCTTTGTTTCTTCCGTTTACCTAAATGAACCTTACGGGTCTTGATGCAAAGATAAGTAGTCACATTAGCAGCATTTTGTGTATTATAGAAAGAAAAATCTTTAAGCACTATAATATATATACCATTCGAGGAACCATTGCCTCTCTCACTTTTAACACGTTTATTAGATGATGTACATTATACATCTTAATAGCAATAGAAGAAGACATCTATATGTATTTTTTATCAATGATCTGGAATTTCTTATAATATAATTTTGAAATATAGCAGGGACAATCCCATGAGCAGGTCAATTCAACGTTTTTGTCAAATTATTTGCTATGCGGTGCTCTTAGGTCCTGGGATATCTTAGCGCCTTGTGCCAAGTGCCGATGTCCGCGATGGAAAAATGGTGACTCTCATGGAGGGTGCCGTTAGGCAACTTGTACCATGTCATACATGGCCACCAAGCAGCAACTTTACCCACAAGGAATATAGTAACGTGGATCCCCTCGAGCTTTCCACTTAAGCAACATTTTCTGGATCCCACCCCGCTCAACTCAATAACTAAAAGGTCACATGTAGGGATCACTTGAATACGAATATGTAAACTATTACGTTAAGGATGCACACACTACTAAAATTTCCACAGTATAATCATCACACTATGATGTTTAGATAACTTAATATTAGGATGCACACACTACTAAAATTTTCCACCTACCCAATAGCTACTCCTAATGGAAGTGAATATTTGGGACCAGTTATACATGTTCTTCATTTTTATTTAAATTTTCAAGAATGGATTTTATAACACAATATTATATCAAGATGACTCGTTAACACATATATTGTGCAAGGTAAAAACCTCCCACATTAACATATGACTTAATCGTAAAACCAATATCATTTCCAATATGATGACGTGCTATTATATATCATCCTTGCACAGGGGCCATGCTAATCTTCTCTGTATCGTTCCAATTTTATCGGATGTCTCCGAAGAGACTTACGTGCTATAATGTAAGATATATTTCTTATATTAAAATGACATGTAATTGGTCAGTTTTTGATAGAAAATCTTTTTAATCACATTGCACCATTTATAATATTATAACAATGTCTTTTTACGTTTCTACTTTCAATCTAACAAATTATTCTTATTAAAATTTGCGAACCAGCCATATTGTTTTAGGCCGCATCTAACTATGTCATATTATTTAATAAAATTTCTTTTATTAGTTTACCATCAAAAAATGATCAGATTCTTAGAAATCAATATAATGAAAAATCTATATGAATAAATCAGATTTTCTCAACATATATATTTTTAAAGTTGATAGTATGATATTATGTTTAGATTTTATATTACAGCAGACATACTTTATGTGTGAAGTATTAACATACTATCGTGTACTATAAGTATCACAAATTTTAGAAAAAATATCTATATGATTCAAATGGGATTGCGAATCTAAAGATTTCAGGTTACAAATTGTTATATCTGGTCTAAAAAATATCTAAATTTAACATACATATGTATCATTATTACAAGCATATTATTCATGTATGTGAATATGAAACAATTTATCATATATATTTTATCTAATATTAGTATTCCATACATGTTATATACATTAGTGTTAAATATATAATTTTAAACAACAACAAATGGTGGTGTAAACCCATATTTTTTTTTCAACGACCGAAACAGTGTGGCGTCATTTCACACAAGTAATTGTATTTTAGGGCACGTTTGGTTGGGAGTAACATCAGTTCTCAGGCAGAATTTCAAAACAAGAAATCAAAAGGCATTAGTTGAAACTGTAACATTTTCATTTAGTTTGACTGAATTAAAAGTCTGGTTCATTTTCTGTTGTTTGGTACAATGTAGATTGATGCTGAAATTGACATAATAAAGTTTTCATCAGCAGTGATCCACTCACCAAAATAAAGTTACCGGGTGTGTATTTGCTATAGCTTTCCGTGGGAATGTAATAGAAGTGCTGGTGTTTATCTGGGGTATGCACCAGGCGGTAATAGACAGAACATAGCAGCGGGATTATGGTGCATCGCTAAGAGAATGCAGAAACAAACCGCACCCAAATTGGGCACTGTTGTTTTGGACACTTTTGTATGTTGTAAAAAAAATCACCGAGTACTTTATTTTGGCAGTGTGAGCTGCAACGTCTTGGAACCAAACAATTTTTTTTGAAAAACCCTGTTGGTTGTAACTCAATCACTTGGTTTTCGGCTCAACCACGCGAGCCCTTAAGGGGACGTTTGTTTTGGAGTATTCTATCTGGATTATGATGAATCCAGTAATTTGATCATCCGCGTAACAGGAGTTCTCAATTTTACCAAATGCAGAATGACAATATTTTATAGGTTTGGTTTAACTGTATTTTAATAAAATGAACAGCGAAGGACAATATGCAACCGATTGTTCGAGCATTCGCAAACTCGAGACATCAACGATACCGACCATATGTTGTTACACGGTTTTTCCCCCCATCCAACAACCACCTCCACCCACACGGAGGTCATCAGATGGCGATTACCGGAAAGGGACAAACTCAAGCTCAACCAGCACTTCAGCCTAGGCGAGAAACGGAGAAGAAAAGAGGCAACACTCTCGGAGGGCCGGCTAATACGCAACGATGTGGGGAACTGCACCTTGGCCTTCGCTACAAAGGTCGGGCATTCCTCATGTCCAGAGACAAGTTTTCGGACCCTACTATACGCATGCAACATTTGCATACATACAGGCTTTCAACCGGACACCATCGAGATAGATAGCCCGTACATATATAGCGTTCTCATCGGCAAAGGGAAACCACCATGGAGAGCCAGGAAGATATCCAGGAGATTACCACTTTTTTTAGAACAGGGAACAAGAGATGCACCCTCATCCCTAGAGAGATCAATAGAACAGCAATGGCGCTGGGAGAATACGCCCAGATCCAGGGAATCCTGCTGGAATTCTCGGGGCAGAGGCTGCCATCGACCGTGCGGGAATAGCTCGCAAGAGATGCAAGAGGAGAACAACATAGCAGACAGATACACCTGACCACACACTAACACACGAGAACATACCGAGCACAGTTTTTTCTTTTAGCTTCCTTCTACATAGTTTTCTACAGCGTTTCTACCTTCATGAGGTTTCCTTCGCGCGATATCCCACGGACCGGGGACATCCGAGGCCGCGCGGTTTTTGTAGAGCCGAGGGAGTCGTTCTCTTGTCTTGCCCGTGCGGGGGACGGGATGAATACAAACCCCCGGTTTAACCAGAAGAAAAAAAAAAGTGTTTAGCAAGAAAAAAATAAAAAAGGGATGATGACCGGGCATTGCAGGGAAGCTAGCTGTCAACGATAAGTCTTGATCAGGAAAAAAGCAGCCTTTCCAGTTACCACGTGATCCGCAACCTGATGGTTCACCTTTGGGTACTCGAGAAAGAAAGCACGCATTGCTGGACTGCGGCGGCCGGCACATTTGAGATGTAAACGATCATCCAGCAGTTACCCGGAATGCACGAGTCCGCACTTTTTCCAACTCCAACTAAACAAACGTAACATTTATTCCGCTGGATTAACGAATACAATCAAACTGATCTAAGAAACCAAATGTGCCCTAAGTGTATTTATGAGGTGTCAGCAAAATAGCTTATTCCTGAATTCTTCCTTCCCGTCTCAACTCCCTTCCTTCTCTTTTTCCCACCACTCCCACCCCTCTTTTCTGTCTCTAAATTTGTTGTACTGGACTTGATGTCCCGGTTATGTCCCAAAGAATTCTTGCCTTTTATATACTCAAAAATTCACCACTAAAAAAAATTAATACGATGTGCGTGCGACTGAGATTGGCAGGGACACGTTGGGACGGCAAACTCGGGACAACAGATTTTGAACCTCTTTTCTCTCTCCCAATCTCTTCTGCATCGCCCGTGCTAACTCTCTATCGGCACTTATGGGTTTGCAATATTTAGCCCTTCCGTATCAAACAACCATCCCACCCCGCCTGTAAGTTTTATCCCTCAACTTTCCACCCCCCTTTATACAATGAAGCTCTTTTAATCATGTTGCTACAGACTAGTCTTCTTCTGAAATTGCAGTGAAGACAAAGCTCCTTGGGGGTTGTCTCATCTCTTCAGCCGATCAGCTGTCAAGGCGTCGACCGTGGATAACGTAGGCTGAAAATCCCCTCTTTTTATGCATTGCATATCATGAATGGTGATAGCATGATGTCGCCTTGCCCCCTATCTTTGCTCATACAAGTTTGGTAGGGAGGTCGGGACTGGAATTGCGACCGGATTAGGACTGGTTGAACTAGCATCGTTCCGCTAGGAACAAAAACTGAGATTCGGTTTGGCAACGAGGGACGCCTCTGGGGTGGTAGCCTTCCGAGGGGAGCCACCGACAGTGGTAGATGCACATGGACTCACCGGTGACCAGCAGGGTCCGCTGATTTCTCTGCGATTTCTCTTCTAGATAAATACTTGGCCTCACAGTCGTCCGGTCATATACTCATCCAATTAATGTGTAGATTGTTGCATGCTATATGTCTGTAAACCACTACCTTCTTTGTGCGTAATATGGAGTGTAGCGGTGAATTAGAGATTAGATCGCTTAACCATTCCTGGGAAAGGAGAAGTATAATGACTAATGAGAAGATAGGAGGACCGTAAGGGGAGAAGACGAGGGGATGGCACATGTCTTAACTAATGCAAGAGGCAGGGAGGTGAAAAGTGGAGATAGCAGATAAAGAAATAGAGAGATGGACTAAAGAAGAACGAGTCGACTATACATCAGCGGAAGACTTAGGACAGAATTTAATATATATTGTTTGTTCAATCTAAAATGGAGTGAGAAAATTCTTGTAGGGGGTAAAGGAGAGTGAGTGATAGTCTACTTATGCAATAAAAAATGAGTGATGCTCGAGGAAATATGCTTGCGAAACAGGAGTTACCTATTTGAGAACCTATGTTATTTGATTAAAGTTTACTTATTTATTATCGAGGTGATACACTTTGTGCTTAAGATATGGTATAGATTAGGGTTGTATATCGGTCTAAATCTGGACCGGACCAGACCGAGACCCTGTTAACAAAAATTCATGGACCGAGGACCAAACCGAGTAAGAACTGGTCTGGTCCTGGGCCGGACTGGGACCGAGACCAGACCGAGTCCGGACCAGATAACCAGTATTCAAATATTCTTGATTATATATAAATGAATTATTTTATAAAATTATTATAGAAGTAATAATCCATTTGAGTTTGATAACACAAACCAAGTTACATAATTAAATTCTTACAACTTGAGAGAGTAAACTATCATAAGAATATTAGGAACATTACTAATACAATATTTACACATAATAAGACAATCGAGACTAATTGTCATAAATTTGTAGAAATAAAAACTAACATTTGCAATAATTATAAATTGATTTATGTTGTAGTTAATATTTAATACACTTATTTATTCACAAGTCAATTCAATATGCAACGTCTGTTAAGTTTTTCATCGTCGCAATGTAATGCAATACTCAAACTTATTTAGCAGCTACTCGGTACTTGCATAAGTTTAATGGTTAATGCAGTTGACATTTATTGATATAATGACATCAGAATGTAGACTAAAATATTAATACACCTTTTGGTAAATTCTAGAGTCATTAATAATGTACAATACGTCCCCACAATCCTTCATAAATATGAGATTTATATTAATATACATAAGATATTTTTTATGTTATTCGATCCAACCGATCCAGATTGGTTTCTACTGGTTTTGGACCGGACCGAACTGAGGACCGGACCGAAAGTCAAGTCGGTCTAAGACCGAATCGGATCGAATAGTCGGTCCGGTCCGATCCACCGGTCTGGACTGAGAAATGTACAACCCTAGTGTAGATCAGATATGATTTGGGGATATTTGAGATGGATTCTATTATCTTCTTACTTATATATGTCTAAACCATGGCTTATGAGATAAACAATGTCAACTGCATTTTTTACAGATTAACACACATTGCAATGTACTTTTCACAATTTGCTTCATGCTTCTAGGCAGTACCAATCAAAAGAAGAATTGAACTACATGTACCTACACAGAAGAGGCATTCTTGTCCTTATCATGAATATATACAAGATTAGGAAGAAATAAACTTTTAGACCATCTTATATTTAGGGTTGTAAATGGGTACGGTAGACCCGCGGACGCACAAATCTGGACCCTTTAAAGACCACTCATGGGTCTAAATTCTTATACCTGCATACCCTTGGACCCGCATATAAGCAGGTCCACTGATGGGTATGCTTAGACCCAGACCCACTAGACCCGCAGATCCGCTATACATAAATAGCTACTTAGATAATATGGTATTTATATCATATTTTCCTAGTCTAACTAATATAATACTTTTGATTATGTCCCACTTTAATTTAAATAAGGTTGAAAATAGTCATCGAATAGAGAATTAACTATTCTAATTTCAATCATGAGCAACATATGTAAACTTAAAATCAAAATAGTTACAAGATAAGATACATAATTAAAACATTATGACGATGACTACAAATATGATACAAACTAACTCAACTATTCTTCAATCTACAAAGTTATTTAATATAACTATTGCATGTTAATATACTATATGATAGCAATATCTTGTAGTATTAATATAAATGTAACATAATCATAATTTTCTTACAATAACAACATGATGTTCTATATAGAATCGCTTACCTATATACCTGCACCGCAAACCCGCTATTAATGCAGGTATGGGTATGGTGTGGGTCTAGATTTTTTATTATGCGGGTCTAGAACCAGAACCGGACCTGCTAAATTAGATGGGTATGGGTACGGGTATGGCCATACCCGCACTGTTACACCCCTACTTATGTTGGTAATCCAAATATCAACGATAATTATGTACCAGACCCCATAATTAAGGTTCAATTAAGAAGTGGTAATAATTAAGCTAAGCTTAGAGTTTTCTTTTGATTTTGTATTTAATTATAAGACAAATGAATTTTTAGTAATGCAATCTTTCTAATTTATTTATACAGTTTTAAAATTTTAATTTAGTTCTTACATTTTTTGCACATCAATTTTAACATTTTATATCCAAAGATATGACACTTGCGGGGAATTTATTATTAGTATACCACACTCTGAGATAAATCCACCACCAAGCATTTCATTTTTGGAATTCGGTTTTTGAAACCACCATCTATATGGATCGTTTCATTTCAAAATTAACTTTTTACACACACACTCAACTCATGTTGAAAAACTATAAGCGTGCATAAAGACACACACATACACAGAAACTAACACACACATATGTATATATATACATATAATAAAGTTTTCTTTTAACATTTTTGACATTTTTAATAGATAAAACTACCAAAGACCTTATCTAGAAAACTCACATTAAGTGGTGACTTAACATTAAACATTCTAACACCCATAAATTACTTGATGTGCTACATAGAGTACTATCTTATCTCAATTGTACTAAATTGACTTTTTTTATATTCATATGGCCTCACCCACTTATAATTCCTAGATCTATAACTGGACACTGGAAAGACATATGCGTGACGATATGCCTCAAGAACCAACTCTAGCGAGCTACCAAACGAAAATCCTTGGAATTTTTGATTGATGTGATCCTCGTCGTCTCGTTCCAAAGAAACTAGAGTTCTTTACATTTTTTCTGGACAGTTCTCATGTGTTTTTGTTCTTCCTCCTGTTGTTCTTCCTCTGATTTGTGATATCCGGATAATTTTCCATGTTTTATTGTTCTTCTTTCCGTTGCTATTGCTCTGATTTTTGTCCTCTCCATCTTTCTTCCTTCTTATTTATGAGATTTTATCTTACGTTGATCTAGGCTCTTCTTACATTTTACTTTTTACTATTTTCGTCCCGGTCAACAAGAAGACTATGCACAAAGGTTTGCCCCTAATCGATTTTGAACTGTTTTACTATAAACAGAAGCCATCGGATCGTATGGAAGCCAAATGACTATGTCCATGATCTTTGCAACGGACTCTAGAAAAGATTGTTTGAATCAGCCATTGGAAAGAGGATTAATGTATAGGAAACCACTCTGAGTTATCCATACCAAAAAGTTTGCTATATTATTCAATTCCTTAATTTAGAAGTTTTCCTTCTTCTGTTCTTTTTTGTAGTCACAAATCTACTGCATTGTTTAACATAAATTTCTTATCCTTATTTGACGTTTGTTTAAGACTACATATTATGTTAGATATATACTCTATTTCAGCATTTTACTTGAATAAAAAAGAAAATTGATATACACTAGATGTGCTTTATACAAAATGCTCTATTGTGTATATGTCAAATGATTGAATAGAACAGATTTATTTTATCAATTAGGTAGACATGTAATTTTATCTTATTCATTGCATGAGTTCTCTGAATTCAGAACTTAGGATTCATTAACATCTATTATGATTGATTATGGCATTCTCTATAAGAATTGACGAGTTATTTCTTCCATATAGATATACAAGTGAAATTATTTTAAGGAAAGTGGTGAATCTATTATATGTCCTGATATTGAAATATTTTCATCATTTTAGACGCTCATCTTATGTAAACAACTAATCCGTTTTTTTTATCTAATGCCTTAGGGAAGACATGCCCTCCCAATAGAGATCCACCCTCTAGCTATAGTAACACTCTTTCTCATGATAGATAATAGAATTATATATTTAGTTTCTTGATCCTATGAGAGATGGTTTTTATATTTTTATTTTAAATAATTAGAACATGGGGAATGGTGGTTGTGTGCTAAAACCTACAACTCATAAATGCTTGGAAATAGGGTCACCTGCCTAATGTGCCTATGTCACCAACAATGTTTTGTTATTTCAAAGAGATAACATGTTCATTGGCATGTTCTTTTACCAATGATGCTTTGTTCAAAATTAATCACTAAATTAAATAAATTATAATTAGGTGAAAAAGAAGGAGTGATAAAGGGCTACAAAATTGTTGGAAGAATAAGATGAAAAAAAGTGAAGGGTGACAATAGGAAGGTTAGGCATATATGATAGAAGGACTTAATGCATAAGCAAACAACTCACATTGAGTCGAGACAACCAAGGGAATCTGTGACATCCCTTTTTGTATTTTGTTATCTTTTTATTTTTTAGGAATCGGATGCATGATACATATTAAATGTAAAAGATTGAATCCACTTGTATTTTTATTTGTATTTTTGTTTGGGAATTGGGGTGATATTGGTTAATTAACTATTTAACTCCTCAACATAATCTATCTCACCATCACTTGACATTTTATTTTACAAACTTAACATGTTCGTTGACATTTTACTTTACCAATGGTGCTTCGTTTAAAATTTATAAATAAATAAAATTAATTATAATCCATGGAAAGTAAGAAATGTAGAGATAAATCAAGGAATAAAATGTCTGATTCAATGTCATTTCGGTGGTCATAGAATAGAAATTTCGACAAATTTCAAGAGAAATTTTGATAAATGTGTTCCTGCATTTTGACTGCAAAATAAATAAATTAATTTGTGAAATTTTACCAGAATGATATACTAGTGTAGATCTACTCAAATATGTAATAATATTTCATACTAGATACGTGGGGGTGGGGGCTCATTATTTTTGAGTAAATATCCCTGAACTGTTTCGATGGGCATTTTGATGGGGATTTTTGATGTCAATTTTCAATTGTGAAATCAATGAATTAAGTCATTATAGTTTGCACATTTTGATGGGGATTTTTTATGTCAATTTTCAATTGTGAAATCAATGAATTAAGTCATTATAGTTTGCAAGCACAATATATAGACTTAAATACACAAAACTATGTAAAATATATATAATCTAGGTAGTACATAGTCTAACATATTGAAACTTAGACATGTTCTCTTTTTGACCCTCTTCCCCTATTTTTCCTTTCATTTCTATCATTTTTGGCCTTTAAGTTTAATTTGTGGAAATAATAGGGGTTTAGTGCATTATTATTGTCAACATATGGGTTTACGCAAAAATACCTCAGTAAATATTTTTAATAAGGGTCAAATATGCAAATTTACCACTCATGTGATATCTTAATAAAATATATTCATTCTAGACCATTCCTTAGCCTTATGGAGCAAGGAAGAGAAAAAGGAATGAATAATGTTGCTTTAAATATGTTAATGTGATATTGAATTAATTAATATGGGAAATATTGGTAATAATGGATAATGGGCTAAAATTCATAAAAATAAGATTAATTGGTTAAAGATAACTTGAGATTTGTTTTCCTTGGGTTTGGTTTGGCTGGGAGGCCAATTTTCATAATTTTGAGACAATAATAATTACATCTCTTTTATTTTGAAAAGAGAATGTGAGTTTTCCTCAAAATATTAAATAAAATAATTAATGACTCCAAAAGTGGAAAATAATCTTAGATTTCTAATCTACACATTAAAAGTAGCCTTTGGGAAAATTTTAATGTAATTTGGATAATCTTTAATATACATGTGAAATCATGAGAGAGAAAGTTAGTAGAACCTTAAAAATATTAAATAATTATACAAACAACTTCAACATATAAAACTGATGGCAAATTCATATCCAACACATTAACTATGACTTGTGGGTAAAGTTTCATCAAATTTGGAGAATCTTATAACCATTAATGAAGGAGGAAAGAGAAAATAAGTTTTGATTTATTTAACACATCAACAGTTCTCAAAAGGAAAATCTAATTGCATATTTAGATTCCTCATATCAAAAATAAGTTGGATGTCAAATTTCATTAATTGTGGGGTTCGTTTTCACCCTCAAAAAAGGAGAGAGAAAAAGAAAAATAAATATGTTCACACTTTAGTCTAATCGGTTTGGGATTTCATTTTAATATGTCACACGGACGTGTGCAATGTGGACTGTTTGATTAAATGATGGACGGCAAAGATTTTGTCTCCAACCTTGCATAGGAGTCTTGTTCGTGGTGAATAGTGACAGCGGGTTTGTAACCCGATTTCTTGTGATTTTCTCGCTTAGTTCAAGATTGTTTTTTATGATTCCTTTTACATTGAATTCGTGAGGGGATTCCGAACAAGTTGATTCTTTATATGAACCCTAGTTTCCAATATTCTCATTTTGCCTGATTACTCTCCCCCAAGCTTTTTGAAGCCCACACCCTTTGGCTGAAGGACCAAGTCCTATATATATTTAGCACTATCTAGGGTTTCGTCTCGTCGCGAGCCTTCATTACATGCTCTCAATTTCTCCTCTGGGTCAGACCAAGATGCCTCCGAAGTCATTCTTCTCTCCATGGCTTGCAGTGGGTGGTCCATCATCCCTATGTCACCTTCGTTCAATTGCAAGGAGTTGTAAGTTGTCGAGGTCTCCTTCTCGCTTTCTACGTTCTTGTTTTCTCAAATCATCAACCCCCACGGATTCGCCCAAATCCTAGCCAAGCAAGTAGCTCGTTGCTACTGCCATGGCACGTAGGGTGGAGGGGATGATTCCCCTCTATGAAATTCCCTTATTGCCCTCTCCTTTTCTTTCTTTCATTTGTTTCTTCGCCAAGGGCAATACGGTTACTTTGTCGATTTTCTTTGCATTAGTACGAGTCAAACCCGACTCTTTGACTAGGCGACTTGGCCGCCCCTTATTGGGCCAAGTCAGTGGGTGGGTCCTCTCTCTCCCTCTCTCTCTTCACCTCTCTCATCCTCTCTCTCTCTCTCTTCGCCTCTCTTGCCCAATGTGTTGACATGCCATTCTATGATTGGTTGATATTGCAAAAATCATAAATTTTGATTCGATTGTCCAAAAATAAAAATAAAATATGTTTTGAACTCAAAAAAAATGTGTTCTTTCTAATAAAAATATCTCCAAGCATAACTCGTAACTCAAATTCAAGCTCAGCTAACTCAAACTCTTTTAATTTTATCAAAAGGTGTTTTCTAAAAATGATTTTAATACATAAATATCACCTAAAATACACTTTAATCTTCATAACTCCAAAATATGCAAAATTATATGTCTTCTTAATTAAGAGAACCTAACTAGATCAATGGTGATGTTTTCAGAGTCTTAATTGAGGTTTTTCTCAAATAGTCCTAAATATGGGTTTCCTTTACATTAATGCATATGCAAAACCCTAATACATGTAATACATTGAAAATAGGAAAAGTGGATCTTGGATTATCTAGAAGTGGTGAAAGTGAATAATTGGAATCAATATGAAAGGTATGTGCTTTCCTTACACCTAAGTTGGGAAGATTTGTAACTTAACCTAGTTTCCCTAATGAGGCTTCTATAAAACCCTAATTTTCCTTTTTGACAATCCCTTAGTTATATTTGCCTCAAAATTGGTTTTATTAGTTATTTCTTGGGTATTCTACCCCACTGCCATATTTATATTTACTTGATGCTTATACTTTCCATATTTCTTAGCATGTTGATTTTATTAGACTATTGAACCAGTGTAGTGGTACTTTTGTGCAACCACCCATAGATAGGGCATGTGTAATTTTGCCCTGGGGAATGTGTTACTCTCCCCAATATAGAATATTTGTAGGTGACCAGAATGTGTTACTCTCCCTCACCTATTGGTTGAGGTTAGGTAGGTGCCTCAACCCTACATAGTTTAGGTAGTCAATATTAATCATGCATGCAACCTTTTTACTATTTTGTTATGGCAAGCATCTATTTATGTGTGCCTCGTACTTTTGACTATATTCATCTTATGATGAAATCTTTTCCTTCCGAGTATGTTGGTATGGAGGTTTTATTTTTCAAATTTTTAGTAAAGGGGTGACTTCACTCTTTTACAGCATGGTATTAGAGCCCATGGTAGTCAGAATCTGACTATTTCAATTTTGTCTCCCAAATTAGAATCCCTACCTTACATAGTTCTCCTTTATGTGACATGTTTGTCCTAGAATTGATCTATAGATGATGAAAGGTTGATTTAGGATCCTATAGTTCCACATTAGCATCATGATGTATAAATCTAAAATAATTATTACTAAAATATGCATAATTAACCATGGTAACTTGATGTTGTGTAGGTTTGCCTTTAGGATACTATTAGGGCATGAAGTTGATGCAAAGGTGTCTAGAAAGGATCAGGTTCTGTAGGCTGGCAAGATTTTCTCCGCACCACTGGTTTGGTTTACGAGGACTCCAGATCCATATGATACTGGCATGGCCTGCGCTGATACGGATTGTCTAAAATAGTCTACTTTTAGGCAATAGTAACCTTAGACCTCTATGTTGAACATCTTTGGGAATCCTAGAGTGATGATGTCTTATTTAGGGATGGATACCCTATATAGTTACCTTATGTCCCTTAGGGCCACATGTTTGGATAGTATATCCTTAAGAACCTAGACTTTGGGGCTTGGTGTTTAATAAGCCATCATAGTGCGCAGTGGAAGCGTGATGGATCTTATACATGGTTAGTTAGTTTAACCCTTAACCAATAGTTTAGTTTTGATTGGTAGGTCAAACCCTTTAAGGGGTGGAGATTAGTTATTTTGGTGATGTTTGGGTAGTTAGAATTCGAGGATGAAATCCTCTTTAACAGGATGGAGCCCTATGACATCCCGATATCTAGATACTCTATCTTTGGAAACCCTAATTCCTTGAATAGGAGGATAGTGTACATGGATCCTTAGTTTTGATTAAACAAGGTTAGACTTATCCCTAACATGTTTGATGAACATATAATGGTGATCTAATAAATAGTTCATATTTTTGAACTCTAATGAATATTTAGTGCACATAATATAAGTAACTCACATATTAAATAATGGATACATATGATGCTAACCATGTCATAAATCAATAAACCCTAACGATGTGATAAGAAAGTGTAAATACCAATACATCTTTACTAAAAATTCATGGCAAACAAAGACACCAATGTGTAGGCAGTGAAAGATAAAACTTTGACTAAACAATTGTATAAAGGGCACATCATAAAATCTTCCCAAATAGGGTGTACAACTTTATACACAATAACAATAGGATGTAGGTAGAGGAAGACTCAAACCAATTCAATATTGTCTCCAAAGAAAAACAACTATAGCTAAGTCCAAGCTAGATGGTTGAACTCCTTATCCCTAGCCTTAGGTTGGTTCACCATGCTTCAACTACGCACTCTGATCCTATACCTCGGTGGTTGGGATCACCCAGTAAGAGAGAGATAAAAGTGTGTGTTATTCAAAAGGAAAAGGACAAGTAATAATGCATAACATTGCATAATAAAATGATTCACTACACTAAGAGTGTCAAAAGTATGAGGCAAGTATAATAATTAAGATTTAAGAACTTCTGCCAAGATGCATCTACTACAATAATAAACAACAAGCATGAATGATATTTTTACAACAAATATTCTAATGCAGGGTGAGGCATCTACCTGACCTCAACCAAGAGTAGAGGGGAAAATGCACATACCAAACCTCAAAAATATATATGATATGGGGAGAAAATGCACATTCCCCAGGGCAAAATTACACATGCCCTCTATGGGTGGTTTGTACTCATGTACACTACATTAGTTATTTGGTCAACAATTCCTCATGCTGAGTAAACCACTTGACAGTAGTGGAAATAACATAGCATCATAGCAAATGGGAATTAAAACCCATGAAGTAAATCACATAAAAGAGCCAACATTGGTAATAGCAAGATTCAAGTACATCAAGTAAATGAACCATCATAGGTAGTAGAAGATTCAAATAAATAAAGAGCCAAAAAAAAGGAAATAGAGATATTCCAAGGCTAGCACAATATGAATGTAGGGTTGGATAACAGCCCAACTAAAGGATAGGTTATTTGCACATATATTCCACAATCATAGGATCTATATACATAAATAGGCTTCACATACTTAAATAGGGCTCACATACCTTATTGGAGATACATACCCATCATTATCACTGATTAGATTGTATCAACATCCATTAACCCTAGTTACAAACATTTCACATAAATTAGCATTTATTAAGCATAAAGTATAAAGGAAAATACCTATTTTAGACCTTATTCGAAAACCACTGATTTAGGACTCAAAACTAGGACCAAAATATCACTTAGGTTTCACTGATTAAGAAAACATATTTTATTTCTCAATTTGGAGTTAAAATGAATTAATTATGATTTTTAGAACATTTAACATACTCAAAATGACATTCAAAGCAAACTTCGAAAAAGGATTGTGAATCAGGTCTCAAAAACTACAAAATCAGATTCTACATAAAAAATCCTTTCCAACGACTATTTATTTACATTTTTCTGAGCAAGGACCAATTTACTATGAATTAAGTAAGTTGGACCAATCAGATTGCAAGAAAATGCCACATAGGCTGAGTGGCTTGCGCGAGAGAGAGGCGGAGAAAGACGAAAGTACCCCTAACGTAAAAATAGAGTGTGAGGTGCGTGTGAGGGCAAAATTGTAAAAACAATCGGTCATCTTCTGCCTTCAGCGCCAGCCATGGGCGCGAAGGAGCAGCTTGCCCGTTTGGGCGTTTTTGCTATACTTGACCAAAATGCGAGTTCAAATACTCTAAACGAAGAGGAAGAGAAACCGAACTCAACTGACCCATTAATTTTCTTGTTGGTGCAGCCTTGTTCTAGGGAGAGCTTCCGCAAGGTTAGGAAGAAGGTGGGGGTGGTGGTGGCTAACCATGGAGTCTACGGGCAAATTAGAACCAGAGAAAGCTCGCAACGATGCTGACGGGGGTGAGGGAGGTTCCATTTATATGTGAGGAAGAGTGAAGCACCGAAACTATGGAAGAGGGGAGGAGACATGGCCAGCACCATTAGGCGCTTCGGACATAGTGTGTGGGAGGCGATGAGTTACGGCTCAAAATGAGCGGCTCAAAGAGACGATCTCAACGCAAGAAAGATCTCGTAAAATGGTCGAGTGTTAAGGGAGAACGGCTCCAAGGATTCAAGGGTCACAATCTCGTGCACATCCAGAGGAGGAAGACAACTCCCTGGATGTCAGATCAAGATCAAATGGAAACTGGGCACGTGACATAGAAATCGAAGCGGACTTTGGCGAATAAATGTCATTTAAATGAAAACGATTCAAATACCAAAGTCACACCATATTAAACCTTGTAAAATCAATTTGAGGGGTCAAATAAAGTCCAAATGACCTAAAATTTTAACCATAAGTTAATTACAACACCTAGAACGATTCTATGCCATTAGTTTCTCTAAAATCACATGGTTAGGTCCCTAATTAATATATAGATTATTAAAGCATATAATAAAGCATAAAAAGAGCAATTAATATAAAGAATATCTTTTAATGACATAATAAGGTATATCTCAAGATATTAGTCACATATAAACATTATGAGTCATATCTCAACATATAATACTCTTATTAGTGCATTATTTCCCTATTTGGAGGAGAGAGAAAGTAAAGGGGTTAATTACTCCTATACATTAACTCAAATACATTGTTACTAGTATATTTATCCAAAAATCTCCAAATTAACATTATATACTTATATTCTATCATTAATGATCAATTTCATAATTAGTCCCCAATTATCACATTAATTGGAACATTTGTGCAAAAACCCATGAATGTGGTAAAATATAGATTTCATCATCAAACTTGGCTCAATTCCAATATTGAGGCCAAAGAAGAACAAAAGGATGGGAAATTAGTGAAGGGTGTCCAAAAGGACTAGAAAGCAAATAAAGTACAAAAGTGGGTAAATTGCAGGGAGGACCCCAAGATTCAATATGTTACAGCACTCCACCCCTTAAAGAGGATTTCGTCCCCAAAATCATAGCAAGAGGAAAGAGATAGGGTGAGTGTGCAACATCCCAACATTGGGTAACTAAGGTGGGTACTTCATAAGCTCTACACATAATCCTAGTCTCACTAAGGTTTCTGCCATATATAATTTTTCATCCAAAACATAACATAATGGGCTCACTAGCATAGTCTCTATCATGAAAAAGGCATCATCTATGCTATATTAGCACTTGTTCCAACTTATACTCACATGGTGGTAGCAAAGATTATAACTCATCACTAAGCATCAAAACATATGTATCTTCCCTTGTAAGGGTTTTAAGCACAATTAGGGTTTTCTAAGAAATCTCATCATTAATAATGTATTAGGTCACAAACCTAATAAATTGAATCTAATCTCATAAAAACCATCATGTAGAATTATCACTGATAATTTTGTAAGAAAAAGATAATATTATCAACCAATTATTAAACCTACCATAATCCCAAATAAGGTCACATATATTGTCACATATTGCCAACTTACATTAGATACTCAAGTTAATGACATCGTTTTCTCCTATTACACTCCGTAATATGAATTATACATATTTTACATCACATTAGGCATTAATGCAACATATATGAATCCAATACTCATAATCATATTTGTGTCATTACATGTGTTTTAGTGAACAATATGAAACACATTAAACATTAATGAATTTATTTTCATACTAAATCGTGATAAGGTGATTAATGAGATGTATATTAGGGAACAAGGTGATATGCCTTACATATGTAGATAACTTGATCATGACTAGGTGATTACTAACCATCTATAAATATATATATACCAAGGTATATTATGTGAGGATGACACCTAAGTCACTAATGTATCATGACGGCATCAAATATATATATATATATATATGTATATGGTTAGTACTAGATGATTACACATTAGGGTTTAGGTCATCATGAACATTACATATTATGCATTCCTAGCATGTACTAGACCATTAATCTTATTAACCATACTATTAGGGTGATATGGTCAACATTAAGGGTATCCACAATTAGTGATTAGTAACTCACTATCATGTGCATCAAGAATATGTAAAGGTTCAAGCATATGAACTATTCTCCAAGATGAATTATATATATATATATATATATATATATATATATATATATATTTTTGTGTATAAACAAACAAGATGGATAATGATTATAATTTGTTTGTCCAATACTAACCATATAAGGTCACTAATCCCATGTATATGGAGTTAGGGTTTTAAATATAGAGTAACTTGATTTCAAAGCATTGTGGGACTCCACCCCCTTAAAGAGGATTTCGTCCTCAAAATCAAAAACTCCAAAATCTATCAAGGTATAAGAGCACTACTACTAAGTCCACTTTTCAAAAAGGGTTGAGTAAAAACTGTAACATCCCTAACCTGGGTTATGAACTAACCCTAGATGTTTTGCTTAAAATATGATTAGAGGTTTGTGATTACCCCTTGATATGTCATTAATCTTTAGAAGAATCTATAATTTCATTTCTGTCCTTTTAAAACAATGTTGTTGTAACATCCCTGACCTGGGTTATGAACGAACCCTAGGTGTTTTGCTTAATTATGTAATTAGATACTTGTGATTATCTTTTGGTATGTAAATAAATCTCCTAAGGAACATACATTTCCATTTCTGTCCCTTTTGAACAATGTTGTAATATTATTTTGTAATACAGGGACCTATGTGCAAATTACCCAATTAAAAGGGGTTAACTTACAAATTGCACATGTTAAGATGTTCCTTTGGTGTTGAGACATCATAAGAATGAATATGATAAAGTATGATGGATTCTCCAAGCTTGGGCACCAAGATGCAGCTTGTGGAGCAATCCTTGTACTTAAAACTCTAGTTTTGGTGTAAAGTGCAATTTACCCAAAATATGGGGTGCAACTTGTAAAATACACCTTCTAGAGTATTTTTTTATGACTCTTGGCATCATTAAGAGTAAGAATGATGAAGAGGTCACTTCAATTGAATAATTAAATAAGAATGATAACCCTTATAAATTAAATGATCAAGTTATAAGTCTAATAACCCTTCTATATGTGCAACTTAGTAAGAAGTTGGCTTTCTTCACCTTTAGACCTTGGGTTTAAGATGAGTTTTGCTTAAGTATGGAAGGGAGAAACTTGGTTTATAATAAGGGAATGACCTAGAGGAGAAATGGAGAAACAAGTTGTCCTTATGTTGAAATTTCACCTAAAGTATATATACACCTTTTCTCACTTAGCAAGGATCGTTTCCTTCACTTCCTTTCTTATCCCCTTGCTTAGACTGACTTAGGACAGAGCTCTGGGGAAGAGGAGAATGGCCAAGCAGTTCTAGGTAAGCTTTGATCATCATCTTGCTCGAATTCATGGAGGAATTCATGGTGCAAGGTTGGTTTAGTGGTCTTCCTTACTTGTTTCTTCTTTCTAGCCATCTTTTCCCAACCTTTCCTTGGAGAAACACCCTTGGCCGACCTGTGGATCTCAAGACACAATTAAATACTGGAAGCTTGGAAGCTTGGAGCTCAAGGAACGACCTTAAGGCGGGTTTTATAACTCTAAACCTTTTGCTTTCTTATGCATATCTTTGTACTTGCAAAAGTAGCTTGTTCTTCTTTCCCCCATCCTTCCTTGCTTTCTTGCATCTAAAACCATGAGGAACAGACCTGGATCTGGAGGTAGAAGAAGGGGGGCGTGAATACCTATGTCACTTTAGTAAACGGTCTTGCACCCTTGGCCAAACGGTTTGCAAAACCGTTTGGGGGTTTTGCAAAACCGTTTGAGGGGCAAATGGTTTCACATGGTCGGTTGGAGAAAACGGTCTCCAAGACCGTTTGAGGGCTTGACCAAGCATGAACCGTTTGGGATTTCTGTTCATAATTATGTAGGCTAATGACCCACCAAATTTGAGGGGTTAACTCCAAAGGAATCGTAGGTTGAAGGCCAATCAATTAGGCAAATAAAATTGAATTAAGTGCTGTTTTTCCAATCTGTTTAACTTGAACTTCTTGGGTAAACGGTCTCAAACCGTTTGAGTTCGTTGACCAAGAGTGGACCGTTTTGGATTACTGTTCCTAATGATGTGGTATAATAACCCACCAAATTTTATAGGTTAACTCCCAAGGTATCATGAGTTAAAGGCTAAACAATTAGGTAACCTAATTGGATTAAGTGCTGATTTTCCAATCTGATTAACTTGAACTTTTTGGGCAAACAGTTTCAAACCATTTGAGTGAGTTGACCAAGCATTTACCGTTTGGGTTTCCTGTTCATAATCATGTTGGTTAATGACCCTCCAAATTTTAGGGATTAACTCCAAAGGAATCGTGAGTTGAAGGCTAATTAATTATGTAAACCCTATTTGGATTACGTGCTGACTTTCAACTTGATTGATTTGACTTTTTGGGTTTTCTTGCCCAAACGGTCTCAAGACCGTTTGGGGGATCATCCAAACGGTCTCAAGACCGTTTGGGGGTCACCCAAGACCGTTTGAAGGTCTAGGGTCAAGTATGGATAGGTGTTTGAAGATCCAAAGATGTGGTGTGAAACCTAATCGGCTAAGTGTTGGATTTGCATTGAATTGAGTTGATTGTTTTGGGTTGATTGACCCAAACGGTCTCAAGACCGTTTGGGGATCACCCAAACGGTCTCAAGACCGTTTGGAGGTCACCCAAGACCGTTTGGAGGTCTGGGGTCAAGTATAGTTGACCAATTGAAGGTCCAAAGGTACACAATTACAAAGCAATCAATTGCTGATTTGATGATCAACTCAATAGCTCAAACCCTAATGATTTTTCACTAGAATCCAAGGGTTGGGTGAGCCAAACGGTCTCAAGACCGTTTGTAACTCATACAAATGGTATCAAGACCGTTTGGATGTCTAGGGGTGAGTATGGTTAAGCAATTGATGATACAATGATACTAAGTTGGAATGTAATCAATTGTTGTTTTGGTGATCAATCCAATGATCCAAACCTTAATTGGTTGACTTAGATTTTGATGATATGATGGGCAAATGGTCTCAAGACCGTTTGGAGGTCATCCAAACGACCTCAAGACCGTTTGGGGTCAGGTCATGTCCCAATGTAATGATGGTTCAATAGGTTCAAATCAATTAGTCCCACATTGAAATATGTTGAAGGATTATTGATTCCAATCCCTAATTCAATTGAGTTAAACCCTCATTGATGGTCAATTTAGGGTCAAGTGAGGGACAAATCAGTTGAAGGTTGACCTATTAAACTCAATTAAGGTATGAGTATAGGCCCAATTGATGATTGGTTCCATGAATTCAAAGATTGAAGGAATCAACATTGGAAACCCTAATTCAATTGGATACCTTATGAAGTGGAGGTCCAATGTGATTGAATCTTTGAGAATTAAGATGATGAATGTTCTATTGATCCAATAATGATTAGTAATGATAATCAATGAAGGTGTGAAGGTTGAAACCCTAATAATACCTAAGTGATTAAGAACCAATTAAAGGGAGAATTCTTAATTGTTTATAGGATTAATAGCTTGATACACTATGTTAACCATGGTAGTATGTACTTGATTCAAGGGTCGATGTGACCTAATCAATTTGAAATAATGAGAAATTAGAATACATATATATATAGATAGAAATATGAATCATGTAATGATATGCTGTAGCACGACCGTGCAAGGGAGCACGACCGTGGTAGCCTTAGCTTGCACGACCGTGCAAGGGAGCACGGCCGTGGTAGCCTTACTTTACACGACCGTGCAAGGTGGCACAGCCGTGGTGTCCTATATAGAAATTGAGAAGTTTTGGTATTGTGCTGACATTGTTATATATGCATGTCCTTATTTGTATAAGTCATACAGGTTGATATTATGAGGTAATCATAGCCAGGTATGAGTTATGATGTCATATTCCTTGAAAACAATTATAAGCTTTTAGAGTAATGATATGTGAAAAGTATATACATTGCTTCAATCAAGGTCATGCTAATAGATGACTTAATGCTGATATGGCACTTGATAGCAAGTGTTATGATGATATAAGGGTGTGAGCACCCATGTTCTTGAATCATAGTGATAAGATGATTAAGAATTGATATCCAGTTGATAACTGATATGAGTTATACTTGTACATTTAGTATTCTTCTGTTATAGCCATGTTTAGTACTTGAATGTTTGGAAACATGTATGATGCTAACAAAATACTAATATGTACCTAATAATCAAGTATAATCATACCATGTAGAGCCCTGATCATAGATCCATCATTGTCAGAATTTAAATAATAGTGAAACAGGTTTTACAAAGGGAAATCCTGGATCACATACTTTAGAGTATGTGGGAGTATATGGAATAACTGATAAAAGTTAAGCTTGACAGGTTTCATATAGAGGTGATCAGATCCAGGTAAGATTTATAATGCTAATTGCATTAAGAACACTTGTTACCTATAATTCAAGAGTATAACTAAATGTCATGATATCTGGTAAGTGATAACATATGAGCTTGATAGGTTGAATGAGCCACGAGTAATATGATTTGTTGATCTTCAAAGGTCATATTATTTAGATAACCAGATAAAATGAGATGTTACTTGGTAACAAATGCTATGATTAGTCCAGGGTTTGAACTCCCACATTCCGGATTTCATATTAATAAGATGGTTAGGGATTGATATCCCAATATTAAAAATATGAGGTATGACTTAAACAAAAGTGTTTCTATGTGAAATTCTATTACGGAATAATCCTATGAAAAGCTTAACTACATACTAATGGGTTATGAATGTAAATAACCCTTGTATTACATAAGTAATGTTAAGTCTGATATCATATGTACAAGTTATGCAGATATGTTGTGGAGTTGGAATCCTAACACTTTGGGAGAAGGAGTATGGCTACAGGACATCCTTTCCCAAATAATAATGCCAGGCAATGGATATATGATCCAAGTCTGAAGGGAGTTAGTGATGTGATAAGTGACATGTGATTTTATCAATTTATAGTTGCATTGCTTTTAGTAGAAAGAATAGTTTAATCTGTTAAACATTGTTTTAACTACTCTCAAATATACATAACTTCGTTGTGTATATTTATTCTCTTATGCTGCAATAATTATGCTTCTGGCGAAGAGTTATATCTCTCGCTGGGACGATTTTTATAATTGTCTCACCCCGTAGATTTCAACCTTTAGGTGGACGTGGGCGAGGAGGCAGAAATCCTTCAATAGGTGAAGGGCAGCATCAGCAGTACCAAGGACAGCAGTGAAGCTTCAGGTGGAGGCATTGGCTGCTATGTCATTTGTAGATAGTGTTAGAGTCCTATATGTTGTCTCTGTACTCTCAGGTCCTCGGAGTAATAGTTAGTGCTTTCGAGTTTTTGGTCCAGTCCTTAGAGACTTTTGTATCTTGCCTTACAGAGTTTTAATGATGGATCAATTGTAAACAACTTATCACGTTGCTTTATGAGAAATCTTTACCTTTAAAGGATCTCTTTGTAAAAAGTTTAAAATTTTTAGTGATTTATGGTAATCTGATGCTTAGTGAACGCTTCTGCATTAGTTAATCTTGTGTTCTCGAAATAGACGTTTCAATTAGTGGTATCAGAGCTCTAGGTTCGCTGAGTCTACAGAGACATAGGACTAAGATTGTAGAGTCTGTTCTAAGTGTTTTCCAGATTATCTGATAGTATCTTCTGCTCACATAGGAGGAGGAGAACTTGAAGATGTTTGGACCACGTGAAGAGCATGCCGATGAGGGCAGTTCTGCTGCACCAGGAGGAGGTGCAGGAGACCAGAATAGGGAAGGGCATGTACCTGAACAGCCCCAGTTTGACCCAGCTGAGATAGAAAATCCAGCTACTTGTGCTTTATTTGATAAGTTTCTGGCAGCCATAACACACATAGCAGATAGGGTGCCACCATCTGCATCTAGGGCACCAGCCCATCAGGAAGGTTATGGAACCGGCAAGACTTTCGAGAGACTTCGCCGGGTGGGAGCCATAGACTATGCTGGTACATCTGATCCAGCAGATGCTGATCTATGGTTGACAGAGCTGGAAAAGGCTTTCAGGATCCTTGATATTCCTGAAGCTGAAAAGGTTAAGCATGCGGTATACCTCCTAAAAGGAAGTGCTGGTAATTGGTGGATGATAGAGGAAGATAAGAGACTAGGTGAAGAAATAGGATGGGAGGTTTTCCGACAAGAATTCGTCAATAGATACTTCCCTAAGACGTATCTAGATGAGAATATCTCTCAATTTGAGAAGATCACACAAGGACTGATGAGCGTTAGCGAATATGAAGCTAAGTTCATGGAGTTACTACAGTTTTGTCCACAGATGGCAGTTAGTGATGAAGAAAGAATTCGGCGTTTTGAGAAAGGATTGAATGTTGAACTAGCCACTCCTGTGTTTGCCTTGGAGAATAGAGAAAGGTTTGCCACCTTTGTGGAGTCAGTAAGAAGGATAGAGAGGTCGAAAACCGTGAAACAACATACAAGTAGTAAGAAGATGTACACCCAGCCTCAAGAAAAAAGGCCTGAAAGTTTTAAGAAGCCAAGATTTTCTACACCAACGGCAATATCAGAATTCCCTACCCAGACACAATGGGTGTCAAGTGGAAATAGGGACCATAGTAGTATTCCAAGAAGACCCTCCGACATAGCCCCAGCATCGGTAACTGGATCGTATAGACACCTTGCACCCAGGATCTGTTACTTATGTAGACAACCGGGACATCTGGCAAGGGATTGTCCAGACAGGAATGCAATAATGACTCGACCTCAAGGACAGAGTCTGCAAGGCCCACAAGGGAGGCAATATAATAATAGAGGACGTGGACAAACATCCCATACAGGTCAGATGAAATAAGTATTGTTTTATTATTACATATTAGGATTATATGTGTTAAAAATATGGAAGTTAGCTGCTTTTGAATTTCTTGACTAAGTCCTAGAAGGACACAAGAAAGATAAGAATTCATATCTTACTCAATATTCTTTAAAACAATTTATAATATCCCTTAACTGTGTATTAAAAGGATGAGATATAGATGTGATACCTGAAGAATAACCTAGAGTGATAAATTCTGCGTGTATAATGATATGAAAATCAAAGAATAGGATGATAAGTAAAATACATACTACCTAACCTCAATACTTATATACCCTGGCCAGGTATATGGTTATTGTAGATAAGGCAAGTATGAAACTCTTAGATTGTTATCTTTTGATTACTCTGATCAGGTAATTATTTTGAAACAATCTAAGGAGTATAAGAAAAATTAAATGAGAGGATCTTAGTGAATACTTAGTGAACATACTTTGTGAACATACTTAGTGAATATACTTAGTGAATTTCCTCAGTGAATACTTAGTGATCATACTCAGTGAATTTCCTCAGTGAATACTTAGTGAACATACTTTGTAAACATACTTAGTGAATATACTTAGTGAACTTCCTCAGTGAATACTTAGTGATCATATTCAGTGAATATACTCAGTGAATACTTAGTGAACATACTTAGTGAACATACTTAGTGAATATACTCAGTGAATACTCAGTGAACATACTCAGTGAATATACTCAGCGAATACTTAGTGAACATACTTAGTGAACATACTCAGTGAATATACTCAGTGAATACTCAGTGAACATACTTAGTGAATACACTCAGTGAATACTCAGTGAACATACTCAGTGAATATACTCAGTGAATACTTAGTGAACATACTTAGTGAACATACTCAGTGAATATACTCAGTGAATACTCAGTGAACATATTTAGTGAATATACTCAGTGAATATACTCAGTGAATACTCAGTGAACATACTTAGTGAATATACTCAGTGAATATACTTAGTGAATACTCAGTGAACATACTCAGTGAATATACTCAGTGAATACTCAGTGAACATACTTAGTGAACATACTCAGAGAATATACTCAGTGAATACTCAGTGAACTTACTCAATGAATACTTAGTGAGCAAACTTAGTGAATGTACTTAGTGAATATACTCAATGAACTTACTCAGTGAATACTTAGTGAGCAAACTTAGTGAACATACTTAGTGAATATACTCAGTGAATATACTCAGTGAATACTTAGTGAACATACTTAGTGAATATACTCAGTAAACTTACTCAGTGAATACTTAGTGAGCAAACTTAGTGAATATACTTAGTGAATATACTTAACGAACTCTTTCAATAAAAGCCTTTGAAACAATACACTTAGTAAATTTACTTAGTGAAATCCTCCAAGACAAATTGCTTAGTGAACCTTTGCAGTGAATGTTTCCAAATTAATTGATTAGCAAGATATGATACTTAAATAATATCTGCTTCCTTTTATCTGAGATTTTGAGGACGAAATCCTTGTTAGGGGGATATAATTTGTAACATCCCTAACCTGGGTTATGAACTAACCCTAGATGTTTTGCTTAAAATATGATTAGAGGCTTGTGATTACCCCTTGATATGTCATTAAGCTTTAGAAGAATCTATAATTTCATTTCTGTCCTTTTAAAACAATGTTGTTGTAACATCCCTGACCTGGGTTATGAACTAACCCTAGGTGTTTTGCTTAATTATGTAATTAGATACTTGTGATTATCTTTTGGTATGTAAATAAATCTCCTAAGGAACATACATTTCCATTTCTGTCCCTTTTGAACAATGTTGTAATATTATTTTGTAATACAGGGACCTATGTGCAAATTACCCAATTAAAAGGGGTTAACTTACAAATTGAACATGTTAAGATGATCCTTTGGTGTTGAGACATCATAAGAATGAATATGATAAAGTATGATGGATTCTCCAAGCTTGGGCACCAAGATGCAGCTTGTGGAGCAATCCTTGTACTTAAAACTCTAGTTTTGGTGTAAAGTGCAATTTACCCAAAATATGGGGTGCAAATTGTAAAATACACCTTCTAGAGTATTTTTTTATGACTCTTGGCATCATTAAGAGTAAGAATGATGAAGAGGTCACTTCAATTGAATAATTAAATAAGAATGATAACCCTTATAAATTAAATGATCAAGTTATAAGTCTAATAACCCTTCTATATGTGCAACTTAGTAAGAAGTTGGATTTCTTCACCTTTAGACCTTGGGTTTAAGATGAGTTTTTCTTAAGTATGGAAGGGAGAAATGTGGTTTATAATAAGGGAATGACCTAGAGGATAAATTGAGAAACAAGTTGTCCTTATGTTGAAATTTCACCTAAAGTATATATACACCTTTTCTCACTTAGCAAGGATCGTTTCCTTCACTTCATTTCTTATCCCCTTGCTTAGACCAACTTAGGACAGAGCTCTGGGGAAGAGGAGAACGGCCAAGCAGTTCTAGGTAAGCTTTGATCATCATCTTGC
Organism: Alisma plantago-aquatica; assembly: GCA_963693085.1. Classification (NCBI taxonomy): domain Eukaryota; kingdom Viridiplantae; phylum Streptophyta; class Magnoliopsida; order Alismatales; family Alismataceae; genus Alisma; species Alisma plantago-aquatica. The sequence continues at coordinate 1,225,401,044 of OY856412.1, forward strand.
TCGAATTCATGGAGGAATTCATGGTGCAAGGTTGGTTTAGTGGTCTTCCTTACTTGTTTCTTCTTTCTAGCCATCTTTTCCCAACCTTTCCTTGGAGAAACACCCTTGGCCGACCTGTGTATCTCAAGACACCATTAAATACTGGAAGCTTGGAAGCTTGGAGCTCAAGGAACGACCTTAAGGTGGGTTTTATAACTCTAAACCTTTTGCTTTCTTATGCATATCTTTGTACTTGCAAAAGTAGCTTGTTCTTCTTTCCCCCATCCTTCCTTGCTTTCTTGCATCTAAAACCGTGAGGAACAGACCTGGATCAGGAGGTAGAAGAAGGGGGGCGTGAATACCTATGTCACTTTAGCAAACGGTCTTGCACCCTTGGCCAAACGGTTGGGTTTTACAAAACCGTTTGAGGGGCAAACGGTTTCACATGGTCGGTTGGAGCAAACGGTCTCCAAGACCGTTTTAGGGCGTTGACCAAGCATGGACCGTTTGGGATTTCTGTTCATAATTATGTAGGCTAATGACCCACCAAATTTTATGGGTTAACTCCAATGGAATCGTAGGTTAAAGGCCAATCAATTAGGCAAATCAAATTGAATTAAGTGCTGTTTTTCCAATATGTTTAACTTGAACTTCTGGGGTAAACGGTCTCAAACCGTTTGAGTTCGTTGACCAAGCGTGGACCGTTTGGGATTACTGTTCCTAATGATGTGGTCTAATAACCCACCAAATTTTATAGGTTAACTCCCAAGGAATCATGAGTTAAAGGCTAAACAATTAGGTAACCTAATTGGATTAAGTGCTGATTTTCCAATCTGATTAACTTGAACTTTTTGGGAAAATAGTTTCAAACCGTTTGAGTGAGTTGAACAAGCTTTGACCGTTTGGGTTTCCTGTTCATAATCATGTTGGTTAATGACCCTCCAAATTTGAGGGATTAACTCCAAAGGAATCGTGAGTTGAAGGCTAATTAATTATGTAAACTCTATTTGGATTAAGTGCTGACTTTCAACTTGATTGATTTGACTTCTCAAGACCGTTTGGGGGTCACCCAAGACCGTTTGAAGGTCTAGGGTCAAGTATGGATAGGTGTTTGAAGATCCAAAGATGTGGTGTGAAACCTAATCGGCTAAGTGTTGGATTTGCATTGAATTGAGTTGATTGTTTTGGGTTGATTGACCCAAACGGTCTCAAGACTGTTTGGGGATCACCCAAACGGTCTCAAGACCGTTTGGAGGTCACCCAAGACCGTTTGGAGGTCTGGGGTCAAGTATAGTTGACCAATTGAAGGTCCAAAGGTACACAATTACAAAGCAATCAATTGCTGATTTGATGATCAACTCAATAGCTCAAACCCTAATGATTTTTCACTAGAATCCAAGGGTTGGGTGAGCCAAACGGTCTCAAGACCGTTTGTAACTCATCCAAACGGTCTCAAGACCGTTTGGAGGTCACCCAAGACCGTTTGGAGGTCTACGGGTGAGTATGGTTAAGCAATTGATGATACAATGATACTAAGTTGGAATGTAATCAATTGTTGTTTTGGTGATCAATCCAATGATCCAAACCTTAATTTGTTGACTTAGATTTTGATGATATGATGGGCAAATGGTCTCAAGACCGTTTGGAGGTCATCTAAACGACCTCAAGACCATTTGGGGTCAGGTCATGTCCCAATGTAATGATGGTTCAATAGGTTCAAATCAATTAGTCCCACATTGAAATATGTTGAAGGATTATTGATTCCAATCCCTAATTCAATTGAGTTAAACCCTAATTGATGGTCAATTGAGGGTCAAGTGAGGGACAAATCAGTTGAAGGTTGACCTATTAAACTCAATTAAGGTATGAGTATAGGCCCAATTGATGATTGGTTCCATGAATTCAAAGATTGAAGGAATCAACATTGGAAACCCTAATTCAATTGGATACCTTATGAAGTGGAGGTCCAATGTGATTGAATCTTTGATAATTAATATGATGAATGTTCTATTGATCCAATAATGATTAGTAATGATAATCAATGAAGGTGTGAAGGTTGAAACCCTAATAATACCTAAGTGATTAAGAACCAATTAAAGGGAGAATTCTTAATTGTTTATAGGATTAATAGCTTGATACACTATGTTAACCATGGTAGTATGTACTTGATTGAAGGGTCGATGTGACCTAATCAATTTGAAAGAATGAGAAATTAGAATACATATATATAGATAGATAGATAGAAATATGAATCATGTAATGATATGTTGTAGCACGGCCGTGCAAGGGAGCACGACCGTGGTAGCCTTAGCTTGCACGACCGTGCAAGGGAGCACGGCCGTGGTAGCCTTACTTTACACGACCGTGCAAGGTGGCACGGCCGTGGTGTCCTATATAGAAATTGAGAAGTTTTGGTATTGTGCTGACATTGTTATATATGCATGTCCCTTATTTGTATAAGTCATACAGGTTGATATTATGAGGTAATCATAGCCAGGTATGAGTTATGATGTCATATTCCTTGAAAACAATTATAAGCTTTTAGAGTAATGATATGTGAAAAGTATATACATTGCTTCAATCAAGGTCATGCTAATAGATGACTTGATGCTGATATGGCACTTGATAGCAAGTGTTATGATGATATAAGGGTGTGAGCACCCATGTTCTTGAATCATAGTGATAAGATGGTTAAGAATTGATATCCAGTTGATAACTAATATGAGTTATACTTGTACATTTAGTATTCTTCTGTTATAGCCATGTTTAGTACTTGAATGTTTGGAAACATGTATGATGCTAAAAGAATACTGATATGTACCTAATAATCAAGTATAATCATACCATGTAGAGCCCTGATCATAGATCCATCATTGTCAGAATTTAAATAATAGTGAAACAGGTTTTACAAAGGGAACTCCTGGATCACATACTTTAGAGTATGTGGGAGTATATGGAATAACTGATAAAAGTTAAGCTTGACAGGTTTCATATAGAGGTGATCAGATCCAGGTAAGATTTATAATGCTAATTGCATTAAGAACACTTGTTACCTATAATTCAAGAGTATAACTAAATGTCATGATATCTGGTAAGTGATAACATATGAGCTTGATAGGTTGAATGAGCCACGAGTAATATGATTTGTTGATCTTCAAAGGTCATATTATTTAGATAACCAGATAAAATGAGATGTTACTTGGTAACAAATGCTATGATTAGTCCAGGGGTTTGAACTCCCACATTCCGGATTTCATATTAATAAGATGGTTAGGGATTGATATCCCAATATTAAAAATACGAGGTATGACCTAAACAAAAGTGTTTCTATGTGAAATTCTATTACGGAATAATCCTATGAAAAGCTTAACTACATACTAATGGGTTATGAATGTAAATAACCCTTGTATTACATAAGTAATGTTAAGTCTGATATCATATGTACAGGTTATGCAGATATGTTGTGGAGTTGGAATCCTAACACTTTGGGAGAAGGAGTATGGCTACAGGCCATCCTTTCCCAAATAATAATGCCAGGCAATGGATATATGCTCCAAGTCTGAAGGGAGTTAGTGATGTGATAAGTGACATGTGATTTTATCAATTTATAGTTGCATTGATTTTAGTAGAAAGAATAGTTTAATCTGTTAAACATTGTTTTAACTACTCTCAAATATACATAACTTCATTGTGTACATTTATTCTCTTATGCTACAATAATTATGCTTCTGGCGAAGAGTTATATCTCTCGCTGGGACGATTTTTATAATTGTCTCACCCCGTAGATTTCAACCTTTAGGTGGACGTGGGCGAGGAGGCAGAAATCCTTCAATAGGTGAAGGGCAGCATCAGCAGTACCAAGGACAGCAGTGAAGCTTCAGGTGGAGGCATTGGCTGCTATGTTATGTGTAGATAGTGTTAGAGTCCTATATGTCGTCTATGTACTCTCAGGTCCTCGGAGTAATAGTTAGTGCTTTCGATTTTTTGGTCCAGTCCTTAGAGACTTTTGTATCTTGCCTTACAAAGTTTTAATGATGGATCAGTTGTAAACAACTTATCATGTTGCTTTATGAGAAAGCTTTACCTTTAAAGGATCTCTTTGTAAAAAGTTTAAAATTTTTAGTGATTTCTGGTAATCTGATGCTTAGTGAACGCTTCTACATTAGTTAATCTTGTGTTCTCGAAATAGACGTTTCAAAAACTATGTATGAGATCCAACACTTAGTTGTTTTACTAAACACCATTACAAACTTCAAGCCCAACATAGGGTAGGATACTCCCAACTTGGAAATTTAGGGATCTTATAAGGAAACTAAGGACACATAAGGGGATTCTACATGATTAACCAAGACATCATATACTAGGTTCAAAAGGTAATTCAACAATAAGATAATTTATCCAAAGGTATGCTATTTTGGGATGGTCAGTATCAGCTTAGGCCAGGCCGATGTCATATGGATCTGGGACTCCTCGTAAGCCAAGCTAGTGGTGCGGAGGAAAATATTGCCAGCCCCAGACCCTGACCCTTTCTAGACACCTTTCCTATCAACTTATGCCCTAGTAGCAACCTAAAAGACTAATCACCAAGAAGTTGACAAATTATATTTCTAGTATGAAATTATTATGTCCTAAATCAATCTTTCATCATTGATCAACTCTAAGGTGAAAAGCTTACTAAAGGGAAAACTATATAAGGTTAGGGTTTCTATCTAGGAGACAAATCGAATTATTCAAGACTCTGACTACCTTGATGCTCTGATACCATGATGTAAAGACCAATACATCTTTACTAAAAAAGCATGGCAAACAAAGCACCAATGTGTAGGCAACGAAAGATAAAACTTTGACTAAACAATTGCATAAAGGGCACATCATAAAATCTTCCCAAATAGGGTGTACAACTTTATACACAACAACAATAGGATCTAGGTAGAGGAAGACTCAAACCAATTCAATATTGTCTCCAAAGAAAAACAACTATAGCTAAGTCCAAGCTAGATGGTTGAACTCCTTATCCCTAGCCTTAGGCTGGTTCACCATGCTTCAACTGTGTACTCTGATCCTATACATGGGTGGTTGGGATCACCCAGCAACATTGCATAATAAAATGATTCACTACACTAAGAGTGTCAAAAGTATGAGGCAAGTATAATAATTAAGATTTAAGAACTTCTGCCCAGCTGCATCTACCACAATAATAAACAACAAGCATGAATGATATTTTGACAACAAATATTCTAATGTAGGGTGAGGCACCTACCGGACCTCAACCAAGAGGAGAGGGGAAAATGCACATCCCAAACCTCAAAAATATATATGATATGGGGAGAAAATGCACATTCCCTAGGGAGAAATTACACATGCCCTCTATGGGTGGTTTGTACTCATGTATACTACATTAGTTATTTGGTCAACAATTCCTCATGCTGAGTAAGCTACTTGGCAGTAGTGGAAATAACATTGCATCATAGCAAATGGGAATTAAAACCCATGAAGTAAATCACATAAAAGAGCCAACATTGGCAATAGCAAGATTCAAGTATTTCAAGTAAATGAACCATCATAGGCAGTAGAAGATTCAAATAAATAAAGAGCCAAAAAAAAGGAAATAGAGATATTCCAAGGCTAGCACAATATGAATGTAGGGTTGGATAACAGCCCAACTAAAGGATAGGTTATTTGCACATATATTCCACAATCATAGGATCCATATACATAAATAGGCTTCACATACTTAAATAGGGCTCACATACCTTATTGGAGATTCATACCCATCAATATCACTGATTAGATTATATCAACATCCATTAACCCTAGTTCACATAAATTAGCATTTATTCAGCATAAAGTATAAAGGAAAATACCCATTTTAGACCTTATTCGAAAACTACTGATTTAGGACTCAAAACTAGGACCAAAAGCTCACTTAGGTTTCACTGATTAAGAAAACATATTTTATTTCTCAATTTGGAGTTAAAATGAATTAATTGTGATTTTTAGAACATTTAACATACTCAAAATGACATTCAAAGAAAACTTTGAAAAAGGATTGGGAATCATGTCTCAAAAATCACAAAATCAGATTCTACTTGAAAAATCCTTTCCAATGACTATTTATTTGTATTTTCTCAGCAAGGACCAATTTACTATGAATTAAGTAAGTTGGACCAATCAGATTGCAAGAAAATGCCACATAGGTTGAGTGGCTTGCACGAGAGAGAGGCGGAGAAAGATGAAAGTACCCCTGATGTAAAAACAGAGTGTGAGGTGCGTGTGAGGGAAAAATTGTAAAAACAATCAGTCATCTTCTACCTTCAGCGCCAGCCATGGGCGCGAAGGAGCAGCTTGCCCGTTTGGGTGTTTTTGCTATACTTGACCAAAATGCGAGTTCAAATACTCTAAACGAAGAGGAAGAGAAACCGAACTCAACTGACCCATTAATTTTCTTGCTGGTGCAGTCGTGTTCCAGGGAGAGCTGCCATACGATCAAGAAGAAGGTGGGGGTGGCGGTGGCTAACCATGGAGTCTACGGGAAAATTGGAACCAGAGAAAGCTCGTAATGATGTTGGCGGAGGTGAGGGAGGTTCCATTTATAGGTGACGAAGAGTGAAGTACTAAAACTATGGCAGAGGGGAGGAGACATGGCCGGCACCATTAGGCGCTTCGGACACAGTGTGTGGGAGGTGACGAGTTACGGCTCAAAATGAGCGGCTCGAAGAGACGATCTCAACGCAAGAAAGATCTCGTAAAATGGTAGAGTGTTAAGGGAGAACGGCTCCAAGGATTCAAGGGTCACACTCTTGTACATAGCCAGAGGAGGAAGACAACTCCCTAGCCGTCAGATCAAGATCAAATGGGAATTGGGCACGTGACAGAGAAATCGAAGCGGACCTTGGCGAATAAATGCCATTTAAATGAAAACGATTCAAATACCAAAGTCACACCATATTAAAATTTGTAAAATCAATTTGAGGGGTCAAATAAAGTCCAAATATCCTCAAATTTTAACCATGGGTTAATTACAACACCTAGAACGATGCTATGCCATTAGTTTCTCGAAAATCACATGGCTAGGTCTCTAATTAATATATAGACTATTAAAGCATATAATAAAGCATAAAAAGAGCAATTAATATAAAGAATATCTTTTAATGGCATAATAAGGTATATCTTGAGATATTAGTCACATATAAACATTATGAGTCATATCTCAACATATAATACTCTTATTAGTGCATTATTTCCCTATTTGGAGGAGAGAGAAAGTAAAGGGGTTAATTACTCCTATGCATTAACTCAAATACATTGTTACTAGTATATTTATCCAAAAAGCTCCAAATTAACATTATATACTTATATTCTCTCATTAATGGTCAATTTCATAATTAGTCCCCAATTATCACATTAATTGGAACATTTGTGCAAAAACCCATGAATGTGGTAAAATATAGATTTTATCATCAAACTTGGCTCAATTCCAATATTGAGGCCAAAGAAGATACAAAAGGATGGGAAATTAGTGCAGGATGTCCAAAAGGACTAGAAAGAAAATAAAAGTACAAAAGTGGGTAAATTGCAGGGAGGACCCTGAGATTTAGTATGCTACAGAAAGATAGTTGTAACCTAATATCAAACTTAATGCATGCTAAGAAGGTATAAGTAAGGCATAATAATTATGTTGATCTAAACCCTAAGATGTAATCATCTAACCTCAACCTATTCATCCTTAATGTCATTGATGATAGATGCATTAGTGACATTAGGTGGCATAATCAGATAACATACCTCGATACACATAAATGGTATATAATCACCTAATCATAGATTAATCAAGTCATCAATATGTAATGCATATCACCTTTCTATTTAATACATACCTAATTAATCATCTAATCATGACTTGGTATGTGAACCAAATCATTAATATATAATATGTTTCATCTTGTTCACAAAAATCATATAATGAATTCAATATGGATAAGAAGTAATTGAATTCACATAAATGTGCATAATCAACGATAAGAAGTGAATAAATATGAGAAAATGATTAATGATGACATTGATGTGAGTAAGAAAGGTAATGTGACAATGAATAGTTTTTAATATAGATATAAGAAACCAATGTGACATTAATTGCATTAATTAAAGGCTTAATAACAAATTGGATAAAATGTCTTATTTCATGCAAAATAATTTGGAATAATTCAATATGGTGATAACATGAGGATAATGAAATCTAAATTAAAATTATTAAAAATAATGATCAAGTATATTGAGATAATTTAGTAAACCCTAATTGTGCTTAAAATTCTTAATGAAATAAATAATATATATACATAGGGTTTAATGCATAATAATGAAATGTAATTCTTTTGGCAATATAGAGAATATAACTAGATATAATTATAAGAATAATAATGATAATGTGATATCATAATGAATATAATATTAATGAGCAAACAAATATTAATAATGATTAAATATTATAAAAGAAATCTTAATAGTGGAACCCTATGTGATCCTTGATAACCTAACCTATGATGAGTTGCTTATGAAGTTTCTAAACTCCTAGGTTAAGCAATTGTTGTTGGTGAAAGTTTTGGTGGAAGTTTTTGGTTGGAGGAACAACCTGAAGTTTTGTGATGAGATGTTGCACATTCACCCTTCCCTCTTTGCTTGTGATTTGAGGGGAAAAATCATCTTTAAGGGGTGGAGTGTTTTAACATACCAAAACTTGGACATATTCTCTTTTTTACCCTCTTCCCCTACTTTTCCTTTCATTTCTATCCTTTTTGGCCTTTAAGTTTAATTTGTGGAAATAATAGGGGTTTGGTGAACATTTGTTCATCATTATTGCCAACGTATGGGTTTATGCACAAATACCTCAGTAAATATTTTTAATAAGGGTCAAATATGAAAATTTACCACTCATATGATATCTTAATAAAATATATTCGTTCTAGATCATTCCTTAGCCTTATGGAGCAAGGAAGAGAAAAAGGAATGAATAATAGTGCTTTAAGTATGTTAAAGTGATATTGAATTAATTAATATGGGAAATATTGGTAATAATGGATAATGGGCTAAAATTCATAAAAAGAAGATTAACTGGTTAAAGATAAGTTGAGATTCGTTTTCCTTTGGTTTGGTTTGTCTTGGAGGCCAAGTTTCATAATTTTGAGACAATAATAGTTACATCTCTTTTATTTTGAAAAGAAAATGTGAATTTTCCTCAAAATATTAAATAAAATACTTAATGACTCCAAAAGTAGAAAATAAACTTAAATTCCTAATATACACATTAAAAGTAGCCTTTGGGTAAATTTTCATGTAATTTGGATAATCTTTAATATACATGTGAAATCAGGAGAGAGAAAGTGTGTAGAACCTTCAAAATATTAAATAATTATACAAACAACTCCAACATGTAAAATTGATGGCAAATTCGTATCCAACACATTAAATATGACTTGTGGGTGAAGTTTCATCAAATTTGTAGAATCTTATAACCATTAATGGAGGAGGAAAGAGAAAATCAGTTTTGATTTATTAACACATCGACCATTCTCAGAAGGCAAATCTAATTGCATATTTGGATTCCTCATATCAAAAATAGGTAGGGTGTCAAATTTCATTAATTTTTGGATTCGTTTGCACCCTCAAAAGAGGAGAGAGAAAAAGGGAAATAAATATGTTCACACTTCAGTGTAATCGGTTTGGAATTTCATTTTAATATGTCACTTGGACGCGTGCAATGTGGACCGTTCGATTAAACGATGGATGGTGGAGATTTTTCTCCTACCTTGTGTAGGAGTCATGTTCGTGGTGAATAGTGACCGCGGGGTTGTAACCTGATTTCTTGCGATTTTCTCGCTCAGTTCAAGACTGTTTTTCGTGATTCCTTTTGCATTGAATTCGTGAGGAGATTCCAAACAAGTTGATTCCTTATACGAGCCATAGTTTCCAGTATTCTCATGTTGCCTAACTTCTCTCCCCCAAGCTTTCTAAAGCCCACACCCTTTAGCCGAAGGACCAAGTCCTATATATATTTAGCACTATCTAGGGTTTCGTCTCATCGCGAGTCTTCATTACATGCTCTCAATTTCTCCTCTGGGTCAGACCAAGCTACCGTCAGAGTGTTCTTCTCTCCATGGCTTGCGGTAAGTGGCCCTTCACCCATACATCACCTCTGTTCAATTGTAAGGAGTTGTAAGTTGCAGAGGTCTCCTTCTCACTTTCTACATTCTTATTTTCTCAAATCATCAACCCCCACGGATTAGCCCAAATCCTAGACAAGCAAGTAGCTCGCTGCTACTGCATGGAATGCGGGGTGGAGGGGATGATTCTCCTCTGTAAAATTTCATTATTTCCCTCTCATTTTCTTTCTTTCGTTTATTTCTTCGCTAAGGGCAATCCAGTCACTTTGTCGCTTTTCTTTGCATTAGTACGAGTCAAACCCGGTCCTTTGACCGGGTGACTTGGCCACCCCCAATTGGGCCAAGTCAGTGGGTGGGTCCTCTCTCATCCTCTCTCTCTCTCTTCACCTCTCTCACCCTCTCTCTTCACCTCTCTCGCCCTCTTCTCTTTGCTAGGGGTGTAAACGGTGCGGGTACGGTGCGGGTCTGGCCATACCTATACCCATACCCATCTAATTTAGCGGGTCCGGTTCCGGTTCTAGACCCGCATAATATAAAACCTAGACTCGCACCATACCCGTACCCGCAATAATAGTGGGTATGCGGGTAAGCGGTTCTATAAAACATCATATTGTTTATGTAAGAGAAATGACTGTGTTATATATATTTAACACAACAAGATATTGTTATCATATAGTATATTAACATGTAATAGTTATATTAGACAATGCTATATTCTATACAATAAAATTAATTGAGTAATTGTTTACATATTTGTAGTCATGATCATAACATTTAATTTATGTAGAAAGTAATGTAGATTAGTAGACATTTTAATTTTAAGTTTACATATGATGTTCGTTATTGTAACTAGAATAGTTAATTCTTAGTTATATGACTAGTCTCAACCTTAGAGTAGGATATAATATCAATAATTATATTAATTATACTAGTAAAGTATGATATATAACATATTATTTTAGTAGTTACTTATGTATAGCGGGTATACGGGTCTAGCGGGTCTGGGTCCAAGCATACCCATTATTGGACCCGCTTATATGCGGGTCCAAGGGTATACGGGTCCAAGGGTATGCGGGTATAAAAAAAATTAGACCCGTGATGGGTTTTTAAGGGTCTGGATTTTTGGGTCCATGGGTCTACCCGTACCCATTTACAGCCCTACTCTTTGCCTCTCTCGCCCAATGTGCTGACATGTCGTTCTATGATTGGTTGATATTGCAAAAATCATAACTTTTGATTTGATTGTCCAAAAATAAAAATAAAATATGTTCTGAACTCAAAAAAATGTTCTCTTTCTAAAAAATTATCTCCAAGCATTGGTTTTGAGTTTTATCAAAAGGTTTTTTCTAAAAATGATTTTAATACATAAAAATCACCTAAAATACACTTTAATCTTCATAACTCCAAAATATGAAAAATTATATGTTTTCTTGATCAGGAGAACATAACTAGATCAATGGTGATTTTTTTAGAGTCTTAATTGAGGTCTTTCTCAAAAATTTCTAAATATGGGTTTCCTTTACATTAATGCATATGCAAAACCCTAATACATGTAATACATTGAAAATAGGAAAAGTGGATCTTGGATTATCTATAAGTGGTGAAAGTGAATAATTGGAATCAATATGAAAGGCATGTGCTTTCCTTACACCTAAGTTGGGAAGATTTGTAACTTAACCTAGTTTCCCTAATGAGGCTTCTATGAAACCCTAATTTTCCTTTTTGACAATTCCTTAGTTATATTTGCCTCAAAATCAGTTTTATTAGTTATTTCTTGGGTCTTGTACCCCACTGCCATGTTTATATTTACTTGATTCTTATACTTGCCATATTTCTTAGCATGTTGATTTTATTAGACTATTGAACTAGTGTAGTGGTACTTTTGTACAACCACCCATAGATAGGGCATGTGTAATTTTGCCCTGGGGAATGTGTTCCTCTCCCCAATATAGAATATTTATAGGTGACTGGAATATGTTACTCTCCCTCTATAATATACCAAAACTTTGGCATATTCTCCTTTTAGTCCTTTCCCAATATTTTTTTATCATTTCTATCCTTTTTGGCCTTGATGCTTAAATTGTGGAATTTATAGTGGTTTGGTGAACGTTTGTTCAATAATTATACCAATGGAAGTGTTTATGCAAAAATACCTCGGTGAAATCTTATTTAAGGATCTAAAATGTAAAATCACCACTTTAGTAGAATAATGGTTTATTAATTTGTGCTCTAAGTGCCAGGCCCTAAACCTTAATTAATGAATTAAACAAGCTTAATTACCATAATTAAGTTCTATAAACCTTAATATAACTTTTTTATGTGATTTTAAAACATGAAATGAGCCTAATTTTCAAATTTGGTTCGATTTGGATGTTGTTTGTGCAAGTTATGGAATTTTAGGTACATTTCAGACTTTTATGCAATTTACCCAAATGTGAGGTTTTATTTGCAAATTATCACTTGAATTTTAATTCTGAGTTATTACCTTACCATTCTTGAGATTTTGTACCATGGGGCACCTTGGTTTGAAGGTGTTACTTTCCAAGGGCATTATAGGGATTACCCTCTTTATAAATGAGCTTATCTTTAAAAGCTATCAACCAATGGGGTTATTTCTTTGTTTGAAGGACGGTGGGGATGGCCTAGAAGTCTCTAGGGGATTTTAGGACCGACATTTGATATAGAAGAAGAGTCTATGAGCTGTCCTCTTACAAGGTCATGAAGCCCTAGCCTAAGGACACATGAAAAGTCCCACAGACACCTCATGCTTGCCCCCTTCTTTATAAAGGCATGCCTACCCCATCCCACCTCCCAATCCAAGAAGAAATCCTCTCCTTCTCTTTCCCCCATCTTATAGCATCGTACCTTCTATGTTTGGCCACAAATTATCTATCCCAAGGTAAAAAAAGGGTGCCTACCTTGGTGAATAAGGCTCCTAGGGTTCCAAATTTCTCTATTTAGGATTTCTTAAGCTCCTCCTTGGTGATTTTGACCAAAACTAGCAAGAATCCTCCTTTTCTTCCCTGTTTTCATGCTTTTAGTAGTTCTACCACCTTCTTCCAGGTTGGAACCATGACCTTCCATGGTAAAACTCCACCTAGAACCCTAAAACATCTCATCTCCATGCTCTTTTGCTAGGGTTTGCACCTCTAAAGTAGAGAAGGTGATCTTTGCTCAAGAAAGGAGCTTGGCTTGGAGCAACCAGACCTTATAATCTTTGGATCCTTTCTGTTTGTACCTTCTTACCTTCCTAGAGGCAAGTTTTGTTAACCCCCTTCTCATATATTTCTTATTACATGCTTAAAACTCATGCTTCTATGTTTAAAATTGATGGTTTCCATCTCTTTTTACCATGTTCTTCTAGGGTTTTGGTTTCTTGCTGTTTTACCTTCTCTAGAATCTCTAATGTGGTTACCTATGCAACTTTGAACCTGATCTTGGGTCAAATGGTATTTTCTCCCTCTCCCTCTCTCTTCAATTATCTCGACCAGTTTGATGATGTGGTAATTTCCTATTGGTCAGTATTGAAAAATTCATATCTTCTAATTCGTTTATCCAAATTCGACAAATAAATATGTTTTGGAATTGGAAAATTAATATCTATCTAATAAAAATATTTTCAAGGACTGATTTAATGGTTTGACGAAGGGTGATTTTTGTAAAATGAATTTAATGCATAAAATCCATAAAAATTACATCTTAATCACCATAACTCCAAAATTAACATAAAAATATGTTTTCTTCATCATAAGAACCTAATAAGTTCATTGGTGATATTTTCAAAATCTAAATCTGAGTTTTGCCAAAAAATTTCTGAAATTAGGGTTTCTATACATTAATGTGCACTATGTACTCTAACACACATGTTAATACATTGAAAATAGGCAAAGTGGAACTTGGACTCAATTAAAGTGGTGAAAGTTAGTAATTGATATAAGTAAGAGAGGTATGTACATTCCTTACACCCTATGTTGGGATAATTGCAACCAAACCCTATATTTCCCTAATGAGGCTTAAATGAACCCTAAATCTTCTATTCTTGAATCCTAATGTTATTCATGCCTCAAATTAGATTATAATTTCTGATTGTTTGGGTCTTATACCCCACTGCCATTCTTATTGAATATTGTGACTCCTCTTACCATGAATACTTTTCTAGCATGTAGATTTATGTTCTATTTAATTTAAAGTAGTGGTACTTATGTACAACCATCCATAGAGGACATGTATTTAATCACCCTGGGGAATGTTTTTATTCTCCCCTATATAATTTTTGTAGGTGACTGGGAATGTCTTATTCTCCCTTCACCTATAGGTTAGAGGTATGGTAGGTGCCTCAACCCTACTTAGTTAGGTAGACATAATTATCTCATATGCAAATCCCTTTTAATATAATTATTAATGGCAAGTTTCTTTTGAATATAGCCTCATACTCTTGTTCTGTTCATCTTATGATGAAATATTAGCCTTTACTTTCATGTTATTTCCTTATATTTTATTCTTGTTCATTATTTGACACATACCTTGTATTTCTCTCTCTTGTTGAGTGATTTCCCAACCACCCAGTTTTAGATCGAGGTGTTAAACATGACCTAGGAGAACATAGCTTCCAACATGGACCTAGCTCTTAGAGAAGTTGCTTGGAGACAGATTTGAAGTAGTTTAGACTTCCCTCTACTTAGATACTTATGTTGTATCATACATGTAAACCCTTATGGGAGATTATGATATACTTTTTTAGTCTTTTGTGAAAATTGAATATATTCATTTGTTTAATTCCGCTGCTATACTTTGGTCTTTTGCATACCATTATAATAAATTTGGAAAATTTATACCTATTCCAACATACATTTGAGTGTGTTTGGAATGGATGTTTTATTCTTAAAAAAAATTAGTAGGGAGTGGATCCCACTCCTTACACCCTCACCTATTGGTTGAGGTTAGGTAGGTGCCTCAACCCTACATAGTTTAGGTAGTCAATATTAATCATGCATGCAAACTTTTTACTATTTTGTTATGACAAGCATCTATTTATTTGTACCTCATACTTTTGACTATCTTCATCTTATGATGAAATCTTTGCCTTTAATTCCATATAGTTTTCTTATATTTTGTCCTTGCTCATTTTCTCTGACACATACCTTATTTTCCTTTCCCTTTTGCTGGGTGCTTTCCCAACCACCCAGGGTTAGATCAAGGTGTTAAACAAGGCCTAGGATCAGAGTTGTGCAACATGAGCATGGAGGACCATCTTAGGAATAGGATAAGGAGTGCATGGATTTAATCATGGACCTATCTCGTGAAGTTATTTCTTGGAGGCAAAGTTGGTGTAGTTTAGATTTCCCTCTATATAGATCCTTTTGTTGATGTAAACCCTTTATGGGAGAATGATGATGTACACTTTTATAAAATTGAATATAGTCATGAAATTATACTTTGTTGTATTACTTGTTGGTTTTTGTATACCATATATATAAAGATTTGAGAATTTTACACCCATTTCAACATACCTTCTAAGTATGTTGGTATGGAGGTTTGATTTTTCAAATTTTTAGTAAAGGGGTGATTTCACTCTTTTACACATAGTATATGAAAAAGTAGAAAAAAAATTCGATGATCTGCCTATTTCGAGAGTTTTATCAGTCAATTTCGATGTTAGATTGCCATGGAAACAGAAATTTCGACCATTTTTCAAAATTTTGAACATTGAGATAAAGTGGGGCAAGAATAGTTACAAAATTTTTAAGCATTAGATAAAAAATAAGGTATGATAAAGGGATAGAAAATTGTTGGAGTGGGGAAGATGGAAAAAGTGAAGGTGACAATTGAAAGGATAGTTGTATCTTTTAGAAGGATGGAATGCATAAGAAAACACCTTCTTTGCATTATAAGTTGGAAGGACACACTTTTTATTCAAAAAATTAAGAAGTGTGGAATTTTTAACAATTAACATGTTTTTAGTACATTTTTTTACCCCCTTCTCAGTTTTGAGCCACTTCATAGTAAAGGACGTGTGTTATCAGTCGACAAGGAAACCCAAATATTCGAATATATTGTTCCTATGTATATTCACAGGGAGAGATCCAAGACTGACCGTTTGAATCAACTATTTGGGAGAGCACTTGACAAGAAGTAATCCTATTGAGGAAACACAAAACTTCTTTCAGAGAAAGGTGTGTTTAAAGTTTATTTCCTTGAATCTGCATTCTCATTGGACAACTTCTACTCAAATTCACTTGTTCACTTAGTTTTTTCATGGGCGTAACGATATTTTGTACCAAACAATGGATTCATCATGTTGGATGATTATTTTAAACTATCATGTTGTACAAATCCTCTCTTTTAGTCATTGGCTTAAACACATAATATATGTTTACATATCTGTCCATACCTCATGGTTGACTTAACTACAAATATTTTGGGGTGGGAGAATACAAATGTGGAGGTCAATGATTATTTTACACAAAAATGTTTTAAAATACTCATATGTGCAGACTCTAAAGAAACAATTATGAGAACTTCCACACTTCCTATATGAGTTTACTGTATATAACCTTATTTGTATGATGCAGTCATTAAATGTGCTGGAATCGGTTTAGAAAAATTGTTGGATCAAAATAGTATGTTTGTAATTAAAGAAAATGCTAAATTATTAAGAACATAGTGAATGATTAATGCCTTGTAGGATGTTTTTCCTTTTAAAAAATCTGACTTGTCCCCATCAACTAATGGAGAATGTGCATCAGAGACATCCATCCATTTTTAGTGAGTCGATCACATTTTGTAGGAGATTTACATATTCAAAATAGATAGATGGATGGCATCGTATGCAAAAATACTTCCATGATTCACCATATAAAGACACAACAATGACTAGTGATATAAGAAACGCATAGGTGTATGTTGCATGTGTTCTTTACATATATATTATGTATAGGTATGGACGATGACCAATTTTGACTTTGATTTTCTTTTATAAATTAGGTAGAGGGGATGTTTTATTTTATCCCATCATGTAGGTTTGTGAATTGTGAGTTTTGAATCAAACCATTTATATCCAGGAATTGATTTGGGATCCATTTCTTTTTTTACAACTATCTCAGTTATAGTATGACTTGAATGACTCCTAATTAATAACCAAAAGGAAACTAATTGATAGATCATTTTTTTCTTCAAAGATGTATGAAATGAATCTTTGGGGAGATGTTCCCCCTTAAGTTAATCATTAGAGAAAATTAAATCCAATTATTAGATAGTAAGAAATATACAAATAAAGTGGGACCGGAAAAGGTTTGTTGTTGAACATCAGTTGTTGAGTGAAGACATGACAGAAAGGGCTAAACTATTGGTGGTTGGGGGGTAGTAAATGGAAAGAAGAGAAGGTTGACGAGGCAAAAGCTAGGTGCTTCCACAAGAAGTACCTAATGCATAGGAGAAAAACAACTTTTCTACGAGTTAGGGCAAATAAGAAAAAATGTGACATACCCCTCTTTATAGTTGGTTAGCTTTCTCTGTTGCCAATCATGCTTGATTCAGTACAAATGACCAAATAAAATTAATTGTTATTTATAGAAAGTAAGAAATGTATAGATAAAGTACATAGGTGTGAAGGTTCATCTTACAACCCCAATTTTTGGGTTTGTATGGTTGGAAATACAATTTTCCCAATAAATGTATGATTAGAGAAATTGTATGATTTATGTGTATTGAATGGATTTCCTTTGATATATTTCCTTTAATTATATGATTTCATGGACCCTACTGAGATAGTAAGTCCAATATATTAAAAGGAAAGAAAATCTTAAAAGATAAGAAAAAGGAAATTAGAGATAAATATGTGCATATATGAAAACTGTGTAGAAGTTTCTAAAAAGTGGCATGGGTGGCCACTATGAATTGATTTTTGGTTCCACATGGTTTATATTAAGAGAAGAAATCAAAATAATGAAAATATAAACAAAGAAAGAAAGAGAGAGAGGACATTCTGAGAAATTAGGGAATGATTTAGATTTCATTATAATAAGGAATCCAAGATTATTAGACTTTCCTTAACGACTTTTAGTTGCCAATCTGATTAGGAAAGTGGTAACTTCTTGTGGTGATAGTCAAATCAAGAGAATAACACTTAAAGAGTTTAATACAGGGATCGAAGTGTACTCGTTGCCTTTTGAGTAACAAAGGATACTAGTGGTTAACTATATTTAAGCTTTCTCTCTCTCATATTAGCCATTAGGGTTCCTCCTAGTTTATGGATATAAAAGGACCCAAGGATCTTCCTCTATCGGGAGACATGAGAGCCAACCATGGTTGTCTGTAGGAATCCCATCCTTGGTTGTTGTCCTCATAACCTTGCCTACCCTTAGATGCATTACATGACGGTGCCATGGATGCATCGGGTAACAAGGTCCCACAACAACCCATGTGCTAAGGGTTGGTATGAGGGACTGCTAGTTGGGGTGTGAGGGAGGTCATCAGAGCCAATGCAACATGCCGAGTTGGCTTGTCTGGATAGTTGCATGACCGTTGATGTTGCCGAGAAGAAGAAAGGACTGCTAGAGACATAGAAGTGCCTTCAATATCGGCTACTGAGGTTGTGTCGTGTGTGGGTGGCGCTCTCCCACAGGGACGACCATAGCCGACGAGGAGGCACTACGGGTGGTTTTGTTTGTGAGGAGGGAGTCACAGCCCCGAGTTGCGGGAGGGATGAGCTGGAGGTGAGACCGAGAACCAGCAGCAGAGCCTGGTCGTCGGATCTGTCATCTCTGACTGACTTCGGACGTGACAATGGCCTAATTGACTTTGTCGGAGCCCAAAGAGAGTCGACCAAAATTGCTCCACGCCTTCGGAACCCAGGGGAGGGGTTAGCCACGCATGGGGGCTCACCCGCAGTAAACACCAATTGGTGTTGTGAGGTAGAAGAAGAAAAGGGAAAAGGACAAACCTGCCCCTCACGTGCCTGTAGATCAGGATCAATGAGGAAGGGAAAAAGGGTCTTTTGAATATTTACTTAAAAGCGCCTTCAGCCCGTTGAGCAAGAAAAGAATATGATGACGTGTCAGGTTAGGATTGGTCCCATTAGATTTTATCTTGCAAATTTCATAGAAAATAATTGGTAACTCTGTTCATAATAATTTATATATGAAACTTGGTCATAAAAATAAGAGGAATCCAAATAAAATACTATCAAAACTTGATTATGCTTCCTATTCCAAAAGTATGTGCAATACATGTGTTAGTGATTAGTATAAAGGAAAGCCTAGATTTAGGTTAATATGATGATCAATTGATTAGAATTGGTTATATTATGTTCATACCTAATCTAGACATATATAATGAGTAAAACCTTGATAATGGTGAATAATGGACGATTCCAGATTAGTAATATTATATATGTTGATTTCGGATTTGAAACCAATGTAGACATTGTGATATAATCTTAATGCTAGTAATGTGATATAGGTTTCATGAAGTGTCTAAGAAGTTTAAAATGATGATTAGGGTTTCACCAAATATGCATAATGGAATTGGTAATCTTAAAAACCATAACGTAAGGAGTTAGGGTTTGTAACCCTAATCCCTAGTCCAAACATGAGATAGTCCTAAACCCTAATCTAGGGCAAAAAGGGTGATTAACTTGAATAATCTAAAATTCTTGAAATAATACTATTATCAGTTGATCTTAAGCCTGTTAGGAGGAAAATAACAAGTTAATTAGGGTTTGTGCGTAGTTTTGCTATTTTAGGGTTTACAGTGTCAATAATGAAGATAGACCCTAATGAAACCCTAAAAGGAAGTAGGAAACCATAGGAAGCGAGTTCATATGAGTGTAATCCAAGAAAGTGAATAGTAATTGAATTATATGATTGTTTTAGGATCATTGCTTGTGTGAACTGCTTTCTTGCCTAGATATTTCCTTACTTGGATTATTGTTAGCTTGTTGATTTTACTAAACAGGTATATGGTTATTTATGAATAATCAATTTAGTTTCTCAGTGTTTCCCGAACGTTTTGTCTATTGGATGCAACCTAATCTGTTGGATGTTTAATTCTGCAATCCTATAAAGTCCATATGATTATCACAATTAAGTATATATGTATATTCTCGAACCTACATGCCACCTTGATGTACATTGCATGACCAAGCCCCAGAGGGAAGGTCTATTTGGTCAAGCCCCATAGGGAAGACCATTGGGCACCTTGAGAGGTGACCCCAAACACCAAGCTCAGGATGGAGAAGGTGACCTTATGTCCCTTGCAAGGACAACACCCTAAGAGAGGGTAATCCAGGGTTTTGGGCAAAAGTGGTTGAGAATTCACATTGAAAGTGTAATATGGATTGTTAATCAATTATTTGCTATAATTAGGCTGTTAGAAACTATTTGTGATATTTTGTTTGTCCCCACAGACTAGTATAGCTATATGCTGACCAACATTTTATTTGTTGGCATTTTAGGTACAATTCTAAAAATGGACAAATAGTAAATCGAAATTTTTGAAGATACAACTAAACTTTTCAATGATGATTCGTCAGAAAGACTTTTCCTGTGGATAGAAGTCTAGAATCTGAATTTTACAAGGTATGCAAAAAGATTTATTTTATTCCAGCTTCTCAGTTTAGAAATAGTAGAATTTGATAATTGTTTTTTATTAAATGTCAAACCATAGATCCTGAAATATGGGGATAGAGGCTCTGACCTCTTGGTCTCCCTTGATTAGGGGTTACCGCAAGGTGGGGTCATTACATTTGGTATCAGAGCTAATGGTTTCTCATTTAATCCTTAATAATTATTAAATTTTACAAACTCTATAGAACCAGAGGGAGTTATTAGAGGATTTTCCAATGACTGAGGTGTCTAGAAAAGGATCACAGTCTGGGGGCTGGCAATATTTTCCTCTGCCCCACTAGTCGCTCATGAGGACTCTCGGATGTGGTGTGACTGCTTGGCCAAAGTCTGAGGTTTTGACTCAAAATAAGATACCTTTAGGACTCTCTCATTTATTTCGTCCCTTCTCAACCCTAATTCAATTAAGGTTCTAAGGTTTAGGGTTTTTCTCTCTCTTCCTCACCCTCTTGAGGTCAAGGTAAGTATGATAAAGATTAAGGAATCCACCACCAAATTAATGAAAAACATGTAAACAAGATGTCATGTGCATAAGTTTAATAGTTATGCATAAACTAATGAGTAGTTACATGCTTAGATTACAAGACATGTGTTGTAATGCCCTCAGGAGAGACCTGAGGTTAGACCTTCTTGTTAGGAGGTTAGTAGAGAGTTAGCCTTGGAGGCAGAGGCCTCCAGGAAGGGATAGAGACATGATGCATCCTCTGAGGATGATGTTGACCCTAACCCTAAGTGTTTGTTAGAGAAAGAGGTGACAAGATGAGTTAGACATCATGGTTGACCATGCATGTACGTACGTGGGTTGACACGCATAGAGGCTTTGTGTACCCATGAGAAGCATGAGCTATGTGAGGTTGGTTGACCAAGTGCCTTTTGGCGACCCAACCTTGGAAGGCTAATACCTGTTAGGGTTAAAGATAGCCCCTTCTTTGAAAAGGATAGTGGTGACCATATAGAAACCCTTATGGACATATACGATCATAGAAGAGCATGCACCTACTAAGGAGAGAACGTCAGCAGTGCTGGCAGTAGGTTGAGACTTCGATCAGAAGAGTTATGTCTGACGGGTTAAGAGATGGACATGCAAAGCTTTGGATAATCTTGATCGAACATAGGTTAATTTGGATCATACAGTTCACCCATGTAGGTGTGTGCATGTATCCTTAAGAGCTTGATCCACCTTCTTAGAACCTCCAATGGTAGGGTCAGTTGTAGGGTTAGCTTTAGATAGAGAGCAAGACCCGAGAAAGAAGGTTGGAAGCTTAGACTACGAGAAATGAGGAATCATAAGAAGTTGGGTTGGATATTGCCTAGAATGGATGGCCTAAGTGGATGTAGTTGGTTGCCTCTTACACGGTCCTTGAAGGCATGTGATACCTTGGTTTCCCTTAGAGGAACTAAACCCTAGAATGGGTAGACGCTTCCTGAATCAATGTATAAGTGTTATAGGTGCCTACCCTACCTTCTAGGGGTAGAAAGGAGAGTTCTTTAGACCCTGAAGAAGTATAGTAACAAGTTATGAGGTCACACACTGAGTTGGTTGTCCTTTGTAGGACTCTATGGTGTTGTTCACGTGGAAGAATAGTAGGAAGTGCATGCTATACATTGTACATGTTTGGTTCATGGTCAAAAAGTGGGGCATGCAGTTAGACGGTTGATGCATAAGAAGTGAACCTAGGGTTCCTAGACCTAAGAGGGGAAGTAGAAGTACCTAGTGCACCTGAGGCTCATGAAGATGCTTGAGTTCCTACGAATTGGAGCATGGCACCCCTCATGTTTAGAGGAAAAGGAAACCCCTTGGACTAAGATATATGTTTTATGAACCCCTCACACATGTTGGTGATATATGCTTGAGATTGGCCAACTTCGAGGAATAAGGAACAAGTATGACATGCCAAGGAACTCAAAATGGCTTAGTGGGTTGTATTTTGCTAGATATGTGTATGATTAGCATGATAGGGCTAAGCATTCACTTGATGATGTAAACCTTGGAAGATGTTTGTGACCTTTGAGAGATAGTTTTCTCTCCATCCTGTGGAGGGGCCCTTCTGTCAAGTGCAACTTTTGTATAGGTTCAAGGTAACCTAAAGAGGTCTCTCATAGGATCTTTATGAGCTAAGTGGAGAGCGCGTGGTGTGAGAACAAATCTATAGACCCTTGTGTGACCATCTCTAAGGGCATGAAGATGTGTTTCCATGGAGGTAACCTTATGGGGCCTGACCAAGTTAGGTAGGTCTCCATGATCCCTATAAAAGGATGTAAGTTTGACCATGAGTGTCCTGAGAGATGATGGAGTTTTGGGTAAATATTTAAGAATGAGATGTGCTATGATGGAATCCTAAGTCAATACTAAGGTCATGAAGGGATAAGACCGATGGAAGTAGGAGTTGTCTGTTCCATGGATGCACGAGAGCATAGGGTCAGGAGGTAACAACTACCTTTGCCTGAGGCCCATGGGTTATGAGGTTGGCCACCTTCATGAGTTCATGGGGCCTATGGGGTAAAGGTGATAGGCACTCCCTAGGTGCATAAGGGTCAGATCACCCCAAAAAGTGACGACGCCCTAGAGAGCTTGAAGTAATGACTAAGGATTTTACATAAAAGAGAGATGTGTAAGACCCAAAAGTGTTTGGGAGCAACCTTTCCATACATGTGAAATAGTTTTGCATGGTGTGGAAGACATGTGAAGTACATTTCAACTTAGTTTGGAAGGTGTACTGGAAATGTGTGATGCACCATCTCTACTCTTGGAATGGGATGAACTTTGTATTTGGACTGCAGGCAAATGCTTATTTCCTCTCGTTATGGGGGGTGAGAGATAGGGCAATGTGCATGCCATACACTAAAGATAAGGGTGATTTGAGTTGAAACCCTTCTATGATGTTTGAGGATAGAGAAAGTATCATACATTTTGATAGATTGTTGCAAACACGAAGAGAACTAAGGTAGTCATCATATTAGGACGTTCTTATCAAGAGCAGTATGGAATTTATGAGTTATATAAGTTTGAGGTTGATAACCAAGATGATGGGCTCAAAGTTTTCTTGACTCAATTAGACCTAAATCTAAGATGTCGATGATGAGTGGAGTATATGAAGGTTTATGTCTTTACTGATAAGGAAGCTTATGTGGTAACTGATACCCTTCGTCTAGTTACAGCTCAGGTGTATAACTATCTTGTTTAAGAGAGGTTGTTAAGTGAACCCTAAGTTCGTGGGACATGTATGGCTAACACCCAGATACAACCAGACCTGTCGGTTGAGTGGGTGGTTGCTTAATTAGCCAACCTAGAGCTTGATGAGATAGAAGGATGGTTGTACGAACCTCTGATACACCTCTCAGGAAAAGGAAGGTGGTGAAACCCACCACTATAGTGTTTTAGGGTTTCCGAAAAGTTACCCTTGAGGAATCATGTCCTGCAAGAAGCTCATGATTTTAAGTACACCATGGTACTACCAAGATGGTGAAGGTTTGCAGTGATACCTGGAAGAAGGATATAGAGTTGCATGTGGCCCATTGCCATACATGCTAGAGAGTGAAGGCCAAACACCAGTAACCCAGTGAGTTGCTATAGATAATAAAGAGTCCATGAGAGGGAATGGGAGTAGATCACCATAGATGTTGTGGTGGGTCTCCCATGGACCAAGAGTGAACATGATGCAATATGGGTTACGGTAGATCGCCTTACAAAGTTGACCTAATCCCTTGCCTAAGAAAGAGGGCACTGTCAGTGTGACAGATCTGGTTGAACTATATATGAGAGAAAGATAGTTCATCTACTCTGTGATCCGAGTTCAATATCTGGAGCATGACCTCAAGTTCACTTCCATGCGGTGGAAGTATGAACATGAAGAACTCGATATCAGTTTGAAGTTAGCACAGCTTATCACCCTTAACTGATAGTTAGTATGATCCATACTAGAGGGTCTGATGGGAGCATGTGTGCTCGTTCAGGGTGATACATGGGAGCAGTTCCTACCCTAAGAGAGTTTGCTTGTGATGACAGAATAACCACATACTGACATGCCAGTATCGAGATGTAAGAAGATCTATAAGGGAGGTTGTGTCGGTTACCACTTCATTAGGATGATGTTGGTGAAAGGACCTTATGAAGGTCAGAGAGACTATAATGTGTGCAGATGAAGTCACTTTGATCATGCGATGGTTGAGAAAGCCCAGGGGCGACATGAGTCGTGAGCTGATGCGAAGCAGACTGACATGCAGTTCACTGTAGAAGAATATGTGTTATGAAAACCCGACCCCTCTAAGCTATAGCTAAAGATGAGTCCCCGATACATGGGTCCATTTGAGATGGATTGGTGGAGTTGTTTATGTTTATCCTTACCCCTCATGATAATATGATGTATGGTGTGTTCCATGTATCCGATCTAGAGCACTATGTGATGTACCTTAGCCATGTGCTAAGCATTGATCCTATTGAGCTTCTAGGAAGGCTAAAATTTCCTGAGTCACCTATGATGGTACATGATACCAAGGTAAGAAAGAACTCAGATGTAAGAATATAAGATGATAGAGGTTCTTTGGAAGCACCATGGAAAGGATGAAGCCACATGGGAGCCATGATGGACATGAGAAAGTCTTATCCTGTTTGTTTGTATGTTTGGTGAAATTTTGAGGGCAAGATTCCTATAAGAGGGGAAGGATGTTACAACCCTAATTTTTGAGTTCGTATGGTTGGAAATACAATTTTCCCAATAAATGTATGATTAGAGAAAGTGTATTATTTATGTGTATTGAATGGATTTCCTTTGATATATTTTCTTTAATTATATGATTTCGTGGACCCTACTGAGGTAGTAAGTCCAATATATTAAAAGGAAAGAAATTCTTAAATAAGATAAGAAAACGGAAATTAGAGATAATTATGTGCATATATGAGAATTGTCTAGAAGTTTCTAAAAAGTGGCATGGGTGGCCACTACGAATTGATTTTTGGTTCCACATGGTTTATATTAAGAGAAGAAATCAAAATAATGAAAATAGAAACAAAGAAAGAAAGAGAGAGAGGACATTCTAAGAAATTAGGAAATGATTTAGATTTCATTATACAATAACGAATCCAAGATTATTAGACTTTTCTTAATGGCTTTTAGTTGCCAAATCAGATTAGGAAAGTGGTAACTTCTTGTGGTGATCGTCAAATCAAGAGAATAACACTTAAAGAGTTTAATACAGGGATGGAAGTGTTGCCTTTTGAGTAACAAAGGATACCAGTGGTTAACTATGTTTAAGCTTTCTCTCTCTCGTATTAGCCATCACTACTATAGAAATGGCTTATAACGTCACATTCACTGTCATCGGTTGTATACAAATCACCGACGCCTTACACATACAACGTCGGTTATTTTATAAAACTGACATCTATCTGTGAAGAGTGGACAGACAAGGGTATCGCTGTTTATTTAGTGTCGGTTCTATATAAACAATTGACGCCTAAGATCGACCGCCAAAACCAAATTTTTCATGGGGAAAAATTTACCTCCAAAATTTAACATATGGTGTCGGTTTTTAACTTAAAAACCGACAACTAAAGTATTTTCGTGAGACAGAAATTGGGCCCAATTTAATCGTCGGTTTCACATAAGTAACCGATGTGGATGAGTTTACGCACGTTGTCCCCGTGAAAACATCGACCATCTGTAGCGTCGGTTTTTATAAGGTCACCGGTGACTATTGGCTGAGTTCGAGAACATTTTTTTTATCGACTTATGTTTATAGGCATCGATTTTTATTGTGGAAACCGACGACTATTATTGAACATAGTTGTCGGTTTTACATGAGAATCGACACGATTAGTAAATAGCATCGGTTGTTTTTTATAACCGACGCTGATTGATAACTTAACCCCTGCGAGCCTGACTGTTCCCCTTCCTCTCTATTTCATTCCCAATTTTTCATTCTCGCACTCTGGCGATTCCGCTCCCCCGCTGTTGCTGCTCCGCCGCTCCTCCGTCATTGCTCTGTCACTGCTGCTGCTCTGCCGTTGGTCTGCCGCTCCTCCGCCACTACTGTTGCTCCGCCACCGCTGCTGCTCTGTCGTCGGCTGCTGTTCTTTGCTCTGCCTCCGCTGAACACCTAAAGCAAGGTATACCCTTCGTCCGCCTTTTCTCCTCCACCGCTGGCTTTCCTCCTCTGCCGCCGCCGACCTGGACCTCACCCAGGCGGCGCCTAAGCAGCCCAGGCGTTCACCTAAGGTCCCAAGCCCAGGTGCCCTGCCTAGTTAGGCCTCTGGGCGGATGCTTGGGCGGCGTCAGGGCACGCCTAGGCTGCTGCTGGGGTTTGGATTCAAGAGATAATCATGAACCTTTTGATCCCTGGATTGAACCCTAGATCAACCTATACAAAGGATGCCCAAAACATGCACTATCATTTTCCGACATTAAGATTACAAGCACCATTCTTGTTCTTCTCGCTATCAAATAACCACTCCCCTATCTTCTCTAAGGTTTGTCGACATCCTCCTCCATTTTGATTTCACCAAGTCACCCCAAAAGCCATTGAAAAATATTCTGATTGTGTTTATTTATGTACTGATTTCACCAAGCTAGTGGAATTTTTTTAAAAGTTATTTACTGATTGTGTTTATTTATGTACTTATTTTTTTATGATTTATTCATCTACTTATTTGTATTTTTCATCTACTTATTTGTATTTTTTTGTCTACTATTTTTTATTTAGTTATCTACTCATTTGAATTTATTTGTGTACTAGTTTTGAAATTATATAATCATGTAGTGATGTAACTTTATCACGGGCTCATTATGAAACATTAGATCTAGATCTTAGGGTATCTCTACCGTCCTAACTATGAAATTGGTAACTTGTTTCCTTTTTGAGTATATTGACAATGTTAATCACCTAACTTGAAGAACTAGGATATAATGATGAAACTAGGATTGTAGGCATAAGAATGACAGAACATGTATTTGTTGGCCTAGAAACTCGTCCAAGATTTACTCATTAGGAGTAAATCTTGGATAGTCCCCGATTTGGGACTATTCTTGAACACCTAATCTCACTTAGGATGTAAGTGTATAATGTGTATTGGGTTTTCGAGAAAATTTTGGTAGCATTTCCCCGTTTGTTCTCTAAGTACATATGTACTTAGAGAACAGCAGGGAAATGCTGCCTAAATTTTCTCGAAAACCCAATACACATTATACACTTACTAGTGAGATTAGGTGTTCAAGAATGGGATAGGTGGTACACATTTATTATATATAAGAATGACAACACATGTATTTGTTGGCCTAAAGTTTTAACCATGCAAAAACTCTAATCTGTTAACCCTAGACCCTAATCTTGTTGTAATATATACTTGTTTTCTCTTTGATCATAGAATGGATAGATCATGGATGTCCATTCGTAATCGCTGCACCCCAGAGTTTATTTATGGTCTTGACCAGTTTATTAGATTTACCGAGGAACATAGGAAACAACCTGGAGATAGGTTCTACTGTCCATGTAGGCATTGCGGTAACAACTTGAAAGTCAACACTGGTGACGAAATCAAAAGTCATATCATATGCAACGGGATTATACAAGGCTATACAGAATGGCACTGGCATGGAGAGATTTCAAACCCAAAACCAATGGATGTCGATAGCAGTGCTTGTGTGGAAGAAGAAATTTCCTACGATGACATAGATGTGAATGAACTAGTTCCAGTAGACATTGTTGATACGATGTTGGATAGTTGTGGGGTAGAGCACACCGATCCACCTCCCATTTTTAGAAACATTATGCATGATGCTGAGATATCATTATACACAGGTTGTACTAAGTTTATGAAGATTAGTGATGTGTTGAGATTGTATAAGCTGAAAGCTAACAATAGATGGAGCGACAAAAGCTTCATGTCATTGTTGTCTATGTTGAAAGAAATGCTTCCTGAAGGAAACGAGTTGCCAATCTCAACATATCAGGTAAAGAAATTGTTGTGCCCAATGGGAATGGATGACAAGAAGATACACGCATGCCCGAATGATTGTGTATTATTTCAAAAGGACTATGTGGATTTGAAAGATTGTCCAAAATGTGGTGTGTCACGGTATAAATTGACGACTTCGGGGGAGTCCAAAATTGGTTCTCCTACCAAGGTGATGTGGTATCTACCTATAATATCACGGTTTCAACGCTTGTTTGCCAATTCAATAGATGCAAAGAATTTGAGGTGGCATGCAGATGTTAAGAAAAATAATGATGGGATCCTACGACATGCGTATGATTCCCCACAGTGGAAGAAGATTGATCTATTATACCCTGAATTTGGTGAAGAAGTCAGGAATCTAAGACTTGGGCTTTGTACAGATGGGATGAATCCGTACGGGACATTGAGCAGCCAACATAGCACTTGGCAAGTCATGCTTGTTATATACAATCTTTCTCCATGGCTGTGTATGAAAAATAAGTATGTAATATTGTCGTTGTTGATATCGGGCCCTAAACAACCTGGAAATGACATCGATGTTTATCTTGAACCTCTGATTGACGACTTAAAGAAACTCTGGGGTGAAGGTGTGATGACCTATGATGCTTCACGAAGAGAGACATTTCGTTTGCATGCTATGTTGTTTTGCACTATTAATGACTTTCCAGCATATGGGAATTTGTCTGGATATAGTGTCAAAGGAGCTAAAGTGTGTCCTATATGTGAAGAGAACACTGATTAAACAAGACTAAAACATGGCGGTAAGACTGTATATCTCGGTCATCGAAGGTTTCTTACAAAATTCCATTTATATCGTAGGAAGCACAAAGCATTCAATGGATTGAATGAGGAACGGAGTGCACCTAAACCTATACCAGGGGAGGTTGTTTACGAAAGAGTAAAAGACTTTGTCAATGAATTTGGTAAGAGATCACAATGTACTATGGCAACACGGAGTGACAAATCTTTATTCAAGAAGAAGTCGATATTTTGGGATCTTCCTTATTGGAGTTCTTTGACAGTCAGGCATTGTATCGATGCCATGCACGTTGAGAAAAATGTCTGTGATAGTGTCATTGGTACTTTGTTGAATATATCAGGTAAGACTAAAGATGGGATAAAATCTAGATTGGACCTACGTGAAATGGGAATAAGGTCAGAATTAACAGAATTTCGTGAAATGGAAAATCAGAGAACATACTTACCTCCCGCTTGTTACACATTGTCTAGAAAGGAGAAGAAAGCTTTTTGTGAATGTTTGCTAAATGTTAAGGTGCCACAGGGTTACTCATCCAACATCCGTAGATTGGTATCAATGAAAGATCTGAAGTTGATAGGTCTTAAATCTCATGATTGTCACACTCTAATGCAACAAATATTTCATGTGGCAATTAGATCTATATTGTCGAAGCATGTAAGGTTTGCAATCACCAGACTTTGTTTCTTTTTCAACAGTCTGTGCAGCAAAGTTATTGACCCTGATACTCTCGATAAATTGCAAAGAGAAGTGGTTGTTACCCTATGTCAGCTTGAGATGTATTTTCCTCCGTTGTTCTTTGATATCATGGTACATCTTGTTGTCCACTTGACTAGGGAAGTGAAAATGTTGGGACCAGTTTTCTTGCATTGGATGTATCCCTTTGAACGATACATGAGCGTTTTTAAAAGTGATGTTCGAAACTGTTATCGGCCTGAAGGGAGTATTATTGAGGGTTATGTGGCGAGAGAGGTTATGGATTTTTGCAATGACTTTCTCAGTGGTAATGACACTCCTGATAATGATAAGAATATTGACGAGCAATTTGGCAAAGGAATTTTGGGATCACGTGTGAAAGTAATCAGCTGTGAGTAGTTGGAACAAGGTCACTTGTATATTTTACACAACATGGATGAAGTAAACGTTTATATCGAGGAACATACCAATTTCATCAAGAGACAATATCCTCGAGCCAATACAATGTGGCTTGCTAGAGAGCATAACAATACATTTATTAAGTGGTTTGAAGATAAAATCTTACATCAACTATCTCAAACACCAGATGATATTACTGAAACTATCAAATGCCTCACCTTTAAACCAAAATTGACTATTATGTCTTATGAAGGGTATGACATTAATGGATTCACATATTACACAAAGTGCCAAGATGATAAGAGTGTCTCCAAAATAGTGGGATCACCCTTCAAGCATCGACTATGTTTTTTGCAAGTGCAAAGGATAAGAGTCTACGTGAAGCTAAAATGTCATATTACGGTGTCATTGAAGACATATGGGAGTTTGACTACATAGATTTCAGAATTCCGCTCTTCAAATGTAATTGGGTTGATAACACCAAAGGAGTTATAGTGGATGAATTGGGTTTCACTTTAGTGAACTTTGAAAAGATTGGCAAGAAGGGTGAACCATTCATATTGGCATCACAGGCGAAACAAGTATTTTATATCAATGATCCTACAAATGATAAATGATCGGTTGTTCTTCATGGTAGAATACAGTTCATTGAAGATCCTATAGATGAAGAACAGTACTATGATAAGTATGATGACTCCAGTCCATTCTCAGTTGAGTTGCCAATACCAGCAAATATTGAAGCTAATGATGACTTGTATGTGCGCGGAGATCACAATGAAGGATTGTTAATTGATAAAAAAATCGCAATATTAGAGGCATGTTTATATTTTTTTTATATGTTTTCTTTTTCTGAATGTGAACTTTACAATGTGAATGTGAACTTTACAATATGAATTTTACAATGTGAATTACTTTACAATGTGAACTTTACAATGTGAATTACTTTACAATGTGAATGTGAACTTTACAATGTGAGCTTTACAATTTGAATTACTTTACAATGTGAACTTTACAATGTGAATGTGAATTTTCAGATGGCTAAGCATTCTCCTGATGACCGTGCTGATGATTACCGTGAGGGTGAGGACATCAATGCGCCTCCTCACAATGTAAGTTTTAAAAATATATCATATATTTATATCTATATGTCCATTTATAGTTATATCTTGTAAATGTGTTTATTTTGTCAAATTTTAGGTTGATGATGCACATGTACCATCTGAAGCACTTAAGGCACTTGATCAGCAGCACCAAAAAGTTGACAAGAGAAGGGGCATCACTATGATGAAGAAGTTAATAGCGCAAAAGGGCAATGGACCCAAACTTGTTGTGGATTTTGATAATGCAGGAAATGCATCTGGTGTGAATCGCAATTCGTTTGTTTCATATCTTGGGTATGTTACTCGTAGCCATTGCGGTTGTAAGATAGATTCTTGGCATAAAGTTCCTAAGAAGAAGAAAGATGTAATATGGAAGGATTTATGCATGAGTTATTATTAATTTGCAATTCTATTTTGTAGATTTCTAATTTTTTGGATACTAGTTAATAGCAATTCTATTTTACAGAGTATATTTGAATTGGATGAAAAGCTGCATTGTAAATGCGAGATGCAACATTGTGGGAGAGTCCTAAGGAACTATAGGACAAATCTCACCCGAGAATACATAAAAGAAGGTGACAAGAGGAAGAAGACAGCCACTGAACAGTGGAACTTCCTGGACCAAGAAGAATGGGATGTGTTTGTTGCTTCAAGACAAACTGATGAATTCAAGGTATTAGGCGTCAGTCCCAATCTCATTAATATATGTTGTATTCACCTATTCAAGATTAACATTTAGTGTTACTAACCAAATCATTAATGTGCATACTAACTAGGCCCTCAGTGAGGCACAAAAATCAAGGCGTGCACTGAATGTGCATGACCACACAATGGGTCCAAAGGGGTATGCAGGCATTCGCCAAAGACTATAGTCTGAGGCTACTGCTCAGTCTGCTGCTACTCAGGAGTCATCTACTATAGGTAGCACACCTCTGCCTCGCCATGATGTTTGGATAGCTGGGAGGCAAAATAAGAAGGGAGAAATAAGGAAGCCCGCAACTGTTGAGGCGGCTGCAAAAATGGTAAAGTACAACTCTTACATCAATCGTTCAAATATTGATTATTTGTGGTGTTTACTTAATTACAAATTTTTGTTTTGGCGATTAGCGGGAGCTGCACGAGCTGAGGAAACAAGGCAAGTTCATCCCTGAGGGCACAAGTGATAACCTCCTATTTTAGTAGTTTATTTTAGCCTTTTTCTTTAGTTTTCCATACTTTCTCTTAGATAAACTAAATAGAATCATTAAACCTCCTTACTTTATTGCAGTAAATAACTTTTCCTCTTTTTCATTACAGAAAACACAAAAAAATTCACAAAGACTCCTCACGGTCCCAAGACCGCGAGAAGCCTCACGGTCCCAAGACCGCGACAAGCCTCACGGTCCCAAGACCGCGACAAGCCTCACGGTCCCAAGACCGCGACAAGCCTCACGGTCCCAAGACCGCGACAAGCCTCACGGTCCCAAGACCGCGAGAAGCCTCACGGTCCCAAGACCGCGAGAAGCCTCACGGTCCCAAGACCGCGACAAGCCTCACGGTCCCAAGACCGCGAGAAGCCTCACGGTCCCAGGACCGCGAGAAGCCTCACGGTCCCAGGACCGCGAGAAGCCCCACGGTCCCAAGACCGCGACAAGCCTCACGGTCCCAAGACCGCGACAAGCCTCACGGTCCCAAGACCGCGACAAGCCTCACGGTCCCAAGACCGCGACAAGCCTCACGATCCCAAGACCGCGAGAAGCCTCACGATCCCAAGACCGCGAGAAGCCACTTGAAGCCTATAAATAGGACCTCAAAGGTCACTTCAAGGGGGATCGAATTCCAAGACGCCCAAAGGCTGCCTCTCCAGACCCAGAGCATTCTGATCTTCCGTCCACTGCCCCAAGGCTGCTAGTTTTGGGATCCGTGCTCATCATCAAGCTTCCTTCTCTCTCTTCTTTCCATCTCTTCAACAAAGAAGGTGGGAAGAGAAAATCCTTCATCAAAGCAACCACGAAGTGCGAAGATCGTTGCTCTCTTCACCAAGGGTTCAACCTTCCCTCCTCCGTGGAGATGACGTTCTTTCTCTCTCTTCTCACCTCCTTTGCCATGAGCGAGTAGTTTCTTTCACTAGGGTGCGGGGAGTAGCCCCGCTACCCATGTTTTCATTTCATGCGATGTAATTCAACAACTTGTAATAAAGATACTCTTCCTTTCAGTTTGACTTCAATCGCTTAATGAATACTAGTTGCTTGATCATCAGCTTGTGTTACATATTGTCTTTTGGTATGAATTGTCTACGTTTATACCCTTAGATCTAAATGTCGATTGAATGTTGGTTATGGATGTATGTAGTCACCATACGTCTGTTTCGGTGTCTAGAAGTGTTTTCAGGAGTGGAGTAAACTCACCCCCATCGTTGCACTTCCATACTATGAAATGGAATCAGTTGACGTATGGAAGTGCAACCTTAGTAAGGTCGAGGAACACATTTCATGAAGGAGTAATGCAAGGCATGTGACCATTCGTTATGGGATGGCCGGCATTGCAATACTCCACACTTCTCGTGGCTAGTTATCCGAAAGGAAGCTAGGACTACAAGATACTAACTGATTTGACCCTTTTTGCAGGTTGTTTTATTATGTTGCATGACTTGATCCATGTGTAGTGGTGTGAAACCCGATAACATCCTAGTGGTTTTTATCATTTGTTTACAACTTTAATCTTTACCTTCTTGCTTTGCTTTCCTCGCATCTAGCTTTAGAACCAACATCAAACTTTCGATCTAAATATCAACTGTTAAGTAGTTAAGTAGAACTAAAACGTTTTCCATCTTGACTTCGTCAAGACCGTTGTCCCGAGGATTCGACCCTTAACTATACTACGATAAGACTTCCGCGTGTCTTAGCACACGTGGGTGGAGTTCTTACCATAGTACTAGCAAGGCTAAACCTAAGGATTCATCACCTTAGGATTTTTAGTGGTGTTGCAAAACTCCATCAAAAATTGGCGCCGTTGCCGGGGACAACGGAACTTTTTAGTTTTTTACTTACCAACTTCCTGGTTGATTAGGATTTTACACTTTTTCTTAATAACAACTCCAATTCTTCTTGATCTTTTTCATTTCCTTCCATTATCCTAACGTGTGATTTTCCTTCTACTCAGGTAGAAAACGTGTATGCAACCCCCGCATAGCATCGGATTCTCCCCTGAACCAGAATACGATTCTGAGGTAGAAAGAAGTTTTCACCGAAGGAACAGACTTAATCGCCAAAGAGCCAGACAGATGGCCGAAGAGCAACGCCTTGTTGCAGAACGAGTCAACGCCGCCATAGCAGCACAACGAGCACAACTTATTGCCGACACTCGTGCTCAGGTGCAAGCTGAGATCCGAGCTGAGGAACAAGCCCGCATCCAAGCAGAGCATGCTGCTGCTCAACTTGCATTAAGAAACAAGCAACTTCGGGACTACGCAGTCCCAAAGAATTATGAAGACGATCATCCTGTCCGACCACCGATTATTAACATACCACACTTTGAAATTCGGACGCAGTGGATCCAGATCATGCAAGGCATCTCTTTCTCCGGAGCACCCGGAGATGATTGCATGGATCACCTTAAGAGGTTCAAGTCACTCTGCCGACTTGTACCCCAAGCAGGAATTGCAATGGAAGCAATCATGTTACACCTTTTTCACTTCACCTTATCTGGAAGAGCACTAAGTTGGTACAACGCTTTGGATAGACACCCCATCATCACTACCTGGACTCCCTTAGAAGAGAAGTTTCTTGAGAAATTCTTCCCACCTTCGCTAACCTATGAGATAAGGGGACAAATTAATCACTTTTCCCAACTACCTGGAGAAACACTTGCTGAAGCTTGGGAAAGATTCAAAGAACTCCTGAGAAAATGTCCTCACCATGGCATTTCTCAAAATCAACTTATAGAAACATTTTACAGAGGAGTAAATGATGATATTAAGCAATTCCTAGATTCCTCATCTGGAGGAAACTTTATGAGAAAGAATTATGAAGATGCCTGGAATATAGTTACGCTGGGAGCCGAGAACCAATCCAATTGGGGAAGGTCATCTAACCAACCCAAAGGCGTTCTCAAGGTTTACAAAGCGGAAGAATCCATGGAACTCAAGGCCATTGCTGAGGCTTTGAAGACTATCGCTAGCAAGCAACAAGCCCTCGAAACTTCTTTCGGGGAATATGATAAGAAGAAAAGCTCTCAGGTTCAACAAGTTAAGTCAGCTACTGGAACTTGTGAAGCCTGTCATGCATCCGATCATCCCACATTATCATGTGGATTGTTGTACAATGTCATGATGGATTTACAACCACCTATGCCGCAATATGAACCCATCATCGAGCATCCCGAAGATCAAATGCCAGAGCAAGTTAACTCCATACATTCAATACCTGGCCAAGTGTATTACAACCCAGACAAACCAAGGAACCATCCTGGTTTCCAATACGGGAATCCTGCAGGGACTGCCAACCCACAGCAGCAGGCACAAGGTGGATCTTTCAATAGACAACCACCAGGATTTCAAAATAACTTCAATCAAGGGAATTACAGACAAGGTTTTCAAAGATCTAACTATCCCAGGAATCCTTCTTACCAATATGCCCATTCAGGACTGCACCCTCAGTTGCAACAACCCCAGTTGCAGCAGCCGCAGCAACCCCAGTTGCAGCAGCCCCCGCAGCCACAGTTAACTGCACCTCTACAACAACCAGGACAGCAAGTCACTCAGTATCAACAAAGGGGTAATCTTCCCCAATCATCTGATGAGATATCCTTGATTAGACAAATGCTTCAATCGCAACAAACCATGCTTGCAAACCAACAAGCTCAACAAAAAGCCGTAGAAGCCCAATTGGCGCAGATTGCCGCTCAATTGAAACCTCAAGCCGGCACTTTTGCTGGGCAACCAGAGGCAAACCCCCGTCATAACCCAAACAGACCAGAACAACTTAATGCCGTCACCACGCGGTCCGGTCGTGTCCTGCCTGATGTCACAAGAATCAACCATGATGATGATAACGTAGCCATCCCTTCCCCAACAGGGAATTCAAGCAGAGAAACAGAAACTTTTACAGAGAACGAAAAAGAAAAGGAACCAATCTCAGAAGTCCCGCCACGAATTCCTTACCCAGACAGACTAAAAGGGACCAAAATGGACACTAGGTTCCAAAAATTTAAAGAAGCTATGAAAAAGTTATACATCGATATTCCTTTTCTTGATGCCCTTTCCGAAGTGCCAGCTTGGGCAAAATACCTGAAAACCCTCTTGTCGAGAAAGTATATGACAGAGGAGCATGAAACAGTGAAACTTGCTCAGACCACTTCAGATATTCTGCTTAATAAAATGCCAAAGAAAAAGAAGGACCCAGGTTCCTTCGGCATTCAGTGTTCCATCGGAAATGGCTCCAGCAAGAAAGGATTGGCAGACCTAGGAGCAAGCATATCTATTATGCCTTATTCAATGTGTAAAAGATTAGGCTTTACTGATTTGTTACCTACGACTATGACAATCCAGTTAGCCGATTCTACCATAACTGCCCCCCTTGGCATTATCGAAGACATCCCTGTCAGAATAGGAACAAATTCTTATGTCCCGTGTGATTTTGTTATTATGGACATACAAGAAGACCTGAGATATCCGATAATCTTTGGAAGACCTTTCCTAGCTACCGCCCGAGCTCTCATTGATGTCGAAGCAGGAACTATTATTCTGAGACTTGGGAGGGAGGCTTTCCAGTTCAGAGTTCTAAACAGCATGAAAGGTCCAAGCATTCAAGAGGAAGTCTTTCTCCTGGATGCTATTTATCAAATGTCCCAGTTAGAAATGTCTGAACCATCCGACGAATTGGAAAATATTCTTACAAACCCGGATGTCGAATTCTCGGCCAGTGAACTAGTACAACAGTGCCTGCAATACTTAGAAAAAGCTGAAGAAGCTCCGACAGCCACGTTTGAAGAACTTAAAGCCATCACAATTATAGAAGCCACTGAGCCACCTAAGGCTCCAGAAATGAAAGCCTTACCCGAGGGACTTAAACATGTTTTTCTTGATGATGAGAAGCTCTGTCCGGTTATCATCAGCTCCACTCTGGAGGAGGATCAAGAAAACAGACTCCTCGATGAACTGAAAAAGCATAAGAAAGCAATTGGCTATAAAATGACTGATCTGACGGGCATAAACCCTGCTCTATGTATGCACAAACTGCCCATGGTTGAAGAGTTTAAACCATCGCGAGAACACCAGAGAAAGTTAAACCCCAACCTCAAAGAGGTGGTTCGCCTCGAGGTCCTCAAACTTCTAAAGGCAGGCATTATCTACCCAATTTCTGATTCTCAGTGGGTAAGCCCAGTGCAGGTGGTCCCTAAAAAGGGGGGAACCACCGTTGTTCTTAATGACAAAAACGAACTGGTACCCACTAGAACCATTACAGGGTGGCGTATGTGCATTGATTATAGGAAACTTAATAAATCAACACGAAAAGATCACTACCCCCTGCCTTTCCTAGATGAGGTCCTCGAGCGCCTAGCTCATCAGAAGTTCTTTTGTTACCTCGATGGATATTCCGGCTTTTACCAAATCCCGATACATCCGGACGATCAAGAAAAAACTACTTTTACCTGTCCCTTTGGGACGTACGCTTTCAGAAGAATGCCATTCGGGCTCTGTAATGCACCAGCTACTTTCCAAAGATGCATGTCCGCTATCTTTGCGGGATTGACAGAGTCTATAATGGAGGTATTCATGGATGATTTTTCAGTTTACGGAAACTCCTTCGACAACTGTCTGCTCAACCTGGTTCAAGTCCTACAAAGATGTGAGGAAACAAACCTCATTTTAAATTGGGAAAAATGCCATTTTATGGTAACAGAAGGTGTTGTTTTAGGACACAGAGTGAGCGACAGAGGGATCGAGGTGGATCAAGCAAAAATTGACGTTATCTCAAAATTGATGCCACCAAAAGACGTAAAAGGAGTCCGTGCCTTCTTAGGACATGCTGGATTTTACAGAAGATTTATTAAAGATTTCTCCAAAATAGCAAAACCAATGACACAACTGCTGACCAAGGACACAGAGTTCAACTTTAACCAAGAATGCTTGCAAAGCTTCACAACTCTGAAAGATGCCCTGATCTCTGCACCAATATTACGAGCTCCAGATTGGTCATTACCTTTCGAAATCATGTGTGATGCAAGCGATTTTGCCATAGGGGCCGTTTTAGGGCAAAGAATCGACAAGAAACCCCATGTCATATACTACGCATCTAAAACGCTGGATGAAGCACAAAAAAATTACACCACTACAGAAAAAGAATTTTTAGCTGTCATCTACGCATTCGAAAAATTCCGCTCATATCTGATAGGAGCTAAAGTTATTGTCTACACTGACCATTCCGCTATACGATATCTGATTCAGAAGCAAGACGCAAAACCTAGACTTATCCGCTGGGTGCTAATGCTCCAAGAATTTGATTTGGAAATTAAAGACAAAAGCGGACTGGAAAACATCGTCGCCGATCATCTTAGCCGTATTAGAGTTGAGGATGACGACAAGGTTCCTATCCAAGATTCCCTCCCAGACGACCACTTAATGAAAGTTTCTAATGGATTTCCCTGGTATGCCGACATTGTCAACTATTTGGCAACAGGAATCATTCACCCATCCGCATCCTATCACGATAAAAAGAAGTTCATTTACGACGCTAAGCAATATTTCTGGGACGAACCCTATCTTTTTCGCTTATGCGCAGATGGACTCTTTCGTAGATGCATCCCAGAGACAGAAATCACTCCGGTCCTTGAGCACTGTCACTCAGGCCCTACTGGGGGGCACATGAGTTCTAAGAAGACGGCCCTCAAGGTCTTGCAATCTGGCTTTTATTGGCCCACCATCGCTAAAGACGCACATGAATATGTGCGATCATGCGACAAGTGCCAACTTTCCGGAGGAATAACAAGAAGAAATGAAATGCCATTGAACATATGGCAAGAAATCGAACTTTTTGACGTATGGGGAATAGATTATATGGGCCCTTTCCCCTCGTCTTATGGATTCAAGTATATCTTGGTTGCTGTGGATTACGTTTCAAAATGGGTAGAAGCTCTACCAACCACCTCTTGCGATTCAAAACCAGTTATCAAGATGTTTAAAGAGATAATTTTTCCCAGATTCGGCGTCCCAAGAACGATTATATCTGACGGCGGATCACATTTTTTGGAACGGAGCTTTGAAGCCTTATTAAGAAAATATGGAGTCAACCACAAAGTTTCTACACCATACCACCCACAGACATGTGGACAGGTTGA
Source organism: Alisma plantago-aquatica (assembly GCA_963693085.1). Classification (NCBI taxonomy): domain Eukaryota; kingdom Viridiplantae; phylum Streptophyta; class Magnoliopsida; order Alismatales; family Alismataceae; genus Alisma; species Alisma plantago-aquatica. The sequence continues at coordinate 1,225,441,021 of OY856412.1, forward strand.
AGTCTCCAATAGGCAAATTAAAGTTATTCTGGAAAAAACCGTCAATCGACACCGCACCGATTGGTCAACCAAATTATCCGACGCTCTATGGGCTTACCGTACAGCTTTCAAAACACCCATCGGAACAACACCGTTTCGATTAGTGTATGGGAAGTCTTGCCATTTGCCAGTTGAATTAGAGCATAAGGCTTGGTGGGCCATTAAGCAACTAAATTTCGATCTCAAAGGTGCTGGTGAATTCCGACAACTTCAACTCCAAGAGTTAGAAGAACTACGAATGACAGCCTACCACAACGCAAGAATCTATAAAGAACAAACTAAGATGTGGCACGATGGCCACATCAAAAGGAAAGATATAATCGTCGGAAACAAAGTCCTCCTATTCAACTCCAGATTAAAAATGTTTCCTGGAAAACTGCGTACCAAATGGTCGGGTCCCTTTACAATCAAACATATTTACCCGACAGGAGCTGTCATTATTATTGACGATAATGGAGGAGAGAGGACCGTCAATGGCCACAGATTAAAACAGTACCACACTCCAGCAGACAAGTTACCAAGACAAACCACCGAGATTCATGACCCTATAAAGTCAGCATAGCCGGAGCAATAATCTTGTCGAGCCAGCGACGTTAAACCAAGGCGCTTCTTGGGAGGCAACCCAAGGCCTGATTATCACCTTCCCTAGCCTTTTCTTTTGTTTTTAAACACCCTTTTATCTATCTTTGTTTTTCCCTTTTCTTTTGATTTCTTTAAAATCCAAAAATACATAAAAATCCTCTTGATCTTGCGGTCAAACGGTCTGAGAGACCGTGAGGCCCCTCGCAGTCTCACGACCGTGAGGCCCCTCGCGGTCTCACGACCGGGAGGCCCCTCGCGGTCTCACGACCGGGAGGCCCCTCGCGGTCTCACGACCGGGAGGCCCCTCGCGGTCTCACGACCGGGAGGCCCCTCGCGGTCTCACGACCGTGAGGCTCCTCGAAACTTATAAATATACCCCCCCACTTACACACCCCTCTTCTTGATTCTCGAATTCTCGAACTCTCCTGTTTCATTCCGCTCTGACCTTCGTCTCTCCACTCCCGCGCGTCGCTGTTTCAAGTGCTTCGCCGACGACTCGGCTTCGTCGCCGTCGTTCTCGACTTTGTCGTCGTCGTTCCTAGCTCGTCGTTGCTCCCGGCTCATCGACAGCTCTGCTGCCGCTACCCCTTCGCCGACCCACCGACCACAGCGACAGGTGACGCATCACTTTTTCTAACTCGCGTTCGAACCCCCCCCCCCCCCGCCGTTGTCGCCATCATCGTCTCCGCAGCTCTTAGCCAACGAACAGCCGCGCGGTTCGTCTCCCGCGCGGTTCGTCTCCCGCGCGGTCCGTCTTCCTCGCGGTCTCCAGACCGTGAGGCTCCTCGCGGTCTCACGACCGTGAGACCCCTCGCGGTTTGAGACCAAACGGTTTAGACACCGTTTGGGAACTTTTGTGTAATCATGCAGCACTTATCGCAGTGCACTCCTTTGCAATTTTGTCTTGATATTGTCTAGCAGATTCATTGCTAGAATTGCAAATTTCATCTACAATATCAAGACACAATTGCAAAAGACTGCACTGCGACATCAATAAAGCCCCTGAGTCAGCGCTACATCAATAAAGTTTTCGTCCTCCTCGCGGTCTCACGACCGTGAGGCTCCTCGCGGTCTCACGACCGTGAGGCCTCTCGCGGTCTCACGACCGTGAGGCCCCTCGCGGTCCCCAGACTGTGAGGCTCCTCGCGGTCTCACGACCGTGAGGCCTCTCGCGGTCTCACGACCGAGAGGCCCCTCGCGGTCTCACGACCGTGAGGCCCCTCACGGTCTCCAGACCGTTTGAGACCAAATGGTCTCTGGACCGCTTGCACTATATCAAACTAATAAAACTCAAATTCAAAATTTTTACTTTGTTATAATTTCAAACTTTAAGATTTCTAACTTTTGTTTCTTATCAATTATTTCAGAATGACTTCACCTGCTAAGCAAGGACCAACAGACACTCCTTTCTGGACAAAAGAGCAGCTCATTACTGAACGAGCAAATCTGCAAAGCCTAGTTGACGACTTCAAAAGGACTGGAAAAGTCCCAGCAGAAGTAAACCTGACTGCTGTTTTGAAGGACATCAAGAGAATCAACCGCTGCTTAGACGAAGAACCTTCTGACGAGGCGGTCAACGAGACCTCAGAATACCAGCCTTCCCCTGAGCAAGAATCCCCCACTACAAAATCTAAGGGGAAGAGATTGGCTCAAGAACCAACAACTGACCCCACATCTAAGAAGAGAGCCAGGAAGCAGGTCAACCCTGCCTGTGCAAGAGAACAACTCTTAGCAGAGTACATCCCACCACCCTCCACCACCGTCACCAACCCTGCCACAATAACTGTTCCTATCTTTCCTCCCATCACCACCACAGCACCACCACCCGAGAACCTTCACCTCCAAACCATTCCCCCCATCAGCCAACTCCTTAAACCAACCAAATATGCCTGCCCCAGCATACTGATGAAGATGGGGATCTACCACAGAATCCTCGCCCTTCTTGACAATTCTAACCTCTCCCGGCTCTGCTTTGTATCGGAAATTTCCTACTCTGAGCCAACTACTGAATTCTTCACTTACTTCAACAAAGAAGTGGTGGACATCTCGCATAAAGAAAGGGACGGTGGTGACCGTAGAATAACCTCCAGAATCTTCAACAATGAGGTAGTCATCACCGAAAATCTCCTGAACGAAATTTTCATTGACAATAAAGACCAGCTGCAGAAAGCCAAAGCTGCTGGCACAGACCACCCCAGTTTCAACAAGCATAAATTCTGGAAGTCTTTAACGGGGTTACCAACCTTCGATCCAAGGACAAGCAAGGCCTCCAACGTTCACTCTGGCCTAGTGCGCACGCTACACAAAATTATAGTCGGCGCATTTTTTCCTAGATCCGAAGGGGGCAATATCTCCATATCCGACCTTTTTGTCCTCTGGTCAGTCCTCAACGGATTGCCTGTCAACATCGGACGGCACATGCTGATCAAGCTCTCCGCCTTCGCCCTCGGGAAAGAAATCTGCACGGGTGGTCATATCACATCTATCATCAAATATCTCAAGATGGATAGACTTCTACCCAAATGCAGCCCAATAAAAGGCGACATTCTTACCAATGAACAGACACTAAAGAACTCTCACATCTTAAAAATTAAGGATGGGAGGCTGCACTACGCTTTCTGCCCCACAAAATCTTCACGAACCCTGCTGCCACTTCCTGAGCTTGCGGACTATGATAAAGACAAGCTCCTGTTCACAGATGATGAGATCGCCAAAATCATCGCTTCACTCAAAGCCAGAGAAAAGAAAACAAAGGCAGGGCAGGCAGAGCTTAGTATAACTGCCCCGGCAACTAAAACAGCAAAGCTCCTAGTCAAACGACCTTCCAGAAGGCTCGTCAAAACTCATGAGCTATCCGGGACACCCACATCGAAACCTAATCCTGAATCTGAACCCCCCCTCCCCGACGAACATATTACATCCTCATCACTAGACTCTTTTATAATGAGTCTAAATGACGAGCTCAATACCACCTCTCCACCCTCCACCACCCCATTATCCACCACCCCACCACCATCAACCACCCTTCAATCTTCCTCCGCTCCACCTTCCTTCACCACCCCTCCACCACCTCCACCCTTCTTTACTTCGGGCACCCCATTCTCCACCACAAAGCCTGAATTCTCCTCCTTCACATCCACCGCCTTTCCATCAACATTTCCGAATCCACTTCCATCTTCAGGAATGCCACCATTTTTTCCATTCTCCACCACCCCGACATCACTAGTGACTCCATCTACAGTCACCTCGCAATTCGCGGGTCCATCAACTGTGTCTTTTCCGCATGACACTATCATTCCACCCCAACCCCAGCCACCTCACCCTTCAATCACTGGGGTCCCTTTTACTAACGTCGGTGAGGAATTCGGACGTCAATTTGACACCATCCGAAACCTCCTCACCGACCCAACTAACATTTTAAATTCTATTTTTTCATGTGTGCAGGGTCTAACTAAGCAAATTGCCCAGATCGGCGAGCAGAACCGCTCAATGCCAGGCATCCTCCAAGGAATCCAACAACGTCAAGCTTCAGTGGCCAAGCAAGTCGACCACATCGACGGCTACTGCAACAACTTGCCCAAGTTGATCCAGGGAGTACAACGCCAGCATGATGTGTTGGCAACACAAGTCGATAGGATTTCCGCGCAGACTTTACCTCTGCCAGAGACCCTACGCGAGCTGCAGCAACAACAACAAGCTTTCAGCACGCGCCTGGACGACATCACCACCACCCTCACACAGCTGCATAACCGCCAGGAGGAGTCATCAAATAATGAGCTCATTCAGCTAAGAGCTCAAGCAACAGATCTCACAGCAAGACTCCTCTCGGCTGAACAACGTTTTCTAGATCTTAAAGAAAACCATGAAGCACTGCTCGAAACACACGAGCACGTGCAAGTGGCTTATGATGAACTCCAATCCATCCATCGTTTGTGCAAAAAGAAAGCACAAAAGAAGACAACTAATGACGATGACGATGCTGCTGATAACGATGACGATTCTGATTCTTCAGCAGACTCCACCAACAGTACCTCCTCAGATGAAGACGCTGACAAACCAGATAATGCTGGGGAGGGTCCAAGCCAAAGAGCAGAACCCAGCCAACAAACAGATCACCATGACGGTAATAAGGATCCCAACTCCCCACACCATGATAATGTTCATATATCATATGGGGATCAATTTCTTGACTACTCTGCTATGGGATCCATCGGGGAAGCTGCTAAAGAAGCAGCCTTCGCCGAGTTCCACCAATGCATAATCGGAACTGGCGCCACCCCTCCTACAACAGCTGTCTTACCCCTCTCAGAGCCCACCACGAAGGCAAGCTCACCCCTAGACGAGTACGAGTCAGAACGAGTGCAGTTGGATACTGATGAAGAGCTCGATTCTGCCTCGGACTCGGACAATGATACTTTTGGCTCTGAGGAAGCTCCTGAAGTACACCCTTCCCCCCCTCCACAGGAGCTTCCCCCACCACCACCCTTGCCGCACAAAATGCATGACCTTGATATGGCGGCCATTTCCACTTTAGATGCCCAGGACATCTTTATACTGAACACTATCGTGGACGATACAAAGGCAGGAGACGATATTATCTACCACAACACTAAAACGAAGCGCAAGCTGACACGTGAAGATTTTCGCAAAATCCTGCGACCTGGGTCGCCGATGCCAATGTCTATCTTCCGTGTCCTCCTCGCCAACTGTATCGAAATTTACAGAAGTCACAAAAGGAAGCAGCCTGTCTTCAATGCCTCACCAGCCCTATCCTTGGGCCTCCTATACAAGGACATCCAAGAAAAATCCATCGAACGTCTGCGCATCGGGCTAGCACGGCGAGCACGTTATCTTACTGTGCCATTCCAAATCTTAAACCATTGGCTAGCCATGATTGTCGATACAGAGGCTCGGGACGCCACAATTTATAACTTCTGCAGCACCGAGCTACCCGCCGGCACGATAAACTTTGTGGGTGAAGCAGCCGGCGAAGCAAGATGCATACCCTTTCGGCTGCTTAAGCTAATTTGGGCTGCACGCCCATCTCTCCGCCAAGACTGGCGCCAGCCCTGGTTCAAAATTATAAACCCTCCAGTTCAAGCCGCAGATGGATCCGGGGATTGCGCTTTCTGCACCATTCGCCACATCCAAGCACTAAACCAAGAAATCCCTTTCTCTGCCCTGGTCACCGAAGATTTTCATTCTTTGAGAGGACGTTATGCGATGGAACTCATCTGCGACAGACGGTTCTTCAAAGACCAAACGATGGCACCAGATGATGTCCCTCGCTACCTCTTCTCTGCTATCCAGCGACCACAGCGGCGACCCTTCCGCCAAGCTCTAAAAGAGTTATCACAATCAAAAGAACCGGCTTCCGCTACCGAGCAAAGCCAGGATGCCAACAACCCGTTGTCTGCCATCACACCATCTTTTCCAGACTTTGATCTCAGTGCTTGCAACGGCCTATCCAGCTACGAACTACGGCTCATTATGTCAAAGCTTTCCGCCACGAATGATGAGCTCGTTTTCATGTCTGGTGACATTCTTATAATGGCAGACACTCTGCGAGAATCTTTACAAATTAAAGGATCCCTCTCTGTTGGCCTTATGTCCGCCTATCAGCTTCTTATCGGACAAGATCACCCCACAGCATACATGGCATCTCCATATCTGAAGGATGATCTTCTACAGCTAAAGAACTTCGGCGCAGCTGAAACGCTAATCTCATATCTACAACACACAACGCCGAAATTCATCATGCTACCCTTCCTCTATCATGAACACTGGCTACTTCTGGCAGCAAACCTACCGGACGGAACAATTACAATTTATAACAGTTCCGATAGCCAGTACAACCCACGACAGAAAGTTTACGTCGTAACGCCAAAAACACCCACAGAGGTAGTGGTAAAAGAATGTGCTGAAAGATTAATTGATCTCCTTAGTCAACACACAAAAGCTTACGCCAAAGAACACTTTCACCGCCCTTCCTTCTGCCACAAGTGTCCCCAGCAAATCCGCCAATCCAACGACTGCGGCTTCCATGTCCTCTACTGGATGTACACCATCCTAGTTCTTCAGAAACCAGTAGAGGATATGACTGACGTAGACTATCATGCCCTGCGTGGACAGTTCGCAGCTAAGCTCCTCCAAGCACCAGGGGCAAGCTCAGGATTAACTGACGCCTAAATGCCCTTGTCCATGCACCTCTCATCCTATCCCTTTGACACTCTGTGGACAGAGTGCATGATAAGTTAGGGGGGAGTGCACTGGACAAGGGCGAGGTACCATTCTTCTCCAACTCTTCTAACTCATTTTTCTTTTTCGCACATCGTTTTCAAATTTTCTTTTCGTACTTAGACTTTTTTCAAGTATTCTTTTTCAATAAAAAAACTTCTAAATATAACTTTCATAATGAAAAGTATCACCCTTACCGAAGTTAGAGATAAAGCAGTCCTCATATAAATAATAAGATTAGCTTACAGGCTTGAAATGGCGAATCCACAAAATTCATTCACTAGTGGTTTCTATATTTTTGCTCCAATTCTTTATCCGACTCTCCACAGGTCAAAATCAGGGCAGAAATAAGCCGAGATCTCAAGGATGAGAGGGAAATCAGGCAATTTCCAAGTCAAAAAGCTCTGCAAGTGGACCACAAACCAAATAAGTGCATTCTGAAAAACTTTAAGAACAACTTTCCTCTCTTTAAAATAAAAAAGGCTTGGCCGCCCAAAATAAATCCTCATCCCAAAACCCAAGCCTGTGAGTTTTTGAATAAAAGCCAGAGAGACGAATAAAATCATGAGAATTGTGCCACGAATAAGGACCTATATTAAGAACTGATAAAGGGCTCACCCGGCCGGCACATTCCGCTGCCCTCACAAAGGCAGATGTGTCGCGTCCGGTAGTGAAACCCTAAAAGTTCCAAGTATATGAAAAGGCTAATAAAGGACTTGCCCGGCCGGTACATCCAGCTGCCCTCATAAAGGCAGATGTGTCGTGTCCGGTAGTGAGATCCTAAAAAGCATAGACAGCCCCTCCCCCACTCGAAGGGGAGTTACACTTCAAAGCCTTTAGCCAACCCTCATACCCTCTCTAGCTTCCAATAGGTCTTCAGAGAGGTATAAAGTTGATTAGAGTCAACAGCATGCACAAAATAAATGTGGTCCCAAGGCGAACTTTGAGATACGGAAAAATCTGAAATCCAAGCAACTCTCAAAATCCAAAAGGATCAAGGCATGCAATAAGCCTCGATACGACCCCTGGGGAACTCAGGTCAAGAATTGAAGCAAGAGTATGGAAATCTTAATTAAGATCGCCTCGCCATTTCATATCTCAGCTCTATCTAACTTGAGGACAAGCTAGACTCTAAGTTAGGGGGGGTGATAACCTCCTATTTTAGTAGTTTATTTTAGCCTTTTTCTTTAGTTTTCCATACTTTCTCTTAGATAAACTAAATAGAATCATTAAACCTCCTTACTTTATTGCAGTAAATAACTTTTCCTCTTTTTCATTACAGAAAACACAAAAAAATTCACAAAGACTCCTCACGGTCCCAAGACCGCGACAAGCCTCACGGTCCCAAGACCGCGACAAGCCTCACGGTCCCAAGACCGCGACAAGCCTCACGGTCCCAAGACCGCGACAAGCCTCACGGTCCCAAGACCGCGACAAGCCTCACGGTCCCAAGACCGCGAGAAGCCTCACGGTCCCAAGACCGCGACAAGCCTCACGGTCCCAGGACCGCGACAAGCCTCACGGTCCCAGGACCGCGAGAAGCCTCACGGTCCCAGGACCGCGAGAAGCCTCACGGTCCCAGGACCGCGAGAAGCCTCACGGTCCCAGGACCGCGAGAAGCCCCACGGTCCCAAGACCGCGACAAGCCTCACGGTCCCAAGACCGCGACAAGCCTCACGGTCCCAAGACCGCGACAAGCCTCACGGTCCCAAGACCGCGACAAGCCTCACGATCCCAAGACCGCGAGAAGCCTCACGATCCCAAGACCGCGAGAAGCCACTTGAAGCCTATAAATAGGACCTCAAAGGTCACTTCAAGGGGGATCGAATTCCAAGACGCCCAAAGGCTGCCTCTCCAGACCCAGAGCATTCTGATCTTCCGTCCACTGCCCCAAGGCTGCTAGTTTTGGGATCCGTGCTCATCATCAAGCTTCCTTCTCTCTCTTCTTTCCATCTCTTCAACAAAGAAGGTGGGAAGAGAAAATCCTTCATCAAAGCAACCACGAAGTGCGAAGATCGTTGCTCTCTTCACCAAGGGTTCAACCTTCCCTCCTCCGTGGAGATGATGTTCTTTCTCTCTCTTCTCACCTCCTTTGCCATGAGCGAGTAGTTTCTTTCACTAGGGTGCGGGGAGTAGCCCCGCTACCCATGTTTTCATTTCATGCGATGTAATTCAACAACTTGTAATAAAGATACTCTTCCTTTCAGTTTGACTTCAATCGCTTAATGAATACTAGTTGCTTGATCATCAGCTTGTGTTACATATTGTCTTTTGGTATGAATTGTCTACGTTTATACCCTTAGATCTAAATGTCGATTGAATGTTGGTTATGGATGTATGTAGTCACCATACGTCTGTTTCGGTGTCTAGAAGTGTTTTCAGGAGTGGAGTAAACTCACCCCCATCGTTGCACTTCCATACTATGAAATGGAATCAGTTGACGTATGGAAGTGCAACCTTGGTAAGGTCGAGGAACACATTTCATGAAGGAGTAATGCAAGGCATGTGACCATTCGTTATGGGATGGCCGGCATTGCAATACTCCACACTTCTCGTGGCTAGTTATCTGAAAGGAAGCTAGGACTACAAGATACTAACTGATTTGACCCTTTTTGCAGGTTGTTTTATTATGTTGCATGACTTGATCCATGTGTAGTGGTGTGAAACCCGATAACATCCTAGTGGTTTTTATCATTTGTTTACAACTTTAATCTTTACCTTCTTGCTTTGCTTTCCTCGCATCTAGCTTTAGAACCAACATCAAACTTTCGATCTAAATATCAACTGTTAAGTAGTTAAGTAGAACTAAAACGTTTTCCATCTTGACTTCGTCAAGACCGTTGTCCCGAGGATTCGACCCTTAACTATACTACGATAAGACTTCCGCGTGTCTTAGCACACGTGGGTGGAGTTCTTACCATAGTACTAGCAAGGCTAAACCTAAGGATTCATCACCTTAGGATTTTTAGTGGTGTTGCAAAACTCCATCAACAAGGGATGAATTGACAGTTGCTCTGGGTAACCCAGAGCATCCTGAACATGTTAGGGCTGCAAGCACTGGTGTAACGACCCCGCCTCCCGGTAACCCCCAATTAAGGGAGACCCGGAGGGTCGGTGCCGTTATCCATTATACAGGATCAAAGGTTCGACAAATAATCAATAACAATTAATAAACTTTACCGACTAACTGAAAAATGGTATAAAATAAAACTTTATTTACCTTTTGAAATCTGGGATTTATAAACTTCTATCCATGAAGAGGTTACTCTAACTAATCCTCCTGTGTACGTTACTTCTCATTTTATTCCACATATGCCACTTTACTGTTTGTTCTTTTCATTTGTACCTAAAACGCCGACAAACAAAACGTCGGTCAGTATATCGAAATATACTGGTATGTGGGGTCAACCAAAAGTTTGCACATATGACTAACAATTTAAATATCACAATCAAATTATTTAACAAGCCAATTTACACTTTTCAGTACGACATTCTCCACCACTTTTGCCCTAACCCTGGCATACCCACCTTAGGGTGCCCTTTGCCAATGACTTAAGGCCACCTTCTCATTCCCGAGCTTGGTGCCTGGGGGTCACCACTCATGGTGCCCACTAGTCATGCAATATCATAGGCCACCTTCTTGGTGCCTGGGGTCACCACTCAAGGGGTCCATTGGTCTACCCATCTGGGCCTGACCTTTGGTATCATCCATCAGGGTGGCATGTAGGTGCGAGAATCTATACTTCTATTATTAATGTGATAATCATAGTGACTTTATAATTTGCAAATATGAACATCCAAACTGATAATTTGCAGTCAATGCGATCAATCATCCGACAACCACGCGGGAAACTAATGTGGTTATTCATAAGCGTAACCACATACCTGTACATGCAGATTTGAGACAGAATAGTCCAATCAACAAGGCAAGCAAGCATTCAATAAGATCCTGAAACAAACATCCAATATCTTCTATCATGGATCATGGCATCCAAGTCTAATAGACCTATTCGAGCCCTAGGGTTACTATTTCATTTTTAGGGTTTCTATTGCAATTAGGGTTTCCTTTCATCTTTTACTATTTTAAACCCTAATTATTCACAAAAGATATTAAGGTTATCCCTTTACAACATTTAACCTTATTTTTGAATTAAAGGCATCATTGTCCATCAATTAAACCCATTAAACTTATCTTACATTAAAACTATCACTTTTATCCTTTTAATCCATGACAAGATTATTATGCTTATTTATCATCAATGTGTAATTCATTATACCCTATTACTCATATGAACGTTATTATTCACCAATTCTACCTTGATTCATGAGAAAACCCTAATCCTTAAGGTCCTTAACAGAATTTGAGTTGAGAAAGGATGAACGAGATGAGAGAGTCCTAAAAGGTATCTTATTTCGATTCATACCCTAAGACTTTGGCCAGGCAGTCACACGGATCCGGGAGTCCTCGTATTCCGACTAGCGGTGCGGAGGAAAATCTTGCCAGCCCCCAGTCGTGATCCTTTTCTAGACACCTCTGTCTTTCGGGTAATCCTCTAATAACTCCCTTGGGTTCTACAGAATTTGTAAAATTTAATAATTATTAAAGATTAAATGAGGAACCTATGCTCTGATACCAATTGTAACGACCCCGCCTCCCGGTAACCCCCAATTAAGGGAGACCCGGAGGGTCGGTGCCGTTATCCATTATACAGGATCAAAGGTTCGACAAATAATCAATAACAATTAATAAACTTTACCGACTAACTGAAAAATGGTATAAAATAAAACTTTATTTACCTTTTGAAATCTGGGATTTATAAACTTCTATCCATGAAGAGGTTACTCTAACTAATCCTCCTGTGTACGTTACTTCTCATTTTATTCCACATATGCCACTTTACTGTTTGTTCTTTTCATTTGTACCTAAAACGGAAAGGAAACCCTAATTGCAATAGAAACCCTAAAAATGAAATAGTAACCCTAGGGCTCGAATAGGTCTATTAGACTTGGATGCCATGATCCATGATAGAAGATATTGGATGTTTGTTTCAGGATCTTATTGAATGCTTGCTTGCCTTGTTGATTGGACTATTCTGTCTCAAATCTGCATGTACAGGTATGTGGTTACGCTTATGAATAACCGCATTAGTTTCCCGCATGGTTGTCGGATGATTGATCGCATTGACTGCAAATTATCAGTTTGGATGTTCATATTTGCAAATTATAAAGTCACTATGATTATCACATTAATAATAGAAGTATAGATTCTCGCACCTACATGCCACCCTGATGGATGATACCAAAGGTCAGGCCCAGATGGGTAGACCAATGGACCCCTTGAGTGGTGACCCCAGGCACCAAGAAGGTGGCCTATGATATTGCATGACTAGTGGGCACCATGAGTGGTGACCCCCAGGCACCAAGCTCGGGAATGAGAAGGTGGCCTTAAGTCATTGGCAAAGGGCACCCTAAGGTGGGTATGCCAGGGTTAGGGCAAAAGTGGTGGAGAATGTCGTACTGAAAAGTGTAAATTGGCTTGTTAAATAATTTGATTGTGATATTTAAATTGTTAGTCATATGTGCAAACTTTTGGTTGACCCCACATACCAGTATATTTCGATATACTGACCGACGTTTTGTTTGTCGGCGTTTTAGGTACAAATGAAAAGAACAAACAGTAAAGTGGCATATGTGGAATAAAATGAGAAGTAACGTACACAGGAGGATTAGTTAGAGTAACCTCTTCATGGATAGAAGTTTATAAATCCCAGATTTCAAAAGGTAAATAAAGTTTTATTTTGTACCAGTTTTCAGTTTAGTTGGTAAAGTTTATTAATTATTACTGATTATTTGTCGAACCTTTGATCCTGTTAATTGGATAACGGCTCTGACCTTCGGGTTCCCTTAATTGGGGGTTACCGGGAGGCGGGGTCGTTACAACTGGTGTGGGCATCAAAGCTTTTTTTGGGCCATCCCAGTGCAAACATGTCCTAAAAGCGGGACTTTCATAAGAAGAGGTAACATATTCTTTCTTTATAATGTTACTGTAAAAGAGAATTCAATAATTAGAAGCTAACGTTTCTTTTATCCATGTATAGGTAGATAAGCTATTTGATAGGAAACTCGAAGAAGTACTAAAAAAGTGGCAGGCATCTCAGACTGCCACTTACCAGACAGTACCTATGGCGTCTCACTCTACTCCTACTGCAGAGGTTGGGAGTAATCTTGTAGACCCACCACCTAGCACATCCGTTGTAAGTATTTTTATGACATAGTAACTAGTTTTTTAATTCAAGATGATATGTTTTCAAGATGATATGTATATATGAAATTGTAATCGTTTCAAAAAAATATTATATGTATATATGTATATAACATTCTTTACACAAAAATTTGTAGGGGTTGAAGCCATGCCGTCTAAAAAGTAAAGAATATGTCGTTGCAGAGGCGTCGGATTACCCATCCCTACCAGGGGAAATGTTTCACGGGTCTCCATTACCAGCAGGTTGGATTCGTGTGAGCCCGGTACATCTATTCTCCAAGTGGATGGATCTTCCATTGCCATATGCCCACCCAAATTGTGAAACGCTTGGTGAGGCAGAAGGTGGAGTGATATTGTGGCTAAAAGCAGATGTCCTCTTTACTGAAATTGTATGGTAAAATTACGTTATGTTAAATTATTAGTGTGTGCATATGATGTCAATTGATCTGAAATTATATATATATATACAGGTTAAAAAGAAGACACCCACATCATCTAGGACTCCACCTCCACCTCCTACATTACCCAGTTGGGTTCCACAGGATATGCCTGTCCCGTTAGGTCCTAACTGTCGGGGTATGGCAATATGGTTAGGCGAACATGATATAAATTGTCCTATAACTGTTTCTATAGATTCAGATGTTGTAGGTCAATCATACGAAAGCAAACTATTTATACAAGATATTTTGGAGTTGTTTAGATATGATTGGATAAATACATCTGTGATAGAGCTATGGATAAGGTGAGATCTTCTTTATACATCCATATACCTTGTGTAGGATCTGGTGATCTGGTTTCTTATTTATTAATGCATGCGTAATTAATACATGTTTTGTAACTACTTAGACAAGATATGTGCAAATTTTGCATTCGAACATGTAGGATTTTTTATTCCATCTTTGATTAGTCTAGTAGATAAAGACCCTCTGTCAGTTCAACAATATTGTTGTGAGGCTTTTACAAATTTTTCTCAAAATAAGAAGACGGTGATAATAGCTCCATTCAATGTAGAGTAAGTTTACTTTGCTTATTATAATTTGGACTTAAGAAAATTACATTTTTATTGTGGATTTTGAGTTATTAATTTTTAACTTTTTTCCTCTAGTGGTATGCTTTGGGAGTTACTAGTTATTGTCCCCGAGACGTTCACTATCTATTATCTAGATCCTAAGGGGAGTAAATTGAATTCAAAATATGGACACAAAATGAAAATGGAATTATTCCGGTGAGAAATAATTCATTTTCATATCCGTTAACATATGTTATTACATTACTATTTAATTATGAAATGTAATGTGTTACATTAACATGTAGGGGTTTAGATGAGTTCAAAAAGGCAGGAGGAAAGGTTCCCAAGAAAAAGAACCAACAAATAACTTGGAAGAACGTGGAAGTAAGTTCCCGACTACAATGTATATATTATTTATGTGAACAGTGCTTAATTAGTTGTATTTTTTAATATTTTGTATGTTTCAATTTATAGTGTGCTACACAAGACAATGGATGGGCATGTGCATACTATGTGATGCGATTTATGCACATGATTATCAAATATGCCGCAGTGGACATCGATATTATTCCTGAGTTATTATATAGTCTCATTAGATAATATGAAATATATCAATCTTATTTATAGCTCATTAATTATATATATACATCATTCTCTTTGCAGGTGTTTAAAACTAACCACACTACAGGAAAGGCCTTACCAGATGTACATGCTCCCTATACGACGAGAGAATTAAATAAAGTAAGAGAAGAATGGGCAACATCCATACAAGTAGTGGGGGTTTTAACATATAATTGGGATGTTGATAGCAAATAATGACTAAAGAATGATATTTTGTAAATGAATTTCTGAATTATAATATATGTGTGAATGTTTCTACATGTCTGGATGTTTCTACATGTGTCTGAGTGAAAATGAATGAAACTGTTGGTTGCTATATGAATGTTTCTACATGTGTGAATGTGAAAATGAATGGAACTACAGATTGTTAGCTACATGAATGTTTCTAAATGTGTGAAAATCAAATGGAACTGCAGGTTGCTAAATGTGTGAATATTTTTCTTATTAATTTTGCAGGTTTGTGGCCTATTATTGGCTAATATCAATGGATGTCGTAAAACCTGCAGTTCATAACTGAACTGTAGGTTTCTCATCCTGCAACCAGCCACAGTAGGTCTGCAGACTGCAGAAAAAAAAATTGGCGTCGGTTATTTGTACAAAACCGAAGCCACATAGTTACAGTGTCGGTTTCCCTACTCGTAAATGACGTCTATTTCCTTAACACCATGGTCGTGGCAGCGAGCCAGACACCACGGCCGTGTTGACCAGCATGACCGTGGCAGCGGGCCAGACAATACGGCTGTGCTGGCCAGCACGATCGTGGCAGCGGGTGAGATGGTGTCGGTTATCACTAATAAACCGACGTTGATAGTGCCCCATATGGCGCCCTTTCTGTGGCGCGAATGTATATGGCGTCGGTTTCTTATCTAATAACTGACGCTGATAGTTCCCCAGATGGCGCCCTTTCTGTGGCGTGAAGGTATATGGTGTCAGTTTCTTATCTAATAACTGACGCCTATAGTCTCCTGCTGGCGCATTTTCGGTGGCGCGCGAAGGGTTTTGGCGTCGGTTTTTGAACCAACGCGTAACGGTTGGGCTTTTAGCGTTGCCCACATAGGTGTCTCTTAGAAACCGACACTAAAGGCCTTAAATAACTGACACTAAAGGTCGGTTCTGTACTAGTGCATTAGGGTTCCTCCTAGTTTATGGATATAAAAGGACCCAAGGATCCTCCTCTATCGGGAGACATGAGAGCCAACCACGGTTGTATGTAGGAAGCCCATCCCTGGCCATCGTCCTCGTAACCTTGCCTACCCTTAGATGCATTACATGACGGTGCCATGGATGCATCAGGTAAAAAGGTCCCACGACAACCCATGTGCTAAGGGTTAGTATGAGGGACTGCTAGTTGGGGTGTGAGGGAGGTCGTCGGAGCCAACACAACACATTGAGTTGGCCTGTTTGGATAGTTGCATGACCGTTGATGCTGCCGAGAAGAAGAAGGACTGTTAGAGACATAGAAGTGCCTTCAATATCGGCTCCCGAGGTTGTACTGTGTGTGGGCGGTGCTCTCCCGCAGGGACGACCGTAGTCGACGAGGAGGCACTACGGGCAGTGTTGTTTGCGAGGAGGGAGTCACAGTCATGAGTTGTAGGAGGGACGAGCTATAGGTGAGACTGAGAACCAGCAACAGAGCCTGGTTGTCGGATCCGTCATCTCCGACTGACTTTGGCTGCGACAATGGCCTAATTGACTTCGTCGGAGCACAAAGTGAGTCGACCAAACTTGCTCCACGCCTTCGAAACCCAGTGGAGGGGTCAGCCACGCAGGGGGGCTCTCCCTTAGCAAACATCGATCAGTGTTGCGAGGTAGAAGAAGAAAAGGGAAAAGGACAAACCTGCTCCTCGCATGCCTACAGACCAGGATCAATGAGGAAGGGCAAAAGGGTCTTTTGAATATTTACTTAAAAGCGCATTCGGCCCGTTGAGCAAGAAAAGAATCTGATGATGTGTCAGGTTAGGATTGGTCCCATTAGATTTTATCTTGCAAATTTCATAGAAAGTAATTGGTAACTCTATTCGTAATAAGTTATATATGAAACTTGCTCAGAAAAATGACAGGAATCCAAATAAAATACTATCACAACTTGATTTTGCTTCCTATTCTAAAAGTATATGCAATACATGTGTTAATGTGATTATTATAAAGGAAAGCCTAGATTTAGGTCAATATGATGCTTAATTGATTAGCATTGGTTATGTTATGTTCATAACTAATCTAGACATATATAATGAGTAAAACCTTGATAATGGTGAATAATGGATGATTCTGGATTAGTAATCTTATATATGTTGATTTAGGATTTGAAACCAATGTAGACATCGTGATATAATCTTAATGCTAGTAATGTGATCTAGGTTTCATGAAGTGTCTAAGAAGTTTAAAATGATGATTAGGGTTTCGCCTAATATGCATAATGGAATTGGTAATCTTAGAAACCATAACGTAGGGAGTTAGGGTTTGTAACCCTAATCCCTAGTCCAAACACGAGATAATCCTAAACCCTAATCTCGGGCAAAAAGGGTGATTAACTTGAATAATCTAAAATTCTTGAAATAATACTATTATCAGTTGATCCTAAGCCTATTAGGAGGAAAATAACAATTTAATTAGGGTTTGTACGTAGTTTTGCTATTTTAGGGTTTATAATGTCAATAATGAAGATAGACCCTAATGAAACCCTAAAAGGAAGTAGGAAACCCTAGGAAGCAAGTTCATATGAGTGTAATCCAAGAAAGTGAATAGTAATTGAATTATATGATTGTTTCAAGATCATTGTTTGTGTGAACTGCTTGCTTGCCTGGATATTTCCTTAGATTATTGTTAACTTGTTGATTCGACTGAACAGGTATGTGGTTATTTATGAATAATCGATTTAGTTTCTCGGCGTTTCCTGAACGTTTTGTCGATTGGATGCAACCTAATCTATCAGATGTTTAATTCTACATTCCTATAAAGTCCCTATGATTATCACAATTAAGTATATATGTGTATTCTCGAACCTACATGCCACCCTAATGTACGTTGCATGACCAAGCCCCAGAGGGAAGGTCTATTCGGTCAAGCCCCAGAGGGAAGACCATTGAGCACCTCGAGAGGTGACCCCAGGCACCAAGCTCAGGATGGATAAGGTGACCTTATGTCCCTTACAAGGACAAAACCCTAAGATAGGGTAATCTAGGGTTTAGGGCAAAAGCGGTTGAGAAGTCACATTGAAAGCGTAATATGGATTTTTAATCAATTATTTTCTATAATTAGGTTGTTAGAAACTATTTGTGATATTTTGTTTGTCCCCACAGACTAGTATAGCTATATGCTGACCAACATTTTATTTGTTGGCATTTTAGGTACAATTCTGAAAATGGACAAATAGTAAATCGAAATTTGTGAAGATACAACTAAACTTTTCAAGGAGGATTAGTTAGATAGACTTTTTCTGTGGATAGAAGTCTAGAATCTGAACTTTACAAGGTATGCAAAAATATTTATTTTATTCCAGCTTATCAGTTTAGAAATAGTAGAATTTGATAATTGTTTTTTATTAAATGTCAAACTATAGATCCTAAAATATGGGGATAGCGACTCTGTCCTCTTGGTCTCCCTTGATTGGGGGTTACTGAAAGGCAGGGTCGTTATAGTTCCCCTAGCTATTTGAGAAACATATAGATGTTTTTCTCTTATGTTATATCCTCAATCCAAAATATAGGTATTACCCGACCAGTGTAATGCAGGTGGTTCGGTCTAGCTTGTCCTCCCCAGGGAACCTAGGTTCGAATCCCCTATTGTGCATTGTAATTACCAACCCTTGGGTCATCCGGGCTCTAGCACCTATTTGAGGGAGGGGGAGACTAATGTCTCTTCTAACTCGAAATATAGGTATTATATTACTATTTATGGTTAATATATTCTAACCATGGATTATTATCCATTTTAGAAGCCTCATTATTCTATTTTTTGGTCTTTATTCTCTATTTGTCTCGGTATACATATAATTTCATTGTTGGGTTTTATCTTTATATTTACCTTGAGGGTGAACTGTGAAGTTGATGTATATACATATATATATTGACATAACATATATAAGCGACAATACTTGTAGGAGATTTACATTAACATCCATCCATTTTTAGGGAGTTGATCATATTTTGTAGGAGATGTACATATTCAGGGTAGATATATGAATGGTATCTTATACAAAAATTCTTCCATGGTTTACTATATAAAGACCACCTTGGCTTCTAAGATGGTTGCAATACTGCCTTGCCTCGCTATTAATTATGATCTTGAAGTGGTTTATTTCTCCACTCTTATTATATAATTACATTATTATAATAAATAATAGTCTAGGTTTTGTTGTTGGTACAAACTAAGATAAAATAGCCCAGATTAATATGCATATGCCACACACAAACATATGCATTCTTTGTTTTCTATTTTATGACTTTGTTTTAGTTTTTCTAGATAATTTAAACATAATTAAGTTATTTTTTGTAAATTTGTATTGAGGGACTATGAGAAATATAAACTATTTTTTCTCTTATGTAGATTTAGCCTTTGTAATTTTTCAACATGGACAAAAGTTGGATTGAACAACCTATTGGTTCTGAAGCTTATAATAAGGGAATGTATCAATTTCTTGATTATGCTAAGATGGGAATGGAAGATGGGAAGATAGTATGTCCATGCAAGAAATGTAAGGCTAGAAGGAAAAAAGAGTTTCCTTTAGATGAGATGGAAATACATATTCCTTTCCATGGATTTTATAGTGATTATAAAAAGTGTATTTTCCATGGTCCAAAGCTCTTTTTGAAAACCTTGTTGAAGATCGACAAATTGCAAACAATGAACAACCTAGTAATCATGACGAAAATACTATAGGCAATGATGATATGGAAGGGTTGCTGACAGAGTTATTGGGTGAAAATGCTACTTATGTGGAAGATACATCAATTGGGCAAGCTGATGAAGAGGGAACATCATGTCATAATCCTAATCTAGGGTCCAATAGTCCTCATAATGTTGTAGATGATGTTAAATTTAGAAAGTTAGTAGAACTTTCTAAGAAAAAGCTTTATCCTGGCCGTAAAAAATTCTCAACCCTCTCATTTCTTTTACGTCTGTTCAATTTGGAATGTATGTTTCATTGGACAGATAAATCTTTCACACCACTTATAGAGCCTCTACTAGATGCCTTTCCACAACTGATCATGATCCCTTCTTCTTATTATGAAGCAAAGAAATTGATAAAGGAGTTAGGCCTTGGATATGAAAATATCCATGCTTGTCCGAATGACCGTATGTTATATTGGGGTGAAAATTCAAACAAGATTAGATGCACTGTATGTCAAACCCTTAGGTGGGAAACACAAATATTAAATTCTGGTGATGGAAATGTAGAAGGTATCACAGTGTCTAAAGGTCCGCCATCAAAGATTTTGAGGTATTTTCCGTTAATTCCAAGATTGAAAAGGATGTACATGTCCTCAAAGATAGCAGAAGATATGATATGGAATGAGAAAGGGCGAGTGAAAAATGGAAAAATTAGACACCCTACAGATGCACTAGCATAGAAAGATTTTGACACAATGTATCCAAATTTTTCTTCAGACCCTTGTAATGTGAGAATCAGCCTTGCTAATGATGGATTTAACCCATATGGTATGCAAAATATCAACTATAGTATATGGACAATTATTCTAAGTATTAATACTTGCCCCATGGCTATGTATGAAACCCCACTCCTTAATTCTATCTCTAATAATTCCTAGAAAATCTGGCCCAGGGAATAATATAGATGTATGTATGCAACCATTGTTGCATGAGTTGAAGCTATTATGGGAAGGTGTTGATGCATTTGATGCTTATCTTGGAGAAAATTTTAAGTTGTGAGTATCTTTAATGTCTACCATCAGCGAATTTCCTACATATGCTATGCTATTAGGTTGGAGCACCAAAGGATATAATGTGTGCCCATGTTGTGTTGAATCCACTCATTCATACCGATGTGGGTCAAAGATTTGTTATGGTGGGCATCATAGGTGAATACCAGCTAACCATACATTTCGTTACCAAAGTATTTTATTTGATGGGACTAAGGAATATGTTCATCCCCCAACTCAGATATCTAGAAGTGATGTTCTACATGCACAACAACAACTTAGATTTGAATATGGAAAGATTGTTAGAAAGGTTAGTAAGAAGAGAGGAAGAAGACTAAAAGATGCTTCTACTATAAGTGGTTTTATGGATGAAAATATTGAAAAAGACACGGGGCTTTGGAAAAAAAGAAGCATTTTCTTTGATTTTCCATATTGGGAATATCATCGTCTATGACATAACCTTGATGTCATGCACATTGAGAAAATTTTATGTGAAAATGTGTTAGTAACACTTTTGAATGTAGAGGGAAAATGTAAAGATGATGAAAATGCTTGCAGATTTCTTGAGGGAAAAAATATAAGACAACACCTTTGGCTCCAACATCAACAAGATGGAAGTTTTTTCATGCCCCAGCTCTGTATTGTATGTCTTCTAAAGAAAAGGAATGCTTTCTAAGTGTCTTATCTAAGCTCAAAGTTCCTTATGGACATGCATCCAATGTTTCATGATGTGTTAATCTTAAGCAAAAAAAGCTAATAAATCTCAAAAGTCACGATCATCATATCATCATGAAAGATATTCTTCCTATAGCTTTATGAGCATCGGGTGCAACTCAAGTTGTTGATGTGTTCTTGGATTTGTCTTCTTTCTTCAAGTCATTGTGCTCTACATGTATTGGTATGGATGATTTGGATGAGTTGCAAACAAGAATTGTGGAAACACTTTGTTTCCTAGAGATAGAATTTCTTCCTCCTTTTTTACCATTATGGTTCATCATCTCTTGGTCCATTTAGTTGACCAAGTCAAACAAGGAGGACCAGTTTAGTATGCTTGGATGTATCCTATTGAGAGGTTAGAATTTATGGTGATATTTTTTTTATAATTTTTTTATATTCTATCATAATCTTTGGTTTTTATGGAAACCATGATAAAATCATTATAGGTATCTCGCTCGACTCAAAGGCTATGTGAGAAATAGAGCTTGACCAGAAGGTTCTATTAAGGAGGGTTACATTCTGGAAGACACCATTACCATATGTTCCAGATGCATGGAAGGTACTGAAACAATATGTAATAAACCAAAATGAAATGATGACAATTTTCCAAACAAGGCTCTATACTTGTTCAATTCCGGTGGACATCGTATTGGGTCTGAAAAAGTAATTTGTCTTGATGAAAAATATATAGAACAAGCACATCACTATGTTGTACTTCATTGTGATGACATTATGAAGGACCTTAAAGAGTAAGTTGTGTTGATCAAACACTCTTTTCATTAATAGAAAATTGGTATTTGAGCTTACTTCTAGTATTTTTGTAGGAAGTTCTTACATCATAAGATAGATGAGTGTCCACAAAAAGGAATTAGATTTCATCAATCATTAGAAGCTAAGTGGTTGCTAGAAGATTTTTCTACATGGCTTCATTCTTAGGTATTTGATACATGATCACTGAATTTAAGGGTTCAATTCAAAGCCAATTATTATGGCTAATATATTTTCTACTCTCATAGGTACCTCATATTGATGTGAGCAACAATGAAGGAGTGTTGAAAGGAAAAATGACGTGCTCAGCTCGCTCTGTTCGCTCCACGGGAGGGCTGACTGGAGGGGCGATCGCTAGGGCGAATGCGGCGGGATCCTCAAGGGTGACGACGGAGGCACCGAGGACGCTCGAGGAGTTGGGTGGGAACCAGTCACGTCCTATGGAAAGTGCGAATGAGCCTGTACCAGTGGCGAGGAATATGAGACCTGTAGAAGCGAATGGAGGATCGATTGCTAGGGTGAGCGCGGTGGAAGTCTCAAGACAGACGACGGAGGAGTCGAGGATGGTTTGGGAGTCGGGAGTGAATCATCTGCGTCCAGGGGAAAATTCGACTGCGTCTGTTCTAGTGGTGAGGAATTCTAGACCTGGTAATCTGAGGTCGTCTTCCATCTCTGTTGCGCCGGAGTCTAGGGCTTGGTCAGATCTCTTTGCTCCGAAGACGACAGACAACTCGCATAAATTGAAGAAGCTTGATGTGAGTCTCATAGACGGTAAGCTAGTTTATCCAAAGCAAATTGCTGAACGGAATGCTGAGAAATGGAGTTTAACAGCAGCAGGGTATGTCATAGGTCTTAAACTGCACTGGCCAACTCTAGTTAATCATCTGGCTCAAATCTGGAGTGTCAAAGGCTCAATTGATGTTCGTTCTCGGGGAAGGGGTTTTTCCTAGTTTCTTTCTCTAATGCTGAAGATCTGAAGCAAGCGGTGGAGGGAGGCATGTGGTTTGTAGCGGGCAAGCCCTTGATCATTAAAAAATGGGAGAGAGGGGATACCGTGGAGAAGTTGAAGCTCTCTGAGATTCCAATCTGGATTAGGATTTTTGATCTCCCTATTGAATTATGGGATGAGGAGATGTTTAATCGTATTGGTTCAGTCTTAGGCAAACTGGTAGCTGTTGACATATCGACAGCTTCCTTTACCCGGCTGGAGTTTGCTAGAATTCAGATTCTGATCCCAGCAGATTCGTCCTTTCCTAAAACTCTTCCTATTTCTAGTGATGATGGCCTGGATGATGTGATTAGGTTTGAATATGAATGGGAGCCTTCTCTCTGTATTAAGTGTGGTAACTTTGGGCATGAATCTTTTCTGTGCTCTGATGACCAGGGTTTGGAGAAGAGAAGCCAGAACAAAAGGGCTAAGGTAGTAAGGAAAACCTGGATGCCGACTTCAGGGAAAGGGCCTTATGGACAGGAAGTGACTGCTATGTCTTCCGCTGTTGATGTTGGTTCTTCTGATATTGAGGTTTTGATTACTCAGCCGTCTCAGAACTTGGTTCCTGCTCTTGAAGAGAATGGAATGTCAATCTCTACTCCTATTTTGAACAATGATGATGGTTGGCAGGTGTAGAGGAAGAATTCTAAATCGCCGCCTAAATGTGTTTCGAAAAGTGCTAATCCCTGTATAAGAACAAATGACTTCTCGCCTAATAGGTTTTCTGTTCTGGATTTGGACGGTGAAAATGATGATGTTATTCATCCTGCGGGGGATGAAGGTGAGGATCCCTCTTTCTTTATTTATAATGGTTGAACCTTTTTCTGTGGTATCCTGGAATGTAAGGGGTGCTGGTAATAAGGTTGCCCGCATCCAGGATACCGTTGATAGGTTGGGAGCAGACCTCTTTATTATTCTTGAATCAAGGCTTCAGTCTGTTGATGTTCCTGGATACGTTGATTCTGTTTGGAAGGGTGCTAAATATGTTATGAATGATAGCTTCTATTCTTATGTTAGAATAATCATTCTGTGGAGAGATCGTAATATTTTTATTACTCCATGTTTTGCTTCTGATCAAATGATCCATTGTGAGGTTGGAATCAAGTCACATCGTTTCTTCTTGTCTGTTGTATATGGTTCTAATGGGGACTCTGATAGGAAGTCATTGTGGAAGGATGTTGATCTTATATCCAAATCTTGTTCTATTCCTTGGTGCCTTATGGGGGACTTTAATGCAGTCCGCTTCCTCAGTGATAAGATTGGTAAGCACCCTCCTTCTCATACTAGTATGAAGGATTTTATCGATTCCCTGTTGTCTACTGGTCTTCTGGAGATGCCTACCAAAGGTCTTTTCTTCACCTGGAATAGCCGGAGCAAGAGTGGGATTAGTTCTTTCTCTAAGATTGATAGAATCTTGTGCAACCTGAAGTTCCTCTCTTCTTTTAATGGTGCGTGGGGTGAAGTGGTGTCCTCGATCACTAGTGATCATAATTTGCTAAAATTGAATTTTTCCTCTAGGAAGAGATGTCGGACGCCTTTCAGATTTATTAACTCTTGGATGTTTGTGGCTGGTTTTCGTGGGATTGTTACTGATGCTTGGAATATGGATGTCTAGGGAGCGCCTATGTATAAACTTTACACTAAACGTAACAGGCTGAGAATGGTTTTATCCAAGTGGAATAGGGAGGTTGTTGGTAACTTTCTTTCTAATGCTAGGATTCTTGAAAATGCTGTTGATGTTCTGCAAAGTAAAGTTGATGAGAGGCCAGATGATGTTAATCTCCAGATGGAGTTAAGATTAGCTAGAACCAAAGCTAATGAGGCTCTCTTGAATGAGGAAAATCTCTACAAGCAGAAGTCGAGGGTACAATGGCTTAAAGAAGGGAATAAAAATTTGAAGTTTTTCTATACATCTTTGAAGACCAGAAGACTGAATAATAGTATTCATGTTCTGAATATTAACGGCTCTCCTTGCTCTGATCCTACTCTTATTTCGAAACACAATTCTGACTTCTATACTGGTTTGTTCAATTCTGATACTTCTTCTCCAGCTTACTGGAAACCTAAATGGAGGCTGCCCTCCCTTAGTGATGAGCAAAAATTGTACCTTAAGAAGTGGGTTACTACTGAGGAGATTAGAAGTGTTGTGTTTTCTATGAAGAAGGAGAAAGCTCCTGGACCGGATGGTTATAATGCTGAGTTTTTTGTCCAGTGCTGGGACATTGTTGGCCATGATGTTACAAATGTTGTTTTGAACTTCTTCTGTAACAGTAAGCTTCTTAAGGATTACAGCAGGACATTTATTACTCTCATTCCTAAGTCAAGGGGTGTTGATTCCTTAAAGGACTTTAGGCCTATTTCTTTGTGCAATTTCATCTATAAAGTGATTATGAAAATATTGGCAAATAGATTAAAGTTTATTCTTCCCGAACTGATTGATCATAGTCAACATGCCTTTATTCATGGTCGAAGAATTGGGGATGCCATTCTGCTTGCAAATGATGTGTTGAGTACTTTCTCTAAGAACAATGGTAACTGTATGTGCATTAAAGCTGACTTGTCAAAGGCTTATGATACAGTCAGTAGGGAGTATATCTTGTTGATTATGAAAATCATGGGTTTCCCTGGATGTTGGCTTGGATGGATTGATGCTTGTTTTTCCTCGGCTTCTTATCAGGTGTTGATTAATGGCTCTCCTTCTACTCCTTTTACTGTCGCTAATGGGGTTAGGCAAGGTGACCCGATCACTCCTTATCTCTTTGTTATCTCTATGCAAGGTTTATCCTCTATTATCAATAGTGAAATCAAATGCAAGAATCTGGCTCCTCTTGTCAGTAATAAAGCAAGTGTGTCTCATATTATGTTTACGGATGATTTGCTTCTCTTTTCTAAGGCTGACATCAAGTATGTGAAGGCTTTTAAAGACATTCTGAATATGTTTGCTTCTATTTCTGGTCTTAAACTCAACTCCACAAAGAGCCATCTTTTTCTTAGTCCTGGTTGTTGTGCTCAAGACATTTCAAAGATTTTGAATATTGAGATTAGTTCTTTGCCGCTTACCTATTTGGGCCTTCCTTTGTTTACTGGTAGGTTCACTAAGGTCATGTGTGCGCCGATCCTTGATAAAGTTTCTTTGAAGTTGGATTCCAGGAAGTGCAGATTGCTGTCTATGGCTGGTAGGGTGGAGCTAGTGTTATCTACTTTGTCTTCCTACCACATTTTCTGGTCTGCAGTGTTTCCTCTCCCTGCCTCAGTGATCAATGAGCTAGAGAGAAAGTTCAGGAACTTTACTTGGGGTGACACTGAGGGTAAGAAGCATATTCATTTGATTTCTTGGTCTCAAATTTGTAAACCTAAAGCTGAAGGAGGACTAAGTGTGATATGTAACAAGGATTGGGCCATGGCTGGGGTTATTAAAAACCTTTGGACTATTACTTGTGATAAGAACTCCCTATGGGTTAAATGGTTGTATGGGAAGTATTTAAAGAATGATTCCATTTGGTCAGTTAAGCCTAAGTCCGTTGACTCATGGCTTTGGAAAAAATTGCTCAACCATAGGGATTTCCTTCTTAAGCATTTGACTTTCTGTTTGGGCAATGGTGCCAGGTTCTGGTTGTGGAAAGATCCCTGGTGTGGGGGGGGACTTACTTAGCTGATCATGTTAATATCCAGCTTAAGTATAGACTTGGAAAAGGGGATGGCTGTCTTGTGAATACTTTTCTGAAGGATGGTGCGTGGTTTATCCCCAAAAATGTTCGTGGGGGTAATGATGCTCTTTGTATCCTAAGGAATTTAGCTAGTCCTATTCCTAAAGGGGAAGATTATATTCTTGTGAATGGGAAGAAATCTTTGTCTTTGAAGGACTGCTGGAATATGTGCAGGAACAAAGGTTATGTGCTTCCTTGGTCTGCTGTGATTTGGAGTAATATGGTTCCAAGGAACACCTCTATTTTCCAATGGAAATGCTATCTTAATCGTCTGCCTACTCAGGACATCTTGATGAAGTTCAATTTCCAGATGCCTTCTATCTGTTTTCTCTGCTGGAATAGTGTTGAGGACAGCCAACATCTCTTCTTCTCCTGCTGGATCAGCGCTGATCTTTGGTCTCAGTTTAGCTTGAAGTTTGGACATGCTCCCTTATGTCTTACTGATATCATCTCGTTGAGGAAGGAAGCTAGAACTGTTGCCTTTTTCCTTGTTTACAACATTTGGAATGAAAGGAATAGGCGGGTTTTTTTGCATAAGTCCTGCGATCCCAAAGGGGTTTGGGCTTTGTGCTCCCGTGATGTTAATAGCATGTACAGATAGCTTATAGTTTTGTTTTGTTCCTTTTTGTACAGTTGTTAGCTCTATAGCGTTATAAAGAGATTTTTCTCTGTTTGGCTTAATAAAGAAGGAGGCACGCATGGTTCAGCAAAAAAAAAATGAGTGTTGAAAAGAGACTTAGCTCGTGGCCTTAATGTGTATGCTAAAAGGATGAAGGGCTTTATAATCAATGGACATAAGTTTCACACATTAGAATGGGAAAGATATCGAAAGGCACAAAATTCCAAAGTCATGGTCGAAGCTGATGGAGATTCATACTACAGAAAACTCACTGATATATATGAATTAGATTATTATGGAACGCATAAAGTCGGTGTGATTGGGTAGATATAACTTCACCGAGGGGGTTGAAGATTGACAAGAACAACCATTCTTGTGTCAATTTCTCTAGGTTGATGCACACTGGTAGATCAATTAAAGATGATCCATTTAGTTTCTCATCTCAAGCAAAGCAAGTTTTGTATATAGAGGATGAGATAGAAAAATCATGGCTACATGTAGTTCCACATAAGATTAGAGATTCTTATGTAGGCATTTTCCACACATTGGATGATGATGACAATGACATAAACTAACTTTTTGCAGCTAGAAATTTTGAAATGTCCTTTGGATTATTGTTTTCTACTAGAAACTATGATATGTTTTTTTTGTATGGTTGTCATTAAGCTAGTGTTTTGCCTTTTTTAAAATAACATTGTGTGTGTAATAAATATGTAAGAATTTTTAGACATTCTATACCAACTATATAAGAATATCTTTGTTATCCTTATTCTCTAAATTTTGATCCATCTTATCTTATATCAATTGGATATAGTTACAGAACCTCAAATTAGGAGTATTCCATCTAAACTCAAAAATGTTTTATTCCTACAAAATATATTCCTTATCATTTCATATACTTCATGTATCTATAACACCTAATGTTACTACTGCATTGTACTTATTCTTAGGCGTTCACTCATTAACAAAGACAATGTGGCGAAGTAGACGAACTACTGCAACTTTCATTCCTAGTGATCCAAGTACAAATGATCATGGAAACACATCCTCACCACATCAAGATAGAGATCATGATGATGAAATGGAGGATTCACATCCTGAATTAGATCAATCTCAACATGAAGCATGGAATGAAAACATTTCCTTTGATGATGTTGATATAATGGCAATTATAGGTGAGTATTTTATGTTATTGTGTTTCTATTAGTGTTCTTATCCATTGTTGATGAAATTGAAGGTTGGTGAAGTTTAAATAATGTTGTAGATTCTGAGGGAAAGATTGGAATAAAGAAACGTCAAGTTCATCTTTTACAAATATGGGTTCTGGAGGCATTCAAATTTGTTGTTAATTTCAACAAATATAAACAACCAATTGGGAAATGTGGCAATTTGCTGGTAAGTTTTTTTGGTGAGGTGGCAAAGCAGGGAACTCTATGTCCTATAGGTGAAACCAGTTGGCACTATGTCCATAAGTCCTTTAAACTTGAGATTTTGCATTTAGCTCTGGTAAGCTATTAACCTTTTTCAGTATAAAAATGCATCTCATCTTTTTTATTTATTCTTAAGAAAGTATATAATCTTGTATAAGTATCTAAAAGGGCACAAACATGTAAGAATTGAAATACTAACTAGTTTAGACTTTCATTACATATCTAGAATGAAAAAAATCCAATTCAACTTTTTGGAGAATGGAAGATCTCATATAATGTCCAACAATAGGCAGTTTTCAATTCATAAACACAGGGAACCCAGGTCAGCAAACAATACTATGTGTGTCGTAACTAAATAGGATTTCAAATAAAAAAATGATCAATTTTAGAGAGTTTCTATAATTTTTATACATGTGCAAATGTTTAAATATATTTTCACTTAATTTGGAGTTCTTTTGTTGAAATAGAGTAAGTTTCATATGCTGGAGGACTTTGGAATTGATCACAAGATCCTAGTACATGTCAATGGAAAATGGAAAGCTCATAGGAGTAGATTGAAAAGATTGTACTTGGAACCTAACAAAACAGATGAATAGATTTCAAGAAAAGTCTCAACAAAAGTGATTAGAGAATAGTGGGTATGCTTGGTGAGCTATTGGTTTTCTTATAAAGGGAAGGTGAGTTTGATTGTTTTACTAGAATTGGTTGGCATATGTATAATTACTACTTATGCTATAAAGTAACATGATTCAAATGAATGTATTTTTGTTTCAAAAACTTTCACCAATAACAAAAGAGAGCACACGCTCAAGAAGTCGGCTGCCATACTATGGGGTCAAAAAGTTTTGCCCAAAAAAATATCAATTTGTGAGATATTATGTTATGAGTTTGCATCTTAGAAACTTGACTTGATATTTAATTTAATTGATGTATTAAGTATTTTTATAGGCCAAAAGTGAGAATAGAGATCCTAGCATCTTGGAAGTTTGGAAGATCATTCACAAAAGAAAGGATGGAAGTTTTATGGAAAATACAAACACAAAAGAATTTGTGGTTTGTAAATATTTTTATTTAGTTTAATTTCTTTTCACAAACTCAATTGAATTTTGAAAATATTATGTAGTATCAAATGGTTGCCTATGTGTTTTATATAGGAAATTGTCGATAAGTTGGTTGATGAACGTGCTATTTAGAACCCTGAATTGCCCAAAGAATCACTAGAATATGTCATTTTCAATAAGCTAATGTATGATGAAAATAACTCTAGTCAACGAATGGTGGGGTATGGATGTGGAGTTTCAAGAAGTCAAGTATATGGATTGAAAGCTGACTTAAGAAAATCCCATTCAGTTGGTGACTCCCTAGCTATGAAAGTTGTTGTAGAGAAAGAGACTGAACACTTGAGAAGCGCATATGAGAATGTGCAATCCCAAATTCATCGTATGACCTATGCGCTTGCTAGGAATGGAACTGTGCTTGATGATTTTGTTGCAAGGTATGAGTGTGGAAGAAACATGCCTAATGAAGAAGTAAGAACTCTTTTTTTATTCTTGGTAGGAATGGTAAACTATGTTATTTAAAAATCATCCTTCTAGGCCACTTTTTATTCTGCTTAAAAGTTCTTACTCTTGTTAGGCTGCTATTTTTTATGTTCAATATAACTTCAAATGGAAATAATTATTCATGTCATGATGGATCTATCATTGTCTCCGCTCTGTTTATTCATTATATTTGTTCCACCATGTAGGTTGTTACACATGCTCATACTGGGCAGGGTATTCCAAGAAAAATCCACCATAGATCACGACCTGTAGTTTGAGTTCAAAGAATATCATATAGTGAATATATTTTTAGCTAAATGAAGTATTTATTTAAAATTGTTGTTGCTTTCTAAGAACTATTTGTTTATTCATAACTAATATTCATGTATGCATATTTGTTTTCTCATTATATGTAATTCTTATGACTGGATTTGAATATGATAGTTATTTATTTCATTAATACGTCAATGTCTCTTGATTGAAATGATGCAATTGGGATTACATTCTATATTTGAGTGTGTCACTTCAACACTCCCTCCCTTCTTACTACTCGTGTGATGTCAATGTTCAACCTCAACTTGGCCCACCTTTCAGTGGGGATCATGAATATGGTTGAAAACAATTATGTATCATATTCCCTTGGCCCATCATCGATGTAGTAGGGAATCCTTATATTGATCAAACAAAAGGTCATCTACCCCGTCAAGTAGAATTTCCACCTCCAATCATCTAGATGCATGTTGTTCTTTATTCTCAATTTGCCTCTTAGTTGCTTATGTCAACTCCATATGATGGGTATCTATTACTTAATTCATTAACTGAATCAACCTATTTCATAAGAGTTTATAGTGCTACAACCTTTCTTTTATTTTCCCCTAGACAAATCTAGAGTTGGTACAACTCATGTACTAGAGATGATCAAGATCCCAATTGGAAACTCAAATCATATCAGGTTTGTACTTAATTTTCATGTCTTGTTGGTCTTTTTAAATATGAAACTTTTTACTCAGAATTATCAGGGAGTTGGATTGCTTATTCACTATCCTTTTACTTATTTTTCCCCTTTTATGGCATGCTCTGCAAAGACCGGATGTGATAGGTGGAAGCCCTACTTTTTTACTAGACCAAGACATCCATTTTGCAGCGGGGCACATGAATTATGGGCAGACATTCTATGGTGTCCATCCAAGTGCAGGGTTTCAACTAGAGGAGATCTCTACCCCCAACATAAAAAATTGTTGATGGTTGATTTTTTGTACCTTTCTCATGTTCTGATATCCTCTTTTGATCTTTAGATCTCTCTTGCAATCTAATCTAATGCATTATCTGATTTTTTGTCAAAGAATTTGATTGCAGAAGGGGGAAACCACTACATGTATGATGGTTTTCTCTTTGAAGATAGGGAATTGGCAGTGAAGATACTAAAATCCTTGTTTGAAATCATGAAAGGATTCATATTAGAGATCAAGATCTTTGCCACGCTGCATAAATAAACATATGTGTGCCAATGGGGTTCTTCTTGGAGAATAACAACCTCATTTTATCCTATGATTGCTTGTCAAGGGGTAGTCTTAGATAAAACCTTCAATTTTTACATCTGATCATCTAAATGCATGTTTTTATCAGTTATAAATATGTATGTACTTGTTGCAACACATTTTGTAGATCTAGGTTCAGCCTGGGGTGAACTTAACCCAATCGGAAAAATAGTTAGTTTCTTGGTAAAGTCCATTTTTTTGTAGATGAAGTTTTCATACAACTTATTGCCATGCTCCCATTCTCTATTCTTTAAGAAACTTCTTGCATCTGGTATTTTATTAGTTATATCCACTTTTGATCTTTAGTTTGTTACTATTCAACATGTACTTAGCCATAATGTGTATCTGTTATTAGATAGCATTCCTATTCCTGGAAGGATCCCAGTTACTCAAGAGCAGACTGAACAATGAAATTTCTCTAGCGATGGATATGTTGAATTTTTAAGTGCACTTCTTAGTTGTGCCTGGTCCGGGGGCTATTTTTTATTTCATGTATTGTGATATCATTGAATCTTCATTTTTTAGTGCACTGAGCCGTCAACGCTTTTCCATGCATGCTTTGCTTCAATAGAGATGTGATATGATTCCTTCACAAATTTGTGGTGAGCATCTAATCCCATTACACATCATTGCCAATTATATCTATTTATAAATTATGGATAGTTGAATGGAGAGACCATTGAGGGACAGGAGGGAGATGCAGCTACTTTCAATTTGATATATTCAATTAACTAATTTATTTCTCTATGATATTATAATATTGAATGAAGTAATTAAAGATTTTGTGATATTGATGAGTGTGGTGAGTATTAACATACATCAGAAATAGACAAACGTGATACGATTTTCAAGTGGCTATGGAAAACACATCCTCAACAATTTGTTTATATTGTCTCCCATGTGTATATGGAGTTACATGTAAATCTTCAACAGAGAGAAATTCGATGAAGAACCTAAACTGGATGACCTAAGAGCTTCCAAGGAGCATCTTGACAATGATCACTATGATTTCATCAAAAGTAAGTAGAGGGTCAAAATTTCTTTCGTTTTGAAAGGTGCCACTACATTTAATTGAAGCTCTTTTAACTTGATCTAGTTTACTTATGGTTTCATAGGATGTCATCTCTGAACTCAATTTTAATACCACATCTTAGTAAAAAAAGAACCTAAACTGAACCTAAGAGTTGCCATAGAGCATCTTGATGGTGATCACTATGATTTCATCAAAGTTAAGTAGAGGGTCTGCATTTCTTGTGATTTGAAAGGTACCACTATATTTTATTGAAGCTCTTTTAACTTGATGTATTTGACCTCTTCTTTGATAGGATGCCATCTGCTAAACTTAATTACCACATCTTAAACTGATGTCGGAGGTCCAATTTTGTGTTTTGTTGGTCCACCATACATATATTAGAGGTCACCTAAGGACTTGCCTTGGAAGTATGCCTAACCGGCCTATAGATCGAAAAAAAAGTTGAGGCTAAATTATTCTAAAATATATGAATATATGTGAATTTCTTTATTAATTATATCATCTATCTAAATGTCATGACAATTCAGGACGAAAATGAGCTACAGAATTTTCGCTTCCATTTTTTTTACATTTTCTAATTCCTTAAGAATGTCTATTTGATTAATCTGAACATTAACTTTAAGATACAATTAAGTAGATTATTTTTGTTGTATCATAAATCCTTGGTTGTGTATTATATACTTCTACCAAGATGTCATCAAAATTCTACATCTTCACCATAGTTTTCTTATGCAATTTTCTCTTAGTTTTGATTGCACACCAAGATGTTGGGCAACCATGGACTGACCTACTAAATCTTGCACAACCAGGACTGTTGCTACCACCACCACCACCACGAGAGACAAGGACCAATGCGCCAAGAAATTCATGAGCAAGGTTTCTGTTCAGAGGAGCAGGTTCCATAGATGCAAGCACCAAGGAATGTTCCTATGGCCCTGAACAAGTGCAACAAGGGTTTGAGAACCTCACCGTCTGTGAAGATTAAGTGGCTTATATGAATATCCCTTCGTCACAACAGTTGGGGCGAGTTGTGGTTGTGATGGCATCCATCCAACCCCTCCCTTTGTGTCTTCGACAATGCGTCACCACCATAATTTACTTGCAGCAAGGGCACCAGTGGGTGTTCGTCAACAGGGAGATGAGGATCAACTGCTCTAGCAACAATAATGACATTATCAGTAGGTGCAGCTCCTCGATCTCAATATTTTGACACGATAATGACACAATATGTACATCCACCCCAGATGTGCTCTGTGCAAACATTTCATACGCCAAATATGTGAGCATATGAATTTTCTTTTTGTTTCTAATGGAATGCCACATTGTATACTAATGGAGCTATATGGTCTGTTGTTGTGTGCATGCAAGGTCCTGCTATTGCTCCTATTTCAGCCCTAACAGTTTTGTACCATGGGATCTAGATGATGGAGGAGGGTGCCAAAGCACATTCTATTATCAAAAAGTGAAATCCATATTGGTGATGATTTTTATGTTGATGGGGCGGGGATATCATCTACACCCAACTCTTTATCTAGAATTATTCATATTGTCAAATATTTGCATGATCTATGTTCGGTACCATAGCATTTTTTGTTGGGTAACTAATGGTCCAATTCAACTTGTCCAACTAAATCTCAACGTACAGTACAGAAGTCATGGAGTAAAGCCACTAGTGCCTTCCTTCCCATCCACCTTGTCAGGTCTTGAGACAGTATATTCTTCATGCATATGTATGCATTTGCAATATACAACTGTATATCTAGTATATACATTTGTAATAGCATGGACACAGATCAAGTAATTGCCCATCATTTGAAGGTTTATTTCTCATCAATGAATGCTCCAGAAAATTGACAAATGGATGTATGCACAGCTCAACAACTTCTGAATCTAGTGACTCAGCGAGAGATAGTATCTAGTGACTCAGTTAGAGATATGTAGATGTGTTTGACCACTCTTATACTAGATTGTGTAACACACTTAGATACAATCTCAAAGTTGTTGTGATCATATCATTGTACAAACATGTGACAATGAATGTAAATGTTATATTAATTATTTAAATCAATAAAATATTTGTGATCTACGATGTAAAAGATGTCTAAATTCTTACTATGTGCATTGAAAGTTATGGGTATGTAGTTCTTGAATTCTCATTCTAATCTTGTGATTGAGTTAACACATGACGTGATAGGTTGTTAAGTTGGGTATGTTAATACACATCAGACATTCTAGGCTTACAGAAATGTGGTTTCCAGTTTGAGATTATTTTTTTCCTTTGGTTAACAATGAGTGCACCAATTTACTACTAATATTGTTTTCCACCCTTTTTAGGGTAGAGAACCCCTTCCCGCCAAAGGAAAATTACTATGACAGTGTCAGTTTTCTACACAGTAATAAACATGGGTTTATTTTATGAAATACCTAAATGTGTGCAAATTGAAACATGAAAAGGTATCCACTATTCATTTTGTCAATCTTTTGAGTAGAGTGGACAACATATATTGTCATTCATTTAGGCGCGGAAAAACACTGCCATTTCTTATAGTGTTAGTTTGTTCGGGTTCCATCCCGGTGTGTGGTTCAGGAAGGGTCACCTTGTCATAGTTTCAATTTCACTCAAGAATATCTGCTATTAGAATATCGGGGGAATCCAAAGAGCATCCAATATTCTTTGTCTGGATGGGACATAGATGTTATCATATGATATATGCAACACATTAGGTTGAATATCATATCAAACGTTTTTTATCAAATATAGCACCATCTGGTCCAAATTTGATCCATTTACAGTTTTAGATATAGATGGCACCATCGTTTAGGTTTGACAAAAAAGTCATTGATTATCATAGAAGTTATAGTAATAAAACTAGTGAAGTCTCTTCAGTTCAAGTCCACAAAATATAAAACTGCGTGGATGAGAAATAAGTCATCTTCTTACTTACATGGATGAATATGTGGGACCATTAAATGCTCTTCATTTTTATATACTTCCATATTTTCGTGGATAGATTTCTATAATACATCGACTTTATCAATATGTGTTGCTTCCTTTTATCATTGTGGTTACTAATAGCAGGCGGTTGCAGACTCTCATCATTTCTTCACTGCTTTTGTTCACTAGCCTAAGAGACTAGGGACACATATATCTTTGAGAATTCATTTTCTTTTCTTAATATGTAAAATTGTTCTTATGTCTCAGATCATCTCATGCAGTATTTTTGTCTATAAAGTATAAGTTGAGCATATTGAGAATTGCACCAAGAATATTCTAGATGTCAAACAACTTGCAACTAACTCACTTTCAATTCAGACATCAACTTCCAAACTTTTGAAATTTGAAATCGTTCCAATTGAAAATTTCAAACCAAAATTATTTTTCCAAGATTATATCCAGTACTCACAATAATTTATACACAATCTCTTAGAAGGAGAATCACTCGATTGACAATCAGGTGACTCCTTCCGACTTGTAGTGCATCATTACCAAAATTATCTTTGTTCCACGCCCCTCGACTACTAAAAAATATAAAAGAAACAAGAAAAGCAGATGAAAAACAATAATATCAAAGGGACTAAGCATACTGACAAACTGATTGCCCACCAAAATTAGAAAATTAAGTTGAATTTTTGTGTCAATGGTACATGGCTAATACTCACGAGGAATTGCATACAACCACTACAAGAAAATGTCTGATTAACATCCTACTAACTCCCTTTATTAAAAAATTATTTGATTCTTATCTTTAATAACACAAGAAAAAAAATAAGTGTATAAACACATTGTCAAAAATATCCTAGTTAGTAAAAAATTTGGAATCGACTTTATTTCAGTTTGGTCATCATCTTCAAAACATTTTCAAACTTAATACAACACATACCAACAAAGTTTAAACTCAAGATTAATATTCTTCATGGTTCGTAATTAGTACTCTTGATAATTTACATACAAAATGTTAAAATAGAATAGCTTGATCAACGACCAGTTGGGTCCCTCCAACATATAGCATCTCATTATGTGATGATCTTAGCTTCCCTTCCATGTCATGCGTTTGTTGACCGACGAACATTCAGTTAATTCTATCGGTTACGGTTAATTCGTTCGGTTAATTTGATCAATTCATATTTTAAAATTTAACCGTTAACCATTCTAGAATTTGACGGTTATTATGGTTCAGTTAACTAAATAATTTTGATCGATTAATCAAAATTTCCGTACAAAATCAGTTGTAAATAATATACATGTTTACATAATATACAATTGATACATACAATACAATTTCTATTGATGTATACACTTGTATGGCAAGTAACAAATTACAACCATCATGCGAATAAACAATATATAAGTGAAATGATGCTAGAACTACCATCACAACATCACGTATATATGACTATCAAATAAAAAGGATTTACCATCTTAGTGGGGAGAATGGGATTGACAATGAAAACCAACTTCAATTATGAGACATTGCCAATGTGGATGAAGCAACATGAAATAACATGAGTCAACATACAACAAAGATGTATCCTTTTAGATTCCAGATTCATTGTCTGGTGATTTCTTATGTAACCCTATTTTAGGGCTCCATCTTGTGCCTTTTTTTACTTTTATCACATCTAAACAAGTTAGATTGCAAGTTAATTTCACCAATATGTGTTTTACTGTCAAATGCACTTATGGACGTTCTTTGCATTATTCTCATGTACTTGAACCATACTTTGGATGGACGAGAGAGAAAGAATGACTCATAGGGTTCCTCCACTCATGGAGGGGTCCAAATAAGGCCCCAAAAGCTCCCTCAACCTACCCCAATGGCCAAGATTTGATATCAAGCAAAGAAGTCCTTTGATAATGAAGTTTGAAGCTATTTTAGCCCTTGAAGACCCAGCACGGGCGTGGTGCCAAGGAACGGTCGTGTTGGTAATTGCACAAAGTTACATGTTGAATCGCCAAATCTTGAACTTTCAGCAAACTCAACCACCACGGATGTGCTACCCAGCACGACCGTGCCATGAAGCCCCCAAAACAGCCTTGTTACTCAGAACGGTTGTGCTAGCTGAAGAATAGAACGGACGTGCTATGGGGAATGACCTCCTCACAACTCCACCATCACAGTCGTCTTGCCCAGCATGGCCGTTCTACCTAGCCCCCACCATGGTCGTGCTGCCCATCACAACCGTGCTACCAGCCTTCACTTCGCCCCATCCAACCTGTGATTTCACACTTCACCAGAACAATCGTTCTCCTCCACCACAACCGTTCTCACCTCCACCCATCACGGTCGTGCTGCCACCTAAAACCTAACTATTTTTACACTGATTTTCCTATCCTACCCCTACTTACCCTAGTGCTTCCCCACCACCTATATATACATAGGTTGTGGTTGGGGCACGAAGGTTAGCTCCCCCTAGCTGCTCCTAGCCTCCATTACTCCTCTCCTTGAGCATTTAGTGCATTTCCCTTGCATTTATGATCTCCACCCACCATTTCCATCTCCATTTCACCTTGGAAACCTAGTTTTCTAGGTTTTCCTCCATAATCCCCCATATCTTCATGATCATATGCACCCTTGGAGGAGTGAGGACGTCCCCATTAGCAAGGAGGTGAAGAAGAAGGCTACTTCCCCTAGTTCAATGGAGTTTCTTCCCCTTTGTTTTGCTATTTCTTTGATTATGTATAGCTAAGCCCCTAGTGGTGGGTTGTTTGGGGTTAAAATGTGACTTTGATACCATGTTGGGGGGAAATAGCTTGTAATGAACATAACTTCTATCTATGATGATTGCTTATTTCTTCTATCTCATTTCCTATTTTATTGCATGTGGTTTGTGCTTATAACATGAATTGCTTGTTTTGAGATGTTTGATGACACTTAGCTTCTAGGAGGAATTGGAGTGTATGTAGCAATCTTAGGAATGGATCCTAAGTCAAATTAGTGGATCCCTAGCTATCCCCCTTTGTTCCTACATACACATCCCTCCTCCTACAAGTAAGTGTGAGATCTAAGTGGCTAGTGCAAGTGTGATTAGTGCAATTTCCTAGGGTTTTCTAAAGGCTAGATGGCTAGTGGCATGAGGTGAAAAACCCTCATATCCACTCCCATTTTTACCCTTGGATCTCAATTGACCTAATACCACTTACCCTAGAGACCTAACTTGACAAGTCCTACTAGAATTACACCTAACCCTAGTTACCCAACTAGTAGTATAGGGTATTTCTACTAGCACTTGCCTTGTTGTTTGGTTTGGTAATCTAGATAGAATTTTGATAGTTGCTTGCTATGTTGAGATCCCACAACTAATATCAAACCACATCCCCAAACAGCCCACCTACCTAATCATCATTGTTTAAAACCCAACTTGCTCTGCTTGCTTGTTCATGCTAATCTAGTTTAGTTGCCTTTGCTTAATCTAGTTAATTGCTTAGTCTTGCTCCTTAGTGTTAACATTAGGTTCTTGCTCTCTTTAGTGGTTAATTTAGTTCAAATTGCTTCTTGCCTTGCTAGAATAGTGTAGTTCATCTTGCTCTCATTTAGTTAAATGCTCAACCTAGTTCTTTTGATTCAACTTGCTAAGGGTAATCTAGCTTTTTGTTAACTTAGATTCAATTATACCTTTCTTGCATGTTCACTTAGGTTAATCACCAAACAAACCCTTTTAAAACCCTTAAACCTTGATCTCTACACTAGGAACATAGAAAACACTACCCTAGCTCTAGTGCCCCCTCTATCCCTGAGGACCGACCCCTATTCTTGCCAATCACCTATACTACAACAGTACCTCATACGCTTGCAGGTGACCTGTTTGGTTTTGTGATCGACTTGGTTAGGGCCAATACAAATTTCAAAAGTTTTCCCACACGTGTGTTCGAGTCTCGTGGAGTGCATCTAGACGA
Source organism: Alisma plantago-aquatica (assembly GCA_963693085.1). Lineage (NCBI taxonomy): Eukaryota > Viridiplantae > Streptophyta > Magnoliopsida > Alismatales > Alismataceae > Alisma > Alisma plantago-aquatica. The sequence continues at coordinate 1,225,480,889 of OY856412.1, forward strand.
TTTCTAATCTAAAGAAATGAGGAAAAAAGATAAAGCAGGTCAACTGCATATAGATACACATTGATTGATTTATTTTGTTTCCATAGGACTTGTCATTGGCTACCAAAACTATCATATGTAGCATATACTACTATGACGATAAAGGAGTTACCTTGCAAATTGGAATTAATGATGTCAAACTTCAACTTTGCAGCCTGATAATCGTATATGAAGCAACATGAAGCAATCATCATTAATCACTTCACAAATAATCTCAAGGCCGCACCATTTCAGCAACAAGTAGCCTGGCAGATGGATAACAAAGGAGAGGTCCCGAACATTGTATGGTTTCCTCGAGTAGTCACCAAACATTCATATGATTTATGGCATACTTAATTGGGTCTCATATCGTATTATTCCGATCTAACATTAGTAGTATATATGTAACCTATGGTAGTATACATCGTTTTGGTTAATCAATCAACGGATTTACAAATTTCTCTGGTCAAACCGTTCATCGAATACTCTAGGTGACCAAATTATAATAATTGAATTAACCATTTTGGTCAAATTTACTGTAGCGAACTAGCCAAATATGGAATAACCATTCGGTTTTAAGTGCAACACTATTAAAAAAAAAGTAGTAAGTAAGATGATGAACTAACTATCAACCCAGATCGAAAACCCAATTATTTTGGGGGCTCATAATTAGCACAATAATTTACATGCACCCCTAGAAGAGAATAATTCACTCAACGTCAAAACTCATCTCTCCAACATGTAGTGTGTATTTATGCTTTCCTTCTCAGAGTTGTGTAGTTGACTGCTAAAAATCAATATAAAAAGCAGCATGGAATGCTCTATTATCAGGCCAATGAACTCCCAATTGACCCATACCGACAAAATTTTAACCTGAACTTGATTTTTTCCTAGATCATAATATATACTCATATTAATATGTATACAATGTGCTGAAAGAGAACAATTCAAGTAACTGTCGGTTAACTTTATCCAACCTATAAACATGTCATTATTAGATATAAACACCTTAAGCCTTAACCAATGAGTTCACAAACATGTTATTAAAGCAAATAGACATAGTGGATCAATAAGATAGTAGAAGTAGACACACAACCTACTAAAAAGGTCTGAACATAAGCTGACACAAAGGTAGGTGAAGCAGGCTGGCTGACAATAGGATGAGATGGCACACACATTGGTCAACTTGCTCTTATTATAGGTATATAGGTTTGACTTTACGTTGCACTTCTTTGTATCATAATTGTTGTAGTTTTTTTTTGCTACAAACAACTTTAAGGTTTAATTATGCAACGACAAGTGCCATTTCCTTTACATTTCTTTTTATTTTAAAATGGCATCATCCATATATATTCTGAATGATGCAATGCTCTCTTAGCATACACAATAATGTACTTCATGTAGTCTATCACAACAAAACTAAAAAGAGAATGCTAGGAGGACATGATGGTGTATGGGGAAGAACCATGATTTTATGAGGGGATGCCATGAAGCACCTTAACTTTGTGATGAAAATAATTATGTTTTTGGAGTGGCAATGAGCAATGAGTTAATAGTCAATCCTATCCCCCCATTGTCATATAGAGAATTTATCATTAAACTACTACTGTGAGACCCCTAACCTTGCTTAAAGTGTTGAACAAGATTAATTATCATAATTGAATTCTTGTAACCTTAATATAACCTTGTGATATGTGTTGAAATCATAAGACAAACTTAAGTTTCAAATTTGGTCCAATTTGGACACTTGAGCAAGTTATGCAATTTTATGCACATTTTGGACTTTTCTACAATTTACCCAATTAAGATGTTTTCTTTGTAATTTATCACTTGAATTGTGTTCCTTGGATATTCTTTCATCATTATTGAGCTTGTTGAGCCATGGGGTGCCTATTTAAACCTTGGTTTGAAGGTGTTTTCTTCAAGGGTATTTTAGGGTTTACCCCTTCATGGACAAGCTACCTTTAGTAGGTATCAACTAACGAATTATTTGATTGGCTTGGAAATTTGACAAAGGAGAGCTAAGCAGGTCTATATGGATGGTGGGGGAGCTGATTATGTGTGTGCTTGTATATTCTTAATAGTTTAAGGCCATGGACACTTGGAAAGATACTAGAACTTCAACCTTTTCTTTTTCTTTATCTTAAAGTTCCATATACTTATCCCTAAGCAACCAAACAAGCCATTTGCTCTCCACCACTTCCCTCCCTCTATGAACCTTTTTCTCCCTCTATGCTTCTACAAATTTCCTATCCAAGAAAGAAGAAAGTGGGAATCTTCTTGGAAAAAGAATTTAGGGTTGCAATTGACTTCCTTTTAGGGTTTAAAAAGCTTCCTTCTAGTGATCTTAACCTAGAAGAGTAAGAATCCCCTTCTTTTCTCCATTTATTTCTTTTTTATCCTTCCTCCTACATTTCTCTAAGTCGAAACCTTGTTGTTCCATGGTAGAAATTGCTCTAAAGCTCTAAAACCCTACCTTTCTTGCTCCTTATGCTTAGGGTTTGCTCATTTGATGAAGAAAGGTGCTATATGGACAAGTTCATAGCTTATGATTGGATTTTATACCCTACCTACTCATGTTTTATTCTGTTTGGGAGTTTATATTATAATTAGAGGCAATTTTTATAACTTGCTCCACGTTTATTGCTTACCATAAGCTTTCTAGCTCATGTTCTTGCTTGAAAATGATGATCCATGCACTACAAAGCTATGCTTGACTTGGATTTTGATTTTTATAATGTTCCTTATTCTAATTTGAGTTCTAGATGAACATGTATTCATGTTTACGTTCTTCCTAAGGTATAATATGACTTGGATCAGGTTGGTTTGACAACCTATGGTGTTAAGCACCTATCAACCAATGGTCAATTTTAGGGTTTTAAACTGATTTCTTCTATAAAACCATGACCCGATGATGGTACCGTTGCAACAATCCTATGGTGTTGTCTTCAAGACAACTGATGGTGGTTACCAAGGGTGTCAAATGATGTTCACCCCTTAGGTCATGTTTTGGCCTAATTATAAGCTTAATGATCAACAACTAAGTACCCTAATGATGCTATCAATCAATGGTGACATTAGCTTGATATTCGATGGTGATTAATAAATATAGTGTTGATCTAACAACCTATGGTGACTTAATGGTCACTAGTGATGGTGTATCAGGTCTCCACAACCTATGGTGAGTTAAGCATGTAGTTGTAGCATCAATTAAGCCTTAAACCAATGGTTTCTTGGGTCATTTGATGCAATGGTTGGACCAATACTCCAATTGATGGTTTTAATATATGAACTTGACCTAATGGTTAAGATCTAATGTTTCTTCATCCAATCAATTGCAATTATGCCTAAATGTAATATTTTTGTCCTAACAAAGTGATTTAAATGGTTTCCTTTATGAGATCAACTTAAGAAGCTCATTTACTGACGGCTTGTTTTAAATAAACAATCACTTGTGGGTTTTACCCTAATCTCAATGGAACTTTTTATGTTGTTAATTAAGGGATGTCTAGGGTTAGATGGTGACTCTTTCTAGATAACAACTCAATGAATTCATAGGTGGTTTGTTCATGATGTTTACTTATGTAAACTACCAATGGCTTTACCATTTCAATATTTAATGGTTAGAAGTTGATGCCTCAATATTCCCATTGTTTTGGGTGAAGCCTATAGTGTAATGTTATGATTCTGATGATGAGAAATTGATGGTTCAATGCCTTAAACTTGTAGTCTTACCCTTACCCTCGTATTATTATGATTTATAATTACCATAATGAATTAAGGGGTAACCCTAATGAGGTATAGCTTGTTATACCTAGCTTTAATATAATTAAATGATGGTAATTGGGTATGAATAGTCCATGAATGATTAATACAATCATGGAGTACTCTCTTATTGTTGTTGAAACCTTAGTATGTGTAAAGAAGTGAAATCACCTCCTTACTAAAAATTTGAACAATAGAACATCCAGTCCAAACACACTCAAAAGGTATGATGGAGTGGGTGTAAAATTTTCAAATCTTTATAATGGTAATCAAAAGACCAAAGTATAGGAGCGGAATAAAAACATGACTATATTCAATTATAAAACAAAGGGTTTCAAACTTACATCACAAGGATCCATTTAGAGGAAATATAAACCACCTCAAGATTGTCTCCAAGATTTAACTTCACAATCTAAGTCCAGGTCATCAAGCCTTGTCATCCAAGTACTCCACCTAGAGTTGGAAGCATACCCCAGTAAAAGAGAAACAATAGGAGATATCAGCAAAGGCTGGTATGTGCATACTAAAAAGCAATTTGAGCAATTTATAAAGAATAAGGGACGTCAAAATAAAAGGCTTCCCATGCAAGTGATAAGGACTACCCAATCGGGCATAAATGAAAAGAATCATCATCATCATAAAAGAAGATACTTGCCATAAACAAAACAATAAAGTAGTGCCACATAAACACATATCAAGATTTGGGCACAATAACCCATCATAAACATTATCAACCTATATGCATGTGAGATAAGCATAGCCCTAGAACAATATAAACACAATTGGCGGCCAACCCTCATAAAGTTGAAACCTGATAGAGAAAGGAATACTACCAATCTCCTAAATATATACAAAATGGGCCAACCCTCATAAAGTTGAAAACCCTGGGTACGAGGTTCCTTGCCATCCCAAAAAGAGTAGGAAATATCATATCTACTATAAACAAAACCAATGCAATTACACTACTCTAGTGCTACTGAATCACATAGCATGTTTAATGTAGAGGAAAGTACAAAGGTATAGTTAGATTTACAATTTAATCACCACATAAGTGATCATCATAAACAACCATCTCAACGTGGGCATATAGTAACAAATTGAGTTCCATAATGAAAAAGGCATAATAAAGATTCCAAAAGAATATCAAGGAGTTATTATGATCACAAGATCAGTAACAAGTAGGGTACTTCACATGAAGCATAATATTTTTTTTGGTCAGACATGAAGCATAATATTCAAGAGGAAAAGATATGGTTTTAGGTTATTGTCCATATGACCAAGAGAAAGACAATTTAGGTTATTGCTTAATAAAGAAAAATAGGAGATGCTAACATACCTCAACTTTAGAGTCAAATGATCCAAAGTCACTTCTAGGTCTAAGCCTAGGCATCCAAAGAACCTATGATACATATATGTGGAATTAGGGTTAGATTTATATTGATTTCATAAAGCCTAAAAACTACCTTTTTATTAAAATTTGAATTAAGTTACTAAAACCATTCCAATTTATATATTAGGTTATTAGGATTCCAAAACATATTTTATTATATTTTTCTGACTTATATATTATTAGTTATGATTTTTATAAGTTAATTCCTATTTACTTAGATCCATTGAAATCACTTGTTATTAAACATTGTATTTACTCATCAAAACTGATATCATTAGATAGGTCATATTTTCTTGATTCCAACAAGTATTTATCCATATTTTTCTGACCAGAGTAGAATTCGTTATGGATTTTACAAAATCAACCAATAGAAAATTAGCAAAAAACCAAGTTAGCGTTCAAGGCGAGATAGAGGAGGGAGAGTGGGTCTGGGTTCTGCTAGCTTGGTCCAATCAAGGGTCGTCAGGTCAGTGAGGCAATGGCCCATTGTGACTCATCCAAAGCCGAGGAAGAAGCATACCAAAATGACAAAAGTACCCCTGGCGAGAAAACAAAACATAAACGAAACGAAGGGTAGAGAGGTAAGAAGGCACTGAACCATCTTTCGCTTCGTCAAATGTGAGAAGCCATTGAGGGACCCGATGTCCGATCAAAACAAAGTGATTCAAAAAGGGAAAACCTGGAATACCTCGAATCAGATGGAACCAAGGATAAGGATGGCTTCGGAGTACCACCACGAATCTCGGTGGGTAGCTAGAAGATCAGTTGAGGGCAGGCACAGGCGCTTACCTGCATCGTTACCCTGTGGATGGCGGTAAGAGCTAGCCTACAGATTGGGAAGCCTCGAGTCATGAAACTTCGAACATGAACCAGGGACAAAGTACGGGTGAGGCGGCGATCGTCTGGGCAAAAACTCATACGGTCTGATCGCCTACGCTGTGAGGATTTGACAAAGAAAGAGAGAAACAGAAAGGAAACAGGGGAGGGAAGGTAGCACCCAACCATTGTTGGGAAGGGGCAACCAAAGCCCTACCTTTATAGGGTCATTGGGTTGGGGAAGCAGAAGGAAAGGTGAAGGAGAAGAAAACAGAGGGAAAGGAAGAAAGGAAAGGGAGGAATCGGAGAAGGAAAATCGAGAGAAGACTTGTGCTTGTTCGTGAGGGAAAGAGAGGAAGCAAAGGAAGGAAAGAGAGAAAATGTCATTGGATTCTAGATCCAATGGCCCAAAACAAAATCGACCAATAAAACCAGTGTGTGTGACAAGTCAAATGCAATTCGATTCCAATTAGAACTATATTGTGAATGCATTTATTTTCTTATTTTCTCTTTCTTAAATTGAGGGTCCAAACATTATCCAAATTTAGTGAAATTTGGCACAGAGGCCAATTAAGACATGTAGATTCTGAATATGAAAATTAGATTTGCCTTTTGAAGACTTTTAATGTGTGAGGTATACCAAACCCTGTTTTCTCTTTCCTTATGCATTAATGACATTAGGATTATCCAAATTAGGTGAAACTTCAACCACAACTTAACTTAAGTGTGTTGAATACGAATTTTCCATCAATTTTACATTTTGGAGTTGTTTGAGTATTTATTTAATATTTTGAAGGTTCTATACACTTTCTCTCTTTTGATTTAATCTTTTAAGCAAACTCTCTCCAAATTGGATGAAATTTTACCCAAAGGCTATATTTATTATGTAGATTAAAAATCTAAGATAATTTTCCTCTTTTGGAGTCATTTATTATTTTATTTGATATTTTGGAGAAAACACACATATTCTTTTCCAATTTGAATTAAATGAATTATTATGTGAAATAATGTGAAACTTGACTCCCAAGACAATTGGGACCCAAGGAAATGATTTTTAACTTAGATTTCACTTTTGGGATTTCTTTTTATGAAATATGCCTTATGGCCCACTAATGGCCCATTAGCTACATTATGCATCCAATTAAGTTATTTATCATCTTATTATCACCAAACGAGTTATATGACATATTATATTACATTATTCATGCATTATATTATTAGGATCACTCTAACCTCAACCTTGTTTGGTTAAACCCAAAAGGTCATAGTTCTAGGGTAGGGTCCAAGATCTAGTATGTTACAACACTCCACCCCTTAAAAGGATTTCATACTCGAAATCTATTGATCCAAACATCAACAACTAACTACTCTCCACCCCTTAAAGGGTTCAACCTAACAAGTCAAACTAACAACTTTTTAGAGCTACCCACATATCTTAGTTGTGAAATTTTTAGAGATTTATGTTTCTCATGTATCCAACTATCAATTCACCATCTAGGGTTGAGTTTTAGGTCCTTGTGTCTCTAACATATCAACCCTACAGTAACATCCAAAAGTCATAGGGTAGGTCAACTACACCATTATATCAATCCTAGTCACAAAACCAGGGTTAGATTCTACTCAAACTACAATTTCTCTTCATTGTGACTTAGTTCAAGAAAACTTTGATAAATCAAAGAAAACTTTTGTACATATAGTAGTATAATTGAAAATAATTTTTGGCGATGAAAACTTTTTGAGATGAAACAAAATGTAGATCCAAAATCAATTGCGGAAACCAAGTCACAATATTTCCATATGAATATTTCCTCATAACCTAATCTTGTCCTCAAACCAAACCTTATTGCATAAAAGATCGTCATAGATCAAATCTAGGGTCAACATATCACTTAGAGGTAACTAACTAAGTCAAGGGTTCTATAGAGAGACAAAATTGAAATAGCTAGATTTTGACTACCATGGGCTCTGATACCATGATGTAAAGAAGTGAAATCACCTCCTTACTAAAAATTTGAACAATAGAACCTACAGTCCAAACACACTCAAAAGGTATGATGGAGTGGGTGTAAAATTTTCAAATATTTATAATGGTAATCAAAAGACCAAAGTATAGCAGTGGAATAAAAACATAACTATATTCAATTATAAAACAAAGGGTTTCAAACTTACATCACAAGGATCCATGTAGAGGAAATCTAAACCACCTCAAGATTGTCTCTGAGCTTTAACTTCACAATCTAAGTCCAGGTCATCAAGCCTTGTCATCCAATTCCTCCACCTAGGGTTGGAAGCATAGCCCAGCAAAAGAAATACAATAGGAGACATCAGCAAAGGTTGGTATGTGCATACTAAAAAGCAAATTGAGCAATTTATAAAGAATAAGGGACATCAAAATAAAAAGCTTCCCATGCAAGAGATAAGGACTACCCAATCGGGCATAAATGAAAAGAATCATCATCATCATAAAAGAAGATACTTGCCATAAACAAAATAATAAAGTAGTGCCACATAAGCACATATCAAAATTTGGGCACATAACCCATCGTAAACATCATCAACCTACATGCATGTGAGATAAGCATAGCCCTAGAACAATATAAACACAATTGGCAGACAACCCTCATAAAGTTGAAACTTGATAGAGAAAGGAATACTGTCAATCTCCCAAATATATAAAAAATGGGCCAACCCTCGTAAAGTTGAAAACCCTGGGTACGGGGTTCCTTGTCGTCCCAAAAAGAGTAGGAAATATCATATCTACTATAAACAAAACCAATGCAATTACACTACTCTAGTACTACTGAATCACATAGCATATTTAATGTAGAGGCAAGTAAAAAGGTATAGTCGGATTTACAATTTAATCACCACATAAGTGATCATCATAAACAAACATCTAAAAGTGGGCATATAGTAAAAAGTTGAGTTCCATAATGAACAAGGCATAATAAAGATTCCAAAAGAATGTCAAGGAGTTATTATGATCACAAGATCGGTAACAAGTAGGGTACTTCACATGAAGCATAATATTCAAGAGGAAAAGATGTGGTTTTTAGGTTATTATCCATATGACTAAGAGAAAGACAATTTAGGTTATTGCTCAATAAATAAAAATAGTAGATGCTAACATAACTCAACTTTGGAGTCAAATGATCCAAAGTCACTTCTAGGTCCAAGCCTAGGCATCCAAAGAACCTATGATGCAAATATGTGGAATTAAGGTTAGATTTATATTGATTTCATAAACCCTAAAAACCACCTTTTATTAAAATGTGAATTAGGTTATTAAAACCATGCCAATTTATATATTCGGTTATTAGGATTCCAAAACATATTATTATATTTTTCCGACTTATATATTATTAGTTATGATTTTTATAAGCTAATTCCTATTTACTTAGATCCATTAAAATCACTTGTTATTAAACATTGTATTTACTCATCAAAACTGATATCATTAGATAGGTCTTATTTTCTTGATTCCAACGAGTATTTATCCATATTTTTATGACTAGAGTAGAATTAGTTATGGATTTTACAAAATCAACCAATAGAAAATTAGCAAAAAACCAAGTTAGTGTTCAAGGCGAGAGAGTGGTGGGAGAGTGGGCATGGGGCCTACTAGCTTGGTCCAATCAAGGATCGCCGGGTCAGTGAGGCAATGGCCCACTGTGACTCGTCCAATGCCGAGGAAGAAGAATACCAAAATGATGAAAGTACCCCTAGCGAGAAAACAAAACAGAAAGGAAACGAAGGGTAGAGAGGTAAGAAGGCACTGGACCATCTTCTTCGCTTCGTCAAACGCGAGAAGCCAACAAGGGACCCAATCTCCGATCAAAACAAAGCGACCAAAAAGGGAAAACTTAGAATACCTCGAATCGGATGGAACCAAGGATAAGGATGGAATCGGAGTACCACCACGAATCTTGGTGGGTAGCTAGAAGATCAGTTGAGGGCAGGCACAGGCGCTTACTTGCATTGTTACCATGTGGCCGGTGGCAGGAGCTAGCCTGCAGATTGGGAAGCCCCGAGTCATGGAACTCTGAACAGGAGCTAGGGACAAAGTCCCGGTGAGGCGGCGATCATCTGGGCAAAAACTCATATAGTCTGATCGCCTACGGTACGAGGATTTGGCGAAGAAAGAGAGAAACATAGAGGAAACAAGGGAGGGAAGGTGGTGCGCTCCAGCCAATGGTGTTACACGCTACTGAATTGGAGTTTTGAATAGTTGTAATCTCGCTGACAGAAGCACATGGTGGATTCACTTTCGATATTTATAAAACCTAACTTAACACCTACTCACACTAAGACAACTACACCCGCAAGCGCACAGGGTCATGTCGTAGTATAGGAAGGTGGCAAGTATAGGGTCGATCCACATGGAGAAGAGGGGGCACTAGAGCTAGGTTTAGTTTGGCTAGGTTCCTACTGTGGAGACTAGGGTTAAGGGTTTAAAGGTTGTTTTGATTGTTAAACTACTATGAACAAATGAGGAATTAAAGGCAAGAATGAAATCTACATTAACCCTAGACTAGATTAAGGCTAAACATGCAAGAAAGGATTAATCTAGGTATGAAAGTGCAAACTACACTAAGGCAAGCAAGAGATCAATTAAAGATTTGAGCTAGCATGAACAAGGCAAGAGCAAGGCACGAATCTAACTAAGCAAGAAAAGAGCTAACTAAGCCAAGCAAGCACAAAACTAGGGTTTTAAGCAATAAAGAGGGGTATGGGCCGTTTAGGGGTATGAACTTATCACTTAAGCTGGGGGTGACATATGAACATTATGATTCCATTTAGATTATCCAAACCAAACAATGAGTTAGAGTCTAATGAATTAACCTAAGCTACTAATTGGCCATGGATATGCTAGGTTGTGTATAGGGGAACTAGTCCCTAACACCCCCTACTACCCTTACGAGGCTCAATTGGGTTAGGGATTATGTTCAATTCAATTAGAGTCTAATCAAGTCTAGGCTTCTAGATTAGGCATTCCTAGGGCAATTAGGGGTCAACGGTAGTAATGGGGAGGTGAAATTAGGGTTTTAGACCCCAATTCCCCCACATTCTAGCCTTAAGAAGGATCCATGCTAATTACACTAGAATTGTCCAATCTAGATACTTATATCTCTCACTTAGGTTTAGGGAGATTGATTAGGATGTAGATAGATGGGAGGTAACCTAGGGATCTAAGAATTGGACCTAGGGGTAAATCCCAAAATTCACACATATAGGCAATTTCCCTAAATTCCTAGGTGATTTCACACACAAACCAACAAGAAATTCATGGAGAACGAGATACATATAGAGTATAATCATTAAAAAATGGAATTACAAAGTTTACATGTCAATTTCCCCCAACATGGTATCAAAGTAACATAATTTCCCCCAAACATCCCACCCAAGGGGGCCTAGCTACTCATAGAAATAGAAAATATAAAAAGAAAGGAGAAAGAGGTAGAAGAAGTCATGAAGCTCGGTGTAGATGAAGGAATCCTCCTCTTCATCTACTTAAAGATGACCTCCTCTCTCCTCCAAGGTGCAAGGGTGTGGAATGAAGGGGATTATGGGTAGGAACTAGTATAAACTAGTGTTTTGGTGGTGGAAATGGTGAAATGGAGTGGAATGGCTAAGGGGCGAAAATGGGGAGCTAGGAGGTGGTGGAAGGTAGCTAACCTCGTGCCCCAGTCGCCACCTACGTATATATAGGTGTGGGGGAAGCATTAGGTTAAGTGGGGGCAAAGTGGGAAATGTAGTGGAAAAGTGGCTAGGTTTTTGTGAGTAGCACGGTCGTGCTGGGTAGCATGGCCGTGGTGGGTTGTGAGTGGAACGGTCGTGGTGGATGGGAATGGCCGAGGTGAAAAATGGTGAAAAATGCCAGGTTGTTTTGGGGGAGTGGTTGGCTGGTAGCACGACCATGCTGGGAGATGGTAGCACGGTCGTTCTGTGTAGCACGACCGTGTTGGGAGATGGTAGCACGGTCGTTCTGTGTAGCACGGCCGTGTTGGGAGATCGTAGCATGGTCGTGCTACTAGCATGGTCGTGCTACTAGCATGGTCGTGTTGGGAGTTGGTAGCATGGTCGTGCTGCGTGGCACGACCGTGTTGTAGGGTCGCAGAATGGCCATGCTGTGTGGCACGACCGTGGTAGAGTATGCTTTGCAGCTGCTTCAAAACTGAGATTTTTCCTTTGATTTCTCCATTTGCAGCATGACCGTTCTGTGTTACCACGATCGTGTTGGGGACTTTGCTTGCACTTTGAGCTTCAAACTTCATTATCCATGGACTTCTTTGCTTAAGCTTGACTCTTGGCCACTAGGGGTAGGTTCGGGGAGCTCTGGGGCCTTCTTTGGGCCCCTCCATCTCTCTCGTCCATCCAAGTGTGGTCCAAGTACCTGAAAACATGCAAATAATGTCCATAAGTGCATTTTACACAAATATGCATATTAAGGGAAATAACATGTAATCTAATAGGTATATATATGATTGAAATACAAAATGCCACAAGATGAAGCCCTAAAATAGGGCTGAATCACCGTCGTAAACTTGAAACATACTTGTCCTCAAGTATGCTCCAACGCAATCTCTCTACAAAATTTTCACAAGCAAGAAATGACAAATGTAATGTAAAGGATGATTATTGTTGAATAGGATCAATAGTGACTAAGTACATGCATTCCACCTCTCTCCTCTGCTACTTTCACAAACCAATCATGAAAAGAGCATAAAACATATGAACTTCAAATATAGTGCATAAAACACACAAGCTATCCATATTTCTTTCATGTAGTTCCGGGTAAATCGTTTCATGATGGTGTTAATCAAGGATGACTAGGAGTGTTGTTTCACCTTCATGCTTTCAACCTTATGTTTCAAATCACACCAAATGACCCACATGGCTGCGAAAAGGGAAAAATGAGCTAGGTTTGTTGTTTCCTAGCTCAATGGGTATAAAAATGGAAGAAATGGTTGCGGTAAGATTTTTGGAGTGCTAATACATAGAGCACTCATCTTTTTTTTATTTGATTGCTCTTAAATAGGAGCATCCTTTTATTTTCTTTTTGCATTTTTTTCTTTTCTTTGTATTTGCCCTTGGAGTAGATAGGGCATATGGTGATGAGAGTGAAGCAGTGAGATGTAGATGTGGTCACCCCAAACTTTTGGAGGTGGCCACGACTGATATGTGTACTTTGGCATCCTTTCATGAGGCGGAGGGGTAAGAAGATGGTGAGTGAAGAGTCGGGTCAAAGAGGAGTCATTGGCGTGATTCTCAACAAAAGGTATCCTGCATGAAAATTAATCCAACACTTCATCCAACAATGTCACACCATATGAATGAACAACCTGAAATTGATATTTCAATCAAGTGATTTCATAGGCACTAAGTGCTCATATCTTGCTCAAATCACAATTCAACCAAATCATCCACAAACACAAGAGAGGTGATGCACATGTAAAAAGTCAAGAATTAATACCATTTAGCAACAAACAATGATAATTCACTTGCATTTGTCAAATGTCATCATTTTTAATCCAAAAAAGTAGAGATTGGGTTGAAACACACTTTTAGGCAAGAAATCTCAAATTTGGGCAAAATTGGCCAAAATGGTGCCAAGTTGACTTCAATCACATCTAAGCCTATGTTATTGAACTTAAAGCAGTAAACAAGCAAATCCTAGCTAAAACATGCAAAAATTACCAAAAAAATCTACATGATATGCAATGCATGGCAAAAAGAGCAATTTTTTTTAAAAATTACACAAAAATGGAAGGGATGTAAATGACATGGCATGCAAGGATGCAAAGCAGTAAAGATGACTAAGGTAGACAACAAAAACAAGAAAAAAGTGGATGTGGCAAGTGAAATGCAAAGTGAAACTAGGGCATACTTGCCCTACCACCCCAAACTTTTGAATCATGTTGTCCTCGGCATGATCATAGAGTTTAGGATGACAGGGTAGACGATCATGGCTCTCTAAAGGCTCTGGTGGTGTTCCTCCATGTGGTGGAGGATATGCGTAGTAGCTTCCCCACTAATCTGCCTTAATAGGCTGAAATTGGTCTACAATACGGCCATGGTGGCTTCAGGTTGCACGACCATGCTGCTTGGCATGACTGTGGTGCAGTCCTTTGGCAGTTTATCTCAATTTTGCTTCTGAATCCAGGGACTTGGTGTGTTTTTCATGCAAATGACCACGGTCGTATTGATGTGCCACGGACGTGGTGATCCCTGTAGCTGCTACTCTCAAAATGAGGAACATCAAACACTAAAAAACTTGACCCAAAGTGATTTTTCCTTGAATCCTTCTCTCAATTGTACTCAAATTTCCTTCATTTCACCCTATTATCACCTGCACATCTTAAAACTAGACAAAAACTATTAAACACAAGTGTGTGTGTGTGTGTTTTCTTGGAAAGTGTAAAAATAAAGAAAAAGTATCAAAAAGTGAAGGTTGGGTATTAAAGATCCCAAACCTATGCGGGTTGCCTCCCACTAGCGCTAAGTTTCATGCCTTCAGTCGGGCTTCTTGAAGATTCTTCAACACCCATTTGGAATTCTCATGTGTCCATTTTTGCAAAACATGCATCCCTCATTTGCAATCAATCTAGGTTCCTCATCCCTTTCATCACAATAATCATCACCAGTTTCTTCACCTTGGTGTCCTCTCAAATGCCCATTTGGACTTGTGAAGTGATCATGCCCAATATCCCTATCTTAGACTCACCGGGTTGGGGTCTTGTACATGTTGATGTTGATCTTCATGTCCATGAATGAGACTGTCATAGTGCCACTGTGCACATGAATGTCGGCATCAGTTGTAGACAAGAACGACCTTCCCAAGATGATGGGAATCTTCCTATCTTCTGGTTCCATATCAAGTACAATGAAATCCATCGAGAACACCACACCTTCCTCTTTATCTATCATCACCAAGACATCATCGCACTTTTATGGATCTATCCACCAACTGGAGAGTGCAATGTGTCAGCTTCAACTTGCCTAAGCCCATCTCAACATAGACATTGTATGGCATAAAATTCACACTAGATCCCAAATCAAGTAAGGACTTGTCTATGCGATGCCCCCCTATGTAACTAGGTATGAGTGGGGCTCCTGGGTCCTTTCTCTTCACGGGAAGTGAGTGTTGTATGATGGAGCTCACTTGTTCAGTTAATCTCACCTTCTTTGGAATCCTCCCTGTTGACCTTCTTTTCACAGTGCATAGGTTCTTGAGGAACTTGGCATAAGATGGGATTTGCTTAATAGCATCCAAAAGTGGAATGTTCACCTTCACTTGGCGAAACACCTCAAGAATATCAACATTGTGCTTTTGCCTCCTTTTCAATTCCGACGGCTCATCTAATGCTTCTACAAATGGAGGATCACTAGTTTTTGTCGTACTTGCATGAACATGAGGCAGAACACTGGGGATTGTAGGACCTGCAAAGGGGATATGTGGTGGATCACATGGAATCTCAAACTCAACATGCGGTATCACAACATCATCTTCAACAATATCAATCATAGTATCACTACTTGGCTGCCTTTTCTTCGCTTTATCAATTTTTCTTTGACTTGTGGGCTGCTCAAGAGTTTTCCCACTCCTTAGAATTGTCACAGCACTACCTTGCTCATGGTGGAGAGGGGAAGCATGTTGTGATTGTGGATGAGGTGGAGGTGACACTTGGGGTTGAAATTGAGGTGGAGAAGAGAATTGAGGGGAGGAGAGAATTGGGGTTGGAAAGTAAAGTTTTGGGAGATTTGAGGTGAGGGAGGTGGTGGAGGGGTGGAAGGTTTGGAATAGCCTTAGAAGGAGTGAATAGGATGTACTTGCATGGGGGGTGGGCTATAGAAAACTTGGGTGGAAGGCATAGGTCCACCCACTTTATGGGTCGCAGAATGGTCGTGCTGCATGGCACGGCCGTGGTAGAGTATGCTTTGTAGCTGGTTCAAAACTAAGATTTTTCCTGTGATTTCTTCATCTGCAGCACGACCGTTCTGTGTTACCATGGCCGTGTTGGGGGTTTTGCTTGCACTTTGAGCTTCAAACTTCATTATCCATGGACTTCTTTGCTTAAGCTTGACTCTTGGCCACTAGGGGTAGGTTGGGGGAGATCTGGGGCCTTCTTTGGGCCCCTCCATCTTTCTCGTCCATCCAACTATGGTCTAAGTACCTGAAAAATATGCAAATAATGTCTATAAGTGCATTTTACACAAATATGCATATTAAGGGAAATAACATGTAATCTAATAGGTATAGATGTGATTGAAATACAAAATGACACAAGACGAAGCCCTAAAATAGGGCTGCATCAGAAGGTGGTGCCCATCCACTGTTGGGAAGGGGCAACCACAGCCCTACCTTTATAGGGTCATTGGGTTCAGGAAGCAGAAGGAAAGGTGAAGGAGAAGAAAACGGAGGGAAAGGAAGAAAGGGAAGGGAGGAATCAGAGAAGAAAAATTGAGAGAAGACATGTGCTTGTTCATGAGGGAAAGAGAGGAAGTAGAGGAAGGAAAGAGAGGAGATGTCGTTGGATTCTAGATCCAACAACCCACAACAAACCCGACCAATAAAACCAGCGTGTGTGACAAATCAAATGCAATTCGATTCCAATTAGAACTATATTGTGAATGTATTTATTTTCTTATTTTCTCTTTCTTAAATTGAGGGTCCAAACATTATCCAAATTTAGAAAAATTTAACACAGAGGCCAATTAAGACATGTAGATTCTAAATATGAAATTAGATTTGCCTTTTGAAGACTTTTAATATGTTAGGTATACCAAACCCTGTTTTCTCTTTCCTTATGCATTAATGACATTAGGATTATCCAAATTAGGTGAAACTTCAACCACAAGTTAACTTAAGTGTGTTGAATACGAATTTTCCATCAATTTTACATTTTGGAGTTGTTTGAGTATTTATTTAATATTTTGAAGGTTATATATACTTTCTCTCTCCTGATTTAATCTTTTAAGCAAACTTTCTCCAAATTGGATGAAAATTTACCCAAAGGCTATATTTATTATGTAGATTACAAATCTAAGATTATTTTCCTCTTTTGGAGTCATTTATTATTTTATTTGATATTTTGGGGAAAACACACATATTCTTTTTCAATTTGAATTAAATGAATTATTATGTGAAATAATGTGAAACTTGACTCCCAAGACAATTGGGACCCAAGGAAATGATTTTTAACTTAGATTTCACTTTTGGGATTTCTTTTTATGAAATATGCCTTATGGCCCACTAATGGCCCATTAGCTACATTATGCATCCAATTAAGTTATTTATCATCTTATTATCACCAAACGAGTTATATGTCATATTATATTACATTATTCATGCATTAGATTATTAGGATCACTCTAACCTCAACCTTGTTTGGTCAAACCCAAAAGGTCATAGTTCTAGGGTAGGGTCCAAGATCTGGTATGTTACAATATGCTATAACCTGATGGTTACACCTTGATTTATGTGTGGATTCATACATGAGAATAGTATGGAATGTGATGGTATTGCTTCACCTTATGCATCCATGATCCAATGGAGATGTCGTGAGTTGGGGTTTGGGTATAAGTGCTAATTATTAACATTAATATAATTTATCTTGTTGAACCCAACTCTAATGCAAATAGATAAAGATGAGTATTCATGTTTAACATTCTTATATGATGGAATGATGGTGAAATAACCTCCTTAATATGATCATAACCTTAATATGTTAATTGGTGGTTATCATAGCCACATGGTTGATACTTTCTTATGATAAACATGTGCATTATGAATATGACGAGGGTTAATCATATCTAGATTCCTTGCATGTTGATGTAATAAAGGAATGTTCTTAATGTTAATACAACCCTGCTATGATTGTTTATGAATATCTCCTAGCTCATTAATGCAATATTGTGTTGATCCGGTGTATTATATGTAAGTGATGTTGCTGAGCCTTGTTATAAGGCATGCAAAGATAATGATGATCTTGTAGGGAATAGTATGATGGTCTTAATGACCTTTGGGTATGGTTGAGCCCTGAATGAGGTGTAATCCTCTTGTGTTGATAAGGGTTGATACCCTGTGATATTGTGAAAAAGGATTTATGTCTTGTGATAATATGATGACTAGTGTAGTCTCATGAATGGCAAGTGAATAGTACCACGTGATGATGAGATGAGAAATTATCTTTCACACATTTAATATCTTTTGAAGTTGTGATATTTATATGCTTGCTAGAAGTGTATTAGGGTTTGTATGTCCACTTGTTTGATGCATCCTTAATTCACCCAATTGGTATAACTAATCAAATGAAACTCTAATCATGTAGTGCCCTGTGTCGTAGAGCCATCTTCAGTGTTAGAACTTGCTAGATGGTGAAATGAGTATTCCTAAGGGAAACTCAGAGTGCATACTATTGAGTATGTGGGGGTGGCAAGTTGAGGATATATCCTTGTCATCCACAATGCAGGTTATGGAGGATGGCTATGGTCATGCCTCAGACATTTGATGTGATTGAGGACAACTGTGGTTGTACCTCAGATTAGAGGGTTTTGTATACCTGGTTTCTAGTGTCGTGACCTATACCAAGGGCGAACTCGTGGTTAGCAGCTTGACTATATCTCGTTGTAGTGGCAACTTTGATTGATATGTCACTACCTTTTTACTCGTACTGGCTGAGGGGAAGAGATCTTAGGATACTGACACTCCTAGATCTTGTACGAAACTGAATAGCCCTTTGCAGAGGTCGGTTGGACTTTGAATGGTACAAATCAAATTCCCCAGGGCGTAATAAAAGATGTAAGACATCTGTATAGCATATTTGTTTAGGGTTATAAACATCACTTCATATTGGATGATAACCCTTGTTTGCTTTCTTTTCATTGAGATCGTGTATAGTACAATAAGAGATAATAGATATGCTTATGTTGTAGTTATGTTCATGTTGTAAATATGCTTATGTTGTCAAATATACTGACACTGATGGTTAAGATGATGATGCTAGCTATGTTTAATATTGCTAGCCATTCTTATGTAATTAGAAATGCTTAAACTGTTAATCATTCCTATGTAGTTAATTGTGCTATGATGTTAATTCTAATTATGATATAGATTTGTTCCCTTTATTTGAGATGCCAATATTGATAGCCATGTTATGTTACTAGACATATTCATGATGTCAGGGATGCTTATGCTACTATATTGCTTGTGCTATTATCAAGAAATATGATGATAGTCAGATTAATGATAATGATTGTTATTAGATGTAATTTGATGATATTTGAGTAGATATCTATCCAGAGAAATGGATTTATTTGTTACCTATATATGCATTGATGATCATACTTGTTGTTGAGATTATTTGCTTAATCTATTTAGCATACTTAAACTGTTCAATATGTTAAATTGATTATTAAATAATCCAACTACTCAGTTATCTACTATTTAAAATGTTGTAATCAATAAGCATTGTTGGAGGTTATATCTCTTACTGGGACATGGGTCTCACACTTGTGGTTCACCACATTTTTTTAGGTAATCGGAAGTGACGAAAACAAACATGTGGCAGCAAAGAGGAGCTATAGTAATGAATCTTTGAGATAGTTGATTAGATGTCTAGTGTTTCCTAGAGTCATCCATGTACTCTCAAGTCTGGGAATGAAAATTTTTGTATATGGTGTTTCAAATGAATCAAATTTTGTTAGCATATTAATGCTTGTTTGTGTGGCATATACAAATATTGTTATCCTGTGTATATATGTTGTATCTAAGGTGATAGACCAATTTGTATCAAATTCTTGTTATAGTATGGATACAAGAAAGATATTGGGCTCTTATGCAAATGTTTCTGAGTTGGTGTTGATGTTGAAATCGATTTTAATTTACCCATATTTTTGGGTATGTGGTTAATTGGTGCTTGATTGTGTTTTATGTTTTGAGTAATCTCGTTTAGTGTAATAGGTTCTCACAAGTTGGTATCAGAGCTTTAGGTTCACTGAGTCCACATGGACACTAGGACTTAGTACTAGGATGATGTATAAGTTAATAATATGGCATATAAACATGATGCATACTGCCTAATCTCAATACTTGGGTGCCCTTGTCAGGTACTCAATTATTGAAGAAAAGGCAAGTATGGAATATTTAGATTGTTATCTTTTTTATTACTCTGATCAAGTATTCATTTTGAAACAATCTAAAGAGCATAATGAATCAGAAATCATGGTGCAGATAACTCAATATTACCTTAAGAGAAGATGAGAATTGCATCATTATCTATCAAAACTTGAATGTTTGGTAACTATAAGAGAAAGATACAACACCATGAAATTTATATCTGAATACATATAAGAAAAAGAGGAGTTCTTGAAGATGTGATTCAAGAAGATAATAAAGTAAAAGACATTTAAGTTTATGCTTATAAAGTGAATCAAGGTATGAAATCAACATAAGATGGAGATAACTCCTATAATAAGTAAAAACGAGAAGATAAATGGGAACAATGACAAAGGAATAAGGTGGAACCTGAGTTAATCTCAGACCAACCTATGTATGTAAGAAAGTGTTAATGTAAAACCAGCAAGGCATGTGAAAGAAATTAAGGGAGATGATCCCTATTTAATGAAGAAAATGAAGAATATGATGATTTACTTGTTGATAAGTGGTTGAAAAACATAATAAAATAAGAGAACATACCATAGTGGGATAAATAGTCATCAAGGAAGGAGTAACGAGATATTTAATTATGATGATTCCTATGCTAATGGCAAGGAACCCGAAATGAGAAAGGTAAAACGATACATAAGAAGTTGTAACCTGCATAATGAAAATAGAATTGGTTACCTTTTTGCTGGTTACCCTTGAACAATGTTGCTATGATGTGGGAAGTTTGTTTCCCTTTGTGTCTTTCCTTTCTAGGGCACACATTTCAAGTGGATCATTGCCACTTGGTATGTGTGGATTCATTATAAACATGAGGTTGGTTGGCTTATTATAGCAGAAGGTTGCTTGGACTATGGTTGCAAGACCATAAAGTATGTGATGAGTATGCTTTTGAGCCTTCCAGTATTTAGGAAGACTCCACTTATATGTCTTAAGATTTGATTATGTTGGTAAAAGTAGATGAGATAAGGATGTGAGTTCCTTATAGTGCATGAGGTGGATCCCAAGGTAATGAATCCTAGTATCCAAGATGTATCAACAGTATGGGAAGTATGTGAAGGTTGGAGATGTTTATTAAATAAATGTTCCAAGTATTCCTCTCTCTTAGAAAGAGAGAGATTTGATGATGACCCTATAAATGTTGTTTGGAAGGAAAAAACAAAAGTGATTCTATAATGTTGTGTATGGTTCAGTGATAGTTGGACAAGACCAATATCAAGGATAGATGGTTTGTTGATCAGTAGACATGTGCTACTGTGTTCCTTTAATGTAAAACTAGGAGGAAATATCAATACATAAGAGTTAGAGTGGATGACATAAGTTACATGACCATGATGAGCTTCGGGTTATGTCCTTTAGACTAACTAATGTACCGATAGAATTTATGAATAGGAGGAATAGAGTGTTCAGGTCATGTCTTACAAGTTGTAGCAATCTTTCAATGATGACATCTCAAATAATTTCATAGATGGTTAGTAACATGGTCAACATCTTTGTTAAACCTTAACAACAATGAAGCAATTGTACTTATGTGTGACAAGTCTAGAAAGAGTGAGTTTGGGGTTGACTAAAGTATCTTCTTGGAGTTATGATATATCTGCTAAGTGTGTTGTGGGAATTCTGATAAGATGAATACAATGTCATTGTTCTACCCCTAACAAGGTCAATCAAGAAGTTATATTTGTTAACGGGTATAGACAAGTGTATGCTTCTTCAACTAAACAGATGGTCTAAACCATTAAGATGATTATAGATTGCTCTAAAAATATATTCCTCATAGTTCTTGAAAATTAGGGGATGCCTACATGGTTTATTGATTTGTTAATTACAACAAGCATTAAAGGAGCATAGAGATGAAACCTAGTAAAGTTACATATGTTAAGAGATACATAATGTTCTATGTTTGATAAGAGCCAATGAGTATGACTTTTGAGTAATGTGTTGATACAATAGATATAATTTTAGGATGATAGATAGAATTTAAAGTTGAAAGTTACTATTATATTTGTACAAGTGGTACAATAAATTTCTATGTTTCATATTTGCAAATGTCTTTTTATGTGGGATGTTTTGTGCTGACCCAAGATAAGATATGTATGAATTAAAAGAGAAGAACATGACCTCTATAAGAGAGATGTGACATTACCATAATATGGAAGTAACCATGTGTAATATTGAGGATGAAGTGCATGAGAAGTGTCCATCTATGTGTACCTTGGATTTCAGGGGCGAAATCCCTATTAGGGGTTTATGGTTGTGAGATCTCTAACCTTGCTTAAAGTGTTGAACAAGCTTAATTATCATAATTTAATTATTATAAACCTAATATAACCTTGTGATATGCTTTGAAATCATAATACAATCTTAAGTTTCAAATTTGGTCCAATTTGGATGATGTTTGAGCAAGTTATGTAATTTTATGCACATTTTAGACTTTTATGCAATTTACCCAATTGAGAGGTTTTTGAGCCACTTGCATTATGTTCCTTGGATATTCTCTCATCATTCTTGAGCTTTTTGATCCATGGTATTCCTATTTAAACCTTGGTTTGAAGGTGTTTTCCTCAAGGGTATTTTAGGATTTACCCCTTCATGGATGAGCTACCTTTAGTAGCTAACTAGCTATCAACTAATGAATTATTTTATTGGCTTGAAAATTCAACAAAGGAGAGCTAAGTAGGTCTATATGGATTGTGGGGGAGTTCCTTGTGTGTGTTCTTGTATATTCTTAATAGTTTAAGGCCATGGACACTAGGAAAGATACTAGAACTTTTTCTTTTTCTTTATCTTAAAGTTTATATACTTATCCCTAAGCACCCAAATGAGCCATTTTCTCTCCACATTCTCCCTCCTTCTACAAACCTTGATCTCCCTCTATGCTTCTGCAAATTTCCTATCCAAGTAAGAAGAAAGTGGGGATCTTCTTGGAAAAAGAATCTAGGGTTTTAATTGACTTCCTTTTAGGGTTCAAAGAGTTTCCTTCTAGTGATATTGACCTAAAAGAGTAAGAACCTCCTTCTTTCCTCCATTTATTTATTTTTTATCCTTCCTCGTACCTTTCTCCTGGTCAGAACCTTGTTGTTCCATGGTAGAAATTGCTCTAAAGCTCTAAAACCCTACCTTTCTTGATCCTTATGCTTAGGGTTTGCTCATTTGATGAAGAAAGATGCTAGATGGACGAGTTCACAACTTATGCTTGGATTTTCTACCCTACCTCCTCGTGTTTTCTTCTACTTGAGAGTTTATCTTCTAATTAGAGGCAAGTTTTATAACTTTCTCCATGTTTATTGCCTACCATAAGCTTGCTAGCTCATGTTCTTGCTTGAAAATGATGATCCATGCACTACAAAGCTATGCTTGAATTGGATTTCAATTTTTATAATGTTCCCTATTCTGATTTCAGTTCTAGATGAACACGTATTCATGTATACGTTCTTCCTAAGGTATAATATGACTTGGATCAGGTTGGTTTGACAACCTATGGTGCTAAGCACCTATCAACCAATGGTCAATTTTAGGGGTTTAAGTTGATTTCTTCTATAAACCCATGACCCGATGATGGTACCATTGCAACAACCCTATGGTGTTGTTTTCATGACAAATGATGGTGTTGACCAAGGGTGTCAAGTTACGTTCACCCCTTAGGTCATGTTTTGGCCTAATTATAAGCTTAATGATCAACAACTGAGTACCCTAATGATGCTTTCAATCAATGGTGACATTAGCTTGATATTTGATGGTGATTAATAAATATAGTTTTGATAGAACAACCTATGGTGATGTAATGGTCACTAGTGATGGTGGATCAGTTCTCCACCATCAATTAAGCCTTAAACTAATGGTTTCTTGGGTCATTTGATGCAATTGTTGGACCTATACTACAATTGATGGTTTTAATATATGAACTTGACCTAATGGTTAAGATCTAATGTTTCTTCATCCAATAAATTGGAATGATGCCTAAATGTAATATTTTGGTCCTAATAAAGTGATTTAAATGGTTTCCTTTATGAGATCAACTTAAGAAGCTCATTTACTGACGACTTGTTTTAAATAAACAATCACTTGTGGGTTTTACCCTACTCTCAATGGAACTTTTTATGTTGTTAATCAAGTGATGTCTAGGGTTAGATGGTGACTCTTTATAGAGCACAACTCAATGACTTCATAGGTGGTTTGTTCAAAATGTTTACTTATGTAAAAAACCAATGACCTTTTCAACATTTAATGGTTAGAAGTTGATGCCTCAATATTCCCATTGTTTTAGGTGAAGCCTATAGTGTAATGTTATGAATTTCATGATGATAATTTGACTGTTCAATGCCTTAAACTTGTAGTCTTACCCTTACGCTCGTATGATTATGATTTATAATCACCATAATGAATTAATGGGTAACCCTAATGAGGTATAGCTTGTTATACCTAGCTTTAATATAATTAAATGATGGTAATTGGGTATGAATGGTCCATGAATGATTAATACAAGCATAGAGTACTATCTTATTGTTGTTGAAACCTTAGTATGCTATAATGTGATGGTTACACCTTGATTTATGTGTGGATTCATACTTGAGAATACTATGGAATGTGATGGTGATGCTTCACCTTATGCATCCATGATCCAATGGGGATGCTATGAGTTAGGGTTTGGGTATAAGTGTTGATTATTAACATTAATATAATTTATCTTGTTGAACCTAACTCTAATACAAATAGATAAAGATGAGTATTCATGTTTAACATTCTTATATGATGGAATGATGGTGAAATAACCTCCTTAATATGATCATAACCTTAATATGTTAATTGGTGGTTATCATAGCCACATGGTTGATACTTTCTTATGCTAAACATGTGCATTATGAATATGACGAGGGTTAATCATATCTAGATTCCTTGCATGTTGATGTAATAAAGGAATGTTCTTAATGTTAATACAACCCTGCTATGATTGTTTATTAATATCTCCTAGCTCATTAATGTAATATTGTGTTGATCTGGTGTATTATATGTAAGTGATGTTGCTGAGCCTTGTTATAAGGCATGCAAAGAAAATAATGATCTTGTAGGGAATAGTATGATGGTCTTAATGATCTTTGGGCATGGTTGAGCCCTGAATGAGGTGTAATCCTCTTATGTTGATAAGGGTTGATACCCTGTGATATTGTGAAAAAGGATTTATCTCTTGTGATAATATGATGACTAGTGTAGTCTCATGAATGGCAAGTGAATAGTACCATGTGATGATGAGATGAAAAATTATCTTTCACACATTTATATATTTTGAAGTTGTGATATTTATATGCTTGCTAGAAGTGTTTTGGGTTTTTATGTCCACTTATTTGATGCAGCCTTAATTCACCCAATTGGCATAACTAATCAAGTGCAACTCTAATCATGTAGTGCTCTGTGCCGTAGAGCCATCTTCAGTGTCAGAACTTGTTGGATGATGAGACGAGTATTCCTAAGGGAAACTTGGAGTGCATACTGTTGAGTATGTGGGGGTGGTAAGTTGAGGATATATCTTTATCATCCACAATGCAGGTTATGGAGGATGGCTATGGTCATGCCTCAAACATTTGATGTGATTGAGGACAACTGCGGTTGTACCTCAGATTATAGGGTTTTGTATACCCTATTTTCTAGTGTAGTGACCTATAGCAAGGGCAGACTAGTTATTAGTAGCTTGACTATATGTCATTGTAGTGACAACTTTGACTGATATGCCACTGCCTTTTTACTCGTACTGACTGTCGGGAAGAGATTTTAGGATACCGAAACTCCTAGATCTTGTACGGAACTGAATAGCCCTTCGTAGGGGTCAGTTGGACTTTGGATGGTACGATTCAAATTCCCTAGGGCGTAATAAAAGATGTAAGACAGCCGTGTAGCATATCTGTTTAGCGTTATACACAACACTTCATATTGGATGATAACCCTTGCTTGCTTTCTTTTCATTGAGATCATGTATAGTACAATAAGAGATAATAGATATGCTTATGTTGTAGTTATGCTCATGTTGTAAACATGCTTATGTTGTCAAATATGCTGACACTGATGGTTAAGATGTTGCTGCTAGCTATGTTTAATATTACTAGCCATGCCTATGTAATTAGAAATGCATAAACTATGAATCATTTCTATGTAGTTAATTGTGCTATGATGTTAGTTCTACTTATGATTTAGGTTCCCTTTATTTGAGATGTCAGTATTGATAGGCATGTTATGTTAATTACTAGACATATTCATGATGTCAGGGATGCTTATGCTACTAGATTGCTTGTGCTATTATCAAGAAATATGATGATAGTCAGATTAATGATAGTGATTGTTATTAGATGCAATTTGATGATATTTGAGTAGATATCTATCTAGAGAAATGGATTTATTTGTTACCTATATATGCATTGACGATCATACTTGTTGTTGAGATTATTTGCTTAATCTATTTAGTATACTTAAATTGTTCAATCTATTAAATTGATTATTAAATACTCTAGCTGCTCAGTTATCTACTATTTAAAATGTTGTAATCAATAAGCGTTGTTGGAGGTTATATCTCTTACTGGGACATGGGTCTCACCCTTGTGGTTCACCACATTTTTTAGGTAATCGAAAGTGACAAAAACAAACATGTGGCAACAAAGATGAGCTATAGTAATGAATAGTGTGTCCTAGAGTCGTCCCTGTACTCTCAGGTCCGGGCATGAAAAATTTGTATATGGTATTTCAATCGAGATTTTGTGAGCATATTAATGCTTGTTTGTGCGGCATATATAAATATTTTATCCTGTGTATATATGTTGTGGCTAAGGTGATAGAATAATTTGTATCAAATTCTTGTTATAGTATGAATACAAGAAAGAAATTGGGCTCTTATGCAAATGTTTCTAAGCGGTTGTTGATGTTGAAATCGATTTTAATTTACCCATATTTTTGGGTATATGGTTAATTGGTGATTGATTGTGTTTTATGTTTTGAGTAGTCTCGTTTAGTGTAACGGGTTCTCACAACTACATTGACCATGATAAATCCATGTGCCATCCAATCTAACATGTCTTTTTGAACTCGTTCCCAATGAAGTGTGTGTGGTTTGGCACAGGGAGAACCAAATGAGGGGAATTTGAACTTATTACGAACATGTCGTCCAGATTTGAATGATTTTATTTCATAAGATATTCGTTTTTGGCATGATCATAAACAATCATATTCATTTTGAGCCTGACAAGCTCGAAATATACTTCAATTTTACTCACTGCAACGGTGTGGCCAACACTACAAGAACCACAATTAGTCTAACATGACATATTCATGCGATTTTTTATACATATAATGTCAAGAGGATGTAGACAATTGTTGTACTGTCTACAGTGAAATGTGATTCCATTTTGATATTTGCTTTGCTATTTTTCATGATAGTATGAATTTTAAAATGTGAAATTATTTTCTTTTTTTAGGAAACTATTGTGCTATTTTCTTTTTTGCCATACAAAAATTCTCTACCTAAAATACATTGAGAATTCTATTTCATAAAGTGATTGTACTATGTTTTTGAATCACATTCCACACTTTTTGTGTAAGATACTTTTAAGCACACCATTAATACACAATGTATTAGTTATCTTTTCCACATAATAATATTACATTTTATTTTGTGTTCTCAGTGAAATATCACAATTAGAGACACAATTTGAATTGCACTACATGTTAAAGAAATAAAGTTGACATACAAATAGTACAAGCATATCAATCTCTAATTTGGTCCTTCATATGGGTCAAAGTTTATTTCTTCTATACATCAAAAGTACAATTTGTATTTATTAAACTAGCCATATACGAATGCATACAAAATTTATACTAAAAAGAAAAATATCACGACCCTCACATGATTACAAGTTCAAAATAGGATTATTTATCTGCAAATATCATTTTGGGTAAATGCCATAAAAATACATCGCTCACTCAATTTCTATTTTACCTCTATTTGATTTTCTCTCGCCCTCCATTGTTGTTAGCTACACGTTCCTTGGCATTCAATAAATAATTGAACAACACACAATTTATATTACAACTAAATAATATAATTTTTTTTATCAAGATATATTAAACAAGTTCTTCCTATTTACCTATCTTTCTAGACTTTTTCAACCCATTCTTTCGATTATTTTCTCTCATGAATCCCACTACATTTCTCTTACACTCCCATGTTTCAATATAATGTCATTCTTAACATTTAAATGAACTTGAACTACCCTTGTCCCATGTAAAAGACCATCCATACAAATATAAATTAAATGAAGCTGAAATCATTTTATGTATGTACGAAAAGATCATGAGTTTGTTGAAACTTACTGCTAAAAAGTATATAATTACTTATATTATAAGGTTTCTAAACTACCACGTCTAATTTGACTTTTCTTTACTTAAATTATTTTCACTCATTTGTTTGTCCTTTTATGTTTTTTCTCTTACATCTCCCACTATTTTTTCTCACCACTCCCTTATACCTAACTATAAATTCTTCCTCATAGAATCGAACAATGCACATATATACTATTACGATTTTGTTATACTAATCATAACTTCATTTTTAAAATAATTTAAGCTTTCTATTTTATCACTTTCTTTTACTCATTACTCTTTCTACTCATGGTCACCCCCATTATCTCCATGCATGGTGATTATACTGTTTTTACCAACATTCTATTGTTGTGGGTACATGACATTTATTCTCAAACATAATTGCCTTTGTCTATTTTTTTTATTTCCTCCAAATTATTAGTTAGATGCAATGACCCTTTCATATTATACAACTTATTTCTATATATATATATATATATATATATATATATATATATATATTCCTTTTGTATATATTATAGTCTCTAACTCGTCTCTTATCTCCTTCTACTTATCATGGTCAATTGATCCACGTTATGTTATGTAAAAAATAATTACCTTTCTTTACTCTATCTTTGCCTCTTCAAAATAGGCATAGTTAAATGTACACCCTCACCCATATTTGATACAAATAATTTTTATTAACTTTTTACTTAAATATCTAATATAAATAGCTAATACAGTGGTAACTGAGCGACAAAATTTGATATTGTATGACCGAGAGGTCACAAATTCGAACCCCCTTGACCAAAGAATGAATGAATTGCCAAAAAAAAATCTAATATTATAAATAAAATATGTAAATGTGTATGTGCATGTGCCCGGCCCGATTCTAATCGGGCGCGCTCCTTCCTGGGGTACCGATAGATCGGCAAACCCTACCACTACCGCCAGTTACGGTATAGCCGCATCTCCCTCTCCTGGACTCCTTTCCCGTCCGTCCGCCTTTTAGAACGCACAACTTTCCTATCGGTAAGTGCCGCAATGCAAAGGGCTTTCTCCGATTGGAAATTGTACCATCGATCGTCTTTACTTCGATTTTTCTTTTGGTCCTGGCTTCTGGAGTCTGATTCAGTCTGGCTGTATATTCTTAGGCTCTGTGGTCCGCTGACACGATGAGTAGCAAAGAAGAGGCGGCGCGTATCTTCGTCGGAGGTCTGTCATGGGACACAACGGAACGGCATCTAGAGAGCACTTTTGGCAGATTTGGTAAAGTGATCGATGTTCAGGTATAGAAAGTGTGTTCTTTCCGGCCATTCATTCCCTACTTAGCTGTACTACGTGGCCTCGTTTCAGCATTTTGGTTTTGTGTGAAACAATTTCCTGCGTTTGATTTGTCACGCTCTTTAATGAAGACGAGCTGTTTCCCTAAGTGGTCGCCAACCGAGTAATGGATAAACCTTTTATTTGCATTAGAATTCATGTCTACCAATATTTCTTATTCGATTAATTTCTGATCGATTTGATTGCTTTTGCCCCTAACCGTAGTAATGACCGGATGCTATCCAGTCTGGATATGTAATATTAATCTTGAGCAGGTGTTGGTTTGTTTTCCTTCCTAAATATGTTGGCGGTTTGTGCTGGGTCCTCCTTCCGACCTCTATTAAATAGTATCAGAGTCAATTCACTTTTAGGTTGAAGCTAATGTAGGCACATATGGTGTGGAACGCTGTCCTGGTCAAGCGGCCGTGGTCATTGTGCCTTAGTTTGGATTGTTTCAAGCTGATCGAGCCATAAGGTCTCTCATCAGTAGTACATGATACTGACGATATAGGCCGAATGTTCTCCTTCCCAGTATGCTGGGTTCTGCTCTTGAATAACAATACAATTACCTCAATCCTACCCAACACCCCTCTCAATCTGACACGATCCTAATTTTGTGTGGATCTGATTTTTTCTTTTTTGGGTATTTGTCACTGTGCTATTTTTCATGTAAAAGTGCAGGACAGGTTCCATCTCTTCTTAATATATAGAGGAATTTATTGGTTTCGCCCATTTCAAAATTGCTATCTATGCATCTGTCAATCATACTGTAGACATCTTAAACCATCTCCTTTTATCATTATTTTTCTTACATCTCATTTATTTTTCTTTTCCGTTTCTAGCTGTGTCCTACTGAGGTGTATCAGTTCAGTTATCTGAGCACTGCTCTTAACGACTGCAGCAGCTTGCTGAGGCTGGCTATCAGCTGTGACTAAATCTGGCCGTGTTATGTTTGTAAAGCTCACACATGATTTGGTGAAAATTAAATGGTAGATTCATTTTGCTTGAAACAAGTTCTTGTGCTACCTAAACATGTTGTGTTGGCTGCTTTGGAACAGCTGCATATGCCTCATGTTTATAGATATTGATTAGGGCTGACTTCAAAAAAGATGATCGTGTAGACAAGTGGTGATTCGTGTCAGTTTTCCACATCAGATTCACACAAATGGTAAAACCTTGGTTGGATGCATGTTCTCGTAATCTGAAGCTGACACATTTAGCATTGCATACATGTTTGTTCTGATACTGTCAGAGTATTAGACACTGTTCAGAAAGTTCAGTGGTGCTCTCTAGTAACGGTTTGTTGAAGGATACACGACTGCATAAGGAGCAAATCAGTTTTCAAAGGTTCATTCATTGTTTTTTGTGGGCCGATCTCTATTCGACAGTGAATCGAATTTGTTCTCTCAGAAGTTAGGGTATAGAAATTTATCCCTGTTCAGATGCTGCTCAGAATTTGCTAAAGCTGTGTTTCGTTATGAGACCGAGCTGTTTACAGTTGCTTTGTGAACTTTTCTTTACAATAGCAATTCTAATTTATTCATGACAGCATGAGGCCCCTTGCTGTTTGTTTTCCTTGAATGGATAATTTTGCTGTTTCTTATTGTGCTTTATGATTTGCATTTAAGTTCGTATTTCAGTGTGCCTGACCCCTGATCTTATTTCACCATTGTCGTCAAATTCAGTTCTGCTGCCTTTTCAGCTGTAAAGTCTGACACATCTGACTGAGAGCGCCCATTTTACTTTAATATCCTGAATCCTTTTGCTGATGTTTTGTTAAGCTGGTTAGTTGATGGTTAGTTGATGGAACACATGTAGAAAACAAGTAATATATGGTAATATAAAGGGACTCAGTCTTTTGCAACATTCATCAATCAGTTAAACGTGGAAGGGATGCGGATGCTGAATTTTTTGCTCTATACTTTTGCTATGTTGTCATTTTATTGGACCCGCATAGTTGACATTGCTCAGTGAGAGTTAGATCTCTGGCTATCACTATAAAGAAACATATTGGTCTGTAGGCAGCCTCCTCGACATTGATGGATTCCGTGAACTCAGCAGCATTTCACCTAACTGCCTTCCAAATCTGCATGTTACAGAAATCTACCAAGTCAGAAGATGCTCCTAATACGACAGGGAAACAGGTTTAGATGTTGGT
Source organism: Alisma plantago-aquatica (assembly GCA_963693085.1). Taxonomy (NCBI): domain Eukaryota; kingdom Viridiplantae; phylum Streptophyta; class Magnoliopsida; order Alismatales; family Alismataceae; genus Alisma; species Alisma plantago-aquatica. The sequence goes on from OY856412.1 coordinate 1,225,512,863, forward strand.
ATTTCAATATTAAAATTTATGGTGATCGATGTTTCCAACAACAAATTACACGACACTTTGCTGACTTGATTAAGGATCATCATTAAGTGTAAGCAGCCCTTTTGGTAACGCAGCTACTTGGATTGTTTTGTGATCAGATGTCTGAAAACCTGGATTTCTCTGTTATACTGTTGGAGATGCCTGCGTCAGATACATTGAATTTTCTGGGGTTTTTTTCGTTATTCAAGACCAAAAGCTGAAAACTATTATTTTGGACATGCTGAATCCTGAAATCAATCAATAGCTGTAGAACATGAAGATTTGTTTGCTTTTGAAGTGCAAGCCCTAATTAGCCAGATACACTTTCTGTATAAGTTCACCATAGTTGATGGAGGATGTAGGCTTCGTTAAAGGTCTTCCTACTTTCTGTTCAGGCCTCAGCTAGGATGGAGTTGACAACTTGTCTATAAATAAGTTTGGATCAGCTTTTAGGGCACATGAATAGTTTGTGAAGTTACTTTGAAGATGTGAGGAGAAACGCCATCAGATGCCTCTAATGATTGGTATATTTGTGGAATGTATAAGTAATCAGAGTGGCTGATCTACCAGTGGGCGACACACACTTGAATAATTGACCTAAAGACTAGGTAGAATTTTGTGGTTTGGATTAGTATTTACCACCTTCAATGAAATAATAGCAATAAAATTTGTTACACTCCAGGTATGCTCCCATTTTCATCTATTTCATACCATCATGTGTTTTATTATATAGATGATAATGGTGTCTATATAGATATGTTTTTATTAAGTTGAATCTTGTGTCCAAGGTATGTTTGATGTTATCAATTAGTTTACATTTATCATAAAAAGGTTATATGTTTCTAGGCGGCTTAGTAGTAACATGCTTTGGGAATAGGGTAGTTTAACAAACTAAATAGAGAAGGAAAAGAAGAAACAAGAAATCCTACCAAATACAATATAAAATGTTACTAAGAATATCACTATATAAAAAACGTATGCCTATCGTCACCATCTTCAAGTTCCCATTTAACTAGATATTAATCTTGAAGGTAACTATTCATAGTGTGCAATGTGACTTCATGGTCTAACTTTTGAGCATTCAATCATAAACTCTATTATTTATTTTATTGTCTTATAGCTTTTTCCAAGACCTCATGGCTACTTAAATAAATGCTAGGGTACTTATTATAATATGCAAGACATTGGAACTCACACTCTGTGATAAGGTCTCACTTCAAACAATTCTCTAATATGATGGTTTTGTTCATAACTTAGTTACTACTTGCTAGACCAATTGATAAAAAATTCCTTCTCTCAGTAATTTTTCAGTGTGTTTTCCAACTCAAGTTAGAAGGACAATGTATATTTAAATTGTTATTTGTACTTGATTTGCTGGTCTTGTTAGCATCATCTCATCTTTATACCTCAAGGGAGGGTGAGACGAGTTGTTTGTCAAACAGCAAGTGCTCATTGCTTCTACAGCCCTAAGCTATCTGTAGTGGTTGATTCTTGGGAAATACCTTTCAAATATTTTGTTTGAAACCTTTAATTATCAACCATATAATAACTTAAGCTAGAGGGGGAATACACGATAAAATGAGAAGTATCTCTACTGCCATTTTGCCAATTCACCCATCTTTTAGGATTTAATTGAAATGATTTGATGCGATATTAGAACAAATCCAGCTGTCATTTATTTTTCTTTTTTTTGTGTATCAAAAATATGGAAGCGGAAATGAATCTTAGCATTTGTGGAATCTCATACTTTTAGGATTATCACAAATCTTAAAACAATTGATATTTGTCATGGAATTCTTGGTACTCCCTTTTCCTTATCGTCATGAGCATAATTAGTCAAATGCTTGCACTTCATCCTTACCATTGAAGGGTCGTCAATGCCATTGTTTCTTCCTACCACCACCATTGTCACAACCTTCACTGCTTCCGTCACTGTTGAGATTCACTTGTGACAAGGAAGGCGACGTTGTCATTGATGTAGTTTTCGCTTGCATGATCATTTGTGCCGCCATTGCCATTTTGTTATTGCCCCCAATCTCACCTCTGCTAGTGTCATAAACTCTACCACAACTAATGCAACTGTAAATATTGTTGATGTCTTTATCACCATTGTTGTTGTCACGATTGTTCAGACCAACTGCCGTCTTCATTCCTGTTGTCACCATCTACACTTCTATTACCTTTGTCACCGAGTTAACAATGTGCTATCATCACCAATTTCAACACAAATGGTGGCATCATCTGATCATCATCAATATCACTACCTTAATCATGGTAACAATTTTATGTGCTGTAGTCACTATTGCTCTAGAAACACCTCCATTTTTGTTGCGACCATTGCCATTATCGTTATTGCAAGTGCTGTCCTCATCACCACTTTTGTTGTGGTAATACTTTAGTTACTATGTTAAGGTAACCATTATCTATCACTACCACTGACATTGTCCTTGCCATTACCACTGTTGTTGTCACATCACTAGTATCACTTTCATTGTCAACCGTACCACTGTTTCCCACAACTTGTAGGGTAAGGGTATTAGTAGGCAAATTAAAGGGTTTTATTACCTTCTATTTGTAAACTAATTGCCCACTAACTCGCTTGATTCAGCAAGGGTAAGGGATAACCCTTACCTGCTTAGTATCCTACTTGCTTTAACAAAAAGCTGATTGCTATAATGCTAGTGTTGAACATAGAGCGTGGCATCATGTGTTGGCTAGCATGTTTTGGCAGTTCACTAATGCGGCTCTTTATCCAATGACGGTAGCACTGTGTTGCACTCCTCTCTAAACACTACATTGACAAAAGTAGGCTCCGAGCCTACGATTATTAAATAATAAATACTGTAAGCCGGCATAATCTTTCAATATCGACGCAAGCATGCAATCTTTGTGGATAGTGTGACTGTAGCTCATGTTAGTACTTGTTGTCGGTTGTTGAATCAATACTCCGAAAGAGGAGCACAAACAAGAGGGGAGAATATTCATCTCAGAAGATGTCTATACTGGTGAAGATGAAAGACTTTTTGGTTGTTGGTGTACATCTCAAAAGTGTCTATGCAATGTTCGCGTATTGAGGTGTGTGACATGCCATGTCTAGTGTTAGCTTTATGTAACAATGAGCTAGTTAGGCAGTGGAGAGGCTCTTTGCTCCAGCTTCACTATCTTCTGCAATTTCTAAGATGATGGGTAGGGGGAGAGGAAGCAGTTAAATTATTTTTGGGTTGTTAAAGGATCACAATTCAGTTATGTGATAACTAACACCCACCTTCTATGATGCGAGGGAAAGCTTCAGAGGACGATATCTACTGGCAGTCTTAATTCTTGTATGCGAGGGACAAGTACTAGACCGTACACCCTTGAAACTCCTTTAAGTTGACAGAATCGAGAAGAAGTAACATAAGAAATGAGAGAAAAAAATCTTAGAAGAAAGGGAACCAACAAGCATGTTCGAATTTAATAAAATTTGAAATGCAACAATTTTAATTGGTTACTATTCAGAAAGGAACATATAGCATGTTTGTTTTAAGGAAACAAAATCCGTCCTTTTAAAGTAGTAAAGACAATGACCATGATATTGTGAAGTATTTTGTTGGTTATCTCATGTTGTTTTCTCACTTTTATCATACAGTATACTACAAAGTAGGGTTATTGAATTCAAAATCGGCAATTTGAATCGCAAACCAACAAATTGTGGCAGTTCGGTTTGAGCACAAACATGTAAAACCATGGAAATAAACTTCGGTGAAGTTTTGCCAAAACTTCGAACTTTGACCATAGGCGAAGTCGAGTCCCCAAATATTTTGGCCTCATCCAAACTTTGGGGCGAAGTTTCCCTTTTTTGTCGAAGTTGAACTTTTTATCTATATTTTCGTCCCAACTTCTCCGAAGTTGTTGAAGTTGGGGCAAAGTTGAGACGACCCAGAACATTAATCCTAACTAGTGTCTCATGACTATCATAAAAGGCATAAGTGTCACCTCCAACCCTCTTCACAACTTCTAATATCAACTCCTATGTTTGTTGTTGCCACTCTTTCCTGGAGAGGGTCTTGTAACTATGATTTGGTTGTATATTGTATATAATACATATGTTCAACACTTGAACTGTATTTGTCTGTGTATTGCATGTTTGACCATTGGAAGCAACACATTGTATTATCAACTCACCTAGGGTTAGAGAGTCATGAATCTTGGGTTTGTTTTAAATTAACAATTATAAGATAGAGGTATAACATAATTAGAAGTTTTTAATCTAATTTCCATTCAAATTCACATCATTTTCTAAAAAATCAGCATTGGAGTTTGTCGAAGAAGTTTGCGTCTAAACTTCTTCGAAACTTCCTCAAAGTTTCACAAACTTCCACTTTCAAACTCGGTGAAGTTGACACAAAAGTCGAAGTCTTGCACCATGCGTAAAACACATTGATGACTTAGAACGATCAATCGATTGGTTAAACCTATGAACCAACCCGATTTACATCCAATCGGCCTATCGACCAAAAACGTGGATCTATTTCATGTGTACAACTTACGTGTAGGCCATTTTAATTGGGAAAAACCACACCCTAAACCTTCTATAAATTTACAAGCAATCTCTAACTCAACTACCCTAGGAGGGGAGGCCCTATTATTGATGACATGGTTCACCATAAGCCCCGTCACCAGTGACTCTAGCCTCAACTCTGTTGTTGCTAACTTGAGCAACCCCCTCTGGTTCTGCTGCTAACTCCATCATCAACAGTCGCTGTCATGTCAAACATTTATTGCTGATTGCTACTGCTTTGCCTCCTCTTCCTTATCCTCCTTTTCCTCCAAACATCACATATGCCCCTGCATTGTTGCGTTTGTGTTTGTACTGTGTGCCTCTTCATCTGCTGATTTGGTGACCCTCTTCTTTTACTCCAAATCTTTGCACTCTTTTTTTGACTACCTATGATTTTTTCAATTATTATTTCTTTTTCTCCTAAATAAATGGTTATGGTAGTGCCCAATGTTGTAATGCTTGTGTATTGCTTTATCCCTAAAACGTTTGCTTCCTAATGCATTGTTATTGCCTGCATATATATTGATTTTTTTCTTCTTTAAAATGTCTATGTAGTCGTGTTGATGTCATGTTATCATTTTAATCGATCTGACCAACGGTTGAAAATTGAGTACCGTGCCCTCAACACGTATACGGACACGAACATAGATGTAGACACGGGTATATAGATTTTTGAAAATATAGGACATGCACGACGATGGATAGGACAATTTTTTTAATAATTAGTTAATTACTATGCAATAGATACATATATGCATAGCAACATAATACATGCTCGACATCTGGCGATTAATCCTTGATTTTGTCCTTGTCCACGACTATCGACGTCAAAACTTGGTAAATTTCAAAGGTAAATCTTGCCATCTACTCGTCGACATGTGTTGATGACTTCGGCCTAGTTGTTAAAGCAACAACCAAGCACGATGATGGATAGGACAATTTTGTAACAATTAGTTAATTACTAAGCAATAGATATATGTACATATATGCATAGCAACACAATACTAAACATGCTCGACATCTGGCGATTAATCCTTGATGTTTTTCCTTGTCTATGACTATCGACGTCGAAACTTGGTAAATTTTAAAGGTAAATCTTGCCACCTACTCTTCTACATGTGTTGATGACTGCGGCATAGTTGTTAAAGCAACAATCGAGCCTAGTTCAAGAAATCCATCTTGTCAAAGATACTTGTAGTTATTGTTGTTGCACACATAGTGAAGGCTTAGAGAAGCTTGACAGGAAAACAGTCTTGTCCTTGGAGCAACAATTTTAATGGGATTTTTGTCTAAAGAGTAGTAGATCTATTCTATTATTAGATCTACCACAAGATTTGATGTAGGCCTAATACAATATGACTCCCTTTATTTTGAAAACAAACTCATGTTTTGGTTAGTCTAACATTATTCCTACTATAATTCAAAGCAACAATCGAGCCTATTTCAAGAAATCCATCTTGACAAAGATACTTGTAGTTATTGTTGTTGCACACATAGTGAAGGCTTAGAGAAGCTTGACAGGAAATCAGTCTTGTCCTTGGAGCAACAATTTTAATGGGATTTTTGTCTAAAGAGTAGTAGATCTATTCTATTATTAGATCTACCACAAGATTTGGTGTAGGCCTAATATAATGACTCCCTTTATTTTGAAAAAAACTCATGTTTTGGTTAGTCTAACATTATTCCTACTATAATTTATGTAGGTAGATAGGAGCTATACATATTAGACACGAATTTTAAACAATTCATATTGAACATGTTTGAATTTCCACAAAATTTCATGTTTTATGGTTGAATTCTCTCACCATGTCGCTACTTTTTTAGCTTATTTTACATCGAAGTTTTACGTAGCAACTTCCTCAAAGTTTTCATAATCTTCCACACCTAGTGAAGTTGACAAGAAGTTGGTACCATGCATATATGTAAGTATGCATATACAAACATAAGAAATTCAAAACAAGACATCTAATTTCATTAACGTATAACTCAAAAAAGAATTGGCAATTGTATAACTGCGAGATTGAAGAATAATATCAACAGAATCGGCCATTTCATTTGTCCCTGTATTGAAGTCGATCCATGTTTCATGTATGTGACCAATCATGTAAAAAGGCTACCGAGTACTGGTCGCACCCTTTGTCATTTATTGCATACGGTACAGTATCGTTATCATCCTAGTCTCCAGTATGACGTCAAGATCCATTACTTGGAAGTTTGAGGAACAACTAGCACATCCAATTGAAACATCAAGTTGTGTATTCAATAATTGCTCGTCTCAATAAAAATGAACATTCCGTTCAATTTTGATACAAATTCAGAACAATAGATTTAGGTAACAACCGACCAACAAGTAAGATAAATGCACAACTAAACATCGAAGAAAGTAAGATATAGAGAAACATCAAAACAACAAGGTGAATATATTCTCAATTTAGAGTTAATATATGAGTTTGTAGTAAACATGTTAATTAATATTAATAGGGATTTAAGGTTGATCATTTACCTTCGCAGTTGATGAGTTGGGTATGTATAGATGAAGGCACCAAACCCAAGAGTAGATGCAAACATTGGAAACAAAGCTATGAAAGTTAGCACGCTTTATGCTTAGTGTGGGCTTAAAATGGGTTGGGCTTTTATTGGATACGGCTGGGGAAGTGTCCAATATGTATCTAAGCGTGTCCAAGGAGTACGGGTGTCCAATAAGTATCCAATATGGCTAAGAAATCTGTTTTGAAGTGTCCGTACTTCCTAGATTTGCTAAGCTACCCTTCCAACTTTTCAAGTGGAATGTTTGACGCATCAATAATCATCATGTTTTATAACGACTCTACCCCAAATGCAGTTATACCTTGTCAAAATGTCATTGCTTCTTTGTCGAGAAACAAAACTTCATTAGCTAGTAATTATTAAAATTTTCAAAGTAAAATGATATGGAAGTTATTGGATTAGTGTTAATAACTGTTGATAGAAAGTTGGAATGTATACTACAATGAGCATCGGCCATTGTTGCTTTGCATGAAGGCATGTTTGAGTGCAATTCTACCTCCAGTCATGTTGCTGGAATCGGCATGAGTAACTACTCCAATCCGCTTTATTACTGATGTGTGTGTTTATAAGAACAAAGGAAATACCCCACTTTAGTTTTTGAGTCACATAGATTTAGCTCATGCAGAGTATTGACGATGCCATTTGAGTCTTTGACTATCCGTTGACTCATACTTGAAGCGCCCCCCCCCCCCCAAAAAAAAAAAAAGTAGAAGAAGAAGCTTAGACACCTTAAGAGTTCCAACTTTGTTTTTCTTAGCCTTTTAGGATCTTGCATACAGTTTCACTTTGATTTTATGGTCTAGTGGGCTCAAATATTGCTTTCCTGCAGTTGAAGATTATTCTTTTTTTCTCAATCAAATAAAAATATTTCAGAATTTGTCCTTAGTTGGAAATTTCCCACCTAATTGTTTTTTTTTCTTTTTTCACACTTACCTGTTGAGGGAATAGATCTACTTTACCATTTGGATATGTAGACCAATGTAATCAAGGTGCCTGTCTATGTCCCGGAGGGGGATTGATGGGTGGAAGCATGCCTAGATCTTTTTGTTTGGTGGGCAGGCCATGGGGGATATTATACAGTACTTCTGGAATTTCTGGATGTGGAATCTTGAAGATGCTCTTTCTTGACATTCTTCACTGTTGGCAATTGGAATCACAGTAACGGTTTTTCCTCTCAGACTTTCAACTTTGTTTTAACCTTTCAGGAGCTTGGCTATAATTTCACAACGCTATAGTTTTACATTGATCGTTTAGTCTACTAGCTCTAGTATTGCTTAACACATGCAATTTAATTTTTGGCTCTTTAGAAAATTCTGGTGACACTAGAAATAAATGGAGAAGATAGCATACCTGTTAAGGCGGCAAGTTGCCCTAGTTCAGCGCCTTGATTCCTAGACATGCCTCGCCTCCACATGCTTAGGCACGCTCTGGCGGCATAAATAAATAAGTATTATATGTTTATACCAATGTTTTAAAAAGCAGGAGGCGTGCGGACGGGACCTTGTAGCCAATTAAGCGGCAGGCGGGCGATTAAGCGGGCGATTTTTGAAAAAGCGGATGTTTAAAAACTTATATATTTATATACAAAATTACATGTATGTGTATATAAAAAATATATTTCTAAGGAAATTAGTAATACTAACCAGTAGTATCAATTAGTAATGAATGAAATCTGCAAGAAAATCAATAAAATCAGTAAAACCATTAGAAAGTATAATAGAGTAATACAGCAGTACCCTATTATATACAACTTACATACAAAGTTTGCATTCTAAAGTAGGACTAGGTATATCATAGAACATTTAATGTATACAAGCTTCATATATTATACTCAATACTACTTGGATTATATATTTAATTAACATTACATGCTTACAACAACATTTTTTTCAAAAAGCAGGCAAAAAGCAGGTGAAGCGGGAAAAAAGCAGGCGCTTTTCTTCAAACCGAGTAAGCGGGCGCTTAAGGGCAAAAATTAAGCGGATGTGTGTCTTGGCCGATTAAGCGGCCGCCTGGGCTGTTTTTTAATACACTGGTTTATACATATTTCAGCCCATCCTCCCCCCCACCCCAATACACCCACGCGCACACACCTCCCAACTGCCAAAATTTCTGCTATGTAATTTCATTTTTTTTTTGAAAATAAAAAAAAATAAAAAATTGAAAGTACAAAGAATTGTTATGTATTAATTGAATGCAAGATATAAGATAACATGCTATTTCATATAAATTTACATATTTATCCCCTGCCCTATACCAGTATTATATTATTATATAATTATGTGTATTTATATATATCATCTAGGTAAAATTTCATGACTCGATTCTCTTTTTGTTTGTTGAAATCATCGGAATTTTGTGTCAACAGGAGCCAAATTATCGCGTTTTGGACAGAAATTTCTGTTTCTGGACCATTGGAAATGGCATTGAAATCGACATTATAAATTATTCATTTTAGGTATGTTTTAAGTTACATATGGCCTGGTTTTCATAGATCGGTTAGTTTGGTTCATTTTTGGCTGAAATAAGTTAAATTTAGGCCAGCAAGTCTAATTATTGTAGTAATTTCAATATTTATGAAGTAGTACAGTACTAATTGATTTTTTTTTTTACATTTAAACATAATCATAGCACAAATCAATCTATGATAAAAGCTACGTCAAAGTACTCTTTAATTTATGTGTATATGTTTATCTCGGACTAATTTGGTGTTTTCATTTCAATTTTGCTTTGGTTGAGTTTACATTTGGGTTTGATTTAGTCTCAGTTAAGTTACATCTAAAATATAGTATTATTTTGGTACTCAAATATAAAAAAGTTCCAGTCATTTTGGGTCTGATTAATGTTAAATGTGGCATGGTTTTCATAGATCAGTTGGTTTGGGTCATTTTGGGCTGAAATAAATTGAATTTAGTCCCGCAAGTTAAATTATTGTAGTAAAAGTAATATGCATCAAGCAGTATAGGTACGGATTGATCCCCCCCCCCCCCCCCCCACATATAAACAGAATCATAGCACAAATATAAACAGTTTACTGCATCACTTAAGACAACAACTGACACCATGTTATTTCAAGATAACAGCAAGGGCAAATCCCCACTAGGATCTCCATAAGCAAAGTAAATCACATGATTTGAAATGCGTTGTATTACTGATGTAATTCAGCAAACCCTTAGGAGCCGTTTGGATGGAGCATTCAACAGTACTGTTGCAGTTATAAGTTTTGGGATTCCAACTGCATTAAATCCGAATCCCTTCATTTGAAATTCTTTTGTTTGGGTTTCCGAAAATAAGATCGCAGGTATTTATACGATTCCGAGAACAACACAGATGCTACAGATCGGAGGAAGAGAGTGGTAGAATAAGGAGGGAGCATCGGAGGAAGGGAGGACAAAAGAAGAGACTGAGGGTGGAGGAGGAGGAGATCTCTGGAGGCGGCGGAGTTAAGAGATGAGGAATGAAGACGGAGGGTCCGACGGAGGGGGAGGAGAGGAAGAACAGAAGGTGCGACGGAGCGGCTGGGGGGAGAAGGAGGAACAAATAGTCGTGGAGAGAGAAGAGATGGAGGGGAAGGTGGGGCGGGGGCCCCCGTCTTCACTGGTTCCGCGCGGTCTTTGTGAATTACGCCGTTACTGGCGTGATTTGGACTGCTGCATTGCATCATTATCCAAATACCACTCCACAAATACCGGCGATCAACAACTACTGCATTAAACACCCAAACCACATACTGACAGAGCTCAGTAATCAGAATACCGTATCCAACTACAATCCCGTCATCAACTACTGCAACCAAACGACCCCTTAGGAATTTCATATCAATACTTCCTCATGTGTCATTCTGATTTTGTTCATTCAATTATAATTAGGGCTTATCTTAATGCTCAGTTTTTATTCTCTTTCAAATCACCTAAGGGTTAAACATCATGGAAAGTGTCGATTAAATGTTCTGGATAAAGAAATCTACCTAAAGACTGCGCCTGTGAATCTCAGTAAGCCTATTGTAATGGTTCCTCTGTATAGATGTTTGGAGCATACGTTTAGAAGCTATCAAAGTCTATGCTAGTGTCGAAACTCGAAAGCTTGACAATTTTTTTTTTAAATTGTTGCTATACACTTTCTCGCCATTTTTTGCTTTCAATTACGTGCAGACCTAAAGTTTTTTTTTGTAATTTGTAATCATCTATGGACTGTTATAATACATTAATAATTTTTTTTGAATGATGGTTTTTTTTGTGTTGTTGACAGATAATGGTGGAGAGGGACACAGGCCGCCCTCGTGGTTTTGGATTTGTCACTTTTGCTGATGAACGGGCAGTGGAGGATGCAATAAGTGATATGCATGGAAGAGAGCTCGACGGAAGGCTTATATCAGTGAACAAGGCTGAGCCTAAAGTGGCTTCTGATGGCCCTGGCTATGGATATGGGGGCAGCGCTTATTCTTCTGGCAGCCGTGGATATAGTGGAGACAGGCCACCTCCGGTTGGGCGCTCTGAATGCTTCAAGTGCGGGCGTCCTGGCCACTGGGCCCGTGATTGCACAGCTGCTGGAGGTGGTGGGGGCAGGTTCTCTTCTCGTTCGAGGTACAGTCCAGGTAGCACTGGTGGTGTTGGTGGTGGCGGCGGCGGCGGACGTGGAGATCGGTTTGCAGGTTCAGATCGATATGCCGATCGTTATGCTGAGGATCGTTATGATGGGGGTCGCTATGGGGACCGTGATCGTTATGATGGGGGGCGTTATGGGGATCGTGATCGCACAGACAGCCGGGATACTAGGTATAGTGGTGGACGTGATCGATATGGAGGTGAGCGGTATGCACCTAGTGATAGATATGGAGGTCCCGATCGCACCGAACGTTATCCTCAGAATGGCTACAGCAAGGAGCGGGGTTATGACAGGGATGGTCCTGCCCGAGGTGGTGGTGGTGATAGATATGGTAGTGGAGGCCCTGCACGCTATGGAGGTGGAGGTTACAAAGAGAGACCTGGTCCATATGATCGACCAAGCAGGGGAGGGCGTGGTTCTTCCTACGATGACCGCTATTAGTCCAAAGTGTAAACGTGGTTTAGTCTGTTTCTGCATCGTGAGGCAATCTGGCTGTTTACTTTCCAAATCTGTACGTTTTGATATTAGTTTTTGCTTATTATGTTGTGTAGCGGAACATTATTTTGCTCGTGGGTCTGGTGTTTACTAGTGTGACTTTTTAGATTTTGTAGACTAGACACTTGCAAAGAATGTGTTAATGCTTTGCTACTTTGAGAACACACGTCGGTGGTTGCGATCTATCCTTGTTTGCTGAATGGCTGACGTACTGATTTTTATTGCGATCAATAGATAGATGTGATCTGTATTATTTTGCTGAATGACTGACCGACTGACCATATTTTCTTGTGATTAATGGATATTTAGTTTTGTGCTGCCCTCCCAAATTTTTGGGTGTTGACTTTTCTACTTCGTGCGGGTTGTTCTAGTTGACTTTCTCGTCAAAGCAAAGATGTTTTTGGGTTGGTTTCAATAATTGCTTATCGGTTGGTGCTTTTTATATAAAGTTTGTTTATATGCACTGAATGGGTAGGTTATATGTAATTTGATATTATGTATTGATATTTTGGAGTGATTTCGGTCAAAGCAAAATATATATTTGAGTTGGTTTCAATAAATGCTGATTGGTTGGTGTTTGATATATGCACTGTCTGCAAAGGGTAGGGCTTAATTTGATATTATGTAACAATATTTTGGAATTTATGTTGTCCTATGGTTATTTTGAAGTTTATATTTTCCTATTGCCAACAAGTTAGAATATGCATGTACACATGTGGTGGGCACCTAGCGTTCTTAAACGGTGCTAAATTTTGAAAATGCAATATCCAGAGAATTTAGATTTGTCTGGTTTTAAATGTCGACCGCATCATGGACTGTTTCTGGCCAACCCTCAGCAATTAAATGCGTACACGTTGATATCTTATATGGTGTCACAATAATTATTTCATCACCATGTCAGTGTTGATTTTTGAAGATTATTGGTGGCGAATGTATTACCTTGTGGATCTTGCTCGTATTTAGTGGTTCTGAAGTCGAGGGGCAAAAAGGAATCGCTAGGGCCTGGTAAGGAAAAAAACTTGGCCGATATATTGAACTACACTTGACCTTAATACCACTCTAGTCTGGTTTGGACAGGCAGTATGATCAAAATTGATTTGGCAATTCTCCAAGCTGATCTTACAACGTCTAGTTAAAGTTTGGGTAACCCTTAGACCATACTTGTTTGACTATATAATACTAATTGTAATCATTATATATCTTAATTTGATAAATAGTGCTAGTTACATGCACATCATTGTGGTATTAGAGATATGGAATGGCGGTGCTAATTGTATTTATGGGTAAAACAATAGCTTGTAAAGCTGAAAACGTCAAATTGATTGTTGAACTGATGTCATCACGTCGATAATTTGATCCGGGCAACCTAAAGGCTTAGTTGTTTTACCGCAGTACCTTTCGAAAAGAGTCCCCCCTGCTTTGTCCTATTGGTCTGCAAAGTATAAGTTGTAGACTTTTAGTCGTCTATAGTGCGTACAACTGACATTTAACTAAATATGGTAATACTGTATAAAAATGCTACTACTACTTGTTTAATTTAACCAAATTTGAATAAATTGTACGGTATCGTGGCCTACGCTTTGTTTGTACTCACGATCAGTGGCCTAAGGGTGTGTTTGGTATGTATACGTAGGAAAAAAAGCGACTGGAAGGGGATAGGAAAATGGAGGATGAAGGGGAAAATAGATTAGAAAATACAATGTGATTATATTTGTATAAAAGGAAGGATAAGGAAAGGGACATAACAGAAATATTGTTTGTTAGATAGGCATGGAGACTGGGACGGGGAAGAAAACTTTTATAACCTGCCCCATATGAGTGTAGTTTTATCTCATTTAAGCTTCAATGCCAACCGTGTTGAGTTCGGCTATGTGGATCTTCCTTTTCCAATCAGTTCTGTTATGGGTCATATTCTGATCAAGATGAAATGATTCAAATCTTGGTAAGCTCTTCCCAAGTTAATTTAGGTCTACATCTGGCTCTTTTAACTGTGCTTGCTTCAAATGTATGTTTGTAGGCATGTGTTGTATATGTCCATATCATCCTAGACGATCATCCTGTAACTTGTCTTCAATGTTCACTATTCCTACTTTTTTTTGACATAGTCATTTCTCAAATGATTTTTTCTTGTCTCCCCACATGTCTATCTCAACGTATGTATTTCAGTCACATTCATTTTGTTAAGACTTGTTTCTTCACTATCCACATTCATTCCCACATATCATGGCTGGTCATGTATTTGTTCTTCAAAACATACCTTTTAATCTAAGAGGGATCTTCTGGTCACATACCAATCCAGTTGCACTCCTCCATTTCAACCATCCTACTATAATCCTGTGACAACTATCATATTGAACATCCCCTCTTTTTCAATAATATTACCCCAAGTGAAATAATTTATATATTGTGGTACATCCATTCCATCCAACTTGACCCCACCATCCATAATTCTAGACTGGTCAAAATTGTAAATGCGTATAGTTATTTTTGATTCTATTTATCATAAATTCATTAGATTTCAAATCATTTCACCAAGGTTCAACTTTATCATTCAATATATCTTTTCTTTCATCAATTAACACAATATCATCAACAAATAACATACACCAAAGAATTGAACATGATTTGTCAACTTATCCATAACAAGAACGAATATATATGGACTTAGTGCCGATCTTTGTTGTACCCCAACAATGATAGGAAAAGTTGTTGTCTCTCCTCTTGGAGTCCTGGCACTTGTAGTTGAACTGTCATACATGTCTTTAATCAAATAAAGTGTATTGGATTGAGACACCCTTTGTATGCAAAAACCTTCATAACACCTTTGTGGGTAATCGACTATAAGACTTTTCCAAATCAATAAAAATCATACGAAGATCTCTTTGTTTTTTTTGTACTTATCCACAAGCCTTTGTATCAGAAAAATAACATATGTTATTGATCTTCCTGGCATAAAACCACAATTTTTGTCAGATATCTGCCTTCTCAATCTTAGCTTTTACTCAATAATCCTCTCCAAAAGCTTCATAGTGTGAATAATCAACTTGAAACATCTAGAATTTGTGAAGCTCTGAACATCTCCTTTGTTTGGGACTATAATACAGTTTCTCCACTCATCTAACATCATCTTTGTCTTCATCACCTTGTCAAAGAAATTTATTAGCCACATAGCTCCTTCATAACCCATACTATTCCGTACATAAATTGAAATACCATATGGACAACATGCCTTTATCATTTTCATCTTTTTCAAAGCATTCTTGACATCAGATAGTGAAACTCGTTGTATGTAAATGATATCTCTTGCATTCATATCACTAGAGTCTCTTCCATTATTTTTTGGTGACCAAGAGAACCACATTGAGTGAGCCCTACATGGTAAAATATCGAGGCATGAGAGGATGTGGTCCGATCACCCCCTCCCATGCCAAATCAGTGTGGATTGCCATTCACAGAGTGCCTTCAGCGAGGTTCGAACCCAGATCCTTCATTGGGACTTACCGAGCTCTTACCACCCGGGCTACTATGGTTGGAGTCTCTTACATTATTTATAATACATCCACTGAAAAACTTATAAAAATAGTTTCTCCATTGGTTCTCAATACCATCATCCTTCACCACACTATTCCATCTTCATTCTTGATGCACTTTACTTGACAAGTATATTTTCTATCAGATGAAAATAGTAATAGTCTTGTTAAAAAGATATTTCAAGAGCTATGAGAAATCAACAAATAAGACTTTTTTTTGGAGGAAAGTAGATCATTGGCATGGACTTCTTCAGTTAGACGCATTCTATTCTTTAGTATATAAGTTTGATTTTGGGGATGTAATTTTTTAATATTTTAAACTAGAGAAAAATTGTTTAAATTGATGAAATTTAAAACTCTGTGAGAGTGTAGTATTTAGATGAAAATAAAATTTTATGTGGGAAATTTCTTATATTGAGGGAAATAAAAATTTGGAGAAATTTAGTTCATTAGTTGGAAATTATAGTCTACATTAAAATGAAATTTTGGATATTAGATTTTTAGTTGGAAGGAAAAACAATCTCAACATGATTTTATATATGGAGAAAATCCTTTACTTGGAGGGATATCAAAGTCATATTGGGTAATAGAATTTTTTGAAATCAAAGTTCTTTGGAATGAAAGCAATTTGAACATAAAGTTTTTTAACTAGGGTGAAACATTTTTACCTAGATTTTTTTTCCAATGTGAAACATATTATATTTTATGCAAATATTAGTTAGAAATAATAATATTTAGGTGACAAAACCAATATCTACTAAAGAGATCATACTTCTTGGTTAGATGATCTTAGAGTGAAATGCATCAGTGTGAAGGGAAATAATAGACATTTTTTTTGCATGTGTGAACAAATAACCAACAGGGGCATTAACTTCTTTGGACATTACTTGTTCTTAATTATGGCATCATTTTTCATGGGGAAAGAAAGGCCAAACTTCCTCAGGTTATGCACAAAAAATCCCAAATGTCTATAAACTTAGTAATAATTAAGTTACATCTTAATTTCCCATCATTTTCCTCATCATAATCTTTTGTACAAAATACAACCTTATGAGCCAAAACTTAACCAAATTGTGCATATCACTATATTTACTTATAGTATTATCATTAGGCATTAATCACAACATCTTGTAAAGATGGAGGTTATATGCAGAGATCTAGTAAATATGGTCAACCAAGCAAAGGAGGTTGTGATTTTTCCTCGTGATGATCATAGTTAGTCCTCTAAGGTGAATATCACGAGTATTATATCTAGTATGTTCCATCTTCACCATGAGACAATTATTTGTTCTTTGTTGATCAACTTGTAAATTTTTTGTGAGTTTTGATTTTTTGCTTTTGATTTGTTGTGGAACTTTATTTTTCGTATGGGCCTTGTCTACTACTGTGGCCTTTTAGATAGTAGTAGACTATATACTTACATTAAATGCACCAATATGAGATCATGACTTGTGTTTTTGGATTAATAATAGATTTCTAACCCCCTACTTTCGGTAACACACATGATGATTCATTATGGGAGATCATCTTACAATCAAGATACTCCATATTTGTTGGTTCTATGATATCATTAATAATGAGGACTATTTTCTCAGGGACGTCAATGACAACCAATTCGAATATAAAGAAGACTTCCCAGATGGGAACTCTCTTCATTGAAGATTTCTATTTAGACAAAAGCTAGGTCATAGTTATATTTTAAAATAGTACATGTTTTTGTTCATGAGAGATCCACACAATTTTATACGTTAGAAAGTCATATAATATTATTGAATATTTTTAACTCTCCTCCTTAGTTATTTTATCTCTCCCATAAGATTCATAGATCTTTCCATCTCAAGTATGAAATCCATTTGACAATAGATTTCCAAGTCTATAGTTCAAGCTCAACAAGAATTTTTTATATGTCCTCTTCAAGGTGTCCACAATCTGACACAATTTCAAATAGATGTGTTGGTTCCCCCCACCACCAAGGCATCCACAATCCAACAAAACTTCAAACAAATAAAATTCAAAAGAGAGACTAATACCCAAGGTTAAATCTCCCAAGGATATAACTATTATAGGTTAAGATCATTGCCAACGCTCTTTAGAATAGGCTTGTAAAAAAATTAATCTACCGTTCCCTCAAACCAGACCTACTATTATAGGATGAAGAGAATTTTAAATCCTCAATCAAGTGCTAACCTAAGAAAAACTAAATAACGAATCCTCTCTAGGAGCTTTTACAATATCAATTGAGTTCTATTGGAACCCATTAAAGGTTTCATATATACTCCTTTTTGAATCTCTTGTTTGGAAAAAAGTATCACAACTACATCCTTTTTCTCCTATCACCATAAAGGCAATCCTTTCTGCTACATAAAAAGTAAAACTGTCTTTAGGCAGAGATACTCCTTGTCTCTAAAACTTTTTATCATTTTCATTACCATTTCTAGTCACATGCTTAACCTAGCATGTCAAATATGTTTCACTAAAGACAAAAATCTTTAGGGTTTTCACAAAATGATCTCACTCTTTTCTCCAATGACACCCTCTTTTCCAAGTGCTTAACCATAATGTAGTAAAGTAAAGTGCATTCTTGGAAATCTTACCACTTGTTGGGTTTAAAGTAACTTATCTCAAATCCCTCATCATGCACTACAATTCCATAATGTTGAGTTGAATATATGTTTACATTTTTGGGTATCCAAAAATAGACTTTGGACTTAGTTACCTATCATCACTCTGTCTTCTAACATGTTTTATACATTAGTTACTAATACTCACATTGATAATACAAACATGAAATATGATGAATAAGATGTCCTATACTTATATTGTACTATCCTATCTCACTACCATATGACTACATCATTTGGTTCCCTATCTCAGAGGATATTATTTTGTTGATATCAAAAATTGGAAGATATATTCATTGAGGTTCTTTTATTAGTAAGCAAAAATTTATTCTTTTGCATGGGAAATTGATTCCTAACCTTAGAATCTACTACAAAATTGAGAAATCATTAGTATCAAAACCCAAGCCACATGCTTCATTTTAAAATCCTTTCTCAAAAGGTTTTACTATTTATCTAGACACCAACAACACAAAATAACCTTTTTGGGGTCCATACATTCACAAGTCGCCACATATGGAAGTACACCACCTCTCATGTTGATTTACTTCAAAAAATATTGTTTTCCCTTACAGGGATACGTGGACACTAGAGTATGGAAAAAGATAGATGGTTCCTAGACACAAAAGTCAAAACCTTTAATACGAATGTCCAAATTCTTGTATAATCCATAAACATTTCCTTCCAAAAGTATCATTATAATCCACTCCAAAGGATACTATATTGTCCAAACCCTCACTAGTTCAAACTTCACTATAGAGGGAACAAATGAGGTCTTAGTCATAACATGGTAGCAAATTCTGATTCTTCTATTTTCTAAGTTTGAGGTGATAAGTTCATAGTTGAAGATATTAATGTGTTTCTTATGCACACAAATGGACACTCTATTTACGTAAAGAATTTTTGGTCCTTTAAAACCTTAAATAAGTGACTATCTTTTTCTAAATTTTCAAACATGTCAAGCCCCTATTTGGACATAATATTCTTTCTAGAGGTTTCAACATGCTTTATACCCTGGAAAGAAAGAAGAAACACCGTTCAAAATAAAGTATATATATTACTAATTAGGTCTTTAAGGACATTGAGGAGAATAGTTTTTCTTAAATTGGTTATTACTAGCAACATTATTATTGTGCATTCCTTTCTACTCAGACTTGACATTCAACTATGAGACTCAAGGCCTCATATTTCATCATTGTTGATAGAGGAACTCATACAGGCTACCTTTCGTGTTTGAACTTCCTTTTCATGATGTTTCTAACTTGTCAATTCATGTAGGGAAGCTTTGATTGCATTGTTTCTAATGACTAAAACCACTTAAAACTTAGTCAAATTTCTTGTATTTTATTACTTTTTATTGGATTGTCTTAGAGTGTATCTCCCATTATGTAGTAAGTATATTTGCTTCATCTTAGTTTGGGAAGTTCTCACTAGAAGTGTTTACAATGGTGCTGCCATCAATAATGAACCTAATTATACTATGTTTTGCATTATAGTCACAGTTGGCTTTAGCATGTGATACTTCACATGTCTATGATTGTACTATTTATAAAAAACATGCTTTTCTCATAAAATAGAGTCAAATAACTTTATTTAAGAACTATAACACAGAAAAGGCATAGTAGAATGCTAGCACACTTTTTATATGATGTAGTTAAATCCTCCCATATTTGACGATTGTGTTGGTGACAATTGTAGTAAATAAATTGGTATAGTGAAGGGTATATAATAAGCATGCAAGCCAACTTTTTTTTTTGGTCGGTCAAAAAAGCGTGTTACTATAAACCAAAAACTTTGGGTACATGTACAAGAAGCATAGAACCCCTAAAGAAACCAAAGCCTACTAGTAATGAGCAGAACATCAAAGTTGCATCATTACGTCTAAACTTGGGAACAGGGGAAATAACCAGTCTAATACCTACTACACAGATTCATGCACTATAAGACATTAATCCAAAACACATAAAACACCAACAAGGACACAATGGCAATTGACTCATCTCTGAACGTATGCATCCTTGGAGGAGAGACAGGAATCATCACAACGTCATGTAGATACAATGATCTGAGAGAACAACATTTGGCCTTCAATAACCACTGATCGATGCAGGAGAAACTATGACTAACATATCTTTTCCACTGCCCAGAACAAGGGATAGACCTATCCAGAAAAAAACATATTGCCAGCGAAAGTGCAAGTACTAAATTTCAAGATAACAAAGTCGGTCTTCCTTCCTTTGGATTAGAACAACCACACCAACCCAAACCACCACTAGCATTAACCTCACTTCTGAAATTGTGATAGAAGGGAAGGGAAAACCATCGAAATCCTCCAGGAGAGGGCAGAACAATCTGTCATCCCTGAAGCTTAACCATGCACCCATCAAGACAACAAGCTACTTTCAGAAGAAAACTAAGCAATGAGAAGAGGAGGCATCCAGGTTATGTAGAGTCATCAATCCAAGGGATCTCGTCTGCTCTGACCCTTCTTGTCTTCTTCTTCTTTTTCCTTATCCTAGGACTCTCGCTAAGCTTGAGCTTGAGCTGCAGATCTTGATATTGATCATAAGAGCTTATGGAGTCTTCTTCAGAAGTAGGTTCACAAGCTCTGTTGAACTCTAAAGAGAAGCCAGAAGATTGAAGGATCCGATTGCATTGCGGGGTGATCTTAAGATTGGAGACAAAGAGTTCCCATCCCAAATCTAGCCCATCTGCTATCGAGCAGAAAGGTTCCCAAAACATGTCAGGCTCCTTATGCTTACTCGTGCTCACCGTACTTCGCTCAGTATGAGTTCTGGATGGGTTTGTCTTGTCGGCATTACGTCGACCATCTGGAATGCGTTTAGGTTTCCCTGATCTTATTTGCAAATTATAGTCGAGTTGTTTCCGTCTGGACTCCAAGGGGCACGAATTGAATCGATGCCCGAAGCACTTACATTTGGAGCAGAGGGTGGGCTTGGAGATGTATCCTATGCTGAGTTTCTTCGGGATCTCATCCATCTCGATCAAGACCTCATTTGGAAACCCTACACAGGCGTTGATCTCAACACAAACAAGAGCCTCTTTGAGGCATTTGGCTGACAGATTTACTTCATCGAAGTCGAATGGACACCCAAGAAGGCTAGCTGTGCCGCCTAATCGATCCAGCGTCCAAGGGACACGAGGATTATCGATTTTCATCCATACATGAAGTTTCTTGAATGAGAGGGGTTGGAGCGGCTTGCCCGGTTCCCACACGTGCACGATGACGAGGGCGCCATCCAACATGCAGGGAGCTTCCTCCAAGATCCGTTCCCTTTCAGTGTTAGTAGGGAGTTTGATAACAAACCGCTCAGGCTCTTCCGCCACAATTTGGAACTCATCGCTTGGCCTCCATCTCCTCTTTATCCACCCGTGGATTTGGCCTTTGAAAGGCTTTCTCCCAGTGAACCGAATCGAGATGTATTCCTTCCAGCTAGGCGCTGTGTCATTCCTGCTTGAGAATGAGAATACCTTCGATCCATTCTTCACGGTTGGTTCCACGTATTTGATAGCAGGGGCATCCTCACACACTCTACCCAATCGAGATCTGGTAGAAGCGGCGGGAAATCATCACTTCCTTCTGGCAGAGGTGTTGAGGAGGAGGAAGGATTTGGGATGGAGGTAGATGGAGGTGTCGACGCCTCATGCGATTCTAGGATGAGGTAGATGAATTCGCTCCATCGACCTCACTTGAGCCAGATGGAGGAGCCAATGTCGGCTCTTGCTCACTCTCTCTCCCTACATCAGTGCCGACGATAAGGTTTCTCCCTCCGCCTCTCCCTCGTCTGCCTCACCCTTGCCTCGCCATGAATATCTAATACCTCCTCATATGCACATGCACATAGAAACTTTCAACAATAGAAATCTTATGGTTAAATGCAAGCCAACTTGTTTGGTATCAAGTTATATAATTGTAGTTTGCACAAGTAGATGTTATAAGATCAAGGTTAAGTATATCTAAATTAGCTAAAGTTTGCACAAGTAGATGTTATAAGATCAAGGTTAAGTATATCTAAATTAGCTAAAAGCAGATTTTACAAACATCAAAATTTGTAAATGAAAAAAATACAATAAAAGATAGACATAACACAACATCATATGTAGTGTCAAATACCAATGTAGGAATATAGATTCTAGGACCATAGTATTCAAGATTAATACCGTGACGCTCCGTCATGCCACAAAGTGATATTACTCAAAACCCAAATGCGGAAACAACACTAAGAAAATGGATTACCAAAAAATGTAGGTAATTAAAACCGATCTCATAAAAGCACCATAAGCCAAAACTTATTAAATATGAGTCCACAAGCCTACCACATACTACACATAACATGTCACATGGTACTTACTTCACTGTAGGTTAGCATTCCTATCACATAAGATACCGGTTCCACACACACACACACACACACACACACACACACACACACACACACATATATATATATATATATATATATATATATATATATATATATATAAACCAAAAACCTCGTATCGAATAATCAACACAAAACATCTCAAAACACCCCAAGGACATGAATGTACATGGACAACTCTAGGACTTTAACACCAAAGGACTAGCAGCATAGCCAACCTTATTAGCTACTTCTCTTGATACTACTCTTCCTCAGTTGGATGACCTCTACCTCTTCATGCACGATCATCTAAAAGATGTGGAAACCCATGGGGTGAGACCAAACATCCCAACGAGAGATATAACTCTCTGCCAACGCTATTAAAGCACATGTAAACTAGATAGGTAAAACCATATATTAACAAGATGAGAAGATCCAGCTAAATGATATGTATGTAACCGGTAAAATAGATTAAACAAGATTAGACAGCCATCACTGAATAGTTGATCAAGTTATATTCTAAAATGGAATATGAAGAACATGTATAATAGTTGACTTCTCTTACCGTCTTATAATTTAAGAAATCAGTAAAAAGACAAGGAAAAGGCTCAACCAATGTGAGACATATGTCATTAAGCATATAAATATATACTAAGCAGTTGTTTTACATCTTTTATTATGCCCTGATGATTTGAGTCGTACACCCAAATCCAACTGACCACTATTAACTCAAAATCAATGCCATATAAGGTCCATGGAAGAGACGAAATCCACGACCTCTCCAACACCTCTTGGTCAGCTCAAGAGAACACCACAGAGACATATCAGTCAACTGCAAAAGAGTGACATATAGTCAACACAAGGATCGGCTCACACATGGCCATCCATAAACATAAACACCTAGCCCACCTTGGTACAAGTAACGGTGATAGAAGAATATGCTCACACATGGACATTCTTAAGAAGAAGGAATGGCTCACTCATGGCCATCCATATCACAAGGAGATCGGCTCACGCATGGCCGTCTCACACAACCTCTAATTAAGGATGCAAGGAGATACTCGACTTGCACCCCACATATTCAAAAATATGCACTCTGAGTTATACTCGTTTCACCAATCTAGCAAATAAAGATGACACTGGAATTGGATATATGGCACAAGGAAAACTACATGATTAGGTTTCACTTGATTAGTTAGCTAATTGGATGACTTTTAGCATCAATCAAGTTACATCTTATAAAGCTAAAACAAACTCTATAAGAATAAGGATGTGTTGCAACTCCATAAGATATAAAACGTACAAGGTGTGATCTTGTCACATAGGCACCACATGGTACTCAAAGTTTTGCCATCCATAAGACAATCATCAATGTGACATATCACCATGGGATCTTAATCCCTTAATCACATCACTTGAAAACATCAACTCTCATAGGAATCAATCCATCACCAGGTCATAGGAACCATCACATTAAGCCCTGCATGTTCATCATTACATTTTGTCTCTTATTGTGCATAAGCACCACCCCGTATCACATAACCATCACTATATCATACATAAGCCATGCCATAATTATCACCTACAAGGTTAGGGCTCATAAACAAGAGCAATAAAAAATTCTACATGATGAACATCTCATAAGAGAGAAAGCAAACACATAATTTAGCATTAGGGTTAGGGTGTCAAGATTTAGCCGGTTAGGGTTTGTAGGTACATACAAGTACTAAACCCTAGATATAGAATCTCCCACATTTTTGGAACATCTCATGGTTGAGGAACATGATTAGGGGCAATTAGATATTATCAAACAACATTCTGCATGGCTTATACATTTCTCATGGAAGTACATCAACCAGATAATCAAGTATACCACTCAAGCACATGTCACACAAACGCTCTGACAACTCATGCAACCAAGTCTCGACCGCCCCAAGGAGCACTTGTCATGACCCCAAGGAGAAGGGCTATTGCAACCATCAATCATATGAACATCACGACCGCGACAAGGACAAGGGTCGTCTTCAGCGTAGGAGTAAGCATTCACCCGAAATAGAAGGAAGGTCCTTATAAGGACCCTGACTTGGGTTTTGGGCTAAACCTATTTGTTTTTCCTAAGTAAGTTGTTTCAAAATTTAATCCAATCCAATCCTTTGAGGTGTTTTTTTATCACGCGACACACTTATGTTTCAAGTTTGGTTCTGTTTGGATAATGTTTGAGCAATGTTTGCTTGTTTTGGACTAGAGTGCAATTTACCCAAGATGAGGGCTTATCTTACAAACTGTCTCATGTTGAGTGTGACCTTAGTGATTTAGAATCATAAGAGAGAGTATGATGCTATGGGGTTCCTGTGAAGAGGTTGAGTTTCAAGTTGAGCCAATGTGGATGATGCTAGTGATTTATGTGCTAGTTTAGGTGTAAATTGCAATTTACCCAAATTAAAGGATTAACATGCAATTTATCATCTCTATAGTGTTCTTTCTCTTTTTTTACATCATCTAGAAGATATATAAATAGGTGGGCACCTAGTTTGGATCTCGGGCAAGAGATGATATCCTTAGTAGTGATAATGATCTATGGACAATGTGTGTTTTGACCTTAGAATGTAGTGTATCGGTTTGATGTTGTGTAGTGTATCAGTTTGAAGATGTGGAACCTTTGGTAGGAATCCAAGAGGCAAATACTCTACCTATAGTATGTCACCATAATCTTACATGTTAAAGTGGTTGCATATGGCCTTTGCACGTGGACAAGTGTCACCTAGACTCTTAAGGTGATGACACCTCTCTTTTGATCTCTCTTTCTTCCCTCAAGTATATAACCCCCTCCCTCTTCACAAAAGTGAACCCTTTCATCCATTCTTGTTCTTCTCTTCTTGGTGGACGATCTTGGGAGCTTAAGGAGCTAGAGGAAGTCCCCATGGAGCTTGGGAGGTCGAGTTCCTTGCTCATGGTGATTCTTGGTTTAACTTCCATCTTGGTGAGTTATGTTTCTTGGTGACAATTTATTTGAGATCTCTTCTTCATATTATTCTTCCCCCCTCAACCATGGATCATACCTTGAATAAATGTTGAATAGGTCGTGGTTCTCTCTGTCCTTCCTTCCTCCTTGAGCTATCATAACCTTGGCATCTTTTTCTTCTTTCTTGGAGATAATGTTGAGGTTGAGCTTGAGACTTTTGATGGATCATATTCAAGCTGAGAAACATGTGCTTTGGAGCTTTGATCATGGATCTTGAACCCTTTACAGATACCTTATTGAGGTGGGTTATATAACTCTTAGCCTTCTTTGTTATTTTCACTCTTTCATGTGCTTATATTGATTCTCATCTCTAAATCATTTATCTCATATATGTTGGTAGTCAATGATGGTCTTGAGAACTGAATTGACGAAGGAACTTTGTTTAGTTGCTGTCCATATATTGTACATTCCTGCCTTGATAATAAATGAGTTAGTGGCCAATATCTCAATGTTGAAGATGAAAAGTAGACACATACACTAAGTGGTGAGTGGTCATCATGACTTGTGGTGTTTAAACTAACACATCACGTAACAAGTCGACACACATAGGAATGCTAATCTATCATGCTTTGATGGGGCTAACCCGAAATGCCCTAGAGGAGCCAAACTGATATGTTTGTTAGCCGACACCTTAGACCGATAAGCTGAGGGTGCTATCCCGTCATGACCATGATGACATCTTGTGAGCTGGTATGCTTTGAAGTGCTAAACCGTGACACCCTTAGTTGAATAAGAGGACGACATGACAATGTCTAACCCGACACCCTTGCAAGTAGGGATAAACCGACACAACTTGGGGATATTAACCCCTTGTGCCTTGAATGGAGGTAGTCGACATGTTATGGTGGTGACAAGTCGACACTCAATGTCAAGCATCAACCTGACACCTTGAGGTCTAACCCGATACACCTAAGATGAGCTTGCCCGACACACCTTGGTGTGGTCAAGCCGACACATGAGGATGATGAAATCGGGATCCCTCTAGACATATGAAACTGATATATTAAAGGCTGACCCAAGATGTTATAAATCAAGACACACCATGACGGGGTAAACTGATACACCTAGTGGGTGTTAAGACCGTGTTGCTATGTGGATGTTACCTTGGAAGGGATGAAACCAATACCCAGGGTTGATGATAAATCGATACCCTATGCTTATGCTAATCTGAAATCTTGAGAAGGTGGTGAAACCGATATCAGTTTATGACTATGAAATTGACACCTTAAGTTGAAGGTGAAACCGACATCAGGGTTAGGGGATAGACCGATATGCCATGTAATTGATTAGTTGTTACATGAGTAATGATGGGTTGTTACACCTATACTCTTGTGTATGGATATAGTCAATACATTGTGTGGTGATCTATCTAAGATATCGTGACTATGAATGGTCAATCCTTAATTATGATGCATAACTCTAAAACTCTCCAAGAAAGTGGAAAGTTATAGAAGTAGGGTTTAGTGGTAAAGTAACCATACAATAATCCTAATCATAAGATGGTAAGACTCATATGCTCACCTTAGTGAAAGATTGTAATTCATGGCAAGTGTCTTCTATGTTCCTTTCTACATGATCGTAGTTTGTGAGAGAGGTTAATGAGACCACTATGTGAGTACATGATAGTAGTGATGAACCTTGTTGGAATCAAATGGTGTTAGCTTTTGTGTAGAAATCATGTGAACAAGTTTAATGGTCTAATAAGTTCTTTGTGTATATTTGAAGTAAAACCCTCTTGTTATGTAATTGAAGGTTTGAAATTCCTTAGGATGATAATGTGGTTCATAACTTGTGTAGGGTAATAACATATGGGTCACATAATGATGAAACATCATGTTGGTGCAATATCCAATGTGTTTGCATGATGCATTGTTGTAACCCACACATAACTTAATGAGATGATACACATATACATTTAAAAAATGGTGATACCTAGTGCTGATGACACAATGATTTATTCATATCTAACTAATGTTGATCAAACCTAATCGGCTTCAAGAAAGTGGAAATTTATGTAATTAGGGTGGGTAACATAACCATGAGGTAAAACCCTAATTGGCTATATGTGAAGAGAATTTACCCTTATTGTAACACCCCTCCCTAGGGTTTCTTACGTAACCAGCGGAAGCACAGCCTAATCCCCAACATTATCCATAATGTGGGGTACTTGGCATATCCGGGAGGGATTGTCACATGCATGATCTCATATCAAGAAATAAACAACACTTGGCATTCATAAAAAAACATAGATTCATACATGAGTTCATGTAAAGAAAACTACAACATGGTTCTAAAGCTACACATATTCTAGATAATATATGAAAGATAGGGTCTTCATAGATGGACGTCCCACCAGGCAACAACTCCTTAGGTCTTTGGGTCCTTCGTAATCTCAAGATGATTCCTTCTTTGTAGCTCCAACTCCTGCGTACATCTCGTCCCCAGCCATGAAAAGGAAGACATTCATGATAAGTAAGTGGCATTGGCATGTTATAACACATAAAATAACATATAAAGTAATTTAACATAAACATAAACATGCATTAACATTAATCATTTCTTGGCATCTTTTACATAAAGAAAGTGACTAGAAGTATATGCTCCCCTCTTAATGCCCCATAAGGAGCCCATGATGCTCGGAAAGCCCATAATTGCTCAGAAAGCCCATAATGCTCGGAAAGCCCATAACAAGGTGCATATAAATCTAAATCAATTTCTATTGACCATGATCTTTCTTAAACTTTAATTATCTTCTTAATAACCTAAACTTGATCTTAATTGGGATTTCTCCCTCTTGAACATAATGGAATTTCTCCCCATGAAACATAATGGGATTTCTCCCTCTGAAGCATGGATGGGAATCTCTTCCCTCTTATTCTTGGTTTCATGTCCCTTAACCATAATTAATAACATAATTGTGGTTTCTATACTTAGACTTAGATTATAGCAAACAAGCATTCAATAATCATAAATTTGAAAGAAACATGCATTTGTCATGACTTTAACATAAAGTGATTAACAATATCCATAAACATGCAATAAATCAAGTTTACTATGCCAAGGGCATGGCCCGCTTACCTTGATCTAAAACACCTAAGTCAAACCTGGTTTGACTGATTGGGTTCTCTTAATCACCTGAAATTAACATAATTATCATTTATCATATATCATTAAACCCTAATTTGTCCATATAAATATTGAGATGTTAAAACAGCAAAATCAGTCGATAAAAACCACAAAATCGGATTCCTCATCGAAAATACTTTCCAAAACATATTATTTTGTAATTGTCTGATAAACAGGCGATTTACTATGAATTTTACAAGGAACAAACCAATAATAACTCTAGAAAAAGCCACATATGCTTATTGGGCCTGAGTCCTGAGTTGGACC
The DNA here is from genome assembly GCA_963693085.1 of Alisma plantago-aquatica. Lineage (NCBI taxonomy): Eukaryota > Viridiplantae > Streptophyta > Magnoliopsida > Alismatales > Alismataceae > Alisma > Alisma plantago-aquatica. Next base: position 1,225,542,013 of record OY856412.1, read on the forward strand.
AATCGAATTTGGCCAACTCAGCGATGAGGCTTGCCACTGAGGGCTCGCGATCACAGCAAAGAGGACTGGTGAAATCTCAAAAATAACCCTGCGGTTGAAAATGTCAAAATAAAAACAACAGGGCACAAAGGTCATTCCAGGACCTCGATTGCTCCTCACCTTCACCACGCGAGCCATGGCTCCAGCAGTAAGGGTGGAGAATCGGTCCCAGATCCTGTGAGTGGAGGATCATTATTCCTGGAGAACTAAGGTTCTCAGGGGCTTCCTGATGCCAAACCGAACCTGCTGAGCTAAAGCTCGGGTCCAGGGACAACCCTGAGCTTCAAGAGCTCTTCGTCCATGGCGGGAGGAGGCCATGTACTGGAATCCAACAAGGGATCACTTGCCTAAGCCATAAAAGCATTCCCTGAGGTGCGTCGGAGTCCCAGAAGATGGAAAGTGGCCCGAGAGACCACTGGGCAAGGACGGAGCTGAGAAACAGAGAACGGCCGCATGAAACAAGGGCGGCGGTCAGGTTCAAGACGACGAAGAACATGGCCAAAAAGGGCATGCTGGGGGGTTGGAAACATTCGTCGTGGTCAAACGAAGGTCGGAGCATGGTTCCCTAGGTGGGAGGAGCCCTGAGGCGCTGCCATGACTAGCGTCGGTGGCGACCTCCACGGAGCTCTATAGGACACGACGACCAGGGAAATATCGAGGCCAATTGAAAACATGGAACCGAAGCTAAGGTGCCGAGGATGCTCACCGCGGTCGGAATCGGGCTGGGGTGGTCGGAGAACGCTGAACAACGCCGGAGTCGTCGGAGTTGCAGGTCGAGCAGGCCGGGGATCTTGAGGCCGCTGGAGGAGAAACTGAGCGAGGAGGAGAAGAGATTGGAGGTCGGTGATGCTTGCGGGATACTTAGGTGGAGGCGAGAGGAAGCGAGGAGGTGTCTGTGCAACAATGGCAGCGAGGAAGTGATGCCCTAAAATGGGCGTTTTGTCTACATAGAGTGAGAGGGAGTGAACTGGGGCTTGTTTAGATTAGGAAGACGAGTCAGATTCAAAGGTGAAGAAACGACGCAGAACCGTCGAGAAACGACCGAGCTCGAAGTCGAGGAGGCAGCATAGGTAGCGTCGCTGCCGTTTCGCAGGATGAGTGGAGGAAGGAGAAAATGCGAGTGCCGTTGGATCTTGATCCAATGGTTGCGGACGCACGCGAAGGAAAAGAAGCGGACAATAGTGTAAATCAATTAAATGTGACAAATAATACATTGATTCATATACTATAAATCATATAAAACGTATAAATAGCATTTGAAGGGTCATTTGAAGTCCAAATGACCTCAAATTTCACCCAAAGGCTAAAGAGGTGCATTACAACACAATGGCTCAATTAATTTCGTATTTTAGCTCACCATCACCACCAATTAGGCAAATTGCATTCAATGCACTCAAGTGAATATATTCAAGCATATAGAGCTATTCATTAATGACTAAATGGAGATAATTCAGATAATTCGTCCAAATATCAACAATAAACATTTTTGAAGAACATTAAGCAAGCTTTTATGCATAAAACCACTAATGATAATAATAGAGAGAAAAATTGATATAAAACATCCATTTCCATTTTCTAAACAAGAGTGCATAAATGTGCAAGGAAATACTTTCTAAAGTTAAACCATGAGTAATAAAGTAAGTGAAGATAATTTTTCTTCACATGAAATGAAATTGTAAAGCTAATATGGGAAAATTGCATAAAGGTCCTCAACATTTATTCTATTAGAAAAAGAGCATGCAAAGAATAAAATATTTTGAAAATTTTCACAAAAGATTTGGATGTTACAATACTACCCACCTTAAACAAATTTCGTCCTCGAAATTTCCTAGGGTTTCTACCCACCTTAAGGGTTCCACATAAACTTTGCAAATTTTCCATACAAATTTTTATTATAAAAGAAACATTCATAAACAAAGCATTATGATTCAATATAAATTACTTAACTACCCTTACCTTGATCATTTTCCTCTTCTCCATCTGCCATTTGCATGGTGAAGAGTCTTGGTTTGACCTTGGGTGGAGGATTAGGGTTCTTAGCTTGGTTGTGATTAGGATCCTTCTTTGCAAGCTTAGGGCAATTAGGCTTGATATGCCCTTCCTCACCACAATAGTAGCAAACAGAAGTCCCAAACCTACAAGGACCACCATAGTTTCTCTTACATTTGGGGCATGGAGTTCTCCCATTCTCAGGGGAAGGCTCAGGGGCTTTTCTCTTGTGGTTGGAGGGTGGAGGGGGTTGATGGTGACGATTGTTTTGGGGTACCTCCTTCTTATGGTTCCTCCCAGGTGCTCCTCCAATTCTAGGGATGCATCCAAGGCTGATTGCATGGTCCTATGTCCTCTACCAGATAAGGCATAACTTAGGTCAGGTTTAAGCCCCCTAATGAACTTCTTATCTCTCTTTTGCTCAGTGTACTCAAGACCATACTTTTGGAGCTTACGAAACTTCATGGCATACTCAGTGACAGTCATGTCACCCACTTGCTTAAGGTTGATGAACTCATCTTCCTTCCTTTCTAACATGGCCTCAGATACATAATGGTCATTAAAGACATCTACAAACTCATCCCAAGAGAAAGGAGGGTCATCATCTTCCCTGGAGGCTAAGAGGTTTTCCCACCAAGTACGGGCTGCACCCTTGAGCATATGGGTGGCAAATCTAACCCTACTACGTGGGGGACACTCTAGGTTTCTAAAGCAATGTTCCATGTTGCTCAGCCACTCCTCAGCCTTGGTTACTACATCAACCTCATCTTCACCATGGAAAGCATCGAGTTTAATCTTCAGGAAATCTATGAGGGAGATCTCATGTGCCCTAGGTGGAGCTCTAGGTTGGAGGACATTGGTCAAGGCTGCTACTAAGGCATCTAGGGTGACTGGTGGAGGGGTGTGGTTCATATCTTCAGTCTTATCACCACTAGAGGATCCTTGTGAGTGCCTTGACTCACCAACCTTATCCTTCCTCTTAGGGGCCATCTGAAAGGGTAAACATAACATGATATTAGAACATAATATGAATCTCTAATGTTGCCTTAGTGGCCATCTATTCCTTGCTCTGATACCATTAATGTAATACCCCTCCCTAGGGTTTCTTACGTAACCAGCGGAAGCACAGCCTAATCCCCAACATTATCCATAATGTGGGGTACTTGGCATATCAGGGAGGGATTTTCACATGCATGATCTCATATCAAGAAATAAACAATGCTTGACATTCATAAAAAAACATAGATTCATACATGAGTTCATGTAAAGAAAACTACAACATGGTTCTAAAGCTACACATATTCTAGATAATATATGAAAGATAGGATCTTCATAGATGGACGTCCCACCAGGAAACAACTCCTTAGGTCTTTGGGTCCTTCGTAATCTCAAGATGATTCCTTCTCTGTAGCTCCAACTCCTACGGACATCTCGTCCCCAGCCATGCAAAGGAAGACATTCATGATAAGTAAGCGGCATTGGCATGTTATAACACATAAAATAACATATAAAGTAATTTAACATAAACACAAACATGCATTAACATTAATCATTTCTTGGCATCTTTTACATAAAGAAATTGACTAGAAGTATATGCTCCCCTCTTAATGCCCCATAAGGAGCCCATAATGCTCGGAAAGCCCATAATTGCTCGGAAAGCCCATAATGCACGGAAAGCCATAACAAGGTGCATATAAATCTAAATCAACTTCTATTGACCATGATCTTTCTTAAACTTTACTTATCTTCTTAATAACCTAAACTTGATCTTAATTGGGATTTCTCCCTCTTGAACATAATGGAATTTCTCCCCATGAAACATAATGGGATTTCTCCCTCTAAAGCATGGATGGGAATCTCTTCCCTCTTATTCTTGGTTTCATGTCCCTTAACCATAATTCATAACATAATTGTGGTTTCTATACTTAGACTTAGATTATAGCACACAAGCATTCAATAATCATAAATTTGAAAGACACATGCATTTGTCATGATTTTAACATAAAGTGATTAACAATATCCATAAACATGCAATAAATCAAGTTTACTATGCCAAGGGCATGGCCCGCTTACCTTGATCTAAAACACCTAAGTCAAACCTGGTTTGACTGATTGGGTTCTCTTAATCACCTGAAATTAACATAATTATCATTTATCATATATCAATAAACCCTAATTTGTCCATATAAATATTGAGATGTTAAAACAGCAAAATCAGCCGATAAAAACCACAAAATCGGATTCCTCATCGAAAATCCTTTCCAAAACATATTTTTTTTGTAATTTTCTGATAAACAGGCGATTTACTATGAATTTTACAAGGAACAAACCAATAATAACTCTAGAAAAAGCCACATCTGCTTATTGGGCATGAGTCCTGAGTTGGACCAATCGGATTTGGCCAACTCAGCGACGAGGCTTGCCAATGAGGGCTCGCGATCATAGCAAAGAGGACGGGTGAAATCCCGAAAATAACCCTGCGGTTGAAAACGTCAGAATAAAAACAACAGGGCACAAAGGTCATTCCAGGACCTCGATTGCTCCTCACCTTCACCACGCGAGCCATGGCTCCAGCAGTAAGGGTGGAGAATCGGTCCCAGATCCTGTGAGCGGAGGATCATTGTTCCTGGAGAACTAAGGTTCTTAGGGGCTTCCTGATGCCAAACCGAACCTACTGAGCTAAAGCTCGGGTCCAGGGACAACCCTGAGCTTCAAGAGCTCTTAGGCCATGGCGGGAGGAGGCCATGTACTGGAATCCAGCAAGGGATCACTTGCCGAAGCCATAAAAGCATTCCCTGAGGTGCGTCAGAGTCCCAAAAGATGGAAAGTGGCCTGAGAGACCACTCGGCAAGGACGGAGGTGAGAAATAGAGAACGACCGCATGAAATAGGGGCGGCGGTCAGGTTCAAGACGACGAAGAACAAGGCTAAAAAGGGCACGCTGGGGGGTCAGAAACATTCGTCGCGGTCAAACGAAGGTCAGAGCATGGTTCCCTAGGTGGGAGGAGCCCTGAGGCTCTACCATGACTAGCGCCGGTGGCGACCTCCATGGAGCTCTATAGGACACGACGATCAGGGAAATCTCGAGGCCAACTGAAAACGTGGAACCAAAGCTAAGGTGCCGAGGATGCTCACCGCGATTGGAATCGGGCTGGGGTGGTCGGAGAACGCTGAACAACGCCGGAGTCGTCGGAGTTGCAGGTCGAGCAGGCCGGGGATCCTGAGGCCGCTGGGGGAGAAATTGAGCGAGGAGGAGAAGAGGTTGGAGGCCGGTGATGCTTGCGGGATACTTAGGTGGAGGCGAGAGGAAGCGAGGAGGTGTCTGCGCAACAATGGCAGCGAGGAAGTGATGCCCTAAAATGGGCGTTTTGTCTACAGAGAGCGAGAGGGAGTGAACTGGGGCTTGTTTAGATCGGGAAGATGAGTCAGATTCAAAGGTGAAGAAATGACGCGGAACTGTCGAGAAACGACTGAGCTCGAAGTCGAGGAGGCAGCACAGGTAGCGTCGCTGCCATTTCGCAGGATGAGTGGAGGAAGGAGAAAACACGAGTGCCGTTGGATCTTGATCCAACGGTTGCGGATGCGCGCGAAGGAAAAGAAGCGGACAACAGTGTAAATCAATTAAATGTGACAAATAATACATTGATTCATATACTATAAATCATATAAAACGTATAAATAGCATTTGAAGGGTCATTTGAAGTCCAAATGACCTCAAATTTCACCCAAAGGCTAAAGAGGTGCATTACAACACAATGGCTCAATTAATTTCGTATTTTAGCTCACCATCACTACTAATTAGGCAAATTGCATTCAATGCACTCAAGTGAATATATTCAAGCATATAGAGCTATTCATTAATGACTAAATGGAGATAATTCAGATAATTCGTCCAAATATCAACAATAAACATTTTTGAAGAACATTAAGCAAGCTTTTATGCATAAAACCACTAATGATAATAAGAGAGAGAAAAATTGATATAAAACATCCATTTCCATTTTCTAAACAAGAGTGCATAAATGTGCAAGGAAATACTTTCTAAAGTTAAACCATGAGTAATAAAGTAAGTGAACACAATTTTTCTTCACATGAAATGAAATTGTAAAGCTAATATGGGAAAATTGCATAAAGGTCCTCAACATTTATTCTATTAGAAAAAGAGCATGCAAAGAATAAAATATTTTGAAAATTTGCACAAAAGATTGGGATGTTACACTTATCCTAAGGGAACGTCATGTTATTGAATGCATATGAATACAAAGCATGAGATTGTAATCTCTCTCTTAAATTACATGACTTTAACCTTGTGAGTTAATTGGGTGTTATAATTAGTGAATACTATGAAGAAGGTTAAATAATATCAAGCATTGGCTATAAGCCCTGACAAGGGAGCATGTAAGTATAAATATGTAAATGTGCATACTTGGTTATATTGTCTAAATATACTCCAACTTATGGGAGGTAGTGAAAGTCAAAGATCTAAGATAGAATGATGCTTAAGAACCCTATGTGGAATAAGCATGAAGCCTAATCCTAAATTAGATAACTTATGATCTATTGCTTGCTTTATTTAAAGGGTGTTTAATCTCTTGAAACATATTCTCTCTCTGATTATATAATATTATCTTTGCCATAGATATGAATGAAATATATAATGATTGTTATGGTATGTATATGTGATGTGGCACAAATGATAATTGGTATAAGTAATACTTATGCGCTCAATGAAGCATGATGAGTTAACAATGAATCACAAGTGTGATGTGATGTGTCTTAGGACCTGGCAAGGGCTTAGAGCCTAGTTGAGTTGATACCCTATGGTACAGGAATGAGGGATTGATATCCCATGATAATATGTTGGTGGTGATAGCCTTGTGAATGGCAGTGATACATTGTTATGAGATGATGGGAATTAGTTTATGGTTTAAACGATGATATCTTTTATTGTAATCCTATGCCCTTTCTTTTGTAGAATTTGTCTATGATTTGTATGTTATAACTTGATTGATGCTAAAAGATACTTTAATTAGTCTAATTAATCAAGTGGAATCTAATCATGTAGCTTGCCCTGTGCCATAGATCCATTCCAGTGCTAGTTTTATTGCTGGATGGTAAAACGAGTAATTCCTATGGGAAACTCAGAGTGCATACTATTGAGTATGTGGGGACATGTTGGTACCCTAATATCAAGAAATTGAGAGTGACTTTGGTCATGTATGAGCCTCATATCATGCCTCAAGATTCATGATATAAGTGAAATTTGATACAGGATTGGCTGCGGGCCATACCCTAGTAAGAGTGTCGCTTCGGGTCATAGGTCAATGATATTTAGTACAAGATTTGATGTGGGCCATACCCTGGTAATAATGCAGCTTCGGGCCATAGATCAGTGATATTTGATACAAGATTGGCTGCATGTCATACCCTAGGAAGAGTGTTGCTGCGAGTCATAGCTCAATTTCACTAGCGTTGTGATCTGTACCAAGGCGGGCTAGGTTTGTACAACTGGACTATATGTTGTTGGTAGCAGTTTGACTCGTGATGTCACTATAGGTTCACTCATACTAACTGAGGGGAGTGAGGCCGTAGATTCTGGCTCTTCCACTAGACCTTGTATGGCATTGATTTCAATATCATAGTGGTCAGTTGGATTTGGGTGGTACGACTCAAATCCTCAGGGCATAATAAAATACATAATCAACCGTGTAGGATACATGTATAGGATCAAATACTGAAACATTGGTTGAAGCCTTGACTTGCTTTCATATTGTTTAGTTTATAACAATTATACATGTTCTTCATATTCCTTTTAAATTATTAATTATTCTACTACTCAACAAAAAGTGCATATTACTGCTCTATTTACTTTATTCATGAGGTATATGTCGTTTAGTTAATTCTGTTCAACCTGCTCAGTATGTTAGTCTATCTACTTAGTTATCTGTGATAATTATAGAGTTAGTGGAGAGTTATATCTCTCACTGGGACTTTTGTCTCACTCCATTGGTTAAATATCTTTTAGGTGGACGCGAACACCAAACTAAAGATCAGATAGCTGAGGACATAATATGAGGAAAAACTACACCTGCTGGATCATGGTATATGGATAATGTCTAGTAGTAGAATCCTATGTGTATACACTCAGGTCCTTGGGGGTGTTCTCAATGTGTTTTCATGACATGATGATCGATATGAGGTTTTTGGCTTGTGTGCCTTTGGTGGTATGTACATACATGTGGAAATGTTATCTTATATAACTGGTTGATTGGAAAACAATGATGTAGCACTTTGAATATATGTTATGAAATGCAAGTGTTGACTCTGGTGTAATTAAATCTCAGCTCATGGTGCTTGCTATAAATTGGTTTTAATTTCCTGTGATTTTCAGTAATCCACTGATTTGTGGTTGATGGTGATTAAGTTTTGAGTAATCTCGCTTTGTTTTGCAAAGGGTGTCACATTTGTGGTATCAGATCTCTAGGTTCACTGAGTCTCTAGGGACACTAGGACTAGGATTAGGATGGTGTCTAAGATAAGAACATGATATAAAATATGGTGCATACTGCCTAATCTCAGTACTTGAGTGCCCTGGCCAAGTATTCAAATATTAAAGAAAAGGTAAGTATGGAACTCTTAGATTGATTTCTCTTTGATTAACCTAATCAAGTAGTCATTTTGGAACAATCTGAAGAGCATAAAAAATCAGGAATCATGATGCTAATACCTTCATCATTCTATAAAAAGAGATAAGAACTGCACCATAACTTACTAAAACTTGAATGTTTGGTTATTAAAAGAGAAAGATACAACCCATAAAATCTAAATCTAAGTGTGGATATGATAAGAGACGTTCTTGAAGCTGTAATTTTAAGAAATGTATGAAGAAAAAGACAGATGGATATGTGCTAATAAAGTATGTCAAGGTGTAAAATCCACCTAAGATGAAGAGAACTCTTGAAACAAGAATGAAGTGAGAAGATACATGAGAATGAATAATGAATAAATAAGATGGAACTTGAGTTAATATTAGACCAACCTATGAGTATAAGAAAGTACAAAGTGTAATTCTCATGATATGTGGAAGGGAACAAGGAAGATGATCCCTGTTCAATAAAGACTATGTAAAGAATAATGATCCTTTTCATGATGTAGAGGTGAAAAATGTGGTAAAATAAATAAATGTTCATGAACATGAAGATCAATAATCAAAGAAAGAGTAATGACATGTAATCATCTTTACCATTTCTAAGTTGATGGAAAGAAAACCAAGGTGAAAACAAGTTAAAATGATACATGAACAATTGAAAACTCATGTAATAACCAAGAAAGTTGATAATCCCTTCTTCTTAATAAGAAATCCCTGGGTGATGATGTGGTGATAAGAGAAGTATGTTCCCTTGTGTTCTTTCCTTTCAAGGATGTGGCAGTCAAGTGAGTCTTGTGTCACTTGATGTGAATGGTTTAGAAGTGATATTAAGAGGGATAATCTGATAAGTATTAGTTGCTCTTGGACTTTAGCTCCAAGATGATGACACCTGTGAATGGTGATGTTTTATGAACCTTATAAGATGTTGGAAACACCGTTCTGATATGTTTGGGTTTGGCAGTAGTAGTAGAGGGTGGATGTGGTGAGGATGTGATGTGTTTTTGACATGTGATGATGGATGCCAAGGTGAGGAATCCTAGTATCCAAGAAGTTCCAGTTGTGTGTGGACCCGAGGATATGCCTCGTGATAAGATGATTAAGTGTTTGAATACCTAGAAAGATTGACCTTGGGATCAATCTGGTTATAGGTGCTCAACCTATGGTATGGATATCACATGTTAAGGGTTTATGTACCACATAAGATGATGTTAGCGAGGATGCATAGGTTGAAGAGATATTTGCAAGATCTACTTCAATAAAGTTCATCATGTTGAGTAAAATCCCTTGGAGTACACCTATAAGGTTTGCAAGTAAGAAGGGTTCCAAGAAGGTGGTACATTGATGAGCAGGATTTCCAATCCCTATGTAGATCCGTTGAGGAAAAAGTACAACTGGGAGTATACATAGTAGAAATCCAATTGATAAAAGTCATAAGTAAGGTTTGTGTGAGTCAGCAGATTAGAGTAGCACAACGGAAGCATGGTAGGTCTTATAGTCCCAAGAGACAAAATGCATCTCTAGTTTTCTTTGGAAGAGAGATGCTGAGGTTTGAGAAGGGTATGGTAAACTTCCAGGTTTGAGAATATTATCATAAGATGTTGTAAGTTGAGAAGGTGATACGTAATAAAGAGTTAACACATGAGTTGGATAAGTATGTGTTATGCTTCTATGGCTAAGAAAGTATCACCTGGCATAGGGTTGACTCTGCAGTCAATAATGGAAAGGATAAGTTGAGTATGTGTCTTGTACAACAGATCCCGTGTTGACCTTGGATGGAAGAATAATATGATGGTCAAGTTTTGTGACATCACCCTGACATCAAGAAGTCATGTGAAAGTTTGAAGGTGCAATGCATGAGTAATATCCATCTCCTTTCGCTTGGGATTTTGGGGGCGAAATCCTTGTTAGGGGTTTATGACTTGTAAGGACCCTGACCTGGGTTTTGGGGCTAACCCTATTTTTTTTGCCTAAGTGAGTTGTTTATAACTTTAATCCAATCCTTTTAGGTGTTTTTTTATCATGTGACACACTTATGTTTCAAGTTTGTCTTGTTTGGATAATGTTTGAGCAATGTTTGCTTGTTTTGGACCTGAGTGCAATTTACCCAAGATGAGGGGTTATCTTGCAAAGTGTCTCATGCTGAGCATTCCCTTAGGGGATGTTTGGGTGCAACATTTCAAGGAGGGATTGTAATCGAATATTGTATTCTAAATACCAGTACTCATAAACACCTGGTTTGGATATGTAGGGGGGTGGTCGGTGAATGCCGCTTTTCCAGAAGTGGTATTCTAATGTAGTAAAATTCCACCTTCCAAATCGTACCGGTATCGGCGTGATTGGAAAATTTCATGGTAACTGGTTTCGCGAGACCCTCAGATCCCACTCTCCTGTTCTCTCTCCTTGTAGTGCCCAGATCCCACTCTCCCGTTCTCTCTTCTCACAACATCCGCCCGCCGCCTCCTCTACTTCCGCTGCCGCCTCCTTTCCCTCCTATGCTCCCTCCATTCCTCCTCACATAGGCCCTTCCTCCGATTACGATCTATACCCAACAACAGAGCATAGTCTTTGCAGTTGCTCTATCTCCTTCCGTCCTGTGGTAAGGGGAGATCAATGGTGTTTGCTTCACAGTGTGTTTCTGGCCGCCATCCCTCCCTCCATAGCTCCACCTTCTTCATCATCTGACACATCGTTGGCTACCTACACCTACACTATGTGCCTCTTCCTTCCTTCACCACCTTCCGTCCCGCTTTAATGTAGACGTCAGTGTTTTGCGTATGCTTGTAGCGCTGCATATTGTTCATCTTTGAGTGTTCATTGAAGATGCAACTCCAATTTTCTGCTACCCAAACGAAATGCTTCTTAACACCAATATTTGAATTTGACGCAGTTAAACTACCGAATTTCACAAATGAATATGTATTTATGAATGTGCCATCCAAATGGGACCTTAGTGATTTATCATCATAAGAGAGAGGATGATGCTATGGGGCACCTTGTGAAGAGCTAAAGTTTCAAGTTGAGCCTGTGTTCCTTCTCTTATTTGACATCATATAAAAGATAGATAAAGAGGTTGGTGCCTAGTTTGGATCTCGGGCAAGAGATGATATCCTTAGTAGTGATCTATGGACAATGTGTGTTTTGACCTTGGAATGTAGTGTATCCATTTTATGTAGTGTAGTGTATCGATTTGGAGACGTGGAACCCTCAGTAGGAAGCCAAGAGGCAGATACTCTACCTAGAGTATATCACCATAATTTGGTATGTTAAAGTGGTTGCATGTGGCCTTTTCATGTGGAAAAGTGTCACCTAGGCTCTTAAGGTGATGACACCTCTCTTTTGATATATCTTTCTTCCCTCAAGTATATAACCCCCTCCCTCTTCACACAAGTGAACCCTTTCATCCATTCTTGCTCTTCTCTTCTTAGTGGATGAGATTGGGAGCTTAAGGATCTAGATGAATTCCCCATGGAGCTTGGGAGGTCGAGTTCATTGCTTGTGGTGATTCTTGGTTTAGCTTCCATATTGGTGAGTTATGTTTCTTGGCGATGATTTCTTTGAGATATCTTCTTCATATTCTTCTTCCCCTCTCTACCATGGATCATACCTTGAATAAAGGTTGAATAGGTCGTCGTTCTCTCTTTCCTTCCTTCCTCATTGAGCTATCATAACCTTGGCATCTTTTTCTTCTTTCTTGGATATAATGTTGAGGTCGAGCTTGTGACTTTTGATGGATCATCTTCAAGTTGAGAAACGTGTGCTTTGGAGCTTTGATCATGGATCTTGAACCCTTGATGGAGACCTTCTTGAGGTGGGTTATATAACTCTTAGTGTTGTGTGATTTCTAGATCAACTTCTTATATGATTTCACATACAAATTCAGTTCATTTTGTTTTCATTTAGCCTCTATTCATATTATTCTTGCCACCTTTTTGTTATTTTTCTTATCGCCTGATGTGTATTGCAGATATGCTTGAAAAGGATCAAATTGTAGATATCCCAACTCAACTCTGATATTATTGGGGCTTCTCCAAACCTTACAGACATTCATAGTTCTAATTCTACTGAAACAACATCACACACAGTGTGTCTGAATCAAGACACGTCGTGCGTGACTCAAGTCAGCCATACTTCCTACTAAAAAGAAATAGTACATGACATGTTCATAAAGGACACGGCGTGTACCTGGGGATTCATAGCCGAATTTTGTATTTCTGGTAATGTACATGACGTGTTTTAATTCATACACATCGTGTACCTTACACTTGAAGCAAACTGTCGAAGACCAGACACGGCGTGTCCCAAGGAAGACACGTTGTGTCTCTATCAGTTTCAATAAAATTTGAAATACAACTTCTCTCATTTTTAAAATGGAAACCAACTTATGGAGCAATTATCACTGGTCATAATTCAAAAGTCTTTCATCCAAGATCAAGGCTAGAGAAAAGGAGGGTGATTTTGGGAAGAAGGTGGTTTCTTGCCAAAGAACCCCCAATCTTCTTCTCTTCTTCTCTAGAGGTGCAACAAAGCTTCTTCATTCCACAAGGCTTCTCAGGAGGGAAGTTTGTCTAGTTTGGAGCAGCTGTAGGAGTAGAATTTCGTCCCCAAGCCAAAATTCTACTTTTCTTGGGTTACACCTTTGGTTCTCTTTACTTTTCCTTCTCTAAACCATGTTAAACTCTGAAATTTTTGCATCTTTTCTGCTGTACATCATCATGGACGAGTAGAATCTTTTTCTTGGACATAGGAGAGTAGATCCCATGTCATAGAATGTATGGAACATGATAATTTCATACTAAATGCTAAGTTGCTTGTTTTTCTACCTTACGAGTACCGATTTCTTATTTCTTACATGTATGGCTGGCCACTATGTGTGCATGTTTTATGCTTTCTTGCTTGATCTGTGAAGATAGGTAGGAGAGTAAGGATGTACTCTCTTAGAAAATCCTCCTTTACCATGAGAGTGGAAATTATGGAGTTGAGGAGTAGGTTTGTGATCCAAAACAAAATTCATACATGAGAATGTTGTATTGAGTTAGGATCGTTGTACTTGCACTGAGAGGTGAACTGCAACATACACATCTCCTTTAAAACAAGTGCTTAGTATGTTTAAATTTCATGATCCTATTTTATGCTATGATATGTTGGTGAAATCCTAAGTCCAATATCCTTCCATATCTAAAATCAACCCTCTTTTAGTAATCCATTTACTAATCTATTTAGTTCTAAAATTTTATCTTAATAAACCAAATCACATCTTTAAAATGATCTAGATTGTTGAAACTTAGCTCTATTGTGTTTAATTGGTTACCAAGCTCCTTGTGTTAGATCTCAACTACAACTACTCTTGTATAATTGTGGGAAATAGCTAGTTGAGTAAAAGGTCTTTCTTAAGATTGAAACTCGTTAGTGTAACAACCAACAAGTTTTAGGCGCCGTTGCTGGGAAGCTATGATTAATCTAATTAGAGTAAAAAGTGCTAACTAGTATTCGAGACTAGATCACCATTTCCATTTTTGAATTCCCATATACCTTTTAGTTGTGTTCTCAATATCTCTTGCTACTTTTCAGGTTGTATGCGTCACTCGCAACGGGGTCTTCAACCATCTGTGTTTCTAGATCCCAAAATTGTGCGCATTCTTTCAAGCTTAATAAGAGCAAGAAGAGTAGAGCGATCACTATTATAGGGTGTTCCATCATCACCATCACCATCTTCTTCATCCTTTGAAGAAGCCGTATAAGAAGATCCAACCATGGAAGACGACCATCCTTTGAAATATTTTGCCATGCCGATTGCCACAAACATTTGTGGAGCCATTGATCTACCTACAATGGAAGCAAACAACTTCTCTATTGCTCCTTCAATGATGCAGATGATCCAGAAGAACCTCTTTGGGGGTATCATTAATGAAGATCCAAATCTTCATGTAGCTGAATTCTTAGAGTACATGAACACTTTCAAAATCAATGATGTATCCACTGAGGGAGTAAGGCTACTGGTGTTCCCTTTCACCTTGAGAGATAGAGCCAAGGCATGGCTTTTATCTCTTCCTAATAAGTCCATCAAAAGCTAGGATCAACTTTTAAATGCTTTTCTTGCAAAGTATTTTCCACCAAGCAAAACAACCCAACTAAGGAACCAACTTACAAACTTTTCTCAAGCTGATGAAGAAACTTTGTATGACACATGGGAGTGGTTTAAGGTCCTGCAACGCTTTTGCCCTCATCATGGATTAACCAATTGGTTACTGCTCCAAACATTCTATAATGGACTATTCTACAATACCCGTATGACACTGGATGCCGCATCAAATGGAGTTTTAATGAATAAGTCTTATAGGGAGGCTTATGATATCATTGAAGACATAGTGCTCAACCAATGCCAATGGGGGTCAGATAGAAAAGCACAATCATCTTATACATCGAGTTCTTCAACTGGAAAGCAAGGAGGAAAGCACAGTGTTGATGTAGTTGATTTGATTGCAACCAAGCTTGATGTCCTTACATAAAAGTTTGAGAAGATGACTACCATGTAGATCCAAGAAACTGAGGTAATATGTGAAGCTTGTGGATTTTCCAGACATACTTCTTCCTCTTATTTTGCCCCTAATGTGAATCAAGACAACCAAGAGCAAGTGAATGTAGTTGGGATACATGGGAACAAGAAATACAATCCCTATTCCAACACCTACAATCTGGGATGGAGAGATCATCCTAATTTCTCTTACTGAAACACAAGCAATGCTCAAAATTTTCAACAAGGACAACAAAAACCGCAGTAGCAACAACACTTCAATCAGAAAAGCAATGGGAATCCGCTGGGTTTCAACAACAATAGGGGTTGCCAACAACAACAACAACCCCAAAGTTCTTCCTTGGAGGTCATGATGGAGAAATTTATTTCCACTCAAGCACAACATAATGAAGAGTTTAGGGGCAATGACAAGCTTTTAAAAGATGCAATTTCCCAACTCTCAACAATAGTGGATGCCATTTATACTCATACAAGGATGTTGGAGAACAAAATTGCCCAGCAGGCCTTGACGCAGCAAAAGAACACTCAATCCAGTTCTCTTCCAAGCCAACCAGAGGTGAATCTAAGACATCAGGAAAATGCTATCACCTTGAGGAGTGGAGCTAAAATCCAAAGACCTTCTCCAACCAAGGAGAAGAGTGTTGAGATAGCTGATGAAGAGAAGCTCTAAACCCCTATGGGTGACAAAGGAAAAGGTACAACTGAGGTACCACTTTCTATTAAAGAAAATGCACCATTTCCGCAAAGACTTGCAAACAAGAAGGAAGATTCAAAGTTTAGGAAATTTATGGATATCCTAAACAAACTCCATGTCAACCTTCCGCTAGCTGAAGTTATAGCAGAGATGCCGTCATATGCTAAGTTTCTAAAAGACATCCTCACCAAGAGGAGAAATGTGGTCCAGGTTGAAACTGTGATGCTTTCTGAGAGAATCAGTTCTATAATTCAAAATAGACTTCCTGAGAAGCTAGATGAGTTGGGAGCCTTCACTCTACCATGCAAGATTAGAAACACCACATTTGACAAAGGTCTTGTAGACCTTGGATCTAGCATTAGTCTTATTCCATCTACTTTGTGGCAGGAGCCAGATCTTGGAGATTTAAAACCTACAAAGATGGCCATTGAACTAGCCGATCATTCCATCAAATATCCTAAAGGTATCATGGAAGATGTGTTAGTGCAAATTGGTAAACTCTACATTCCTTGTGATTTTTTTGTGTTAGATATGATAGAATTTCCTTCCAATCCCATTCTTTTTAGGAGACCTTTCTTGAGAATTGCTGGATGCCTTGTTGATGTCCGTGAAGGCAAACTTACACTCTGGGTTGGCAAAGAATCCATGGAGTTTTCTATATATGATGCCATGAAGGCACCTTCATGAGTAGAAGAACTGTGTTTTATAGACACTATTGATTCTGTTGTGAAAGAAGATCATGATGTTGCTAATTTGATACTGAAATACTGTGGTGATGATGAGGGGTATAAACAATGAATCTGAAAATTCTGGGGTATTTTCTATTGCTTAATCAGATGCTACTAATGAAGACACTTCACTTGTTGACGACAAGGCTAATGAAAATGTAGCTGGGATAAAGGTAGAACTCAAAGCCCTTCCACCAGGGCTAAGGTATGCATTTCTTGATTCCGATTCTACTTCTCCTATAATAATCAATGATGAGTTAACTAATGAACAAGAAAATAAATTGCTTGCTGAATTGCATTTGTACAAAGATGTCATTGGTTACTCTATTAACGATTTAAAAGGCATTCATCCCTCCATTTTCATGCATATAATAAACATGGAGGATGATGCTAAACCCACAATTGAACCACCTAGATGTTTAAATCAAAACATTCTTGAGGTGGTTAAAAAGGAAATATTTAAGTTGGTTGATGCCGATATCATTTATCCTATAAGTGACAGCCCTTGGGTTAGTACCATTCATGTGGTACCTAAGAAGGGGGGTGCAACTGTCATCAAGGGAGATAATGATGACTTGATACAAACATGTATAGTCACAAGTTGGCATATGTGTATTGATTACCAGTGTTTGAACAAGGTGACCCGTAAAGATCATTTTTTGTTGCCTTTTATTGACTTGATGCTTGAATGTCTTGCAAAACATTCTTATTTTTGTTACTTAGACGGGTATTCCGAATTTTTCCAGATTCCTATCTATCCTCCCGACTAAGAGAAAACCACTTTTACATGCACCTATGGAACCTATGCTTATCGTCACATGCCCTTTGATCTTTACAATGCTTGTGCGACGTTTCAACGATGCATGATGGCTATTTTCTCCGATTTTATTGAAAACATAATGGACATTTTCATGGATGATTTTAGCATTTATGGAGATTCACTTGATCAATGTTTATGAAATTTGTTATTAGTCTTAGCCGCTGCAAAGAGGTTAACCTAGTACTAAACTAAGAGAAGTGCCATTTCATGGTACAATCTAGTATAGTATTAGGCCATGTTGTATCTAACAAAGGTATTGAGGTTGACAGGGCTAAGGTGGAAGCTATTGAGAAGATGTCTACTCCTTCTTCAGTCAAGGAAATATGTAGTTTCCTTGGTCATCCATGGTTCTATAGAAGATTCATTAAAGACTTCTCCAAGATTGCAAAGCCATTATGTTCTTTACTTGCAAAAGATGCTGAATTCATATTCAATGATGACTACCGTGCATCTTTCACCGAGCTCAAGGAAGCTCTTATTTCAGCCCCAATCATTCAACCACTGGACTGGAATGCTCCTTTCGAATTGATGTGTGATGCAAGCGACTATGCAGTAGGGGCAGTTCTGGGATAGTGGAAAGATAAGAAGCTTCATGCCATATACTATGCAATCAAGACCTTAGATGAGGCAAAAATCAATTATACAACCACTGAGAAGGAGATGCTTGCTATAGTATACGCTTTTGACAAATTTAGACAATACTTCATAGGATTTAAGGTAATAGTGTATACAGATCATGCTGCCATAAAGTATTTTCTCAACAAGAAAGATGCCAAACATTGTCTCATCTGCTAGATATTGCTTCTACAAGAATTTGATCTTGAAATCCAGGATAAGAAGGGGACAGAGAACAATGTTGCTGATCATCTTCTAGGTTGACTATAGATGCTGGAGACTTATTGCCTATTGAGAAGATTTATGCATTATCGTCCACACAAGCACCATGGTTCACATACATAGAATATTTTCTTGCTACAGGACAACTGCCCCCGGACTTGACATATCAACATAAGAAGAAGTTCTTCCATGATGTAAAGTTCTACTATTGGGATGATCCCTTGTTGTTAAAACATGGGAGTGATGGACTCAATCAGAGGTGTATTGATGAAGAAGAGATTGCCACTATCATTTCTGAATGCCATGCCTCTCCTTACGGAGGTCACTTTGGAGGAGAGAAGATTGCAACAAAGATTATCCAGGCCGGTTTCTATTGGCCAAAATTGTTCAAAGATGTCAATTTATTCGTCAAAGCTTGTGATAAATGCCAAAGGACTGGAGGAATATCTAGATGCGATGACATGCCTCTTAACTCTATCTTGGAGATTGAGGTATTTGATGTATGGGTAGTTGATTATATGGGACCATTCCCATATTCTTGTGGCTATAAATATATCTTAGTTGCTAGTGAGTACGTCTTTAAATGGGTTGAGGCCATCCCAACCCAAGCACCGGATGCGAAATCTGTAGTCAAGCTATTTTAGAAAACCATTTCCCCTCAGTTTGGAGTTCCTAGAGCTATAATTTCTAATGGAGGCACACATTTTGTTGAGAAGCAATTCAATAACCTTTTATATAAGTATGGAGTCACTCATAAAGTCTCTATGCCCTATCATCCTCAAACTTCCGGGAAAGTAGAAGTCTCAAACTGACAACTGAAAAGCATTCTAGAAAAGACAATGTCAAGATCAAGAAAAGATTGGGCATTGAAGATAGACGATGCATTATGGGCATATCAGACAACTTATAAAACCATCATAGGCACCACTCCATTTAAGCTAATATATGGTAAATCTTGTCATCTTCTGTTGGAGCTAGAATATTGTGCTCGATGGGCTATCAAGTTCTTAAACTTTGACATGAAGAAGGCTGGTGAAAAGCATCTATTGCAGTTGCAAGAACTAGAAGAACTCCGTCTAGATGCATATGAAAATGCAAGGCTCTACAAAGAAAGAATAAAGATTTGGCACGACAAAAGAATCCGGAGGAAAGACTTCAAAGAAGGAGACAAAGTGTTGCTGTTTAACTCTAGACTCAAGCTATTCCCTGGAAAACTAAAGTCCAAATGGTCAGGTCCTTTTCTTGTGTTGACGATATTTCCATATGGAGCTGTTGAGCTACAAGGTAAGGATGAAGCTTTCAAATTAAATGGGCAACGTTGCAAGCTGTATACCTCTGGATATGAAGTTGACAAGGGAGCCTCTTGCTCCCTCCAAGATGCATGATGGACAGATTAAAGAGTCTCACTCCAGACTCTAAATGGAGGACCTCGTGGGAGTTGAACCCACATTAGGATAGATTTCGTTTCTATTAATTGAGTCAAGAACACTCTTTAATTTCGTAAATAAGCTTGTCATGGATGAATGTAATAACTTAGAAAATTCTATTACCATATCTATCATTAATTCTGTGCTAACAAAAAGCTATTTTCTAAAGAAACTACAAAAGACATGACATGTCTTTATTTGACACGGTGTGTCACTACTCCCAGAAATACAAAAACCGAGCTATATCTCCAGGTACACGACATGTCTGAAAATGACATGCAGTGTCACTGTCTAGCATATACAAAGTATTACTTGACCTGGAAAAGTACACGCCGTGTCCTCATTTAGACACGACGTATAACACAACAACAAATGGAAGTATAAGTAATATGAAAAATAACATGACATGTCTTTATTTGAACACGCCATGTAGTTATTTCTATAAAAGTACACGCCGTGTCCTCATCCAAACACGATGTGTCTTATAACATAGAAAGGGAGTTCTGGCGAGAAACACAACGTGTCTTATAAAAGACATTCTGTGTCTTTTGTCAAATATACATGTTTTTAACCTAGCACACAACCGCCCCTCTCATTCACACTTCTCTTTTGAGCCGTGTGAGATCCCTGTAGCCACCGTGTGCCCTAGCACCCTTTCTCCCTTACCTCGTGTGCCCTAACACACCTTGCAACCTCCGCCGTGTTCATCAGGAGGGTCTTCTTCAAGCTCAAGTCTCTTCTTCAAGCTCACAACGTGTTCCTTTTCTCTTCCCCCATATGATCCAGCCATGTGTTAGCAACACAACACCATCATGATCTAGCCGTGTTCCTTCATGATCATGCAACCACACTCCTTCGTCGATGCCAAGCAACCGTGCCTGCTCTCAGCACCAAATCGCCGCCAACCTTTCTTCAAGCTCAAACAACCACCAATCAAGGTGCTCACGCCGCTTCTGTGCTGTCGAGAAAGTGAGCAAAACCACCATCCTCAATGCCGAGAAGAAGATCCACCAATCTCCTCCACCATACAAAGTCCAGACATCAAACCGCCCTCAATCTCCTTCTTCATCTTCCCCAAGAGCTTCCGTCCTCATCTACAGATTGCGGAAATTCTCTAGACACACGTTGTGTTTCTTTCAGCACACACCGTATTCTTTGCTGATTCAGCCAAAGTTCTGCATCCACACACGCCATGTCCCTTCCAGCACACGACATGTCTCAGGATGTCAGCAACAAATGGCACCTTTTAAGCAAACATCTAACCACAATCATGGTGCCAGCTCCTCCCAAGCACCAACATACATCTCTACCACTCAATTTCAGGTCACTCCTGAGGAAGACCCGACATATTAGTTTATTATTGCAAGGATGGTGCTTCTGATGCGGTTCGCTTGCGAGCCGACTTTGATGACTCTCAACTTCAAGGATGAAGTGTTCATGTGCCTGCAAGATTTGGGGCTACACTAGCTTTGCTACACGGTATCAAATACCTATCCCATCTGGTTTACAAGTTTTTGACGATGCTTACTACATAGCAAGACCCACAGAAGAAGTTGGAACCCTATGACATTATCCATTTTCAGATTTTGGGTCGCAGTTTTAAGCTTACCTTTAGGCAATTTTGCGAGATGTTAGAGTGCCACTACGAAGGGGCAATTAGTTACCCACCTGTTTTTAACAGTAATGAATTCTGGTCTGAGATATCTGATGAAGACGCCATGAAGCTAAGCAAGCTAGGGCGTCCTCTATTCACAACCCTATTTTTTGGTACATGCAACACCTTCTTAGTACCAAAGTTTTTTCTAAGAAAGAGACGCAAGGGGTTGTTGGAAAGTAGTATCTTTTCTTTTTGTGGGGAATGATGTATGACTATGAGATCAATGTTTCTTACTATATTCTTACATGTTTCCTAAACATTAAGAAAGTGAAGAAGAGGGATGCTGGTGACATAATGTGTGGTGGTTTGATTACTTTGATGGCACATAAGCTAGATGTTGATTTGATAGGTCTTGAGGCTGCACTGGGTAGAAACCTGGTAGACATTCAATACCTTCTTTCTGTAGGGTTTCTCTCAAGAGTTTCCAATAGGGACACCAAGTTTTGACAATTCTTTGATGATGATCAATACATTGACATTCCAGATCCTGAGCATATCACTTTGGAGAACAAGGATAACTGGAAGGTCGTGCTGAACACTAATGAAGAAGTTGATGCAGCTAGAGCTACTGATGATACTGAGGCACCCGCTAATGCTTTGATACCTCCCTCCACTAGCACTCAGACGGAGTACTCCTGGGTGATGCATGATGTCAGACACCTGTATGTCTATGTGCAACAATGTTTTGATCACATTGATGGCCGCCTGGATCAGCTGGGTAAACAATATACTGTGATGCACGACATGGTCCACTGCATAGATTCGTGGCACATTTCACAGGGCCACTACTCCATCCCGCAACTGTATCAACCACCACCACCTTAGCAGCCTGAGTTCGCTCGACAGCCCACACCAATGGACGTCTCCAAGGATGAATTTGTCAGCCAATTCTTTCCATGAGACCATGGGGGTGCTGACCCCTCTTTTTGATTCTATCCATGATAGGTATCTAGCTGTTACCTCCATGAGTTTGATTGATGTAGTGAGGACACTATAGATTTCAAGCTTAGGGGGGATGCAACTGACTTGTAATGTAGTTTTTGTTTTCATTTGCTTTTGTCATTTGCTTTTGTTAGTCATATCAGTCTTTTATTTCATCATGTTTCATGTTCTATATTTCTTTTCATGGCAAGTTTGATATGGAATGAGGCTATTGTGATGGAATGAACTCTTGTACCTTGTATGCTTGAACCATCTCATCCCTTGTACTTCTTGTGGCCTTATGAAAGAATTAGTAAAGAGCATGCATGAATTAAATGGAAAATGAAATTACCCATGTACATGATCTTGGTTTGTAATTGTAGCTTGAACTCTCAAATTTTCACATCTTTGATTGCTCAATACATGTAATGGTCTCAAATTTCAGTGAATAAATCAACTCTACAATACTACTTAGAATACGGGATACTCTTTCCAAACCCTTAGTGCATATGCAATTGATTTTTTAGTGAAAAATTTGCAAAACAATGAATAGAATCTTGTTAACTTAACTTTCTAGTTGACTCTCCTGTGTTGTGCAAAAATTTATTTTATCTTTTTCTCCCTTTACCCAATAAAAGATGGCTTAAATCCCACATATCATGCTAGCCTAGTGTGAGTCCGATCCAACAACGATGGTTAGGTGGTATGAAATCAAAAGAGGGTAAGAAAATAACACCCCAACCGGCACTCCACGTGCGCATAAGCCTAAATTAGCAGCCGAGTGCTGTAATCCCAAAAATCCATTGCCATATCTTTTTAAGAAGAGAGTACAACTGAGACTGTTAAAGTTAGCTAAGATTTCATAATTTGTATCCATAATAGCTAAATTTTTTTGTGTTGTGCATCCACTAGTTGTTTGGCTTGATTATCCAAATCTTGTTTAGTGTTGGTTAGTTGATTGTTTCGCTTAATTTGTAACCACCATTGCTGAACTAAAACTTCTATATATTGGATGTTCAAATTTAGATGATGTCTATGAATATAAACCTAATGTACATGGTTGGTTGAGTTTATTGCATATATTCATTTCATTTAATCCATGCATGAGCTCGAATATTCCTTCATTTGTGTGGCTGTGCTCTTTTTGCTTGAGGACAAGCAATGGTTTAAGCTTAGGGGGATTTGTTGTGTGCTTTCCAAATCAACTTCTTATATGATTTCACACACAAATTTAGTCATTTTTTCATTTAGCCTCTATTCATATTATTCTTGCCACCTTTTTGTTATTTTACTTATCGCCTGATGTGTATTGCAGATATGCTTGAAAAGGATCAAAATGGAGATATACCAACTCAACTCTGACATCATTGGGGCTTCTCCATGCCTTGCATACATTAAGAGTTCTATTTCTACTGATACAACATCACACAAGGCATGTCTGAATTAAGACGGCGTACACGACTCCAGTCGGCCATACTTCCCGCTGAAAAGAAATAATGCACGATGTGTTCATAAAGGATACCTGGGGATTCAAAGCCAAATTTTGTATTTCTAGTAATGTACATGATATGTTTTAATTCAGACACGTCGTGTACCTTACACTTGGAGCAAACTGTCAAAGACTAGACACGACATGTCCCAAGAAAGACACATCGTGTCTCTGTTAGTTTCAGCAAAATTTGAAATATGACTTCTCTCATGTTTAAAGAGGAAACCAACTTATGGAGTGGTTATCATGGGTCATAATTCAAAATTCTTTCGTCCAAGAGAAAGGATAGAGCAAAGGAGGGTGATTTTGAGGTGGAAGAAGGTGGTTTCTTGCCAAAGAACCCCCATTCTTCTTCTCTTCTTCTCTATTTTCTTCTCTTGAGGTGCAGTAGAGCTTCTTCTTTCCACAAGGCTTCTCGGGAGGGAAGTTTGTCAAGTTTGGAGCACCTGTAGGAGTGGAATTTTGTCCCCAAGATGGAATTTTCTTAGGTTACACCTTTGGTTCTCTTAGCTTTTCCTTCTCTAAACCATGTTAAACTCTGAAATTTCTACATCTTTTTTACTGTACCTCATCATGGACAAGTAGAATCTTTTTCTTGGACATGGGAGAGTAGCTCCCATGTCATAGCATGTATAGAACATGATAATTTTGTACTAAATGCTAAGTTGCTTGTTTTTCTACCTTGTGAGTACCAGTTTCTTGTTTCTTGCATGTATGGCTGGCCACTATGTGTGCATGTTTTATGCTTTCTTACTTGATCTAAGAAGATAGGCAGGAGAGTAAGGAGGTACTCTCTTGGCAACTCCTCCTTTACCATGAGAGTGGAAATTATGGAGTTGAGGAGTAGGTTTGAGATCTAAAATGAACTTCATACATGAGAATGTTGTATTGAGTTAGGATCGCTGTACTTGCATCGAGAAGTGAAGCGCAACATACAACTTTCCTTTAAAACAAGTGCTTAGTATGCTTAAATTTCATGATCCTATTTTATGCTATGATATGCTGGTGAAATCCTAAGTCTAAGATCCTTCCATATTAGAAATCAACCCTCTTTTAATAATCCATTTACTATTTTGTTTAGTTTTGAAATTTTATCTTAATCAACCGCATCACATCTTTAAAATGATCTAGATTGTTGAACCTTAGCTCTATTGCGTTTAATTGGTTACCAAGCTTCTTGTGTTTGATCTCGAGTACAACTACTCTTGTATACTTGTGGGAAATAGCTAGTTGAGTAAAAGGTCTTTCTTAAGATTGAAACTCGTTAGTGTAACAACCAACACTTAGCCTTCTTTGTTATTTTCACTCTTTCATGTGCTTATATTGATTATCATCTCTAAATCATTTATATCATATATGTTGGTAGTCAATGATGGTCTTGAGAACTGAATTGATGAAGGAACTTTGTTTAGTTTTTGTCCATATCTTGTAATTTCCTACCTTGATAATAGATGAGTTAGTGGCCGATATATCAAGGTTGAAGATGACAAGTCGACATATACACTAAGTGGTGAGTGGTCATCATGACTTGTGGTGTTTAAACTGGCACATCATGTAACAAGTTGAAACACATGGGAATGCTAAACCGACATGCTTTGATGGGGCTAACCCGACATGCCCTAGAGGATCTAAACTGATATGTTTGTTTGCCGACACCTTAGATCGATAGGTTAAGGGTGCTAGCCTGTCATGACCAGGATGACATCTTATGAGTTGGTATGCTTTGAAGTGTTAAAACGTGACACCCTTGGTTGAATAAGAGGCCGACATGATAATGGCTAACCCGACACCCTTTCAAGTAGGGATAAACCGACACACCTTGGGGAGGTTAAGACCTTGTGCCTTGGATGGAGGTAGTCAACATATTATGGTGGCAAGTCGAAACTCAATGTCAAACATCAACCCGACACCTTGAGGTCTAACCCAATACACCTAAGATGAGCTTGCCTAACACACCTTGGTGAGGTTAGGCCGACACATTTGGATGATGAAATCGGGATCCCTCTAGCCATATGAAACCGATATATTTGAGGTTGACCCAAGAAGTTATGAAATGAGACACACCATGATGGGGTAACCCGATACACATAGTGGGTATTAAGACTGTGTTTCTATGTGGATGTCAAGTCGACACACCTTGGAAGGGATGAAACTGATACCTAGGGTTGATGATAAACCGATACCCTATACTAATACTATTCCGACATCTTGAGAAGGTGGTGAAACCAATATCACTTGATGAGTGTGAAACTGATACCTTAAGTTATCTTGAGAAGGTGGTGAAACCAATATCATCACTTGATGAGTGTGAAACCGATACCTTAAGTTGAAGGTGAAACTGACATCTAGGGTTACGGGATAGACTGAGATGCCATGCAATTGATTAGTTGTTACATGAGTAATGATGGGTCGTTACACCTATACTCTTGTGTATGGATATAACCAATACATAGTGTGGTGATCTATCTAAGATGTCATGACTATGAATAGTCAATCCATAATTATCATGCATAGCTCTAAAACTCTCCAAGGAGGAAGGTTATAGAAGTAGGGTTTAGTGGTAAAGTAACCATATGATAATCCTAATCATAAGATGGAAAGACTCATGTGCTCACCTTAGTGAAAGATTGTAATTCATGGCAAGTGTCTTATATGTTCCTTTCTACATGATCATAGTTTGTGAGAGAGGTTAATGAGACCATTTTGTGAGTACATGATAGTGGTGATGAGCCTTGTTGGAATCAAAGGGTAACTTTTGTGTAGAAATCATGTGAACAAGTTTAATGATCTAATAAGTTCTTTGTGTATATTTGAAATAAAACCCTCTAGTTATGTAATCGAAGGTTTGACATTCCTTAGGATGATAATGTGGTTTATAACTTGTGTAGGGTAATAACATATGGGTCACGTAATGATGAAACATCATGTTGGTGCAATAGACAATATGTTTGCATGATACATTTTTGTAACCCACACATAACTTAATGAGATGATACACATATACATTTAAAAAATGGTGATACCTAGTGCTGCTGACACAATGTTCTATTCATATCTAACGAATGTTGATCAAACCTAAATCAGTTTCAAGAAAGTGGAAATTTATGTAATTAGGGTGGGTAACGTAACCATGAGGTAAAACCCTAATCAGCTATATGTGAAGAGCATAGACCCTAATCCTAAGGGCAGGTCATATTATTGAATGCATATGAATAAAAAGCATGAGATTGTACTCTCTCTCTCTTAAATTACATGAGTTTAACCTTGTGAGCTATTTGGGTGTTATAATTAGTGAATACTATGAAGAAGGTTAAATAATATCAAGCATTGGCTATAAGCCTTGATAGGGGAGCATGGAAGTATAAATATATGAATGTGGATACTTGGTTATATTGTCTAAATATACTCCAACTTATGGGAGGTAGTGAAAGTCAAATATTTGAGATTGAATGATGCTTGAGAACCCTATGTGGAATAAGCATGAAGCCTGATCCTAAATTAGAAAACTTATGATGCATTGCTTGCTTTATTTAAAGGGAGTTTAATATGTTGAAACATATTCTCTCCCTGATGATATAATATTATCTTTGCTATAGAGATGAATGCAATACCTAATGATCGTTATGGTATGCATATGTTATGTGGCATAAATAATGATTGCTATAAGTAATACTTATGTGCTCAATGAAGCATGATGAGTTAACAATGAATCACAAGTGTGATGTGATGTGTCTTAGGATATGGAAAAGGATTCGAGCCTAGTTGAGGTGATACCCTTTGGTACTGGAATGAGGGATTGATATCCCATGATAATATGTTGGTGGTGATAGCCTTGTGAATGTCAGTGATACAATGTTATGAGATGATGGGAATCGATTTATGGTTTAAATGATTATATCTTCTGTTGCGATACTATTCCCTTTCTTTTGGAGAATTTCTCTATGATTTGTATGTTATAAATTGATTTATGCTACAAGACACTTTAATTGATCTATTTAAACAAGTGGAATCTAATCATGTAGCTTGCCCTGTGCCATAAATCCATTCCAGTGTCAGTTTTATTGCTGGATGGTGAAATGAGTAATTCCTACGGGAAACTCAGAGTGCATACTGTTGAGTATGCATGGACATCTTGGTACCCTATGATCAATCAATTGAGGGTGACTTTGGCCATGCGTGAGCCTCAGATCATGCCTCAAGTTTGTGATATAAGTGAAATTTGATACAGGATTGGCTACATGCCATACCCTGGTAAGAGTGCGGCTTCGAGCCGTAGCTCAGTGATATTTGATATAGGATTGACTGCGGGCCATACCCTGGTAAGAGTGTGGTTTCGGGCCGTAGCTCAGTGATATTTGATACATGATTGGCTATGGGCCATACCCTGGGAAGAGTGCGTCTGTGGGCCGTAGCTCAATTTCACTAGTGTCGTGATCTATACCAAGGTGGGCTAGGTTTGTACAGTTGGACTATATGTCTCTGGTAGTAGTTTGACTCATGATGTCACTACATGTTCAATTGCACTGACTGAGGGGGGTGAGGTCATGGAGTCCGGGTCTTGTACTAGACCTTGTATGGAACTAATTTCGACTTCGCAGTGGTAAATTGGATTTGGGTGGTACGACTCAAATCCTCAGGGCATAATAAAATACATTATCAGCAATGTAGGATGCATGTATAGGATCAAATACATAAAATATTTGTTGATGCCTTGCCTTGCTTTGATACTATTTAGTTTATAAAAATTCTACATGTTCTTCATATTCCTTTTAAATTATTAATTATTCTACTACTCAACCACAAGTGCATAGTACTGCTCTATTTACTTTATTCATGAGGTATATGCCATTTAATTAATTATGTTCAACCTTCTCAGTATGTTAGTCTATCGACTTAGTTATCTATGATAATAATAGAGTTGGCGAAGAGTTATATCTCTCACGTAGACTTTTGTCTCACCCCATTAGTTAAATATCTTTTAGGTGGACGTGCATGCCAAACTAAAGATTATATAGCTGAGGAAATAATATGAGGAGAAACTACTCCTGGTGGATCATGGTATATGGATAATGTCTAGTAGTAGAGTCCTATGTGTCGTCCCTGTACCCTCAGGTCCTTGGGGGTGTTCTCGATGTGTTTTCATGACATGACGATTGATATGAGGTTTTTGGCTTGTGTGCCTTTGGTGGTATGTGTACATACATGTGGAACTGTTACCTTATGTAGCAGGTTGATTGGAAAACAATGATGTAGCGCTTTAAAAATATGTTATAAAATGCAAGTAATGGCTCTTGTGTAATTAAATCTTAGCCCACAGTGCTATTTGCAAAATGGTTTTAATTTCCTATGATTTTTGGTAATCTGCTGATTGGTGGTTGATCATTATTGAGTTTTGAGTAATCTCACTTTGTGTGGCAAAGGGTGTCACAGTCCTACCAAGACAAGGCAGGAGAGAACGATACACCACTAGGGCATCAAACCCTAAAGAAAAATTCAAGAAACCACCATGAGAAGGAATGTCAACAAGAGAGAGAAAACAAGATTGTCACCATTAAAACCAAACCAAGGCTTCATAGAACACTAAAACACTCGATCATCATGCATGCAACTCAAACCAAGGTCAAGAAGGATAGAAAACCCACCATGCACCACAAACGCCAAAAAAATTGTGTACAAAGGGAATTAGGGTTTCAGATTACATCCAAACAAAGCATGATCTCAACATCATCCAAGCTCTAGAGACTATCAACATCTACTAGCATGTTAAGGAAACATCAAGAGAGAGAAAACCACAACATGTAAGCATGGAAAGTGCAATTATAGATAAGTTTAAGAGATATATAACCCGCCTTAAAGAAGATCACTCCAAGGAAAGAAAGCTCAGAGAACACGATCACCGAGGAAGATAAAGCTCCACCAAAATATCCACTTTTGTCTAGGTGTATAAGAAAAAAACTTCCCATTGCACTTTAGAAAAATTGTTTTATGCAAGTGAATATGGTACGAAGCATCATGTATCGTTTACTACTATTTTTGGCATTCATATCACGTAGCAAGTGCATGATAAATCCTTAATAATGATTTATTACATTGATGGTTGCAAAAATAGCTCCCAAGGTATTGTCTAATAAGCTCATTAAGACATTTCTACTACCAACAAGTATTCCATAATATCAACCAATATTCGAACAAATTCGTTGGAATATGAACACCCATAAAGAAATGTTCCATATCTTCTTGATATGTAGAGAAGATACAACAAGTTTATAATCTCTTATTGATCAATTTTCTACTATTTTATAAGTACATGATGCAAGTTATAATGCATGATTAGTAATATCACTTGATTTTAGGACCTATAAATTTTGGCTCATGAAATGGGAATTCAATATTGCAATATATATATATATGGAAAACTACTATAATAGGCTTCCCAACTTCAAACCTATGAATTCATGGATATCTCCACCATCACCCATTGATTGTACAAAAACAAAACATTCATGCCTTTGTATGATAGATTTGGACATGTCTACAATAATATACTCATTCTTATTCCTCAAAATCTTGACTTCATTCTTAATGTCACCCTTCAGTTGGATAGGATAGAATGAAATATTCTAATTACTTATATATCAATTGGTGTTGATGGTAAGGTTAATAACATGATGTTAGGATTTTCTAGTCACCTCTTTGTTAAAGAATATGCATTGTTATTTTCAAACAAGATGATTGTAGCAATTTTATTTGAGATCTTCTTGTTGACATCAGAAGGATGGTTGATATGAAGAAGTGCAAGTGGAGTAGTATGTGATGGGTGGACCCCTCTCAGATTTAAAAGTAAGTTTTATAGAACAACTATACATCTGATTATACTATATGGGAGTAAGTGTTGGCCTATGAAAAAACAAGGCATCAACAAGGTGAACCGAGCTGTATTAGTATGCTAACGACATGTTTGGTTTGCTGGAAAGGAGTAAGAAGGGATACCCAAGAGGTTGGGATTGGAAGGCATAGATGAAAGATGGGAGATTGGGTTATATTATCCTATGTTTGGATGCAACATGTGATAGGATCAGGGACAATTACATATCTAGTCATTTCTAGTTGTCCCTCTATCATGAAGACATCCATGTGCTTGAAAAAAAAAGACAACTATGACTCTGAAGTCTTGTTATTGTGGGGGAAACAAGCACAAAAGTGCTAGATGTTTCATAATCCAATGTGTATGTGCACAACTAAATAAATTGTGTGATAGTAAATTTCTTTTAAAGGAAACCAGCTATTGTCATGGAGAAAGCTGTGTGCTGGAATCAAGTCATGGAGAAAGACAGCCGTAAGTCTGAAGCCTTGTGGTCATAGAGAAAGAGAAAACAAAAGTACTAGAAATTTTATAATCTAATGATTATGTGTGCAACTGAGTTGGCATCTAAAATATGTGATCGTTATTGCTTTCTAAAGCAAAACAATTGTTTTCATAGCGACAACTGTGTGCCTAGAATCAAGTTTTAGAGAATGACAATTGTGAGTTTGAAATCACTGTTAATAACTTTTGATCATACACTAATACATGCTCATAATAAAAAAAACCCACAAGAAGAGCATTCATTGAGACGAGAAGACAACCGAAAGATTGTTGGTTGGTGATCATGGTGATGGTAAGACAATCATAAGCTTGTTGATTGGTTACAAGGAAGATTGCTGAAAACATGACAATCGTGGCGAGGAAGAGGAAGATACCATGTTCCTTAAAAGTGTCATCATCGGTCATCCATTAGAAGTCTAGAGCATGTATGTGATTCGTAAATAGGGGTTGAAGAAGATGCTCTGAAAGAATTTTGGGATTCGATGTACACAACGTGACTTTATACTACCTAATACCTAGGGGGACTGCATAACTCAAATGTAAGGCCCCCTAAACTTGCTTAATGAGTTGAATAAGCATAATTATCATAATTGAATTCTTATATAACCCTAATATAAACTTTTTATATGCTTTTAAATCATAAGACAAGCTTAAGTTTCAAATTTGGTCCAATTTGGACACTGTTTGAGCAAGTTGTGCAATTTTATGCACATTTTGGACTTTTTCTGCAATTTACCCAATTGAGAGGGTTTATTTGCAATTTATCACTTTCATTATGTTCCTTGGATATTCTCTCATCATTCTTGAGCTTGTTGAGCCATGGGGAACATGTTTAATCCTTGGTTTGAAGGTGTTTTCTTCAAGGGTATTTTAGGGTTTTCCCCTTCATGGACGAGCTACCTTTAGTAGCTATCAACTAATGAATTTTTTTTTCTTGGAAATTCAATAAAAATGGATGAGCATGCCTATATGGATGGTGGGGGAGATTCTTGTGTGTGTGCTTGTATATTCTTAATAGTTCAA
Source organism: Alisma plantago-aquatica (assembly GCA_963693085.1). Taxonomy (NCBI): domain Eukaryota; kingdom Viridiplantae; phylum Streptophyta; class Magnoliopsida; order Alismatales; family Alismataceae; genus Alisma; species Alisma plantago-aquatica. The sequence goes on from OY856412.1 coordinate 1,225,574,183, forward strand.
GGTCGTGGACACTTGGAAAGATACCAGAACTTCAACCCTTTCTTTTTCTTTATCTTAAAGTTTCATATACTTATGCCTAAGCACCAAAACGAGCCATTTTCTCTCCATCATTTCCCTCCTTATATGAACCTCGGTCTCTCTTTGTGTTGCTGTGAATTCCCTGTCCAAGGAAGAAGAAGGAGGGGATCTTCTTGGAAAAAGAATCTAGGGTTGCAATTGACTTCTTTTTAGGGTTTGAAAAGCTTCCTTCTAGTGATCTTGACCCAAAAGAGTAAGAATCCCCTTCTTTCCTCCATTTGTTTTGTTTTTATCCTTCCTCCTACCTTTATGCAGGTCGGAACCTTGCTGTTCCATGGTAGAAATTTCTCTAAAGCTCTAAAACCCTACCTTTCTTGCTCCTTATGCTTAGGGTGTGCTCATTTGATGAAGAAAGGTGCTAGATGGACAAGTTCACATGTTATGCTTGGATTTCCTACCCTACCTACTCGTGTTTTCTTACCTTTGGAAGTTTATCTTCTAATTAGAGGCAAGTTTTATAACTTTCTCCACATTTATTACTTACCGTAAGCTTGCTAGCTCATGTTCTTACTTTTAAATGATGATCCATGCACTAAAAAGTTATGCTTGACTTGGATTTCGAATTTTGTAATGTTCCCTATTCTAATGTCAATTCTAAATGAACCTGTGATCATTTGTACGTTATTCCTAAGGTATAATATGACTTGGATCAGGTTGGTTTGACAACCTATGGTGCTAAGCACCTATCAACCAATGGTCAATTTTAGGGTTTAAAGCTGATTTCTTCTATAAACACATGACTCGATGGTGGTACCATTGCAATAACCGATGGTGTTGTCTTCATGAAAACCGATGGTGGTGACCAAGGGTGTCAACTTACGTTCACCCCTTAGGTCAGGTGTTAGCCTAATTAGAAGCCTAGTGATTAACAACTAAGTACCCTAATGATGCTATCAATCAATGGTGATATTAGTTTGATATTTGATGTTGATCAATGAATATAGTGCCGATCTAACAACCTATGGTGAATTAATGGTCACTAATGATGGTGGATCAAGTCTCCAAAACCTATGGTGAGTTAATCATATATTTGTAGCATCAATTAAGCCTTAGACCAATGATTTCTTGGGTCACTTGATGCAATGGTCGGACCTATACTGTAATTGATGGTTTTAACATATGAACTTGACCCAATGGTCAAGATCTAATGTTTATTCCTCCAATAAAGTGGAATGACGGATAATGTACTATGTTGGTCCTAATAATGAGTTCTATATGGTTTCCTTTATATGATCAACTTAAGGAGCTTACTTATTGACATGGATGGCTTATTTTAAATGAACAGTCGATGGTGGGTTTTACCATACTCTCAACAGAACCCTTATTGTTGTTAATAAAGGAATGTGTAGGGTTGAATGGTGACTCTTTCTAGAGCACAACTCAAGGACTTCATAGGTGGTTTATCCAAGGTGTTTACTTATGTAAAAAACCAATGGTCTTACCTTCTAAACATCTAATGGTTCTGGGTGACATTGTGGTACAGTGATATGGATTGAATGATGATGGAACAAATGGAGGGTTACCTTTAATAAGGTAGTCTTACCTATTCACTCATATGGATAGAAGGGATGATAACCATATTGTGTTGATATGTAACTCTAATGAGGTATAGCTTGTTATACCTAGCTTTAATCTAACTAAATGATGGTAATTGGGTATGAATAGTCCTTGAATGACTAATACAATCATGGAGTACTCTGTTACTATTGTTGAAACCCTAGTGGGTTCATACTTGAGAATAGTATGGAATGTGATGGTGATGCTTCACCTTATGCATCCATGATCCAATGGGGATGCCGTGAGTTAGGGTATGGGTATGAGTGCTGATTAGTAACATTAATATAATTTATCTTGTTGAACCTAACTCTAATGCAAATAGATAAAGATGAGTATTCATGTTCAACCTTCTTATATGATGGCATGATGGTGAAATAATCTCCTTAATATGTTAATTGGTGGTTATCATAGCCACATGGTTGACACTTTCTTATGCTAAACATTTGCATTATGAATATGATGAGGGTGAATCATATCTAGATTCCTTGCATGTTGATGTAATAAAGGAATGTTCTTAATGTTAATAGAACCCTACTATGATTGTTTATGAATATCTCCTAGCTCATTAATGCAATATTGTACTGATTTGGTGTATTATATGTAAGTGATGTTGTTGAGCCTTGTTATATGGCATGCAAAGATAATGATGATCTTGTAGGGACTAGTATGATGGTCTTAATGACCTTTGGGCATGGTTGACCCTGAATGAGGTATAATCATCTTGTGTTGATAAGGGTTGATACCCTGTGATATTGTGAAAAAGGATTTATATCCTGTGATAGTATGATGGTCTTAATGATCTTTGGGCATGGTTGAGCCCTGAATGAGGTGTAATCCTCTTGTGTTGATAAGGGTTGATACCTTGTGATATTGTGAAAAGGATTTATATCTTGTGATAGTATTATGACTAGTGTAGCCTCATGAATAGAAAGTGAATAGTACCATGTGATGATGAGATGAGAAATTATGTTTCACATGTTTTATATCTTTTAAAGTTGTGATATTTATATGCTTGTTTGAAGTGAATTAGGGTTTGTATTTCCACTTGTTTGATGCAACCTTAATTCACCCAATTGGCATAACTAATCAAGTGAAACTCTAATCATATAGTGCCCTATGCCATAGATCCATTTGAGTGTCAAAACTTGCTAGATGGTGAAATGAGTATTCCTAAGGGAAACTTGGTGCATACACTGTTGAGTATGTGCGGGTGGCAAGTTGAGGATATATCCTTGTCATCCAAAATGTAGGTTGTGGAGGATGGATATGGTCATGCCTCATACATCTGATGTGATTATATATGTGAGGAGATTGGAGGATAATTTCAGTTTTACCTCAGATGGTAGGGTATGCGTACCCACCTCCTTTCACTAGTGCCGTGACCTGTACCAAGGACGGACTATGAACTTATGTGTTGTTGTGACGGACCCATACTGACTGGGGGCAGAGAAATCTTAGGAGTGTGAATCTTCCTAGATCTTGTATGTCACTGATTTTGACTTAGCAATGGTCAGTTGGATTTTGAGTGGTATCCTCAAATTCCTCAGGGCATAATAAAAGATGTAAGACAGTTGTGTAGCATATCTGTTTAGGGTTATACACAACACTTCATGTTGAATGATAACCCTTGTTTGCTTTCTTTTCAATGAGATCATGTATAGTACAATAAAAGATAATAGATATACTTATGCTATAGTTATGATCATGTTGTAAACATACTTATGTTGTCAAATGTACTGACACTGTTGGTTAGGATGCTGCTGCTAGCTATGTTTAATATTGCTATCCATGCCTATGTAATTAGAAATGCTTAAACTACTAATCATGCATATGTAGTTCATTGTGTTATGATGTTAGTTCTACTTATGATATAGACCCGTTCCCTTTATTTGAGATGCCAATATTGATAGCCATGTTATGTTACTGGACATATTCATGATGTTAGGGATACTTATGCTACTAGATTGCTTGTGCTGTTAGCAAGGAATGTGATGATAGTCACATTAATGATAATGATTGTTATTAGATTCAATTTTATGATATTTAAGTAGATATCTATCCAAATAAATGGATTATTTGTTATCTATATATGCATTGATGATCATACGCGTCGTTAATATTAATTGCTTAATCTATTTATCATACTTGAACTATTCAATCTATTAAATTGATTATTAAATACTCCAACTGCTTAGTGATCTACTATTTAAAATGTTGTAATCAATAAGCGTTGTTGGAGGTTATATCTCTTGTTGGGACATGGGTCTCACCCTTGTGGTTCACCACATCTTTTTAGGTAATCTAAAGTGACGAAAACAAACCTGTGGCAGCAAAGAGGAGATATAGTAATGAATATTTGAGAAAGTTGATTAGATGTCTAGTGTGTCCTAGAGTCATCCATGTACTCTCAGGTCCGGGCAGTAAAGTTTGTATATGGTGTTTCAAATGAATCAGAATTTTGTTAGCATGTTAATGTTTGTTGTGTGGCATATACAAATATTGCTCTCCTGTGTATATATGTTGTGGCTAAGGTGTTTAAACAAATTTGTTTCAAATTCTTGGCATAGTATGGATATAAGAGAGATGTTGGGCTCTTACGCAAATGTTTTTGAGGGGGTGCTGAAATTGAAATCAGTTTTAATTTACCCATATTTGTGGGAATGTGATTAATTAGTGATTGATTGTGCTTTATTTTGAGTAATCTCATTTAGTGTAATAGGTTGTCACATCAAAAGTCCTATTTAGATGAGATTCTCATGCGAGAGGGATTAGTATTCATGAGTCATTTTTACCCAAACAAACATGGGATTGGGAATGCCATTTAGTCCTATCCATCATATATACTAAACATGCCGTAAGTGAATGTTGGAAGATAAGAAAATATTACTTGGGAAATGACTATATCAATTACAAAGTGGGAATACCAAGGAAAAGTTGCGTGAGGTCCATTTGAGCTAGTATGGACATGTGCAACACAAATCGACTGGCGTTCCTATATGAAGTAATGCTATTGAGTCAAGAACAATTAAAATTAGCACTTGGAAAACCTAAATTAACTTGGAAATATATTATAAAGAGTTATTTTGATTCTTTACATCTTGATTTGAGTATGAATAATGACCGAGTCGATTAGAAAAGAAGGATCCATGTATTCCACTACATCATGGTTGAGATTAAGGCTTTAGTGATGATGATGATCTTCTTGTGACAATCCATTTTCCATTTTGTTTAACAAGCATCCATTTATTGCTTACAAGAAGAATGTAACAATCTCACTGGATAATTCTTGTTGACAATCCCTTTGCATTTATGCTTAGGGATTTCTATTCATAGGTATAACTTGGTTCTTCAAGGTATACTACTTTATTTGGCCATGTGACATGCCAACCACTCTCCTAGGTATCGATTTAGATAGATTTGTAATTTGAAATGTCTGACATTAATTTTCTATGTCATAAATTAAGGAACATATATGTAGATATATAGATATTACATTCAACATATATTGGTCCCTACCAATATATAGACTAGCTACCTATTGCATATGTGTTTGTGACAAAAAGTTTACCTAGTTATAAAGAAAACATATAATAGAATTAGACTATTAACTCACTTACCATAGTCTTATTTATCTTTGAGAAGAAAATGACTATTAAAAATCACCTTTCAATCTAAAGGGAGGTAGCCATAGGCTACATGAATGTGGTTATGATGGCATTTTACCATATTCTAAGGCACTATTTGTTATATGTTAGGCTCATTATATTTGATCAATAAATTGTATGACTTGTATTTTTCTTGTAATCTCTTTGATAGAATTACATATTGAGATGTTTACATTCCCAACTTGATGATTATCAATGATGATATTATTTATTCATGCAATATTGTGACTACTGTAATGTCTAACTACCCAAGGATATAGTAGAGTTTCAAGAATGACAACTGGCTCCACAAACTACCACTAGTCTGAACTACATATTTTGTCTTCACTCACGCACAAGTCGGGATGAACTTTATGACTGGTCAACCATCCTAGTACCGCTCTAGACTGAGCACACTTAATCATAGAGTTATTGAGTCATGAGCTCCCTAAAAAGGAAATGCACCTTGATGATATTTGGTAGTCCAATCATTCTTATTGAGATCATATCATCTGATGTCTGAAGACGTAGAATGTTACAATCTCCCCCACTTCGATTCTTAACATCCTCGTCAAGGCTCAACTATAAGGCCTCATAGTCATTCTCCATTTTAGTGTAGACATAGAATGACCCATGTGCACCTAGGTCCCGATGACGACTACCAGTGCAAGGGTGGATACATCACCATGGATAGCCCTTTTCTTGGATGACATAGCTCAAGACTGGCATGCCACATGCCCATGTGAGTCCCATTTATTGGAGGGGTTTGGTTGTGATACCATTTGTAATGGTCGGACCCACTGCCCAAAGCTAGGCTTGACAATGGTTCAGGTTTCTCAAACCCGAAACCTGACCCGTAAAGTTTCGATTGTGAGGACTTGAAGTGTACCATATTCCATTTTTGCCCGATCCAAATTTAGAATTGACCCGACCCAAAATACCTAGACATATGTGTAAGACCCGTTTATAAGAATCCAATAAATAAAACCACTACTTTTCTCAGATGCCATGATGGCAGCGACGACTGTAGGACACAAGCAACAACTGCAACAATCCAACAAACAATCTTTGCTCACATCAAGTTCTAATCACGATAATCGAAGTTGGGCACAAAAACACCACAAATGTGATGGCCATAACAACAACCCAACGAATCCACAAGCTGAACCTCTTCCCCTTAATCCGCTACTCAAAGACCTCAAGGACATGCTCATCATGATCTATCTAACAAAGATGACAACCTGTATAAGACGACAAAGAAGTTGGAGAAGGCCTAGAGAGTAGGATGGCGCTCGAGGTACAGAAGCACATCGTCAACCATCACGACATCCATGGTGCCAAGGTCAACCAAGTCAGTGTAAATGCTCAGCGGGAGAGGAGCATAAAGGTAGGGATCAAGTTCCGGCCCAGCTAGAACAAGAACATCATCCACACATATGTCGTGCTCCAGTCATGGAACCCAAACAATGCCCCAACTCCTCCGGTGGAGCAGCAGTTGAAGATGTGGATCAGGGTTTCGACATTGAGGTCTAAAGATTTCATCACATGATGAGTACACATTTGTTTGTCATGGCTCTACTGGTCGTGAGTCTCTCCTATGTCTTAGGTAGGTCTCGAGTCCTAGGGTGCAGATGCTCCCGACAAGGAGCCAAAAGACCCAGTTTGGGTCTGCCCAATTTAGACCCAGACCTTGCTTTAAGTTTGAAATACCCAAATTTTGGGTCGACTCGGGTCCCATCAGGTCGGGTTCGGTTGCGATATTTCTGCCAGGCCTAACTAAGACTCTAATAGAATTTCAGAAATGACATTTGGCCCCATAATTCATTTTGAGATAATTATTGAAACTCTACTAGAGCCTTAGGCAGTGGGCCTTATGTAGGGTTTTAGGGGATACAGAGAAGGCAACAAAAACAAAAATTTTCTTCTCCCAAACCCAGAATAAAGGAAACGTGTCAACGTCTATACAATAGGAATGATGGTTTGTAGAGACATACCTTATCCCAAGGCTTGCTCGGCGACGTTACCTCACAGATTGCACCGTCTTCACCACCAGTCTTGGACGGTGTCTGTGCAGCTCCTGGTCTCACCGGGACTGTCAGGATTGACAACTGTCCTCTGAGTGGCAGAAGTCTCCCGCCTCTGAAGTAGTCCACATGGACCACCTGGAACTCCGATTGCCTTGTCGCACAAGGCACCGAAAGGAGTCATACCCTCATATCGGCGTACTAGTCACCGACACACTCTCTTGCAACCAGTTGCTTTTCTACAATTGTCTTTTCCTCACTATGCCTCCCTTGTCAGGTAGCACTTGCTCAGGCTCTCTCGGTTACCACAACTAGAGAGAACGACAACTTTGCAGAGCAACTGATGTTCTGAGTTGTTGTACTTTGAGAAGCCCCCAATACCCCTATATATATAGGAGGGTCATGGGACATGGTTCTCTACCCCGGGCAATGCGGGATTAAAGCAGGAGTAGAAGGGTTCGAGATTTTCCACAAAACAACCAACTGTGCCAGTTGAACCGATCGTTTCAAGCATGAACCGATCAGTTCACACCTGAACCGATCGGTTGGGACACATGAGACGATCGGTTCACTTCTAAAATGATCGGTTCATTGCCCTGGTCAGTTCCCGATTGACTTTTCCTCTTTTGTTTCAAATTGATCAAAATACCAATCCTTGTTCCAATCAAATTGGACAAGTGAAATGAAGAGAAATTTATCACCAACCCGACTTTCCCAACTCGCTCATTTAAACCAGTTGATCCGATCAGTTCAACCCTTGAACCGGTCGTCTCAACCTGTCCTGAGATGATCTGTTCATTACATGAGCCGATCGATTCACTAAGCTGATCCAATCTATTCATCATATGAGCCGGTCGATTGGGAGTGCAGACTGTGCAAAATCAATCAATTGCAGTTTCAATCAATCCGATACTCTAATCAATCGGTCCAACACCTTGAACACTATGATACCGAGCTATCAATTGATTGAGTGTTTAATTGAACTACTAAACTCGTTTAGCAATCAATCTAAACATCGTTTGTGGATAAACTCCTCTTCCAGGTTAAATCCTATGTGTGTGACCCTACAGGCCCATTTCACGTTGGGAATGAAAGTCCATAACACTTATGAATTCACAAGCAAAGAGCGGTGCCTAGTCGCACATCAGTGCTACCCAAGTGAAATAGAAAGTTGGAGAACAACTTTCAATCCTACAATCCGTGAATGGTGTTACAGTGAATGTATAATTCCTTTGTCTCTAATATCCCGAATGAACTTAAGGCATGGAACAGTCATCCTGTCAATGTTCATTCACTTTCTTGATCTCAGTGTAGATTGGAGGAGATATGTATGAAATCAATATCACATACTGATTCACACATGCGTACACACACCTATCTCAATCCTACTCATCAAGTGGCCATGGATATCAAACTCCCTTAGGAGGGACAAATCCCCTATCTATCACTCACCCCTCGAAAGCCCCATGTGTCAAAGACACCCAATCATCACCTTTATAACAACCCATGTTTCAAGACTGCGTTTGATGATGTCAAAGTGTACCCAACAACATGTGTTGAGTGTAGTGATTTCAGGTCAAAGAATCACACTCACCACCATCACTATGAGAACTGACTGTGACTACCATGTCATGGTTCCATGTGTCAAACTCATGGTGGGTTTGTCTGGTACACTTGTTCTCTAACAAGTGCCTATGTGTTTGGTTTGATATATCCATGTCATGACTAATGAGTTTCTATCATCAACCAACACCACAATCTAGTCTTGTGTGTCATTGTTGTCTGTCTACCTTCCACAATGACATCCGACTAGGGACATAATAAGAATGTACAAACTCTTATCATCTGTATGATCTCATCGTTCAGGTCCTGAACTTGAAAGCATACGTCATTAAGTACTGTCATTCTATAGACATTCAATCTATTCTATCATTATCTCTAATGATTGAACCAGAAAGAATTGGAAGCTTGCCTTTGATGCTTATCAAATCAATCTTAATGTATCCCACCAATCATCCCATGATTGGCTCTCAGGGCATACATACCAACACCTTGGGCATTACAAATGATATCAGAGCCAAAACTCCCTCTAGTAGGAGGGACCCACATGGGCATGTGACATACTAGTATTGAGCTGTGCGGTCCAAGAGATTTTAACATCCCAGGTCTTCACGCCTTAAATGAAATGATCTCAAAATGAATGATTGGGCTATCCATATCACCAAGGCACACCTCCTTTTTAGTGATCCTATCGCAAAGAATTCCACAGCTAAGCATGCTTAACTTAGAGTAGTACTAGGATGGTGGACAAGTTGGGTAGTTGATCTAGTGCTGTGCGCGAGTGAGGACAAAGTGCACTATTAATGCTAGTGGTGATCAATGAGGTCAATCATTATTCTTGAAACTCTACTAGAGCCTTAGGTAGTGGGCCTAGGTGTTACAAATGGTATCATATCCAAAACCCCTCCAGTAGGTGGGGCCCACATAGGCATGTGGCATGTCATTCTTGATCCGTGCAGTCCATACATGTTGGAAAGGGATATACATGGTGATGTAGCCACCCTGCGCTGGTAGTCGTGATCAGGAGTTGAGTGTACATGGGTCATTCATGGTCTACACTAAAATGGGGAATGGTTATGAGGCCTTATAGATGAGGATGTTAAGAGTCTTAAGTGAGGGAGATTGTAACGTCCCATGTCTTCATACCTCATATGAAATAATCTCAAAAGGAATGATCATACTACCCATATCACTAAGGTACACCTCCTTTTCAGGGAGACCATCACTAAAGAACTCTTTGGTTAATGTGCTCAACCTAGAGTAGTACTAGGATGGGTGACCATTCAGTAAGTTCATCTCGACTTGCGTGTGGGTCAGGACAAAGTGCACAATTATGGCTAGTGGTGATCTACGGGGCCAATCATCATTCCTAAAACTCTACTAGAGCCTTAAGAAGAGCACCCAGGCGTTACAACTACTTTTGAGTTATAAGTTAATACTCATATAATTTCTTAATGCTCTTTATTATTATATTTTATTTTAAGCACAAAAATTCTTTCATAGATCTTAGAGTACCACACCATTGTGTAATGCACTGTATTGATGGTTCTGTATTAAAAATGTGATAATAATATAATTTGATCACAATCTGATATGGATATATATGCTCAAATATAATCCTCAAGCTTTTGTTCATATCAAGTGTGGACATCATCATTGATCGTCTTATACATTAATAATGACATACTGGACTAATTATTTTTCCTTGATTATGATCCATTTATGAAAGTTAAAATTATCACTTGGGACCACATATCACTTTGAGAAAATCAGAATGATGAAGGTTGTAGACACCCCTATTTTTGATCACCTCATAAGTGAGTATGTGATAGGATTATTTTATGAGGAAATCTAGGTCCTCACATCTAAAAAATCTCATCTCATAAGTCCGTCACACTACATTTGAATTCAAATTCCATTCTTCACAAAATCTTGAATCAACGTGCACGTCTATTTGCTCCCATTCACCCTTGTTGACTTTCCATCATGGATATAAATATTTGACACACCCGAGATAAAGCCGCTAAATATGTTGATGCATCAACTTACAATGACTTACAAAAACCTTGATAAAAAATTGGCAAATACATGGGCATGCAATTTATGTACCCATTCATTTTTTAGATAAACTTATAATTTGTTACAAGGAATTTGATAATAGAAGTTCAAAATGTTATTATAATTCCAGCCCCAATCCATCATGATCTCAGATAACAAAAAGATACCCCAAGATTAGAATTTTTATTGAACCAAAATCCATGGTGGAGATAACATCTAAGGTTAAAGACATTGAAGCCTAGCCTTAGTGTCCATAAGGTTGTTCTAATGATTACATATAGAAACAATCAATATTTCCCCCTCCCCTCTTCCTTAGTGAGAAATAATAGAAGTAACATCATCAAATATATTCAAATTCCTCTAGACAAACTTATTGAATTAAATGGTGAAGTAAGCATAAAGAATTATATTACAAATCATATTTGACATAATTGATATATTCTTGAGAGATCATGTTCAAACATTTTTTCTATCATTTTCATGATCAACATAATCATATTATTCTTGACATTTATGGTTTACACTCTTTCTGTATGGACAAAGGGATTCTTATCATCTTCCATAACGTGGTATTGCCAATTTACATCATATATAGAAATGGTATTATAAATGGAAGTGTAGTGGTCCCTAATACATTCCCCACAAATAAAATGATACTTTAACCAAATCATTGGTCATTACACCAAGTTTCATTTACTATGTTTGAAGTTCTTTAACACAATTTGTGATGCTGTCCATATCAACATAAGAATGAATTAATTTTTGCAATGTATACCCATTAACTTCAAACACTACATTACCCATATGTTGATGATTACTTCACCATTTTGTTCATGTGTGTATAATGTTTCTATTGATATTGTTTCAAATGGAATAGACACTCTCTATTACCCCAAATAGAAAACACTAGAAATGGAGAACTCAAGTCATGTCATGCACACAAATCAAGAATAAGGAATATATATAATCATCTTTAGATTTTTATCAAACCATGTGTATTTAATGTATGACTTGTAATTAAGCTCACTTTTAATAAATTTAACTAGAACAAGTTAGGACACATGTATGGAAGTTTGGAAATTTCACAAATAGAACCAAATGTTGGTCAAGCATCCTTGGGTAAAGTCAGCCGAGGGATTCATCAAGGGTTTTCCCAAAACCTGCATTAGATAAGTTTTTAGTTTGGAAACTCATCTGACCATTAAATGTGTCATATGTTGAGATTTCAAGGATAAACTCATTCACGCGACCTACCCCAAGGACCTTAACATCTATTCATCATCCCAACATTTTCCGAGAAAATATTCCCAATTGTTATGTACTTGTGTTATAAAAAGTGGAAATACATCCACTGGATTTCTACCTACTCCCCCCAAAAGGCTCAAATTTGTCAGAACAAAGTGTACTGGCTAGTAGGCATCCTGAGCTATATATATGAGTGACTTGAAATCTTATCAAGGTTACCTGGGTGCCCCTATGGTACAATTGAGAGAATTTTCTAAGAGCCCCTAGTCACTCACTTGTGCTTTATCACTTTCTTACATCAATTAGACTGAATATGATACTTGCAAGAGATGTATCCCTATTTGTCTATAGTGACTCTATTTTCTTTGGTCAAATCTCTCTCTCATAAAAGTTGAGTGAAGCTCTTCCTTGGCCAATGGATGTTACATATAGGTGGCCCAAGTTCATAAAAGGTTTCCTCCTAGGTAAGGTTATTGGCTCCTCATAGGGAAAATGAATCTATTTACTCTTGATATGAAAATAGATGTCTTCTTGGTGTGTGCTTCTAGTGGTTTATTACAAGGTGGTAGTCAAGGTTTGAAAATCCTAGAGGTGGAGCTCTCTAGATTGTGGAGCCACAACATTTCAATCCAAAACCACTGTAAATACTTCTCTATCTTTGTGGTTTGTTCAATACCTCTATGGTTTGCTTGTTTTTCTTATTTCACTTCACTTGTGACACAATTAAAGGTTCAAAAATTTTGGTTTGAAGTTTTTAATAACTCAATGCATCCCATCTTGAGCCTCTTGATCCTATGATAATATTAGAGTAAGATCTTCTCTAAGATAATACTTATATGAGTAGGATAAGATTGGTAACATCATGCTTGGGAATCTCAATCTTAGGGGAGGCTACACCACCCACCCATTAGTAGTCAACAACTCCAACTATCAATATTGGAAGAGGTGGATGCATTTATGCTTTTAAACCATAAACTTCTAGATGTGGAAGATGGTGGTCCTCCCCTACATAATTCCCACCATATACTTAGACACATGGGATGACAACACAATGAATATATCTCAGCTAATGATAAGGAAATTAGTATCCTATATGAATCCCTATATCCCTCCAAGTCAAACATATATCTTATTGTAATACAATGGTACATATGGATGAAACTCTCCATCACACATGAAGGGACAAAGCAACTGAAGTACTTACAGATCAACATGCTTCACAATCAACATGAGTTATTCAAAATGACAAAAAGCATGTCCATACATGATATGTGATCGAGACTATCCACCATTATCAATGGCCATATAGAAACTTGGGAAGCATGTGGAATCCAAAGACCAATGTTCCAGGATCCTTGATTTGTCATCTATTGCTTTGAGAAAAAGGTGACAACCATAGAGGAATCATCTAACCTTTGAAAGTGTTAACTTGAAGACCTCATTGGTAACCTTAAAACCAACGAAGTTAAAGTCAATATTGGAGATGAAGAAGTAAAGGATGATTCCTATAGGAAGAAGAAGGATGTTTACTTTAAAACACAAGAGTCCTCCTCTAGTGAAAACTATTCCTCAAGTGCAAAAGAATCTATGCACACTTAGGGAAAGACATTCAAAGGCAATCTAATTCCTCCTCCCAGTTCTATGAATGTGAACAAAAGGGGGACTAATGAGTGCCCAATGATGAAGAAGCATCATCACAAGGGCTATGGATACAATATGGATGACAATTAAAATAGGAAGGACAATGAGGGCAATGAAGTAGATTACAATGATTCTTGAGATTCTTCTCAAGCCTTAAGCAGTTTAAGTGGAAGTGAAGGAGATGAGTTCAACATGAATATTACGAAAAGAGAAATCAAAGATGACGAGGTAAATGAGGTATATCTTAATGAACACTCTGAATAAACTTTAAATGGAGTTATTCATGCCTTTCGTACCTCTATTTATTCTTATAAGTCTAAGAATAAAAGTCTTGCTAAGATTGATGAGGCCTTGTATGAAGAAAAGAATGAACTTGAGCATGTCAACCTTTACATGTTAGAGGATACTAAAAATATTAAGAAACATAGCCTTGAGACTTGATAGAGGAAAATGTTTGTCTTAGTCAATATGTACTCTTCAATGTGGAAATGCTAGTTTAATTGCTAAGATTAATGCTTTAAAATATCAACCCATTATTCCTAGTAGAGAAAATAACTAAACATTTAAGGGGAAAAATCCAATTGATTAAATTAGTTTTTTGGACTATATTTCAGTACAATCAACCTAATTGGGCTATCTCTATAATAAAGAATACATTATATGTAGTAACTTAATAAACTAGAGAAATAAAAAAATGTTTTTAAGAAATAAGTAGTAAAATGTAATGAATGAGTCATAATCTAGGTCATATCGTATATTATTACTTAGTATCCTTAAATGCTTGAATGTTATGCTCTAATTGTGTAGCACCTTATTTTACCGTAAGCATGTGATATCATGATTGGTGTATATATACATATGTGACATGTATGATTGTATAAAATGATGATGAAATTATAGTGTAGAGTGTGTAGTACTTAGGATGCAAAACAATAGTAATTATGACATTTAATATAATAATACTTAATATGTGATTTCCAAGTCAAATAACCATATAGTGACAGAGAATATTTTTGTTGCTTGATATTGAAAGTTTGAAGCTCATTGAATCTTAATTTTAAAAAAATGCATTGGAATCTTATTTTGGAATAAAGATACTTGTATGTTCATCTTATAATTGTTTCATAACTTCCCTCTTGACAAGCATGAATAAAAGAATTGAAAGTGGTGAACCCGACTTGTTATCAGACCATATCTTGCCTCTTTGAAAGTCACTACTATACTTGTAAAACATTGAATAATTTGAATATTATCATTTGAATTCAATTTATTATTGGCTACATATTTGGCTCATTATTTCAATGTCACAATACCCAAACTCTCATAGCGTATAATGGATTAGTTGCCCCCTACTGTTGGTCATAATAGAAAGACAAAGTGTCATTCTTCATTGATGTGATAACACTAGGCACCTAGCCTTGGCAAAGGCAATATATGATATAAAAGTGACAATGAATTAGTTGATATCTTGATAACTTGACATATTATATATTGAATAACCTAGATATCATACAATTTTCCATCTTAAACTTTTTGTTATACTTGTACCTACTCGATATTTTTTATTGATGTGTAGTAATTAGAAATAACCTAGTTATCAAAGTAATCCATCAAATAGTACTTACCTACTTTATTGCATAAATACCTATCACCTATGCATTCAACTGAAATTAGCTGGTAAAAATTTAGGAGAATGATTCATTAGCCCAAATTTATTCCATTTCATCCATGTCATGTTTTCTATGAACTACTAATTTATATATTATTATATACATATATATTAAAAACTAATTATTAATACATGAAGTGAAGAATAAAATGAGGATGAGGAGGAGGAGTGTTACTTTAAAAACAACAAAGTCTCATTGGAGATGCTCTAGATGCTCAATGTTGGCTACTAGATGGCTTTCAGAGACCTCGAGCCATCATGAAGGTCAATTTTTGATGTAATTGTGGAGTTGTCGACAAGTTAGGGCACAACTTCCTACATCACTTATTTCCAAAAAAAGAGGGGAAGTTGGGTATGGTCCATAGGTTCTAGGGGGGGGGTATGAAATGGTGGCTACAAATTGGGAAGGGTAAATGGGGTGTAGAGAAATGCATTAGTGATGCTAGCATAGGGTGCTAGGTTCCTTAGCTTGCTAGAGAGATTGAGTTATCCTGATAAGACAAATGGAACATCATTTGGGATAAATTCACCATTATGGACTATAGGGTAAATTCTCTCTGAAGGGTGGCTTGGTTGAAGGGAGTCAAGTAGTGCATCTAAAGTCATTATGTCTTTAGTTTGTGATGGTGCTTTGACCATGGGATTGTGGCTTGTTATATATCTAGATGGGTTTGGGTTTATGTCTTAGACGTAGTATGCTAATGGGGTCACAATTTCACTTGTGGAATTTTGACACTCCCAATGGGATCTTGCCAACTATTAACAACTCTAGGTTTGCCAACCATCATGGCTATTGGAAGTTGGCATGGAATTAGATCATGATTGCTAGATAATAGAGAATGGGAATTGTTAGCTGACATGCTATAATGTAGAGGAGTAGTCAAGGTGCATGACAAATGAGGAATTCCTCATAATCCTCTTACTGTAATGGCTGTCATGGTCATCAGTAAGACAACTTGGTACCACATCATTTGGAATTGTTGATCAACGACTCAGATGGGTGGGCCCAACAAACATAGGGTCAAAAGGCTTTGGGAAAATATTTGTTTCAAGCTTTCTCTAGATTACACTAGAGCTCTAAACACTTTGAGATTTATCTTATGGTCTTCCTAAACATACTTGATATCATAACAATATAATAATTAGTTTTTATCATCATGAACCTTCATATATAATTAACCTTTTAATTATTCAATTAATAACAGTAAATCCAAATTAGATTTTGGTGTGATTCCATTTTCAATATTCCAAAATAATGATAAAGTAATTAAAAATGGGGTTTGACCTAGATACTTTTTTCAAAAGGGGTCAAAATTTCACTTTAGTTGGGAATTTGCAATACATATTTTCAAGTTGCGATATTTATGCATTAACAGTAAAATCAAATCTGGTACCAAAATTTTGTGTGTTACGACTCACATTTGTCTAAACGTGATTTTCATCAAAAAATCTAGTATGAGTGAATAATTGGGGTTAAATCTTCACTATCTTAGATTGAAACTACTAGGTTGCCTCCTCAAGGCCATGGTGCTTTCAAAGCACCTTCACGAATTATATCTTCTCATTTTTAAATTGTTTCACATGTTTGTCAAGGATTATTGAATACTCCTCATATGTTAAATATTACCAAATCTCTAAAGGCTTGATGATCTGGACATGAGATATATATGTGAGGAGCTTCTTCAAGACACAAACATGAAATATGTTATGCATCTTCTAATAATAAGGTGGCAAGGCTATCCAGTATGCACATTTTCCAATCTCTGAAGGATCTCAAAAGGAATACACTCAACATGGCTTTAATATCCTATATGGAAATACATTTCAAGGAATTTTATAAAAAAACAGAATCTCTAATGATAAGCTTTTGTCCAAATTGTGCAGCACACAACTTTTTTCCTATCTTGACAAGTTTTGATCTTCTTCTTAATCAAATTGACTTTGTCAACATAGAAATATAACTCCTTAGATTTGAGAAAATATTTTTGAGAACCCATTACACGATACAAGATTACTCAAAACATAAAGCACAATCGATCACTAATTAATCACATACTCAAAAATATGGGTAAATTAAAATCGATTTCAACATCAACACCCACTCAAAAACATTTTTATAAGAGCCCAACATATTTCTTGTATCCATACTATGGCAAAATTTGATACAAATTGTTCTTTCTCCTTAGTCACAATATATATACACAGGAGAATAATATTTGTATGAGCCACACAAACAAGCACTAACATGCTAACAAAACTCCGATTCATTTAAAACATCATATACAAACTATTCCTGCCTGGATCTGAGAGTACAGGGATGACTCTAGGACACACTTGACATCTAATCAACTTTCTCAAAGATTCATTACTATAGCACCTCTTTGCCACCACATGTTTGTTTTCATCACTTCCGATTACCTAAAAAAATGTGGAAAACCACAAGGGTGAGACCCATGTCCCAGCAAGAGATATAACCTCCAACAACGCTTATTGATTACAACATTTTAAATAGTAGATAACTGAGCAGTTGGAGTATTTAATAATCAATTTAACAGATTGAATAGTTTAAGTATGCTAAATAGATTAAGAAAATAATCTTAGCAACAAGGATGATCATCAATGCATATATAGGATGATCATCAATGCATATATAGGTAACAAATAAATCCATTTCCCTGGATAGATATCTACTCAAATATCATCAAATTGCATCTCATAACAATCATTATCATTAATGTGACTATCATCATATTCCTTGATAACAACACAAGCAATCTAGTAGAATAACCATCCTTGACATCATGAATATGTCTAGTAACATAACATGGCTATCAATATTGGCATCTCAAATAAAGGGGACAAATATGTATCATAAGTATAACTAACATCATAGCACAATTAACTACATAGGCATGATTAGAAGTTTAAACCTTCCTAATTACATAGGCATGTCTAGCAATATTAAACATAGCTAGGAACATCATCTTAACCATCATTGTCAGAATATTTGACAACATAAGCATGTTTAAAACATGAGCATAACTACAACATAAGCATATCTATTTTCTCTTATTATACTATATATGATCTCAGTGAAAAGAAAGCAAACAAGTGTTATCATCCAATATGAAGCGTTGTGTAAACCCTAAATAGATATGCTAGACGGCTGTCTTACATCTTTTATTACGCCCTAGGGAATTTGAATCGTATCATTCAAAATCCAACTGACCCCTACGAAGGGCTATTCGGTTCCGTACAAGATCTAGGAGTGCCAGTATCCTAAAATCTCTTCCCCTCGGTCAATACGAGTAAAAAACAGTAACATATAGTCAAATTGTAGAACAATGACATATAGTCCTATAACTAGCCCACCTTGGTACATGTCAAAGGGCTAGCATCCAGGGTATACAAAACCCTCAAATTCGAGGTACAACCATAGTTTTCCTCAATCACATCATATATATGAGGCATGACCATAGCCATCCTCCACAACCTACATTGTGGATGACAAAGATATATCCTCAACTTGCCACCCCCACATACTCAACAATATGCGCTCTGAGTTTCCCTTAGGAATACTTGTTTCACCAACCAGCAAGTTCTGACACTGAAGATGGCTCTACGACATAGGACACTACATGATTAGAGTTGCACTTGATTAGTTATGACAATTGGGTGAATTAAGGCTGCATCAAACAGGTGGACATATAAACCCTAATTCACTTCTTTCTCTCATTCAAAATCGTGCATGATACTTTCTATTACAACCCCAATTTTTGGGTTCATTTGCCGAGAAATGTAATTTCTCATATTAATGATTTTTGAACAAATAAAGATGTAATTTGTTTTGAATAAATGGATTTTGTTTACAATAGCCTTGATGATTGTGTTGTGGGCTTTATTGGCTATTGGGCCCAAATAACAAGAAAATTCAATTAGTAAATGAATAATTGAGTTTTTGAGCAAAGAATGAGATGGAAACCTCTAGAAGGCAAATCCAAAGAGGGATTTCGTGCCTCTTGGGTTCCTTGGGTTCCAAGGAGTCCAAAGTTGCAAAGAAAAGGCAATAAGAAAAGAAAAGATTAATTAAGTATTTCTTTATTAAGAAAGAAATTGGAAACAATGGTAAAATGTGGAAAACAAGTGAAAAGAGATATACTTGAGTTATTCTTAGTGAAATTTCATATACCAAAGATTCCTAATATTAAAAGGAATACCAATGAGGAAACTAAAAGAGAAATAAAGAGAAATCCTCAAAAAGAGATATTTTAATGAGAAATAAACAAGATAATGTGAAATAATGAATTTAGATGCATCTAGAAGGATAATGAGTATCTAATAAAAAAGATTTCAGAATAATAGAGTTTCTTGGGATCCAAGGAGTCCCAATAAAGAAGAAAGAAAGAGAAAATACTAAAATTGCAAAATAAGAGGATAATGTGATGCATTATTAATGAATTATGTGGTATTGCTAAAAAGGAAGTATTTTCTATTAAATGAAAATAGAATTTCGTGCCATTAGAATAAAGGGCAAGTACTAAGAAGATAAAAGAAGAGATTTTCAAAATTCTAATATCTCAAGGATAAAGAATATCAAGAGGATATTTAAGAGAGAGAAAGAGACTTGTTTCTAATTATAGGAATAGGATTCCTAATAGGGGAGGACTTGTTTCCTCTTAGATGGGCATCTTAGGACGAGGATATCCTCCCCTATAAAAGGGGTAAGACCTTGGGCCGAGCCCATAGGATCCTGCACATCTTTCTCTTCTATTCTTCCTCATTTTCTTCCTTAAACCCTAACCATAGAAAGCAACATGAGCATGAAGCTGGAAGGGGCCAAAGAAGGGATGTGATGAAAGCCTATTGGCCCACGATGACAGAGAAAAGATTGTCCATCGTCGCCGTGCTCTTATCCCTTCACAAAAGTAGCAACACAGCTGCAAGAAGAGCCGCACATTGTAGGCTTTGCACGTGCAAGAACAGTCGTGTTGGCTGCGTTTGAGTGGTGCTACAGGCACGCAAAGGGGCGACAGACCAAGGGAGAGGGTTGGCGACAAGCTTCAGGGTCTAAGGAGGAGATGGCAGCCCCACGAAGGGCTGCAAACGACGGACGTCACATCTGATATGAGGTTGAAGACGGCCAACGGGTGTTGGACCATTTTTCCCCTCCAGGCATTATTGAACAAGCAACTTATGCGGGGGTAAAACAGTCATTACGTTATGTTTTCCAAATCGGCAACATTGCATGGGTTTGACGACGTGGCACTCTCTCATTGGCCGAAAGGTATGTTTTCTTGGATAAATCATAACTAAAGATTGGTAGCTCCGATGGAAATATGCAAAATATTAAAATTGATCAGGAGAATGCGTAGAATTCAATAAAAATGCTTTTAGAATCTGATTTTGTTCCTTTTTGCAAAAGTATGCTAAATTAATGAAAAGTTCTTTGAAATCATGTTAGGAACCCTAATTGAAGTTAATGGTTAAATCCATGATACTTAATTGATGAAAATTAAGTACTAGCAACTTGTTGAAATATTAATGATGAACTTGAACCTGATGTAGATGAATTATTGCATGGTTTAGGTTTTACACCAATTATGAACTATTAAGCATTTAGAAACCCTAATTTAGGGTAAAAGAGGAGAATATCATATTTGATTTGAATAATGTGAAAATATGTTGTTAAATGATGGTTCTAAGCTCCTAACTATGGATGAAAACCCTTAATGTAGAAATTAGGGTTTTTTAGTGGATAAAAAGTAGAATTAATGATAAATAACATTCATATGTGAATTAGACCATAATGAACTATGAATTGATGATAAATGTGTATAATGATCTTGTCATGGATTAAAAGGATAAATATAGTATCTTTAATGTAAAAGAAGCTTAATGAAACTAATTGATGGTTAATGGTGCCTTTAATCTAAAAATAGGGTTATATGTTGTTAAGATAACCTTAATATTGAAGAAAAGATGAGATAATAAGGGTTTATGAGTAATGGTATAAAATTAGGGTTTAAAATAGTAAAAGATGAAGAAAACCCTAATTGCAATGGAAACCCTAAAATGGATAAGGGAATCATAGGAAGCAATTTCAAGTTGAATAGAAATAATCTTGATAAAGTGTGTAGTAAATCGAGTACATGTGATTTTCAGGATTCTTGATTGTATAGTTGAACTACTTGCTTGGATTGCCTTCTTGGTTGGAATTAATATTAGATTGAATCTATTGAACATGTATGTGGTTAATCGGTTGCTTGAAAATAACTGTTGGATGCCTTTTATTTCATGCAACTATAAAGTGACTATGATTATCACCATGAATATATATATATATATATGTATATATATATATATATATATATATATATATATATATATATATATATATATATATATATATATATATATATATATATATATATATATATAACTGGCTTAGATCTGAATCCACCTCTGTGGCTTGTAAAGGCTAAAAAGGGGTAACCTAGAGTAAGGTCTAGGTTATCATGGGTTAGAATTTGGGCTACTAAGTGTAGTGCCATGAGATCCTTTAGCATGCCATGAGTTAAGGAGTGGGCTACTTACGAGTAGTGCCATGTGACTCAACCCTTGAAACTGGTTCACCTATAGGTGGGACCATGAGGGGTTTAATGGGGAGCTACTATAAGGAAAGTAGTATCCAGATCCACTGTAGGGACAACATAGAGGATAGGGAATGCATGGATCACACAATTATATTTAAAATGTAAAATTGTTTGTTAAATGGTAATTGGATGCAATACATTGTTATGAATAATTGCACAATTATTGGTTCCCCCACATACCAGCTTTATGCTGACCGACGTTTGTTTTTCGGCGTTTTAGGTACAAAGCCAAAAGGACAAACAATAAATTATCATTTTGTGAAATACATGAGTTAAAATACAAGGAGGATTAGTTAGAGTAGAATTCATATGTGGATAGAAGTTTAGAGATCCAAGTTTTCAAAAGGCATGCAAAAGTTTATTTTCTTATAGCTTTCCAATTTAGTATGTTAAAATTTAATAATTGTTCTTGGTTAATTGCTGAACCTTTGATCCGGAAATTATGTGTGCGGCTTCGACCTCTCGGTCTCCCTTAATTGGGGGTTACCAGAAGGTGGGTCATAACATTTGGTATCAGAGCGTAGGTTCCTCACTTAACGATGAATAATTATTAAATTTTACAAACTCCATAGAACCCAAGGGAGTTATTAGAGGATTATCTGAAAGACGGAGGTGTCTAGAAAAGGATCACGACCGGGGGCTGGAAATATTTTCCTCTGCACAACTAGTCAGAATACGAGGACTCCCGGATCTGTGTGACTGCCTGGCCAAAGTCTTAGAGTATGAATCGAAATAAGATACCTTTAAGACCTTCTCATCTTATTCATCCCTTCTCATCACAAATTCTATTAAGGAACTTAAGGATTAGGGTTTTCTCTCTTTTCCTCACCCTCTTGAGGTATGGGTAAGGTTGATAGGGTCTAAGGAATCCTCCACCAAATTAATGAAAAGCATGTAAATAAGATGTCATGGACTTGAGCTTAATGGAGTAAGCGTAAACTAAAGAATAGATACATGCTTAGGTCGTAAGACATGAGTTGTCTTTGCCCTCAGTAGAGACCTGAGGCTAGACCTTCTTATCAGGAGGATAAGTAAAGAGAGTTAGTCTTGGAGGTAGAGACCTCCATTATAAGTAGAGACTTGGCACATCCTCTAAGGATGATGTTAACCCTAACCCTAAGTCAAGGTTAGAGAGAGAGAGATGACACAAAGGGTTAGATGTCTTGATGGACCAGGTGTGTGGGCATGCCTTGGATGCCATATGAGCCATGAGAGGTTGGATGACCGAGTACCTTCGGCAACCCAACCCTGGGAAGGGTCGTGTAGGCTAGAGAGAAGGATAGATCCTTCCTTGATGAGGATAAAGAAGAACCCATGGAAACCCCATGAGCTTATATGAGCATGTCATAGTAGACACCCATAGTACGTCAGTAGTACGAGCAGAAGGCTAAAACCCTGGCCAGGGGAGTATGAGGGAATAGCTTATGAGATAAGCATAAAGAGCTACGGATAACCTTGAGAAAACGTACTAGGCTTCACCCACGTGGAGGTATGCTTGTGAGCTTGATCCTCCTTGGAGAGAGAACCTCAGGTAGTAAGGTAGTTTGTAGGGTTAGCTCTAGAGAGAGAGTAGGACCCATGCAAGAAGGTTGGAAGCCTAGACTCTGAGATATGAGGAACATTGGGGAGTTGAGGAGGATGCGACCTAAGTGGATGATAGTGGTTGCCTCATGCTTGATCCCTGGAGGCTGATGATATCTTGGTGGCCTTCAAAGGAATCAAACCGTAGAGAGAGGATGATTCTTTTGGAACTTATGTGCCTATGGTATAGGTGTTTACCTCCTGAGATAGGGAGAAGAGTTTCTTAGACCTGGAGAGGTTTAGTAAGTAGGTTGTGAGGCTTTGTACCTTGTTAGATGATTGTGAGGAGGAATCAACCCCGAGGTAAAAGGGTTATGGAAGTGCATGTCATACCCTATACATGCTTGGCTCGTGGTTAAAAAGTTGAGTAGGTAGGTGGACATCAGAAAAGAAAACCTAGGGTTCTTAGGCCTAAGAGGGGAAGTGTTGTACCCGATGCTCATGATGAGTTTTGAGTTTCTATAGTTCGAGCATGGTACTCTTCATATAGAGGAAAAGGAAACCCCTTAAGTTTAAGGTATGTATGACGAACCCCTCACAACTAAGTTGAGGACATGGGAAGGTATGCTCTTAATCCAATGATGGAGGATAAGAACAAGCATAACCTAGCATGGTTGAGCAGGTGGTCTGCTTGTGCCTTAGTGGCTTTCTAGGGTTAAGCATGCTAGACCTAAGGATGATTGTGACCTTAGTTATCAAGGTGTAGTTTCCTCCCATCCTGGGAGAGGGACCCTTTTCTAGGGTGTATACCAGTCTTGTTGGTTTAAGGTAACCTAAAGAGGTCTCATAGGATCTTGAGAAGCTAAGTGAAAAGTACATGGTATGAAAATGAACTGGTAGACCCATAGATATCCATCTCTAAGTGCATGTGGATGTGTTACCATGGAGGTAACCAGTATGGGGCCTGACCAAGGTAGGCAGGTCACCATGACCCTTATGAAAGGATGAAAGTCAACCCTTGAATGCAGAAAGAGAGATGATGAAGGCTTGGGTAAGGTACTAAGTTGGACATGTACTATAAGAGAATCCTAAGTCTATCCTAGGATCAGGTAGGGATAAGACCGATGGAAGTAGGAGTTGCCTGATTCCCTAGTTGCACATGACCATAGGGTCGAGAGGTAACAACTATCATTGTCTGAGGGCCATGGGTTAGGAGATTGATCACTTTCATGAACTCATGGGTTCCAAAGGGCAGATGAGTAGGGCACTCTCTGGATGCATAAGGGAAGGGGGATGACCCTAAAAGTGCCGACACCCTATAGACCTAGAGGAAATGACCAAGGATTGTGTGGTGACCCAAGTAGGTTCGAAACTAGTTTTCCATGGAGGTAACTTTGATAGCAAGATGATTGTAATATAGAGGCATAAACGAAACGTTTCAACTTAAAATTAAAGGTGTACTGGCAAGGTGGGATGTACCATCTCTACTCTTGGAATAGGAAGAACTCTATATTTGGACTGCATCCAAATGCTTATTTCCTCTTGTTATGGGAGTGAGAGATAGGACAATACACATGCCATACACCAAGGATAAAGATGATGTGGGTTGGAACGTTGCCACGAGATATGGGGACAGAGAAGATAACATACCCTGGTAAAGTGAATGATACATGGATGGTTTGAAAACACTAAGAGGAATGAGCTAGTCACCTTATAAGGATGTTTTTAGCATGAGCTATGAGTTATACAAGGTTGAGTTCGAAAACCAAAGGAATGAGCTCAAAGTTTTCTTGATGAAGATAGACTTAGAGTTCGAGTTTGAAAGGATAAGTGAAATACATGGAAGTGTATGTCTTCAATGTTACCTAATACCTAAGGATGTGAAGTGATAATGGATGCTCTGGTTGAGATGTATCTGACTAGTTTGGCTAGAAGCTAGAAGAGGTTGTTAGGCTAACCCTAAGTTTAGAAAAGAGATATGTTTGACTAATACTCAGATGTAATGAGATCTGTTGAACAAGTTAATGGTTGTTTGGTTATCCATCCTAGGCCTTAATGCAATGAAAGGATGGTTGTAGAGCCTCAAATGCACTTCTTTGGAAAGGAAGGCGATGAAACCCTGACTAGAGTGGTTTAAGGTTTCTGAGGAATCGATCTTGAGGAATCATGGCATATAGGAAAATCATGATTTAAGATCACCATATACCGTGGTACTACCAAGATTACCAGTGATAGTAGTATTTTGGATGTCTAAGATGAAGTTGCATGTGGTATGTTGCCATGCATGACAAGAGGTGAAGGACGAACACCAGTAACCCAATGCATTGATATAAAAGATAAAGAATCCCCAAAAGAGAAAGGGAGTTCATCACTATGGATGTTGTAAGTCTCCCCTGGACCAAGGAAGGTCGAGTTGCAATATGGGGTATGGTAGATCGTCTTACCCAGATGACATGATAAAGAAAGAGTCATGTCAAGGGACAAATCTGGTTGAACTACCCATGAGAGAGATGGTTCAACTACACCATGATGTGAGTTCAAAGGTTCTTGAGTTTGACCTAAAGGTTCCCTTCCAAAAGGTGGGAGTAGGTACATGAAGAACTCGATGTTAGTACGATTTATCACCCTTAACTAATGGTTAGTATGATCCATACTAGAGGGTCTGATGAGAGCATGTGTGCTCATTCAGGGTGATACATAGAGACAGTTCTTGTCCTTTGTAAGACGTGATGATAACCACCGTAACAAGTATCATGTTTTAAAGAGGCTCTGTAAGGGAGGTTGTGTCGATCACCACTTCAGTAAGGTGATGTTGGTGAAAGGACCACGTGATGGTTAGAAAAGGACCACAGTGCGTGTAGATGAAGTCTCTTTGATCATGCAATGGCTGAAAGGAGCCTAGAGACGACGGGAGTCATGAGCGGATGCAAAGTAGACTGACATGCAGTTCACTGTGGGAGAATGTGTGACATGAAAATCCAACCCCTCTAAGTTATATCTAAGAGAGCTGAGTCCCCGATGCATGGGTTCTTTTGTCATGGTTTGGTGGAGAAGGTTAAGTTTGATCTTACCCCTTAGGATAAAGAAATGTGTGATGAGTTCCAGGTGTCCAATTTAGAGCACTATGTGAGGTACCTCGACCATGTGCTGAGCAATGAACCTAGTGAGCCCCAAGGGAGGTTAAAATGGCTTGAGTCACCTGTGCAGTTTATAGATGCCAGGATGAAAGAACTCAGAGAAAAGAATATGTGATGATAAAGGTTCTTTGGAAGCACTATGAGTAAGGTGAAGCCACATCGGGGCCAATGATGGACATGGAAAAGTCTTATCCTGAATTGTTTAATTGCTTGATAGAATTTTGAGGACAAAATTCCTATAAGAGGGGAAGGATGTTACAACCCCAAATTTTGGGTTCATTTGCCGAGAAATGTAATTTCTCATATTAACGGTTTTTGAACAAATAAAGATGTGATTTTTTTTGAATAAATGGATTTTGTTTACAATAGCCTTGATGATTGTGTTGTGGGCTTTATTGTCTATTGGGCCCAAATAATAAGAAAATTCAATTAGTAAATGAATAATTGAGTTTTTGAGAAAAGAATGAGATGGAAACCTCTAGAAGGCAAATCCAAAGAGGGATTTCGTGCCTCTTGGGTTCCTTGGGTTCCAAGGAGTCCAAAGTTACAAAGAAAAGGCAATAAGAAAAGAAAAGATTAATTAAGTATTTCTTTATTAAGAAAGAAATTGAAAACAATGGTAAAATGTGGAAAACAAGTGAAAAGAGGTATAATTGAGTTATTCTTAGTGGAATTTCGTATCCCAAGGATTCCTAATATTAAAAGGAATACCAATGAGGAAAATAAAAGGGAAATAAAGAGAAATACTCAAAAAGAGATATTTTAATGAGAAATAAACAAGATAATGTGAAATAATGCTTTTAGATGCATCTAGAAGGATAATGAGTATCCAATAAAAAGATTTCGAAATAATAGTGTTTCTTGGGATCCAAGGAGTCCCAATAAAGAGGAAAGAAAGAGAAAATACCAAAATTGCAAAATAAGAGGATAATTTGATGCATTATTAATGAATTATGTGGTATTGCTAAAAAGGAAGTATTTTCTATTAAATGAAAATAGAATTTCGTGCCATTAGAATAAAGGGCAAGTACTAAGAAGATAAAAGAAGAGATTTTCTAAATTCTAATATCTCAAGGATAAAGAATATCAAGAGGATATTTAAGAGAGAGAAAGCGACTTGTTTCTCATTATAGGAATAGGATTCCTAATAGGAGAGGACTTGTTTCCTCTTAGATGGGCATCTTAGGACGAGGATATCCTCCCCTATAAAAGGGGTAAGACCTTGGGCTGAGCCCATAGGATCCTGCACATCTTTCTCTTCTCTTCTTCCTCATTTCCATCCTTAAACCCTAACCATAGAAAGCAACGTGAGCATGAAGTTGGAAGGGGCCAAAGAAGGTATGTGATGAAAGCCTACTGACCCACGGTGCCGGAGAAAAGATTAGCCATCATCGCCGTTCTCTTACCCCCCTTCACAAAAGCAGCAACACGACTGCAAGAAGAGCCACACATTTCAGGCTTTACACACGTAAGATCGGACGTGTTGGCTGCGTTTGAGTGGTGCTATAGGCACCCAAAGGGGCGGCGGACCAAGGGAGAGGGTTGGCGACAAGCTTTGGGGTCTAAGGAGGAGATGGCATCCCTGCGAAGGGCTGCAAACGACGACCGTCACAGCTGATCCGAGGTTGAAGATGACCAACGAGCGTTGGACCGTTTTTCCCCTCCGAGCATTACTGAACAAGCAACTTACACGGGGGTAAAACAATCATTACATTATGTTTTCTAAATCGGCAACATTGCATGGGTTTGACGACGTGGTGCTCTCTGATTGGCCGAAAGGTATGTTTTCTTGCATAAATCATAACTAAAGATTGGTAGCTCCGATGGAAATATGCAAAATATGAAAATTGATCAGGAACGCGTAGAATTCAATAAAATACTTTTAGAATCTGATTTTGTTCCTTTTTGCAAAAGTATGCCAAATTAATGAAAAGTGCTTTGAAATCATGATAGGAACCCTAATTGAAGTTAATGGTTAAATCCATGATACTTAATTGACAAAAATTAAGTACTAGAAACCTGTTGAAATGTTAATGATGAACTTGAACCTGATGTAGATGAATTATTGCATGGTTTAGGTTTTTACACCAATTATGAACGATTAAACATTTAGAAACCCTAATTTAGGGTAAAAGAGGAGAAGATCATATTTGATTTGAATAATGTGAAAATATGTTGTTAAATGATGGTTCTAAGCTCCTAACTATGGATGAAAACCCTTAATGTAGAAATTAGGGTTTTCTAGTGGATAAAAAGTAGAATTAATGATAAATAACATTCATATGTGAATTAGACCATAATGAACTATGAATTGATTATAAATGTGTATAATGATCTTGTCATGGATTAAAAGGATAAAAATAGTAGCTTTAATGTAAACGAAGCTTAATGTAATTAATTGATGGTTAATGGTGCCTTTAATCTGAAAATAGGGTTATATGTTGTTAAGATAACCTTAATATTGAAGAAAAGATGAGATAATAAGGGTTTATGAGTAATGGTATAAAATTAGGGTTTAAAATAGTAAAATATGAAGGGAAACTATAATTGCAATGGAAACCCTAAAATGGATAAGGGAATCATAGGAAGCAATTTCAAGTTGAATAGAAATAATCTTGATAAAGTGTGTAGTAAATCGAGTACATGTGATTTTTAGGATTCTTGATTGTATGGTTGAACTACTTGCTTGGATTGCCTTCTTGGTTGGAATTGATATTAGATTGAATCTATTGAACATGTATGTGGTTATGCTTATGAATAATCGCTTTAGTTTCACGGTGATTTCTGAACATGTTTATCAGTTGCTTGAAAATAGCTGTTGGATGCCTTTTAATTCAAGCAACTATAAAGTGACTATTATTATCACCATGAATATATATATATATATATATATATATATAAAACTGGCTTAGATCCGAATCCACCTCTGTGGCTTATAAAGGCGAAAAAGGGGTAACCTAGAGTAAGGTCTAGTCTATCGTGGGTTAGAAATTGGGCTAACAAGTGTAGTGCCATGAGACCCTTTAACATGCCATGAGTTAAGGAGTGGGCTACTTACGGGTAGTGCCATGTGACTCAACCCTAGAAACTGGTTCACCTATAGGTGGGACCATGAGGGGTTTAATGGGGAGCTACTATAAGAAAAGTAGTATCCAGGTCCACTGTAGGGACAACGCAGAGGATAGGGAATACATGGATCACATAGTTATATTTAAAGTGTAAAATTGTTTGTTAAATGGTAATTGGACGCAATACATTGTCATGAATAATTGCACGATTATTGGTTCCCCCACATACCAGCTTTATGCTGACCGATGTTTTGTTTGTCGGCGTTTTAGGTACAAAGCCAAAAGGACAAACAATAAATCTTCATATTGTGAAATACATGAGTTAAAATACAAGGATGATTAGTTAGAGTAGAATTCATATGTGTATAGAAGTTTAAAGATCCAAGTTTTCAAAAGGTATACAAAATTTTATTTTCTTACAACTTTCCAGTTTAGTATGTTAAAATTTAATAATTGTTCTTGGTTAATTGTTGAACCTTTGATCCGAAAATTATGTGTGCGGCTTCGACCTCTCGGTCTCCCTTAATTGGGGGTTACCAGAAGGTGGGGTCGTAACACTTTCCATGCCTTATAACAAGGCTCAACTACATCACTTACGTATAATACACCAGATCAACACAACATTGCATTAATGAGCTAGGAGATATTCATAAACAATCATAACATGGTTATATTAACATTAAGAACATTCCTTTATTAAATCAACATGAAAGGAATCTAGATATGATTAATCCTCATCATATTCATAATGCACATGTTTAGCATAAGAGAGTATCAACCATGTGTCTATGTTAACTACCAATTAACACATTAAGGTTATGATCATATTAAGGAGGTTATTTCACCATCATGCCATCATATAAGAAAGTGAAACATGAATACTCATCTTTATCTATTTGCATTAGAGTTAGGCTCAATAAGATAAATTATATTAATGTTACTAATCAACACTCATACCCAAACCCTAACTCACGACATCCCCATTGGATCATGGATGCATAAGGTGAAGCATCACCATTACATTCCATACTATTCTCAAGTATGAACCCACACATAAATCAAGGTGTAACCATCGAGTTATAGAATACCAGGGTTTCAACAACAATAAGAGAGTACTCCATGATTATATTAATCATTCATGGACTATTCATACCCAGTTACCATCATTTAGTTATATTAAAGCTAGCTACAACAAGCTATACCTCGTTAGGGTTACATATCAACACAATATGTCTATCATCCCTTCTATTCATATGAGTCAATAGGTAAGACTACGTTATTAAGGGTAACCCTCCATTTGTTCCATCATCATTCAACCCATATCACCATACCATATGTTTTGGAGACCTGATACACCATCATTAGTGACCATTAAGTCACCATAGTTTGTTAGATCAACACTATATTCATTAATCAACATCAAATATCAAACAAATATCACCATTGATTGATAACATCATTAGGGTACTTAATGGTTGATCATTAAACTTCTAATTGATCCAAAAACTAACCTAAGGGGTGAAAGTAAGTTGAAACCCTTGGTCACCACCATTAGTTTTCATGAAGACAACACCATCAATTGTTGTGATGGTACCACCATCGAGTCATGTGTTTATAGAAGAAATCAACTTTAAACCCTAAAATTGACCATTGGTTGATAGGTTCTTAGCACCATAGGTTGTCAAAACAACCTGATACAAGTCATATTATACCTTAGGAATAATGTACATGATCATAGGTTCATCTAGAACTGAAATCAGAACATGGAACATTATAAAAATTGAAATCCAAGTCAAGCATAACTTTTTAGTGCATGGATCATCATTCTCAAGCAAGAACATGAGCTAGCAAGCTTATGGTAAACAATAAATGTGGATCAAGTTATAAAAATTGCCTCTAATTAGAAGATAAACCCCCCAAAAGAAGAAACAAGAGAAAGTAGGGTAGAAAATCCAAGCATAAGCTGTGAACTTGTCCATCTAGCACCTTTCTTCATCAAATGAGCAAACCCTAAGCATAAGGAGCAAGAGAGGTAGGGTTTTAGAGCTTTAGAGCAATTTATACCATGGAACAATAAGGTTCCAACCTAGAGAAAGATAGGAGGAAGGATAAAAAATATATAAATGTTGGGAAGTAGGGTATTCTTACTCTTTTAGATCATGATCACTAGAAGGAAGCTTTTCAAACCCTAAAAGGAAGTCAATTGCAACTCAAGGTTCTTTTTCCAAGAAGATCCCCTCTTTCTTCTTCCTTGGATAGGAAATTCACATAAGCACAGAGGGAGAATGAGGTTCCAGAAGGAGGGAAGTGGTGGAGAGAAATTGACTTGTTTTGGAGCGTAAGTATAAGTATATGAAACTTTAAGATAAAGAAAAAGAAAAAGTTGAAGTTCTAGTATCTTTCCAATTCTCCATGGCCTTAAACTATTAAGAATATACAATAACACATGCAAGAAGCTCCCCAAACATCCATAGAGACATGCTTATACCTTTGTTCTTGAATTTCCAAGCAAAAAAAATAATTCATTAATTGATAGCTACTAAAGGTAGCTCATCCATGAAGGGGTAAACCCTAAAATACCCTTAGAGAAAACACCTTCAAACTAAGGATTAAATAGGTTCCCCATGGCTCAACAAGCTCAAGAATTATGAGAGAATATCCAATGAACATAATTAAAGTGATAAATTTCAAGGAAAACCTCTCAATTGGGTAAATTGTAGAAAAGTCCAAAATGTGCATAAAATTGCATAACTTGCTCAAACAATGTCAAAATTGGACCAAATTTGAAACTTAAGTTTGTCACATGACACCTAAGAATATCAAAATGTTATGTTAGGGTTCTAAGATCTCAATTGTGGTAATTAATCTTATTCAACGCTTTAAGCAAGTTCAGGGGCCTTACAACTATAAACCCCTAATAGGGATTTCACCCCCGAAATCCAAGGTAAACAAAGATGGGTACTTACTTTGCACCTCAAACTATTAAATTCACATGTTTACTTGCATATCATTATGATGTCACATCATTCATACATATCTCATCTTGGGTCAGCACAAAAACCCCCACATAAGAAGACATTTGCAAATATTGAACATAGAAACTTGTTGTGCCACCTGTACAAATCTAATAGTAACTTTCAACATTAAATTCTAGATATCATCCTAAAATTATATATATATTGTATAAAAAACCCATCTATCCTTGATAGTGGTCTTGCCCAACTATCACTAGACCATACACAACATTACAGTGTCACTTTTGTTTTTCCTTGCAAACAACATTTATAGGATCAACATCAACTCTCTCTCTCTATCTATGGGAGAGGAATATTTGGAATGTTCATTTAATAAACATCTCCAACCTTCAAATATTTCTCATACTGTTGATACATCTTGGATACTAGGATTCATTACCTTAGTATCCACCTCATGTGCTATAAGGAACTCACATCATTATCTCATCCACTTTTACCAACATAACAAATATCAAGAAATATTAGAGGAGTATTCCTAATTATTGGAAGGATCAAAAGCAAAATCATCACAAACTTTATGATCTTGGAAACATATTCCAAACAACCTTATGCTATAATAAGCTATCCACCCTCATTTTGCAGCGAATCCACACATACCAAGTGGCCATGATCCACTTCAAAGCTGTACCTTGGAAAGGATAGACATAAATGGAAACACACTTCCCACATCATTGCATCATTGTTCAAGGATCACTAGCAAAAAGGTAACCAATTCAATTTTCATTATGGAGGTTACAACTTCTTATGTGTCATTTTACCTTTTTCATTTCGGGTTCCTTGTCATTAGCATAGGAATCATCATGAGTAACATATATCATTACTCCTTCCTTGATTACTAGTTATCACACTTGTATATATTATTTTGTTTTCTTATGTTTTTCAACCACTTATCAACAGGTAAATCATCATATTCCACATTTTATTCATTAAACATGGATCACTGCCTTAATTCTTTCACATGCTATGCTGATTTTACATTAAAACTTTCTTACACACATAGGTTGGTTTGAGATTAACTCAGGTTCCACTGTATTCCTTTGTCACTGTTCCCATTTATATTCTCATTTTGTACTTGTTATAGGAGTTCTTTCCATCTTATGTGGATTTCATACCTTGATTCACTTTATAATCATAGACTTATCTATCTTTTACTTTATTATCTTCTTGAACACATCTTCAAGAACTCCTCTTTGGCTTATTTGTATTCAGATTTATATTTCTGGGTGTTGTGTCTTTCTATTTAGCTACCAAACATTCAAGTTTTGATAGATTATGATGAAATTCTCATCTTCTTTAAGGTAGGATTGAGATATTCACACCATGATTTCTTATTCATTATGCTCTTTAGATTATCTCAAAATGAATACTTGATCAGAGTAACCAGAAAGATAACAATCTAAGAGTTTCATACTTACCTTTCTTCAATAATTGAATACATGGCCAGGGCATCCAAGTACTGAGATTAGGCAGTATGCACCGTGTTTTTGTGTCACATTCTTAACTTAGACATCATCCTAGTCTTAAGTCCTAATGTCCCTATAGACTCAGTGAACCTAAAGATCTGATACCAACTTATGAGAACCCATTACACTAAATGAGATTACTCAAAACATAAAGCACAATTGATCATTAATTAATCACATACCAAAAAATATGGGTAAATTAAAAACAATTTCAACATCAACACCCACTCATAAACATTTGTATAAGAGCCCAACATCTTTCTTGTATCCATACTATGACAAGAATTTGATACAAATTGTTCTTTTGACTTAGTCACAATATATATACACAGGAGAACAATATTTGTATAAGCTACACAAACAAGCACTAACATGCTACCAGAATTCTGATTCGTTTGAAACATCATATACAAATTATTCCTGCCTAGACTTGAGAGTACAAGGATGAATCTAGGACACACTAGACATCTAATCAACTTTCTCAAAGATTCATTACTGTAGCTCCACTTTGCTGCCACAAGTTTGTTTTCGTCACTTCTGATTACCTAAAAAAATGTGGTGAATCACAAGGGTGAGACCCATGTCCCAATAAGAGATATAACTTCCAACAACGCTGATTGATTACAACATTTTAAATAGTAGATAACTGAGCAGTTGGAGTATTTAATAATCAATTTAACAGATTGAATAGTTTAAGTATGCTAAACAGATTAAGAAAATAATCTTAGCAACAAGTATGATCATCAATGCATACATAGGTAACAAATAAATCCATTTCTCTGGATAGATATCTATTCATATATCATCAAATTTCATCTAATAACAATCACTATCATTAATCTGACTATCATCATATTCCTTGATAACAACATAAGCAATCTAGTAGAATAAGCATCCCTGACATCATGAACATGTTTAGTAACATAACATGGTTATCAATATTGGCATCTCATCACTCCTTAATTTGCATCTTTTAGATATCTTGATATTTTTTGCTTTCTTAAGTATGTCCTTTGCTAACCGGAGACGCCACTGGGGGAGGGGCGTCATCTCTGGCGCACCCTCCCCTTGGCTTCCAACCATCCACGGTGACTGAAGCAAAGGGTTCATTATCCTGGAGGTGAAGGCATCGAGCGGATCCAGTTGCCTCGACGGTTGCTCCTCTCAGTTCGGGAAGCGCGGGTTGTGTCTGCGCTGCGTGAGTTGTGACCTGATTGAGGCATCTGCGGTTCGTAGAGAAAGGGAGACTTGCTGGCTTCTTGTCCGAGGTAGATCATGGCTTGGCAGAGGGGAAGGCGTGATGAGAAGCTTGGAGCTCGGATACGGGTTGTGTGTGGTAGCTTCAACCTAGTCGACTCCTATCCATTAATAGGGATGGACGGAGAGGTGCCACTTTCTTGGATCTGGCTTCTTGCTCGATCGATTCGTCACCGCGGGTGGAGTAAGGGTTCCCCTCAACCTCCTTATTCTTCCTGTTCCTTCTCCCCAAACTTTGTTTCTGGCCTTGTCCAATGCATCAGCGACGCTGCGTCTTCTTCGACTCCGCTTTGCCATGCCCAACCAGCGACACTCCCTTCTTGATGGCGCTTGTGGACCTGGGGTGTCCCAACACAGTAGAGGGAGTCCTCCCCCCTTTGCTGTGTGATGGGTCACTCTCCTTGGTGTTCATTGTTTTGCTTCTGTGAAAACAGAGGTAGCTCGTCCAGTGTTTGGCCTCGGGCCATTAAATGGCTGTAAGGTGGACTGGTTCTATGGGGAGCGGCGTTCCTTTCCCCGTAGATTTTTCTTCCTTACTATAAGGCAACATCACTGAGGCGATGATTGTGATACTTCTGTGCAAACAATAGCCTTCCGAGCATGTCCATTCTGTTTCATCGGACCATAGATGGAGCCTACCAGGGAGCAGGAGATGATGCTGTTTCTTGTTCTCAGTCCCCACCCATCACAATTTGTGGGTGTATTAAAATCTAGTGATGAGAGGTATGAGGATTTCAACATTGGAGTCTCCTATTCTTTGCTGCTCCAGTGATCTGCTTCCGGTTAGAAAGTAGGATGTGCTCGTGCTTCCATGGTCTGGCTTAGACTTCGTCTAAGTTTGGTTATCTTTTGATACCTAAGGTTGTTGTGTAGGTGCTATGGCCTTAGAGATCTTGGTCTGATGGGGTGTAGCTTTCCTGCTTTGCCTTTGTGCTCATACTTTGTGGGTGCCTTTTATGTTATTGAGTACTAGTCTATGCTCAAGGCATCGTTCCATCAGGTTGAATTGTTTAGGGTCAATATCTCATGTACAATCTTAGGTCTTTTGATATTTTGCCTTGATTACCAGCTTGTTAGGATCAAGGTTTAGCTTTACTGTTTGGGTTCTTCGTACCCATTGTTTTCTTTAGGTTTCAACTTTGCTGTATGGGGTACTTCGTGCCCCAAGTTTTTGGTATTATAGTAACACGTTTTTTTGACTGACCAAATAAAAATATTGGCATCTCAAATAAAGGAGACAAATCTATATCATAAGTATAACTAACATCATAGAACAATTAATTGCATAGGCATGATTAGCAGTTTAAGCCTTTCTAATTACATAGGCATGGTTAGCAATATTAAACAAATCTAGCAACATCATCTTAACCATCATTGGCAGTATATTTGACAACATAAGCATGTTTACAACATGAGCATAACTACAACATAAGCATATCTATTATCTCTTATTGTACTATACATGATCTCAGTGAAAAGAAAGAAAACAAGGGTTATCATCCAATATGAAGTGTTGTGTAAAACCCAAAACAGATATGCTAGATGGCTGTCTTACATATTTTATTACGTCCTAGGGAATTTGAATCGTACCATTCAAAGTCCAACCGACCCCTGCAAAGGGATATTCGGTTCCGTACAAGATCTAGGAGTGCCAGTATCCTAAGATCTCTTCCCCTCGGTCAATACGAGTAAAAAGCAGTGACATATAGTCAAACTGTAAAACAATGACATATAGTCCTGTAACTAGCCCATCTTGGTACATGTCACAACGCTAGCATCCAGGGTATACAAAACCCTCAAATTCGAGGTACAACCACAATTTTCCTCAATCACATCAGATGTATGAGGCATGACCATAGCCATCCTCCACAACCTACATTGTGGATGACAATGATATATCCTCAACTTGCCACCCCCATACTCAACAATATGCGCTCTGAGTTTCCCTTAGGAATACTCATTTCACAATCCAATAAGTTCTAACACTGAAGATGGCTCTACGACATAGGGCACTACATGATTAGAGTTGCACTTGATTAGTTATGCCAATTGGGTGAATTAAGGCTGCATCAAACAAGTGGACATATAAACCCTAATTCACTTCTTTCTCTCATTCAAAATTGTGCATGAGACAATCCATGACTTATAACAAGGCTCAACAACATCACTTACATATAATACACCAGATCAGCACAACATTGCATTAATGAGCTAGGAGATATTCATAAACAATCATAACATGGTTATATTAACATTAAGAACATTCCTTTATTACATCAACATGCAAGGAATCTAGATATGATTAACCCTCATCATATTCATAATGCACATGTTTAGCATAAGAGAGTATCAACCATGTGTCTATGATAACCACCAACTAACACATTAAGGTTATGATCATATTAAGGAGGTTATTTCACCATCGTGCTATCATATAAGAAGGTGAAACATGAATACTCATCTTTATCTATTTTCATTAGAGTTAGGCTCAACAATATAAATTATATTAATGTTACTAATCAAAACTCATACCCAAACCATAACTCACGACATCCCCATTGGATCATGGATGCATAAGGTGAAGCATCACCATTACATTCCATACTATTCTCAAGTATGAACCCACACATAAATCAAGGTGTAACCATCGGGTTATAGAATACTAGGGTTTCAACAACAATAAGAGAGTACTCCATGATTATAGTAATCATTCAAGGACTATTCATACCCAATTACCATCATTTAGTTATATTAAAGTTAGCTACAACAAGCTATACCTCATTAGGGTTACATATCAAAACAATATGGTTATCATCCCTTCTATTCATATGAGTGAATAGGTAATACTACCTTATTAAGGGTAAACATCCATTTGTTCCATCATCATTCAACCCATATCACCATACCACAATGTCAACCAGAACCATTGGATGTTTAAAAGGTAAGACCATTGATTGTTTACATAAGTAAACACCTTGGATGAATCATCTATGATGTTATTGAGTTTTTATCTATAAAGGTCACCATTTAACCCTAGACATCCTTTAATTAACAACAATAAGGGCTCTGTTGAGAGTAGGGTAAAACCCACAATCGACTGTTCATTTAAAACAAGCCATCCATTGTCAACAAGTAAGCTCCTTAAGTTGATCATATAAAGGAAACTATATAAATCACCTTATTAGGACCAACATATTACATTATCCATCATTCCACTTTATTGGAGGAATAAACATTAGATCTTGACCATTGGGTCAAGTTCATATGTTAAAACCATCAATTACAATATAGGTCCGATCATTGCATCAAGTGACACAAGAAACCATTGGTATAAGGCTTAATTAATGCTACAATTATATGATTAACTCACCATAGGTTTTGGAGACCTGATACACCATCATTAGTGACCATTAAGTCACCATAGGTTGTTAGATCAACACTATATTCATTAATCAACATCAAATATCAAACTAATATCACCATTGATTGATAGCATCATTAGGGTACTTAATGGTTGATCATTAAACTTCTAATTGATCCAAAAACTAACCTAAGGGGTGAACATAAGTTGACACCCTTGGTAACCACCATCAGTTTTCATGAAGACAAAACCATCAGTTGCAGCGATGGTACCACCAACGAGTCATGTGTTTATAGAAGAAATCAACTTTAAACCCTAAAATTGACCATTGGTTGATAGGTGCTTAGAACCATAGGTTGTCAAAACAACCTGATCCAAGTCATATTATACCTTAGGAATAATGTACACATGATCACATGTTCATCTAGAACTGAAATCAGAACATGGAACATTATAAAATTGAAATCCAAGTCAAGCATAGCTTTTTAGTGCATGGATCATCATTTTCAAGAAAGAACATGAGCTAGAAAGCTTATGGTAAGCAATAAACATGGAGAAAGTTATAAAACTTGACTCTTATTAGAAGATAAATCCCCCAAAAGAAGAAAACACGAGAAAGTAGGGTAGAAAATCCAAGCATAAGCTGTGAACTCGTCCATCTAGCACCTTTCTCCCTCAAATGAGCAAACCCTAAGCATAAGGAGCAAGAGAGGGAGGGTTTTAGAGCTTTACAACAATTTATACCATGAAACAACAAGGTTTCGACATGGATAAAGATAGGAGGAAGGATAAAAGAGATATAAATGGAGGGAAGTAGGGTATTCTTACTCTTTTAGGTCAAGATCACTAGAAGGAAGCTTTTCAAACCCTAAAAGGAAGTCAATTGCAACCCTAGATTCTTTTTCCAAGAAGATCCCCTCTTTCTTCTTCCTTGGATAGGAAATTCATAGAATCACATAGGGAGAATGAGGTTCCAGAAGGAGGGAAGTGGTGGAGAGCAAATGACTTGTTTTGGTGCTTAAGGATAAGTATATGAAACTTTAAGATAAAGAAAAAGAAAAAGTTGAAGTTCTAGTATCTTTCCAAGTGTCCATGGCCTTAAACTATTAAGAATATACAATCAAACATTCAAGAAGCTCCCCCACCATCCATAGAGACATGCGTATACCTCGTTTCTTGAATTTCCAAGCAAAACAAATAATTCATTAATTGATAGCTACTAAAGGTAGCTCATCCATGAAGGGGTAAACCCTAAAATACCCTTAGAGAAAAAACCTTCAAACCAAGGATTAAATAGGTTCACCATGGCTCAAAAATCTCAAGAATGATGAGAGAATATCAAATGAACATAATGAAAGTGATAAATTGCAAGGAAAACCTCTCAATTGGGTAAGTTGCAGAAAAGTCCAAAATGTGCATAAAATTTCATAACTTGCTCAAATAGTGTCAAAATTGGACCAAATTTGAAACTTAAGTTTGTCACATGATACCGAAGCATATCACAATGTTAGGTTAGGGTTATAAGCTCTCAATTGTGGTAATTAATCTTATCAAATGCTTTAAGCAAGTTCAGGGGCCTTACAACTATAAACCCCTAATAGGGATTTCGCCCCCGAAATCCAAGGTAAACAAAGATGGGTACTTACTTTGCACCTCACACTGTTACCTTCACATGGTTACTTGCATATCATTATGATGTCACATCATTCATACATATCTCATCTTGGGTCAGCACAAAACCCCCCACATAAGAAGACATTTACAACATTGAACATAGAAACTTGTTGTGCCACCTATACAAATCTAATAGTAACTTTCAACTTTAAATTCTAGCTATCATCCTAAAATTATATCTATTATATCAAAAAACCATATATCCTTGATAGTGGTCTTGCCCAGCTATCACTAGACCTTGCACAACATTATAGTGTTACTTTTTTTTCCTTCCAAACAACATTTATAGGATCATAATCAACTCTCTCTCTCTCTCTATGGGAGAGGAATACTTGGAATGTTCATTTAATAAACATCTCCAAACTTCTCATATTTCTCATACGGTTGATACATCATAGATACTAGGATTCGTTACCTTGGTATCCACCGCATGTGCTATAAGGAACTCACATCATTATCTCATCCACTTTTACCAACATAACAAATATCAAGAAATATAAGAGGAGTCTTCCTAATTATTGGATGGATCAAAAGCAAAATCATCACAAACTTTATGATCTTGGAACCATAGTCCAAACAACCTCATGATATAATAAGCTATCCACCCTTCTTTTGCAGTGAATCCACACATACCAAGTGGAAGTGATCCACTTGAAAGTTGTGCCCTGGAAAGGAAAGACACAAAGGGAAACACACTTCCCACATCATCACATCATTGTTCAAGGGTCACTAGAAAAAGGTAACCAATTCAATTTTCATTACGGAGGTTACAACTTCTTATGTGTCATTTACCTTTTTCATTTCAGGTTCCTTGTCATTAGCATAGGAATCATCATGATTAACATATCTCATTACCCCTTCCTTGATTACTAGTTATCACACTTGGATATGTTCTCTTGTTTTATTATGTTTTTCAACCACTTATCAACAGGTAAATCATCATATTCCAGATTTTATTCATTAAACATGGATCATCTGCCTTAATTCTTTCATATGCTATGCTAATTTTACACTAAAACTTTCTTACACACATAGGTTGCTATGAGATTAACTCAGGTTCCACCTTATTCCTTTGTCATTGTTCCCATTTATCTTCTCATTTTGTACTTGTTATAGGAGTTCTTTACATATTATGTGGATTTCATACCTTGATTCACTTTATAAGCATAGACTTATCTGTCTTTTACTTTATTATCTTCTTGAATCACATCTTTAAGAACTCCTATTTTGCTTATTTGTATTCAGATTTAGATTTCTTGGTCTTGTGTCTTTCTATTTATCTACCGAACATTCAAGTTTTGATAGATTATGATGCAATTATCATCTTCTTTAAGGTAGGATTGAGATATTCACACCATGATTTCTTATTCGTTATGCTCTTTAGATTGTCTCAAAATGACTACTTGATCAGAGTAACCAGAAAGATAATAGTCTAAGAGTTTCATACTTACCTTTCTTCAATAATTGAATACATGGCCAGGGCATCCAAGTATTGAGATTAGGCAATATTCGCCATGTTTTTGTGTCACATTCCTAACTTAGACATCATCCTAGTCTTAAGTCCTAGTGTCCCTATAGACTCAGTGAACCTAAATCTCTGATACCAACTTGTGACAACCAATTACACTAAACGAGATTACTCAAAACATAAAGCACAATCGATCACTAATTAATCACATACCCAAAAATATGGGTAAATTAGAACCAATTTCAACAACACCCACTCATAAACATTTGCATAAGATCCCAACATCTTTCTTGTATCCATACTATGACAAGAATTTGATACAAATTGTTCTTTTGCCTTAGTCACAATATATATACACAGGAGAACAATATTTGTATAAGCCACACAAACAAGCACTAACATGCTAATAGAATTCTGATTCGTTTGAAACATCATATACAAATTATTCCTGCCCAGACTTGAGAGTACAAGGATGACTCTAGGACACACTAGACATCTAATCAACTTTCTCAAAGATTTATTACTATAGCTCCTCTTTACTGCCACAAGTTTGTTTTCGTCACTTCTGATTACCTAAAAAATGTGGCGAATCACAAGGTGAGACCCATGTCCCAGGAAGAGATATAACTTCCAACAACGCTTATTGATTACAACATTTTAAATAGTAGATAAATGAGCAGTTGGAGTATTTAATAATCAATTTAACATATTGAACAGTTTAAGTATGCTAAATAGATTAAGCAAATAATTTTAGCAACTAGTATGATCATCAATGCATATATAGGTAACAAATAAATCCATTTCTCTAGATAGATATCTATTCAAATATCATCAAATTTAATCTAATAACTATCATTATCATTAATATGACTATCATCATATTCCTTGATAACAACACAAGCAATCTA
The DNA here is from genome assembly GCA_963693085.1 of Alisma plantago-aquatica. Lineage (NCBI taxonomy): Eukaryota > Viridiplantae > Streptophyta > Magnoliopsida > Alismatales > Alismataceae > Alisma > Alisma plantago-aquatica. The sequence goes on from OY856412.1 coordinate 1,225,617,204, forward strand.
GTAGAATAAGCATCCCTGACATCATGAATATGTCTAGCAACATAACATGGCTATCAATATTGACATCTCAAATAAAGGAGACAAATATATATCATAAGTATAACTAACATCATACCACAATTAACTGCATAGGCATGATTAGCAGTTTAAGCCTTTCTAATTACATAGGCATGACTAGCAATATTAAACATAGCTAGAAACATCATCTTAACCATCATTGTCAGTGTATTTGACAACATAAGCATGTTTACAACATGAGCATAACTACAACATAAGTATATCTATTATCTCTTATTGTACTATACACGATCTCAGTGAAAAGAAAGCAAACAAGGGTTATCATCCAAAATGAAGCATTGTGTATAACCCTAAATAGATATGTTAGACAGCTGTCTTACATCTTTTATTACTCCTTGGGGAATTTAAATTGTACCATTCAAAGTCCAACCAACCCCTGTGAAGGGCTATTCGGTTCCTTACAAGATCTAGGAGTGCCAATATCCTAAGATCTCTTCCCCTCAGTCCGTACGAGTAAAAAGTAGTGACATATAGTCCTGTAACTAGCCCACCATGGTACAAGTCACAACGCTAGCATCCAGGGTATACAAAACCCTCAAATCTTAGGTACAACCACAGTTGTCCTCAATCACATCAGATGTACGAGGCATGACCATAGACATCCTCCACAACCTACATTGTGGATAAAAAGGATATATCCTCAACTTGCCACCCCCACATACTCAATAATATGTGCTCTGAGTTTCCCTTAGGAATATTTGTTTCGCCATCCTGCAAGTTCTGACACTGAAGATGGCTCTACGACATAGGTCACTACATGATTAGAGTAGCATTTTATTAGTTATGCCAATTGGGTGAATTAAGGCTGCATCAAACAAGTGGACATATAAAACCTAATTCACTTCTAGAAAGCATATAGATATCACAACTTCAAAAGATATAAAATGTGTGAAATATAATTTCTCATCTCATCATCACATGCTACTATTCACTTTCCATTCATGAGACCACACCATTCATCATACTATCACAAGATATAAATCATTTTCACAATATCACAGGATATCAACCCTTATCAACACAAGAGGATTACACCTCATTCAGGGCTCAACCATGCCCAAAGGTCATTAACACCATCATACTATTACAAGATATAAATCCTTTTCACAATATCACAAGGTATCAACTCTTATCAAAATAAGAGGATTACACCTCATTCAGGGCTCAACCATGACCAAAGGTCATTAAGACCATCATACTATTCCCTACAAGATCATCATTGTCATTCCATGCCTTATAATAAGGCTCAACAACATCACTTACATATAATACACCAAATTAGCATAATATTGCATTAATGATATAGGAGATATTCATAAATAATCATACCAAGGTTATATTAACATTAAGAACATTCCTTTATTACATCAACATGCAAGGAATCTATATATGATTAACCCTCATCATATTCATAATGCACATGTTTATCATAAGAAAGTATCAACCATGTGGCTATGATAACCACCAATTAACACATTAAGATTATGATCATATTAAGGAGGTTATTTCACCATCATTCTATCATATAAGAAGGTTAAACATGAATACTCATCTTTATCTATTTGCATAAGAGTTAGGCTCAACAAGATAAATTATATTAATGTTACTAATCAACACTCATTCCCAAAACGTAACTCACGACATCCCCATTGGATCATGGATGCATAAGGTGAAGCACCTCCATCACATTCCTTACTATTCTCAAGTATGAACCCACACATAAATAAAGGTGTAACCATTGAGTTATAGCATACTAGGGTTTCAACAACAATAATAGAGTACTCCATGATTGTATTAATCATTCAAGGACTATTCATACCCAATTACCATCATTTAGTTATATTAAAGCTAGGTATAGCAAGCTATACCTCATTAGGGTTACATATCAACACAATATGGTTATCATCCCTTATATTCCTATGAGTGAATAGGTAAGACTACCTTATTAAGGGTAACCCTCCATTTCTTCCATCATCATTCAACCCATATCACCATACCACAATGTCACCCAGAACCATTGGATGTTTAAAAAGTAAGGCCATTGGTTCTTTACATAAGTAAACACCTTGGATGAATCATCTATGATGTTATTGAGTTGCGATCTATAAAATTCACCATTTAACCCTAGAAATCATTTAATTAACAACAATAAGGGCTCTGTTGAGAGTAGGTAAAACCCACAATCGACTGTTCATTTAAAATAAGCCATCCATTGTCAACAAGTAAGCTCCTTAAGTTGATCATATAAAGGAACCATATAAATTACCTTATTAGGACCAACATATTACATTATTCATAATTCCACTTTATTGGAGGAATAAACATTAGATCTTGACCATTGGGTCAAGTTCATATGTTAAAATCATCAATTACAGTATAGGTCTGACCATTGCATCAAGTGACCCAAGAAACCATTGGTCTAAGGATTAATTAATGCTACAATTATATGATTAACTCACCATAGGTTTTGGAGACCTGATACACCATCATTAGTGACCATTAAGTCACCATAGGTTGTTAGATCAACACTATATTCATTAATCAACATCAAATATCAAACTAATATCACCATTGATTGATAGCATCATTAGGGTACTTTATAGTTGATCGTTAAACTTCTAATTGATCCAAAAACTAACCTAAGGAGTGAACGTAAGTTGAAACCCTTGGTCATCACCATTAGTTTTCATGAAGACAACACCATCAGTTGTTGCGATGGTACCACCATCGAGTCATGTGTTTATCGAAGAAATCAACTTTAAACCCTAAAATTGACCATTGGTTGATAGGTTCTTAGCACCATAGGTTGTCAAAAAAACCTGATCCAAGTCATATTATACCTTAGGAATAATGTAAAAATGATCACAGGTTCATCTAGAACAGAAATCAGAACATGGAACATTATAAAAATTGAAATCCAAGTCAAGCATAGCTTTGTAGTGCATGGATCATCATTTTCAAGCAAGAACATGAGCTAGCAAGCTTATGGTAAGCAATAAACGTGGTGCAAGTTTTAAAACTTGCCTATAATTAGAAGATAAACCCCCTAATAGAAGAAAACACGATCTAGTAGGGTAGAAAATCCAAGCATAATCTGTGAACTCGTTCATCTAGCACATTTCTTCATCAAATGAGAAAACCCTAAGCATAAGGAGCAAGAGAGGTAGGGTTTTAGAGCTTTAGAGAAATTTATACCATGGAATAGCAAGGTTCTGACCTGGAGAAAGATAGGAGGAAGAATAAAAAAATATAAATGGAGGGAAGTAGGGTATTCTTAATCTTTTAGGTCAAGATCACTAGAAGGAAGCTTTTCAAACCCTAAAAGGAAGTCAATTGCAACCCTAGATTATTTTTCCAAGAAGATCCCCTCTTTCTTCTTCCTCAGATAGGAAATGCACAGAAGCACAGAGGGAGAATGAGGTTCCAGAAGGATGGAAGTGGTGGAGAGAAAATGACTTGTTTTGGTGCTTAAGGATAAGTATATGAAACTTTAAGATAAAGAAAAAGAAAAAGTTGAAGTTCTAGTATCTTTCCAAGTGTCCATGGCCTTAAACTATTAATAATATACAATCATACACGCAAGAAGCTCCCAAAATATCCATAGAGACATGCTTATCTCTCGTTTCTTGAATTTCCAAGCAAAACAAATAATTCATTAATTGATAGCTACTAAAGGTAGCTCATCCATGAAGGGGTAAACCCTAAAATACCCTTAGAGAAAACACCTTCAAACCAAGTATTAAATAGGTGCCCCTTGGATCAAAAATATCAATAATGATTACAGAATATCCAATGAACATAATGCAAGTGATAAATTGCAAGGAAAACCTATCAATTGGGTAAATTGCAGAAAATCCAAAATGTGCATAAAATTGCATAACTTGCTCAAACAGTGTCCAAATTGGACCAAATTTGAAAATTAAGCTTGTCACATGACACATAAGCATATCACAATGTTAGGTTAGGGTTATAAGCACTCAATTGTGGTAATTAATCTTATTCAACACTTTAAGCAAGTTTAGGGGCCTTACAATATCTCTCACTCACATTATCCCAATAAGGGTGACATACAAGGTCTGCTATACAAAGCTTCTTATGGTGGAATTTTAATGTTGTAATGATAACTATTATTATATGCAAACTAGACCGATGATAGATACCTATCCTATGACCCACTCTAGTATAGCACGTGAATGGAGTAAATCTTCTAGGATTTGCATGGTAATCTCATATTTGTGAGTAGGAGGATGATAAGAAGTACTAAATACCAAATGTATACCCTATTCATAATGGATGTGCTACTTGAATATAGATCTAAACTTTAGATCCCTATTAGAAATAATCATCTTTAGGGTTCGATATAAGTGAATTATATCTCAAATAATAAATTCAGCCATATAGGATGCATTCATAGTATACTTGACAAGCATGAAGTGGTACAACTTCTTAAGTTGTTTATGATGCCCCAAAGTGCATCATAACCATGATTTGTCCTTTATAATCCCTTGGAAAAGTCCATTTTGATCTTATCCCACTTACACACAAGAATATCTAATGGTCAAAGAAGACTTCATGCCTTTGGTGCTTTATATAAACTTTCTCACATGTCAAACACTTCTCCAAAAATTAGCAATCTTATTCTTTATGTTTTTCTATAAGAATGAACACTACATATTCTCATACATTTCTTTCATTCCTAGGAAAATCATGTACTTTGAGAAATGATATTCTTCTCAAATATTTTCCCTTAAGTCATCATTTTTTGGGAACCCATGGTCTTGAAAAGAATCAAATTTCTCCATCTAGGCCTATTTTTATCTTTGTATGACGTTATTCCACTTTATTCATCACTTCTTTGAGCTTAGGACTAGATTTTTGAGATTTAATGATATTAAAAGTCTAGATAGGGTTTACGGAAAGATTGACCATCTTGATCTATACATCATACAATTCTTTAGATTGCCACCTATTAGTGCATTCATATTTTCTGTCTATCAATCTCATGGTAGAACACACTATAAAACCTTTTCTACTAAGCGAATGACCACATTGGCCTTACCAGGTTGTTGTAAAGTCATAGTACTTCAAGTAATATAATCATCAATGTTGTTTTAGATTCAAATTTTTGAGGCTCTTGCAGTCAAAGAAGACTATAAATTCCACTCCATATAGGTAATGTATCCAAATTTACAAATCAAATATGATCTTGTAAGCTCCATATTGTGTATCATAAACATCTATCGAGAACCATAGTATATCACTTGTTTCTATTTTATAAGTACACAACCTAGCCTTGTTAAGATGTGTCACTATAGATCACATAGCTCTTAACTACAACATGTAGGGAGAATGAGCGGAGGTGAGGCATTAAAAAATTGCAATGTTTATTCACATTGTGGGGTCCAAATAAACTTTACGTATTTGTTGGTGATCTTGGCAAGGGAAGCATACTTTTTAGAAGTTCAAAATGAATTGCTCATAATAACTAGAAAAAGCTATAAAATTCTAATCTCATAAAGGTATTGGGGTACATTCACTTTAGGACTTCCTCGCCTTTGGCTTGATCTACAAATATATGAACTGTAGATATGACATGACCCCAAGATTATGACCTCAGAAATCTAGAAGTTACATTTTGAGAATTTGTCATAAAACTCTTGCTTTTAAAGAGCTTGATACAATGTTCAAGTGCATGTGATGTTGTTAGGGATATCTTGAAATAAATAAGAATTATTGTAGAAAAGACGACCCCAAAAGAATCAACATGAATCTTGAAGAATCTATTCATCATATCCATATAAGAAACATGTGCATGTGTTAACTAGGAAGGTGTAGTATGATATTCATAGTGCCCATATCGAGTAAGAAAGTATTTTTGAGAATTCCATGTTCCTTGACCCTCATATTATTGAAGATAAAATGAAGATCTATCTTAATAAGATTTCATCAAACTATACTTGACTAAAGAGGTCATAAATCCTTAGAAGAGGGTAACAATTCTTGAGCATGACCTGATTCTGCATGTAGTAATCTATAAACATGCACATGTGTCCATCCTTCTTTTTAACAAAGAATATAGATGCACTTGAGGGTGACACACTAGGCTAGATGAATCCTTTTTCAAGAATCTCTTACAATGGCTTCTTTAGTTCTTTTAGTTTAGGTTGCAACATGCAATAGGGAGCTTTAGAGATGGGGGTAGACTTGGGAAGATCCTTGATGTTGAATTCTACCTATCTCTCAGGAGGAATTCCAATAAGTTTATTAGAAAGACATCATATTACTCCATTTATACATATATATCTTTGATATTTATTGGTTCCTCCTTGACCGTAGATGTAGCATGGAACACTCTAAACCCAACTTCTATCAAAATGTGAGCTTGGATCACTGATATGATGATTCTATCATACTTTATTCACCCAAATATCACTACTCATTTTCCATCTTGATGGGGAAGGACTACACTCTTCTTTTTGCGCGAAATTTGAGCTTGATGGACAGTCGAGTGATCCATTCCTAAAATCATATCAAAGCAGATCATTTTAAGAATAATAAGGTTCATTGGAGAATCTTTACCACCCATAGATACATGTGTCAGAATAATCTACAATAGGTGATCTTTATAGGACCACTAAGGGTGTTGACACTCAAATATAAACAATATATGTTGTTTCTTGATTCAATGATTTTGCTAAGCTTGATATATAAAGGAGTGAATAAATATGGAATTGAAAGGGCCTTCATATGTTTTCCAAAAACAATAATATTTTTTTGATGACTTCTTCAATGCCTACCACTGTTACTATTTCTTTGGCCTAAGTTATTTTGATGGTCTGTAGGTTGCATTTTCTCCAAGTCTTGGTAGAATTCACATTGTGTTGATCACAATCAAAGAAGTTGAAGTACAGGGGAGTAGTGTGGTATCATTCCCCACGATTTCTATTCTTAAAGTTTTAATAGAATTTAATTGTATTTGATAGAGGAGCCCTAATTTTCTTATAATTGATATTATAGTTGTGGAAATGGTGACTGGCTCCTTGGTTGTTGTTGTTATGATGCTAATTTCTATAAAGGTTATGGTTTTTGTACTTCAAGGGTGTAGAATGACCTGATCTCAATGGGAGAATCTTAGTGTACCACTCTTTGTCTACCAACTGATCAAATTTAGAAAGAACTAAGGTGTCATGGTATCACTCACATTTTTGTTATGTCACTTCATGAAAACCAAGAATTTTCTTTTCAAGGAGATGTGAACCACCTTCCTCTCTAGAATAATGAAATAGCAAAGCATATCATACACATACTCACTTCATCTATGAATGGAGTTTAATTCCACTTCTTTATAGATGAGGACCGACCGAGGGACACATTTCATTAGAACAACTTTATGAATTCCTTCCACTTCAACAAATTCACACCCAAGGGTGCATACTAGACATATTCTACTGTTAGACTTTGTGGACCCTTTTAGAATAAAGGTGCCCATATGTTTACTAGATAGCTCACAATCTCTGATATATCTTGGATATCTATGATCCAATCTTCTATTTTCTTTGCTATGTCATGTTGTCTTTCCCCATTGAAATCAAAAGGTTTCCTATTAATGAACTTGATGAGAGTAGGCTCCTTTGGACCAATGCTTCTGTGAATGAGTCCTTTGGTGGATGAACTCTAGATTGATTGAAGTTGGTCCATTTGGGTGGTTACATTGTCCCTCTACGACAAAGGGTGTCCCCCTAGATGAGTCGGGGAAGGGGGGCCTTTTGTGCTACCCCCTTCTTTCCTCTAAAATGGTTGGTGAGGGTGTATGGTACCTCCTCTCCTCTAAGAAGGTTGGTGAGGGTGTGTGATACCTCCTTTAGTTCGAGTGGGTTAGGGATGGTGTATGATACCTCCTTCTATGGGAGGAGGAGGACCCTATTTTGCATCTTGGCCTAACAAATGGGGAATCTCCTACATGATGAGAAAGACTAGGCATTACTAGGGTGCTATAGGAAATTGTAAATTAGATTAAGTGTAGATACTGGTTGTTAATTCTCTGACACCTTCATGTGATGACAAAATTTAAAATCCATGTAGACTATATGGTACCAACGTAGCTTATACATATATAAGTGAGAACTCAAATTTTGATTTCTTGAACAAGTAAGACAATGTTTTGTACTCATAGGGACTACAAATAAAATTTTATAAATTAAATGTGGGGTTATAAAGGACACTTAGTCATATTTCATTGGGTTTCTAGTCTTCAGAACTTGCTAGTGAAACTCTCCATGTGCCTTAATCATTCTATGCATGAACAACCTAAAATAGGAAACCACACACAGACAAAAAATATAAGTTTAAATTTGAAATTGTCGGTACTAAATACAATTATTGATACCTTATCACATGGAATATAGATTCAAAAATTTGACACAATAAGGTAGGTGTGTACTATCTACTAGTTAGACAACAAGATGATTTCTAGTTACCATAGATTAGTCAACAATATCAAGTAGATGCAAGTGTATTAAAGTTTAAGATAGTAACTAGTATGATAATAAGATTATCTAATATACAAGATGTCAGTGTGTCAAGATATCAATTTTTCATTGACCCTTCATATAGTATCATGTCTTCTCTAGGTGCAGATGCCTAGTGTAATCCCATATACAAGGAAAACACTTTTACCTAGGATTATATTCCATACCGGGGGATGACTAGTCCATTATCCACTGCACACAGTTAGGTTATGTGACCCACCAAAACAAGGATTCTATGCTCCATCCAATAATCAATTTAGTAATAATTCCAATATTCTAATAATTCAATATTCAAAAAATATGGTGGTGGACTTTAGATAGGTAAGATATGGTTTAAAAATAAGATTGGGTTCACCATTTTCAATTATTTTATGCATGCCTTTCATTAGGGAAATTATATCACAATAATGAATATAATATTTACGTACCTTTATTTGAAAATAAATTTCCATGTTTTTGAAGTCAAGGTTCCATCAACTCTCCATACTTTCAATATCTACCAAGTACTTATATTCTATACTAATATATGGCTCTTGGATTGGAAATCACTTATTAAGTACCATTAGATGAAAGTTCATCATTTCTAATATTAGCTTAACCCTAGGTAATTAAGTTACTTTAAGGTTGTGATTTTGTTCATCTTAGTATATAAAATTTATAGAAGAACTATACATATTACACTAAAAGGTCATCATGATTTAATACAATAATGCATGTCAGATATGTATATATATAAGTAGTTGTAGTAAAATTAGGACATTACTCAATTAGAGAATAACTTTAAAGCATATAAGAATAATCACTAATAACACAAACATGAAACTATATAACATCCTCAAAATTTAAGCTTATGAATGAATCCTTAATTGAAAACCCAATTTTTTGCTTAGAATGTTTAAAGGAAATTCTAATAAATAAATCAATGTTTACTCTTTGGATGATGAAATTTAATTCAATATCCTTTAACATTAAAGTATAATTCACTTTCTCTCCCCTCTTTGTAGACTCATCACCATACATATAAACCCTAAAACATCTATTTTGTCCTTTGAACTCAATACAACTAAAACGATCCTTAGGTGACCATAAATGGAATATTACACCAATTAGAGATTAATCATACTTTATTAAATGTACATAAGTGATACTATATGAATTATAGTAATAACTCATACCTGGGCCTCCAAAGTTGTAAAGTAATCATACAAGAATTATCGAAGCCCTAAAATACACATGTTCTCCATATTTGAAGTTAATCTGACTTCATTTGACCCCTCAAATTAATTTGGAAAGATTTCATATAGTTTTAACCCTAAATCTTTGATAATGTATTAATATAACATGTATACACCTAAGTTCAGTGATTAATGATATATCATTTGGCCCATGTGCACAGAGTGACCACCCTCCATATTGGACTCTCAACTCCACTGGGTATCTGTGAGAGCGAGACTCATCCCCCTTACCTGAAGTTTTGAGTACTGTGGACTTCACATTAGACGCAAGTCTTCATCCCTTTGTACCACTTATAATTCCCTCTTCCCTCTAGAACTCCATCCAAGGTGATCCCATTTTCCTCAATGTATATATATATATATATATATATATATATATATATATATATATAAGTTTCACCACCTCAGAATCAGTATAGGGGAGTTTTTCAGCCTCCTTACTCCACCAATGCTTGACATCTCCGAAGGCATGTGCCAACATCTAAAAACCACAGAGTGGCTTCCATGACACCGTATGGATTTCTTTAACATTAAGGTTGCTCATTCAAGATCCAACTTTGTCCAAAATGTTGTAAGCACCAAGTTCCTCTTTTGGGTTCTTACCTACTATTATGACAATCTAAGAAGTTCTAATCAATGACCCTTCATGGCTTTATGCATGATCTACCATGGTCGAGTTTCAAGGTCAAGTACGAACCCATGCAGGTCTACTTTCTTGATGTTTGGTGCTTTACACAACCCTGATAGGTCACCTCTATTCCTCCTATGTTCCGCCATGGTGGTAGGGTGTTCTTGAGCTCATGATCACCACATAGGATGAAACTAGGCCCATTGGTTGCGGCCTGAGGTGGGAGAGGTGTTTAGCACTTCAATATAAGCAAACTGGAATCAAGATTTGGAATATGGAGCTCTCACTATTTTCCTTGAAAGACCATGTTATTTGTTTTATGAATCATAGGAGGATGATAACATGTATTATTACAACTGTAACCATGATTCCTTGTTTTGTTGTCACACGCCCTCATGGGAATATAAGGGATTTAACACCTCTTTCCTTTTTTTTCTTTCACCACAGACATGTTTTAGTTGCATGGGACTTGTGTCACATGGACTCAAGCCATTGGGCCACATCTAAGTGGCCCATGTCTAACTATTTGCTATTTTGGATAATGCTATACACGTGGATTTTTGGTGATTTACGATTGGCTAGTTGTTATTAAAATCATAGTAATTGCATCTTGTAATCAGAAAAATATGCAAAAATACTCGTTGGAAAGGGTTTTTGATAAAGGAAATCCTATTTTAGGTTTCAAACCCTAATTCAATAACGTCAGACTTTATTTTCCTAATGACTTAAGATTGGGGTTTATGATGTCAATTAAGGTGATAATTATTGTAACATATGTTAATTTTAGGACTTAGGTTTGACTCAAGATCTGAAAAACTAAGTTAGGATCTTCTTTGATCAAGGTAAAGGAGTCATGCTACTTTGCACATTTATTTATGGTTGATTGGATGTTATGGATAATATAAACATTATGATTTCAAGTTCAATGCTCTAAATCATGTTCATTATATCATTGCTTGATGGTTTCTATATCCTCTGTCTTATGGTTACCATGATCACTAAGATCAGAGATTACAATTAAGGATTAATGAATTTAAATTTCAAGTTTTAAGAGGGAGAAATCCCATCTTGTTAAAGATTTAATGTCTAAGATTATGATAACATTTATATTAAGAATCATGTTATAAGAATTTCATAAATTTTTATATGCTCTCGCGATCATGGAACTCAAGGGGTGGTTATGGGCTTTCATGCCAATTATGGGTTTTATATCATATCATGGACCTCAAGGGGTCGTTGCAGGCTTTGATGCCAATCATGGGCTTTCATGCCAATTATGGGGTCTTACGTGGGAAAATAATAAAAGAATGCATATTTTACTTATTCGTTTATTATTTATGTCATGACTTTATTTCAAGAATTCTTAAATTAATGCTCAAGTAAATTTTCATTCATGTCAAATATAATTATTTTCTTATGCTATAAAGTGCTAGTACTGTTTACTGATGTGTTGTTTTTCACCTTTGCATGGCTAGGGACACGATGTCCCTATGTTTTTTGGAGCAATAAAGACTAAAGAAGAGCAAGCCAAGGTCAGAAGACTTTCAAGTGCAACTTATTGGGGTGCCATATACCTTAGATGAATCTATTTTTTAGAATATTTCCATTTATGTTTAAGTTATTCCATGGTTAGATGTTAGATCTTAGACTTGATAAAGAAGTTAGTTGTAGTTTTCATATTCAAAGAACAATGTTTGAATCTTTTCAAGACAGTATATGGTGATTTATTTATCTATTTGAAATGAGTATCATGATGTGACATTCCCCATCCAAAGTGAAATGCTTCTGCTCAATGATTTTATGTATTCAAAGGTGGGGTGTTACAAACTGATTATAAATCATCTAATCTATTTTCCCTATTTTTATCCCTTAAAATTTATTTTAATCAACTTTCATTTAATTAAATTGATCAATATAATGCATAATTTAGTATTTTTTAATGATCAAATTAGGTTCATTGTACTAAAATGTACTCTAAAGAGTAAATTAGATCAATTGTGCATTTTCTTAAATTTACTTAATTTTTTAGATATTTATATTATTTTTTTGCTAATTATAAAAACTCACATAGATGTGCCATACACAAATTTGGTTAATATTAATTCATAAAAACATATAAAAATGATTCATTACACTCTATCTATTCCATTCTATTTATTATAGGATTTTTTGTCATGTTCTTTTTAGTTTTCATTTTGTTCTTATTGATATCAATAAATAATCAGTAATCAAAAAGTAAAGAATAGAAGGAGGAGTGTTACCTTGATGAGAAAATAGGCTCACCTGATAAGGTAGTTTCATGACCGGATTGCTTAGGGTTGACTAATGAATTACTAGTAGAGGCTTTGTGCCATTATCATGGTGAAGAGTTGGGATGGTTATGGAGTTGCCAATGAGTTGGGGTGCAACTTCCTGTTGCAAAAATAGGGGAAGTTGGGGATGTATACTAGCAGTCTTGAGGGTTCTAATGTGGTGGATACTTATTATAAAAGGTGGTTAAGATGAAGAGATATGTAGTGACAATACTGGAAGGGGATTGTGGGACCCCAAGCTCGTCAGATATCCTTAATTATCTTGAGAAGATGACAAACATCATGAGAGATCAATCCCCCATTGGGGACTAGAGGGGAAATGCACTCTAAGGGGTGGATAAGCTACTTGTATAGTTGGCTCAAATCAAGGGAAGTCAGTTAGTGTGGTTAAGGTCATCATGGTTGTAGGAGGTGGTTGTGCTTCAACCATGGGGTTCAGTCATTATTTACATCTAGATATTTTAGGGTTTAGGTCTTTGATGTAGGGATGATGCTACTACTTCACCAATTACATAGGTGGTGGCATGCCTACAACACCCGAGTTCATTGCCCATGGCTCTAATATAGTTTATGGAATGATGATTGGCTCCACAAACCACCACATTCCTTAGGTGTACGCTTTGTCCTCACTCATGCACATCCTAGGATCAACTTCCAAATAGGTCAACTATCCTAGTAATACTCTAGGATGAGCACTCTTAACAACTTAATCCTTAGTTATGGGCTCTCTAAAAAGTAGGCGCACCTTGGTGATATGGGTAATCCAATCACTTTTTTAATATTATTTTTTCAAGGCCTCTATTCATGATGCTACATCTCCCTCACTTAGACTCTTGCTATCATTGTCAAGGATCAACAAAATATCTTCATAATATCTTCCCTATTTTAGTGTGAACCCATAATAACTCATCTACACCCATCTCCCATTCAAGGCTATTGACGCAAGGGTGAATCTATCAACTAGGATAGCCCTTCTGACTTTAGGCTAGTATGTCACATGTCCATGCAGGCCCCACCTAGTGGAGGGGATCTAGCTCTTATACCATTTGTAATACCTAGGCCCATTTCCCAAGACTCTAATAGATTTTTTGGAATGATGATTGGCCCCACATACCACCACATGCCTCAAATGTGTGCTTTGTCCTCACTCATGTAAAACCTGGGATCAACTTCCTGACAAGTCACCCATCCTAGTACAACTTTGGACTAAGAACGATTAGCCACAAAGTTCTTAGTGATGGATTCCTAAAAAAGGAAGTGCACCTTGATGATACAGGTAATATAATCACTCCTTTTTAATATCAATTTTTGAGGGCTCAAATTGTGGGATGTTACACTGCTACTCTAATAGGAGCTGGCCAGTCATGACTAGATCTAGGTCATCGATCATCGTGTCTATTGATGTCTCATGAAAAATTAAGTCAGTATTTCCCTCTATCAGGGAAAGAGAAAGGTTGGCAAATGTATAGTAATGGAGAGGAGTCATTGTGGAGGATGAAGTGAGGAATTCTAGGTCATCCTTTCTATTGTGAACTATGTTTCTAACAAGAAAACAACCTACAACACACATCCAAGAGTAGCTAATCAAAGGCTTAGATAGGTGGGTCTAGAAAATGGAGGATCAATATGGTTTGGAATACATTTATTTAAAAAATTTCTCTAGAGTTCACTAGATACCTAAAAGATTTGAGATTTTACTCAATGGTTGACTATAAGATACTTTAATTTCTATAAATATACAACTCATTTTTTGAACTTAAACTTCCAAATTTAAATACCCTCATAATTAATTTAGACATTAATATAAATTAACCCAAAATACATAATTTTTTGATTCCAATACCAACATTCCAAAATAATGATAAAGTATTAAAAATGGGCTCAAGTCTATGTGAATCAATCAAAAGGGTAAAATTGGATTTTTTAATGCTTAGTGCAAGGGAAGTGAAATATAGCTCAAAGAAGTAGGGAATTTTGCAATAGAGGTTTTCAAGTTTAAATAACAATGCATCATAACTAAAGTGAATTTGGTACAAAAATCAAGCATGTTACATTAGGGAATATATATATATATATATATATATATATATATATATATATATATATATATAGATACATACATACATACATACATACATACATACATACATACATACATACATACATACATACATACATACATACATACATACATACATACATACATACATACATACATACATACATATATGTATGTATATATAAGTATTTAAGAATCCATGCCTTAATATGCTAAGGTTATCTAATGGCTTATTATATAATACACTAACATGAATTAGTGGCTCAACATAATCAACTTCTCTATAAGGTCACCTAATTTTGTTCATAAAACCCAAGGGTAGGAATCTATTAATTATTAGGTTTGGTTTACCATGTCAGATCATGTAGTATCCTACTCATGCATAGAACCTAAATTTGGGCTTAGATAACTAGTGTTATGTTATCCAATTTATAAAAAGATGGGGGATGTACATCATAGATTCCTAATTTTATAACTAACACTAGCATTTAGATCAAGCATATGAAGACTCATAAGGTATAAATATAAAACCCTTTAAAGTACACCGAAAACCAATATACATCATGAATATGTGAGGGTAGGTCCACTAAACCTTATACATAGTACATTACTTCTCAAATCATCACTCTACATAGAAATATATGGTTTAGGACATATCTAACAAGTCACAATATTTTTCTCTATTGATCTTATATAATACTTCTCAAATCATCACATATTGATTTAACTCAAGAAATAATTGACAAACCCCATATCAATTTCATTGTACACATATTATTATAAGAAAATTAGTTAGGTGACAAGAAACTAGAAATGACACAAAAGTCAATGTGAGAACCAAATCATAAACTTATTACCAAATATATAATAGTGGAGTTTGGATGGGGAGGTAAATAGACTCCCTTAAACTCTTAGAGAACTCAAACAAATAATATGTAAATAGAAACAAATGTATGATAGTTTTGTAGAAAGATGATATACAAGGAAACAATAGATAAGAACATGATATATAACATAGTATAGAAATCACAAAAAGATCCTACTTTGTTCTTGATGGCATTAAAACTTAGGATTGGGCAATTTTTTTTGAAGCTTTAAAAATTTAAATACAAATATAATAAAAGCAAACAACTAAGTAAGGATCCAACCAATTTTTTATTGGATATAGGAGAACAACATCATACCTTTTTTTCTAGGCCTTTGGGGAAAATAACTCAATCTCCTTTGGTTATGTCTGTGGGTATCACCACCCTATCATCTTTGCCTGGCCATAGAGGACCAATGTCTCATCTAGATGGTTACACTTATTACATTGAAAAACATTTAGAAGTAACTTAAAAAGTGAGTGGAGACTGGAGTTAAGAATACAAACTATAATATTAGGACTTCTTGTAGATCTTAAAAATAAGATATGATATATTTTGGTTCATGAGATTCTTGAACTTGAGCACTACTAGATCACAAAGGCTTAGATAAAATGTCAATCACTTTTTCAAAGAATTATGCAACTCAAGTGTATGTCAAGTGATGAAATATGATCTCAAAAAAATGACGATGAGTGCACATCTTGGATCAAACTTGGGTTGTGATCATGCGTGGCATGTTAACCGACTCCTCTGGCGAGGCTGCAAAGTTGGTGGAATATAACATCAATTTATAGAAATGTGTTAGGGTTATCCTAGACAAGAATATAGGAGCATATGAGGTCAATTTATATGAATAGTAAAAAATGAAATCCAAATACCAATTGTTCATTAGATATGCATTTACTCAAATTTATACTTCATTCAAGAATGATTTCATAAATTTGGAACATTTCCTAGTGGCAATGCAATGTGTAGAGAAGTGGCACAACAACTAAGAGCAAAATAAAATTCAGTTTGACTACCATTCAATCAGTATTGGTTCTCATATGAGGTTCCACCTGGTTGAACTATTAGTTTTATTGAGAGTGATCTAGAGTTGAAGAAACTCTATGGTCACTCCTGGTTGAACTTTAAGTTTGGATGACTAACAAATGCACATTAATCCTAGTTTTAGTCACATTAGCTTGGTTTTTCATTTTAAATTTCTCATTTTGCTAAGTATCTTAATTTTATTTTCCTTAGTTTTATATTAATTTGTTAATATTTTGATATAACTTCTTGAACTTCATGGTCAAGACTGAGTTTTATCTCTACACACTAGCTTAGGATGGTGGTCTTGCTGATCGATCAATGAGGCTGAAGCAAATTTTGACCTAGCTTGAGTTCACTTGGGTCTAAACCAATATAAACCTTACCGTGTTTAGAATCAATCATTTAATGCTTGAAATTTTGTCAGATTAGTAGTTGTTCATGTTTAGCAGATCTTGGATGTATGAAACTTTGATTCCATGATCTAGGGTATGGACTACTTCATGTTAAACCCTTGATGCGATCTTGGATATTGCATTATTTGAGGCGATGGGCATTTGATCTCTAGGTAAAATGATAACAATCCTAGAGTGATATTTGTTCTAGTTTAAGCCTCATCCCAAAAGTTCTAGATTTACCCAACTTTAGCATTTTTTTTATAATATTGTATGATGAAGTGAAGAGAGAGAGGATGATAGGTAGTGGTAGTAAAACCCACTCACCCTAGTGCTTCCATCATTCGATAACTAGAACCTTAGTTCATACTTCTATACTTGCAATCTAGTTAATCAACTAACACTTAACATTTTGTGAAAAATACTCTTTCTAGTTAGATCACATGATTAGTTCATCCCTAAAAATTTTGTCCTTTGGGTTTGATCCTTAACTATATTGCGATAACACTTGTCCAATTCTTGATGGTGTTTTTCATCTATTAGTTTAGGCAAAAAATAAGATTTATATCTTGGTGAATTTGAGGGTACACAAAATCAACATTTAATTTTAGTGCCAATTACATAGACAACAATTTTGTAATCAATTTAATTAAATAGGATTAGTTAGAATCTTCCTTTTATGATTGACATTATTACAAATCATCTAGAATCCAATCCTCTTCCATCCAATGATTTTGGGTTGTATACCATCTCAGGTAGCGTCTTTGGTGCATGTGACATTCTTCCAGTGTTGATTCCATCACATATTTTGATCTGAATATTGAACAAACCTACCACATTTTGCATTGTGTAAATAGATCTAGGATGGAAGAAGATGCAATTAAACATAGAGTAAGCAACAATTGAAGCATAGAAGCAACCTCATGCTAGAATCCAGATTATCTACACATATAGAAATTTGAGTAGCCTAAGAAGTAGAAAGACAAAGGGAACTATGAGAGCTGGATATGCCTTAAGGTGTTGATGTTTTCCATCCAGTCATCCAACAATTGTAAAACCAAATTATGAAATTAATACAAAATGTGTCTAAATGATGCAAAACAATAATTTTTTAGGTAAATCTGGTAGTACATACATGATCATCTACAAAATCTTATTTACCTCTATGGATTGAGCAAACATGCTTGTATGATCGACAAAGCTACCAGGTTGTGATTATTTTTCTACTCTCTTACGGACAAAATCAGGATGTGATACAACTCCCTAGACACTAGAAGCATCAACACTTTGAAGGAACTTTAAATATGTTTTTGAAGAAGTTCTTTCTTTTATCAATCACTTACCAATTTCTAGGGAAGATCACCAATTTAGCAAAGATCCCAAGAAAATATCTCTTCAAATCCTGGGAACAAATGAAGTAATTTCAATGTTGATGCCCTCATCATGACATATCTTTTATGTAACTTATTAATATATTCCATAGAGGAGTGGATGATGATATCAATGATTTCCTTAATGTTACTTCAAAAGGAAAGCTTATGTGACAAAGTTTCAACAATGCACAAAACATTGTAAGCCTGGGAGTTGAAAACCAAGACAATTGGTCTACATCAGGCCAATGGGTAGTTTTCAAGCTCACTAGGTAGAAGATAAGTTACATCTCAAGGCAATTTCAAAATCATTGAAGCAAGTTGCTTTAAAAATGACAACCTTGAATATTATTTTCAACAATATGGATTGGGGGGGTCATCCTATGAAGAATTCAAAGCATCTTAGGAGGTCTTACAGGTCTATTGTGTATAGGGGCACACCGATAACCACCTCTACCATGATTTACAAACATGTACCAAAAAAAATCAACAAAACCTCATGATGAAGTTAATACTTTAACCTCTATCATAGGTCAAGGGTACTAGAATCCCCCAGTTACAAATTTGTCCACAGGAAGTGCTTGAATTGTCCAAAATGTTCCTCTCCTTACTCTCGACTACTGACCAACAAAATAGAACGAGATTGATAGGCTTGACCAAAATCCCTTAAGTTATATAAGTGACTTAGGGCGTAATTAATTACCAACCGTTGGATTAGACTCTAATTTCAGATCTACCTGATCTCGCTGTGTGGGTACTACCGACTGGGTGTCAATACTACTCGATAGTTGTGGTCACCCTAAAACACCAAAAGCACATCGTGTTTATGGTAAACCCCAAAAACATTATAGTGATTCACTATATGCCCTAAAATGTAAGTGCACGCTATCAGAGTAATGAAGGCCAATGAGGTGCGAATACTGAACACAGGAACACATAAATCCAGAGACTATTACTAGTTGTAATGTGATCAGCTAGACTGATGAAAACTTGGTTGAATGGTTGAATTATCTAAAGCATAAAATAAATCTAAAGTACTGGTTGTTGACCTCAATTGGAGTGAATTCCTTAGGGTTACAATTTCATCACATTTAAATTACAATTAACAATCATAACATTAATAATTATCTCTTCTAACCCTAGACTAAGAGCCTGCAGTAAGTATTACCCGCTCTCACAACATAATTCACTACCTAATCTAATACCAATCCCAGTCTTGTATCAATTGTGTTATTAGTTAGGTGCTTTATCAAAAACTCTGGATAATCTTTTCACTTTCGTAAGCCACCTTTTTTAAAGGACGGTATAAAACATGTATTTATATGAATTTTCCAACCATTAATTTCCTTTTCCAAATCAATTAAAGGTATAATTAACTACCTATGGTGATCAAGCATGGATATTTCATGACAATCTCATAGAAGTAAGTCCAGAAATTAAGAGAAATTGATATATTAATACATAAAAGTCAATTACAATGCATAATCGGGCTACTCCCAGGTCCTAAGGAAAGGGATGTTTAGCCCCACATGGTTTCCATTGTAAAAAACATGGGAGACAAAAAGAAAAACGTGTAGAACATTCATAAAACTAAACAACCCCTAAAGAAGATGGTCCAAATGATTGCTTCTCATTCACGTGGCAATTTGCTACCTTCCAGCTACAAATCTGTCCATAGGAAGTGCCTAGATCGTCCAAAACGTGACCTTCTTCTCTTATTTCTCCTCTCCTTCCTCTCGGCTCCCGGATAATAGAATAGAATGAGATTGATGGGGTTGTATCAAATCCCTCTAAGTCATATAAGTGACTTAGGACGTAATTAATTCCCAACTGTTAGATTAGACTCTAATTTCAGATCTGTCTAATCTCGCCGTGTCAGTACCATTGACTAGGTGTCGGTACTACTGACACATTTGATAGTTGTAGTCACCTGGGCATTCATCAGTACTATCGAGTTGAGTTTCGATAGTACTGAGATATCTTGAATAATTGTGAATCAAATGTTGTGATGTTATTAGCCGTATCGACTTGTGGGTCGATACTATCGACTCTTCTTGATTCTTCTCTGTTCCAAACTAAGCAAGTGTCGGTACCACCGACTCCAAAATCGATAGTACCGAACCATGTAGATTAGTGTAAATTACCTGAAATACACAAAAATCAAATATAAGCTCTTAAAATATAATAAATCATTTAGGAACATTAAAATTACATTTAGTTGTTGCAAATAAGTATCACAGGCTAATGAGAGTAAATCATGCAAAAATGTATATGCAAATGAACAAAAGTGCATAAAAACCCATATAAAATAGCCTGTGAAAATGACATTTATCTAGTGCATCAAACTCCCCTAAGATTAAATATTACTCATCCTTAAGAAACACACCCTTCGATCTGTTTGAGACAAGTCATCATAAGGATATAAAGTACAAATTTCATTTCTCAACCATCCCCACCTGGCGGTCCCAAACTGGCCATTGCTGAACACTGTAAACTACTCAATAGTGATCAAAAACCATAAAAGTTTTCCACCCTTAGATAAATGAACACTATCAAGAGAGTAGTTAATATCATAGACAATCGGGCATTCACTTGATGCATCATGTGATTTCCTAAATTACCTTACTCTTTCCTAACTACCAACTACTTGGAAGTAGTTCTCCTTATAAGAATGAATGAGGAGAATAATCATTTAAGTGGCCTACAGATAAAAGCAATGAATGGTACAAAATGGATGGCTAATGAAAAACTAGGTCCAAATTGATACACATTCAAGAATTCCTTGGAATAATTTTCCCAAGCCATGTATGATTTCAATACATGTGTATTTCTAAACCTTAAGGTAGCTATCTTGGTAATTTTGATTGGAGTGAACGATTGGGAATTGTGTATAACCAAGAATGGACGCACAAATCCAAATTGGTCAACCAAATGTTGGCCACAATATTCAATAGGAGGTCTCCATTAATGGTGATGGTCATGTGTTGTGTTAAAACTTAAGATATGATGGAGGCTAGAAGTAAAAACATTTTTCTTAATATCTACAAGTGCTCAAGAAATAGGTTGAAAGAGTTTTCTTTTCATGATGATGAATATCTCTATACTTACATTCAAGAATGCATGTATTTGTGATTAGAACTAGTCTATGACCTCCTTTGTGGATCCATCAAAGGCTATTTTCATAGTTTTATTAGCCCTTATTTCACTTGTTATGATACCCACTGTGACAAATGTCTTTAGGACATACATATTGAGCCTAGCGTTGTTGTCAAAAAATATTGGGGGAAAATTCAAATCATCACTCTTAATGATTATTTACATTAGCGTACTGTAATGAAGACATGCTGGGATCTTGTCTTCAAAAAAGGCATTTATATTTGGCTTGATGGTCAAGATGATGGTGTCGTCCTACTTCTCAGGCTGGATATCCTTTAATAGAAATGTGTCATTATATTTGAATTATGAGTATTAGAACTTTGGATTGGGTCCAAATGGATATTTTCATTTGCATATTTTTCATGTATCCTATTATGATAGGTCATCTAGGGAGACATCTCATGTTTATGCTACTAGTATGACAATGGAACATTGTTTGTTGATTTGCAAGAATGAAAATTAAGGTACATGAGGCACCTAGTTGAATTTAATTAGCCTTGGTATTTTTATTGGTGCACTAGATAAGACCATCATGATTTCTTGATCATCTAATTTAGATGTCAAAGTCAACAATATTGCCACATATTTGGTGACCTTCTTCTTTCTTTTTTTTACAATTATTTGTCTAGTAGAAGATCCAAAGTTGGCAATGCTAACAATGCCAGAGTTTCTAGAAAAAATCATTTGGTTACATGGTTAGGGAAGGTGAGGACTATCTTGTGGGGTTCTTTTCACTTAATACAGATCCTTGGGGAGGATTGAGATTAATAAAAAAGTCCTACTAGAACCTTAAAAGGTGTGAATAATAGTAGTTTCATAGCCGAGAACTATATGTGAACATTGGTGGCATAATTTATTAGGATAGATGTGGAGGTTGTATGGATCTTGATGCATGTTGAAGGTACCATCCTTTGTGAAGGATCTGTGGGAATCTTTATTTTCTTCTACAACATGATGAAATGCTTTGAGGTCATTAAGCCCCAACTAAATGTCGGGGGTCACAAGAGGATGAATTTGTATGACCAATTGTGGCATACGATTGTGCCCCATGTATTACATGAGCTTCCTTTGTAAGGCCTTTCACTCTTTGTTATTGGGACTTTGGAGTTGGTGGAAGTGACAAAATACATCGGTGTAGTAATTATTTGGTAGGTGAGGTGGATGACCCTTTTGTTTCAAATATTGCAAGATCTCTGACAATTCAATTAGGATCGAGACATGGGTGACTTTGGGGTCTTTATCTTCCTTGGTACAATAGGTTTCAAACGAACCTAAGTTGGGTATTGAACCCTTGAAAAGAATGTGCACAACTAATATAGAGAAGGTTGTTGCTTAGGATTACATTTTTACATAGTTGCTCTTAAGGTTTCACTGTATACTTTTTCTATATATTCATTGTATGTAGGCTATAAGGTAGACTAAAGCACTTTTGTCTATTGTTTAAAGAAGTGAAAAAATTACCTTATGGGCTCTGTCAGATGACACTGGACTAGTTTGACCTTTACAGGTTTCTGACATATCTTGGGAACAGAAGGAAAATTCACAAATTCCCCATTTTTGGCATGGACCCTAGATGTCCAAATTCTCGTAGGTAATTTGAGACCTAGTGGTTTGTGGAGCATCAAGGAGATTCTTCAAAATCACAATGATAGCGCATATCTCATGAAGGTCATGAGTTGGATGTAGTATGTCATCACCAATTTGTTGTTAAAAAAAGTACATAAGGCTAAGCATCAATCTTTAAGGTGATCTAGTGACTCTTGCACTCATACTATACTATTTGACCCTTATTCTTTAGAGAAAATTAGATAGTGTTTGCTACATAAAAATGTGATCATGGTTGGATGTTGAGGAAGATTTATATGTAGAATGCATTAGAGTGGAGTGAATTATTTATGCACAGATAAAACATGATGAACTTCTATGGTGAAGAGAATGAAAAATGATTGAATCATGATGCCTAATAGTATTGGGTGGAATGATGCATGTATCAACATTCTCATCAAATGAATGAGAATAAATCAAAGAAAGAATGCATCATGTGAATGTTTCCATCTCTTTTGTGAAAATTTTAAAGCATCCTTTCTCCCTCTTTATTTCAAAACATCAATAAAAAAGTTTATTTCCTTTTTTTTCTTGGCCCACTATTTTAGCATGATGAACAATTATGCTCGGGATTCACTACATACATCATTCATTTTATCTTTTCATTTTTTCTCTGAGGGTATGGATGTATATCCATGCACTCTTATTTCAAAGGAAAAAAATGTAACCACATGATATATAAAAAATGAATGATGAAAAATGTATGCAATCTACATTTAATTGTTATGCAACAAACATGATATGCACAAAAATGTTTATGCGTAATAAAAAAATTCTCATTTTGGGAAAGTAACTATCATGTAACCTATCATGCCATGCAATGAAAACAAGAGGAAATAATTTAGATTACTGATCATCTTAAGGTGGTGAGTCAACATGAATGGAAGATGGATGGAATCACATAATTAAGAGACAATTCCTTTCATGAACTATGATATGTCCCTCTCTAATAACCTGTGAATAGGGTAACCTGAGGGTTTCTTTCTTAATTTCAATTTTAGATCCCGCCAACTATTTGATCAATTTAGGATCAAACCCCATCTTCATCCACATTACATGAATAATTAAGATCTACATTCATTTCAAATGTCCTAAAGCTGACTAGCCCATATACTTCCTCTAAGTGGCGCAACTCAAGAAATTTGCAACTAAGCCAAGTTTTATTTTTTATTTTCCATTGCAACACAAACGAGAGCACATGACATTGAAATGAACCATGAATTAAGCTCCACTTTTACACTAGATAGATCATGGATCCTAGAAATTGGAAAGATAAAAACTAAAAACAAATAAAAAAGATAAAGACTAAAGGAAAATAAAAACTAAGGATAGAGACTATTCCAACTACCCCCCAAAGCTTGAACTTGACTATGTCCGCAAAGTCAAAATTCTAACCTTAAGAGGTGGAACAGTGGTACTGATTAGAAGGGTGGTGGTGGAGGTTGGGGCATGGTAGGATCAAAGGGGTATAATGTCCCCTGAAAGTTTGATGGATGTTGTGGCATTGGTGGAGGTTGTAGATAACCACTGAAGTATCCTTGGTTCCAATAGTGATTGAAGAATGACTGTCGGTATCCCTCCATCCGTTGTAGGCATGTGTGGATATTCTCTTGGTTGGCCAAGAGAAGTTACTCATTCTCAAAGATCACATGTTGGTTGTGGTGAAGCCGTCCTTGGACATCATGGATGCTCACTTAGGTCACCGACTACTGTTGTTGCCCTTGTTGTATCTCCTGTAGCATTCCATATATTCCCGCCATGGAATATGGATCGTCATCCTTTGAAAGTGGTAGAGTAGAGGAACTGGAGGCTCCATATGTGTGAGGGTGCTTGTGTGGAACTGACCTCCTCTTTATAGGGATGGTGGGTTCCTCCTCCTCCTCTTCTTCTATATGTCACATTAAATGAGAAGTTGGACTTAGTTGCTCAATATAACTGACTTTGGAGTTGGTGATAGTGACATTTTCTTAGTGGAATAGAGAAGAATCGAGAAGACTCGGTAGTAGCGACCCAAGAGTCGATACAACTGACAACATCACAGTGTTTGATTTACAATTAATCTAGGAAACTCGATACTATCGACACTCAACTCAGTAGTACCGACGAATGCCCAACCTACCGTAACTATCGAAGGCGTCAGTAGTACTGACACGGTGGGATCAGGAAGATCTAAAATTAGAGTCTAATCCAATAATTGGTAATTAATTACTCCCTAAGTCACTTATATGACTTAGAGGGATTACGGAAAACCCTATCAATCTCGTTCTATTCCGTAGGGTGACAACTGAGAGCAAGGGTAGGAGAAAGCATAGAAGAAGGTCACATTCTAGACAATCTAGACACTTCCTGTGAACGGATTTGCATCTAGAAGGTAGGAAATCAGCATGTGCGTGAGAAGGGATCATTTGGACCATCTTCTTCAGGGGTTCTTTAGTTTTATTAATGTTCTCCACAATTTTCTTCTTCTTTCCCATGCTTTTTACAACAAAAACCATGCAGGGCTAAATCCCTCTTTCCTTAGGACCATGAAGTAGCTCAGTTATGCATTGTAATTGACTTTTATGCATTAATATATCAATTTCTCTTAATTTCTGGACTTATTTATATGAGATTGTACAATGTTTGTATCATATATGCTAAATCTAATAGTGAATGGGTTAGCCACGTTCAATTGGCACCCAAAAAGGATGGTACAACCATCACAAATATTCTAAAAAGGAATTGATTCAAATTATTGGAACCTTTGTATAGACTGTCAACATTTGAATAAAGCCACTAGAAAAGACCATTTTCCTCTACCCTTCAAACATAAAATGCTTTAGAGATTAGCAGGTCATCCTGTAATTGTTTCATAGATGGATACTCTACCTACAACCAATTCAAATAGCTTAGGAATACTAAGAGAAAATAAACATTTAGTTACACATATGGAACATATACTTTTAGGAGAACGCCTTTAGGGTTGTGTAAATGCCCTGGCCACCTTCAAAGATTAATGATACCAATCCTCTATGGTATGAACTAAAAAATATGTGAGATGTTATGGATGATTTTTCTATATTTTGGGGTTCTCCTAAGAACTACTTAACCAACTTGAATTCTATCCTAGCTATATATGAGAAAATCAACCTTGTCCTTAATTGGGAAAAATGCCATTTTATGATTAAGGAGGGAATCATTCTAGGAAACAAGATCTCCCATAGGGAAATGAGGTTTCCCGACAATAGACTAATGTTATCAAGAACCAATCACCCCCTACTATGGTAAAGAAGGTTAGGAGCTTCCTGAGACAATGCTCGGTTCTATGTGAGGTTCATTCAATGATTTTAAAAGAGTACCAAACCTATGTGCAATCTCTTGGTGAGAGATACTAATTTTGATTTTGATGAAGAATGTGTAGATGCTTTTATGAAACTCAACACTAAATTTTCTTCAACCCTTTACTGGGAAATTGAGGCGACAGATAAGGTAGAAGAAATAAAAAATTTAATGCTCGACTCCCTAATCAACAAGATCGTGTCAACAACGATGTGTCTAGGAAGGAAGGTAACAAGAGTTATACCTGGTCCTGGAGCAAGTCCAACGACAACTCTTCTTATAGCATGCTTCATTCTTCAAGTTGCACTTGGACTGTGTCAACAACGACCTCCTGGTTGATCACCATAGACGACAGTTGACTTCATCCTCCTAGTGGCACGCAATAGCCTCCTTGCCTCTAGAGTAGTCTACGCAGACCACTGGAAGCTCCATGTCGTGGTACCAGATCCAATGAGAAGGAGTTGTCTCTTTTAACGTCAGCATGCTAGCACAACTTTCTCTCCCAATTGTCTCTCCCTTGATGTCCCTCCCTTTTACGGGTAGGACTTACTCAGACTCTCTTAGTTACCACAACAGAGAGGACAACAATTGTTAGAGCTTATTGCTGTGTTTGGGAAGCTCCCAGTACCCCTCTATTTACAGGAGGTTGGGGTCAGGGTTTCCAGTTGATCTGGGAGTTGAAGAGATGGAATTTCATGAATATTCTAGAATCTATGAATGGTGAACAATTGGTTCACTATTGAATCAGTCAATTCATGGGTGATTCAATCAGTTCAATCATTGAATTGGTCTTCTCACATGCTTTCCCAATTTTAATTACATTGGCATTCAATATTCAATTAATGGAAAACACGATGCTAGCATCAATCCTTTATCCAATCGATTAATCATTGAACCAGGCAGTTCAACTCTTGAAACAATCATTTCAAACCATGAGTCGAGCGGTACACTAAGTGAACCGGTCGGTTCATGCCTGGGTTCAACCAATATTCAACCAATTCAATTTCTTGTTGATCTAGCACTCGAATGCATCCGTTCAACACTTGAACTGGTCGGTTCACAATCCAGTCAGTCAATTTCCAACCTAATTATTTAAATTGAACATCTAAACACTCTAGTAATCAATTTAAACATCATTCATGAATAAACCCTTATTCCAAGTGCATCCTATGTGTGTGACCCTATAGGTTCCAAGTTACGTTTTCATTGAATGTCCATAATGAACTTATGACATCATAAGCAATGAGAGGCATCTAGAAATGCATCATTGATACCCAAGTAATTGGAAAGTTGGAGAACAACTTCAACCTATAGTCCATGATTGTATAGTTCCTTTGTCTCTAACATCCTGATCAAACTCGAGGCATGGAAATATCATCCTTTTCAACATTCAATCCATGTTCCTTGAATTAGAGCAGACTGTTTGGGATACATCTGAGTTCACATATCACATGTTGAATCACATGAGTATGGTCATACATTTTTAATCTATCTTATCAAGTGGGTAGGATATCAAACTCCTCTGGGGGGGACAAATCCCATCTATATCACTCACACTCAATCCCCATGTGTCACAGAGTACCCGAGCATCACCTTTATTGCAACCCTTGTTCAAAATCACATTGGATGATGTCAAAGTACAATGAACGACATGTGATGACTGTAGTGACTTCATGTCTAAGAATGAAAATCACCACTATTACTATGAGAGTTGATTCTGACTACCATTCCATGGTCCCCATGTATCAGTCTCAGGGTGGGTCTGTCTGATACACTATTCTCTAACATGTACATATGTGCTTGACTTTATATCATATATAATGACTAATGAGATTTTGTCATCAATCAACACACACTCTACTATTATGTATTAATATCATGTATATTTCTTCCATAGTAATATCTGACTAGGGAGATAACAAGAATGTAGATACTCTTAACATACATATGATCCCATTGTTTAGGTCCTCAACCTAAATACATATGTCATTGAGTAACATCATTATTTAGACATATACTATGTATGTGTCATCATCTCATGATCGAGATAGACATTATAGATGGAATTACCTTTTTCATTATCAAATTAGGTATATAACTCCTGATTGCAATCAACATATGGTTGGATCTGTGGGCATACATACCAACAAACTCCCACTTGCACTTAAAGCCAATCACCCACAAATCTTATTCTAAGTGATTTAACATGTCCTTCATGTTTCTTTTGTGGTAGTGCTTTTATAGTAGGTTAGCAACATTTGATTCTAGTTTGTATATTGCAAGTTTTCACATCTCCTCATTGTACAACTTCTCATATGAGATGGAAGTGCTCCAGTATGCTATCTAGGATTCCTTTCCTAACTAGTAGCTCCATTGTTGTCATAGTATCTCTACTGTGCCGTCAATGGGTGGAACCTACCACAAGTTCATCTATATGAGCTTCTAGATCCATACAATATCTTGTGTTGTGCTTAAAACATCAAGGTACTCAACTTCTATTTATATAATTAACAATTATCTTTTGGTGGAAACTCTTGCAGCTTATAGTTGTATTTATATTTTAAGGTCAAACACAAATTTAGATTGTGATATTTGTCATTTTGGAGGCTTACATCAGCGTAGCCCTTTACACCCAACTCTTCCTCATTCACATAACCTAGGAATTGATCTTTTTAGTGCTTCTAAAGTACTTAATGATGTTCTTTATGTCAATTTAATGACTTTTACTGTGATCTGACTGATATCCACTCGTCATGTCCAATATATATGAGATAAATGGATGAGTACATATCCTCTCGTCATTTCCAATACATACGAGATAACAGGATGAGTACATAACATTGCATACATGATATATTCAATTGTGAATGCACATGACATCTATCCATGTGTTCCTATTCTTCACAAGAACTGAGTCACTGGGCTCCTGAGAGACTAAATCCATGAAACATAGACAAGTTTTTCTTCACTAAGTCATGCATGATGAACCCCTTTAGTATCTTGACAATGTATGTGCTCTTTCTTAGGTCAAGAAGCTTTCTAGATCTATCTCTATATATTCCAATTCCTATCACATAGGATGCTTCTCCTAAACCCTTCTCAGAGAAGGTACTTTCCTTGATATGTGTTTAACATTAGCAGTATAATGTGAATCCCCATCGTTATGTGAAATATAAATATGCTCCCACTAAATCTTTTGTAATCATGGATTTCTTCTTCATTTTGACTAGAGTCAAATTTTTTGACTATCTTGTCAAATCGAAGATTCCAGCTCTAAGATGCTTGTTTCAATCAACAGACTGACCTTTGTAGCTTATAGACTTTATTTGCATTGATGGATTTATAAAACCTTCAGGTTGTGTCACATGCAGATCCTCATGATTATTCCTATTAAGAAATGTGATTTTAGCATCCATATGCCAAATATCATATTCATAATAAGTTGTAATAGCAAGCATGATCATGATGGATTTAACCATCGCAACTGGTGAAGATTTCATTATGTTCAACATCTTGAACTTGTTTAGAATCTTTGCAACCAATCTGCTCTTATATTTTTGTACACTACCATTCATGTCGGTCTTTTATCAAAGACCCAAACGCATCCTATGGGTTTTACCCCTTTAGGTGGATCCATCAAGGTCATACCTCATTGGTGTACATGGACTCTATCTTGGATCTCATGGTCTCAAGCAATTTCTCAGACTCCGGTCCCTCAATAGCTTCTAGTAGGTTGTTGAGCCATCATATGTGACCAACTTATTGCCTTCTTGAGTTATAAGATATCATAATCTTTCAAACTCAAGGTGTTGCCACTAGAAATATGATGTTTTGTGTTACATAAGGAACTTGATATTCCAAAACAACTTGTGATTCTCATTGTTCCTATTGTACCCCTTTACATTCAATGCTTTCTTGTTGGTCCCAAACTTTTCAAGTTCTACTTTTCTCCCATTGATTCCTTTGGAACTAAGTTCCCTTTAGGAGTACATCTATCCTGGTAACAAAACATTTTTGTTATCAGATTGGAATATAAAAGTAGTATTCAACAAAATAACTTTAAGTGATTTGTTGACAGCTTTTCAAAAAACTAGTTTTTTCTATAAGCTTTAGTTCCTTATATTTATAAAGATATATCAGAACAAATCCCATGCCATATCTCATATGGTGTATTTTGAACCATTTAGATGGTACATTTAGTGTAAGGCATGTTCCAGAAAGGAAATTGGAAAATTAGCTAGATTTATTGACAATCGCACCATGACTCAATAAGGTATAATTCCTTCTTTCTGATACATCACCATGTTTTAGGTGGAGTTCATCATGATACACTATCATGTTCTCCCAGAAGGTCCTGAAACTCTTGGTTAAAATATTCCCACATTGATGGTATTAAAGTGTTTAACATCTATACCAAGTTGGTTATGTACTTCATTCATAATCTATTTGAACACTTTAAGAGATTTAGACTTGTATTTCACTAAATACAATCTACCATATCCACTGAAATCATCAATAAATATAATGAGGTACTAGTAACCATCTCTAGCATTTATTCTAAAAGGTCTATGTACATCAATATCTATGAGTCCTAATAGAATAGTCGCTATCCCGCTACATCTAGTGAAGATGCTTTTGTCAAATTGCCCAATAAATTAAACTTGTATGTCTCAACTGGTTCATTAAAGAAAAGAGTCTAGATAACCATCATTATAGATTCTAGAAATGCATTTCTCATTTATTGTCTCTAGATGACCATGCTATAGGTATTCATTGTTTAAGTCATCGAGTCACTCATTATATATAATTATCTCTAGAACTGTCAAATATGAACCATAAGACATTGGTTCACCGCCATAAAAGATCTTATCTTTGAAAGCAAAACATCAAATATACTCATAATATTCTTGTCCAAACAAGATACATGATGTTTTTATGGCAGGTACATAATAGCAATTCACTAATTATGTTACATGCCCATTACATGAATGATAGATTCGAACTATAGTGGTAGAAACTCTTACTCGGCATAGTTATAGCCTACTTCTTCTCATGTCCTGAAGTAGAGATATTTGTCTCTTTCTTCTTCCTAAGTTCCTCTATATAAAGAGGGCAGTTCCTTTTCTAGTGTCCATGCTAGTGATAGTGGTGGCACTTTCCTTCCTTGTTTACTCCTCCCTTAGCTTTCAGTGTAGAAGACTTTGGCTTCTAGCTAGCTTTAGAACTCTTCTTTGCTTTTCATTTACCTTTGGACTCCCCTCTATTGATCACCATAAACACTGTGCTTCAACTGTCCTCAACATGACAAGTAATTATGAAAAAACTTGTCAAAACCACTCATATTGTAGTCCATGACAAATTAGTTGTATGATTCTGGAAGTGACTATAGAATAACGTATGTGGCCAACTATTAGCCCAAGGGAAATCCTAGTCTAGCAAGATTCTCCACACACCCAATCAACTTGAGTATATGAGGACCTACTAGATCTCTTTCTACCATATTACACTTGAACAACGCCTTTGAGACATCGTATCTCTTGTCTTGTCTGATCTTGGTACATATTATTAAGATGTGTTACTATCTCAATAACATCCATATTCTCATGTTGTCTCTGCATCTAATAGTTCATTGAGCACAACATCAGGTACTTGACATTCACGACATCTTGAGAGTGCTTCTAGTTAGCATCCTTGTCAGCCTTAGGCACATTGGGAGTGGGTTCATCTGGCTCTGGTATTTCTAGGACATAGAGCTTTCACTCTTGAGTAAGAACGAGTCTTAAAGTCTTGAACTAGTCATGGAAGTTGTTCACATTCAACTTGTCCTTTTTAACGACCATCTGCAAAGAAAACGTATTTGTGTTTTCCATTAGATTCTACAAAAGAAAATTTGTAATTTTTTGTCAAAACACTTTTGATTTGATTTGATAAGTTTGATGATACTAATAGGAATTTTTTGCTCCCATTGTTTTATTCAAATTGATAGCCCTCACTATCAATTTGGAAGATTGTAGTGTACAACCTTCTAGTGAGCCAAGATCCAAAACAATTAAGTTAATACCCAGCCAACATTGGTGCTCATAACCAATTATTAAGGTAGGAAACATTTGCCAATTACATCTCATAAAATTCTTGGATAGATGGTATGCACAACTCCTTGCCATAGTCCATTTGTATGATTCTAGGCACTTAATGCTATTAATGTCACCTAGTTAAGCCTGGTCTGCAAGCCAACATGATAGAATGTGCACCCTACTAGGGAAGACCCACATATCTACCATCACACTTCCATATGATAGACGATGCACCATGCTAGGGCATGCTCACGCTTGGTTGATCAAGCTTTTCATGTGTGTTTCTTATGGAAAGCATCTTAAACTTAATATTTATTGAGGAATTTTATATAAGTAAATATGAATATCCAATCATCACATGCTTATAATATGTATCATATACATTCTATAACCAAAAAATAGGAAATATGCAATTAGAAATATATGAGCAATGGTTATGTCCATACTAATGTAATTCCTTAGAGCCACAAGGAATTACTACCACCTAATATCTACATTACATGTAGCAACTTGTAGTTGATGAAGTTGTGCTTGAACCAATTTAGGTTGATCGGTTTAATGCTTGAACTGGTCAACTCACCTCTTGGTCGCTCGGTTGGCCTATCAGATCGAATGTCTGGTCTCTGATCCAAATAACATATAGACACCTCCAATTGATCGGTTGGGCCACCAACCAAGCAGATTGGCTCCTCCTGTCATCTGTCCTCCTCGATCCTCCAATCGGTCAGTTCACTTTCTAAAATAGTCAGTTCACCCGGTGTCGAACGTCTTCTTTGCCATAATAACAATTAAAACTATACTAATGCTATTAATATATTACATGGTAATAATGAAACCTCAAGTTACATTTGAGGGGAGCATAGGGAGGAAAGAATTAATACTTTTACATATAGAAAAAGTGAGATAGGATCAGTATGCAAACTGAAATAAAATCGGAAACAACCATCCAACCACGCACAAAGACCTAGGGGTTATTGGCCATATCCATGCTAAAAATCCACCATCAAAACACCTTTTAGAGTGACATGTATTGATTATATATATATATATATATATATATATATATATATAGAGAGAGAGAGAGAGAGAGAGAGAGAGAGAGAGCCATGCTAGAATACACTCGAGTGTACAGATCACACGAATACACTCAAGTGTGTTTGCATATCAAGACTATTTTTTTGCAAATTGTAAACCATTGATCCTCACTTTCATACTATAACTAGGCTACATACAAATTTTGAGCCCATTTGGATGAGTGTAAGTCACTCATCCAAGGGCAACAAAATCGCCGTGCGAAACTAATTTAAAATGTATAATTTTTGCGATCTTTATAACATGACCTATAAATGTCCAAATGTGCTCAAATTTTTTGTATGAGCTATTCACAAGATGTTTAAGAAGATCAATGGATTAGATTTTTGAAAAAAATATTGCATCATGAAAAACTACTTGAGTGTATTCAGCTCAGAATATACTTGAGTGTATTCTAGCCTGACTATATATATATGTGTGATCTTATGTGGTATTTAATCAAATATGCACATTAATTATTTTAATATCTATATCATATGCAATAAAATAAACTAGATTATATTGATTTAATTCTAGATACACCGAAAATTGACGTGTCTCTGATACCACTACTGGGAAATTTGGGCGACAGATAAGGCGGTAGAAATATAAAAATTTAATGCATAATTCCTTAATCAGTGAGATTGCATCAACAATAATGTATCTAGGAAGGAAGGTAACAAGAGTTATACCTAATCCTAGAGTAAGTTTAGCAACAACTATTGCTGCAATGTACTTCTTTCTTCAAGTTATACCTAGACAATGTCAGCAGCAGCCTCCTGGTTGATCATCATACACGGTAGTTGACTTTGTCCTCCTAGCAGAAGAAAACAACCTCCTCACCTCTAGAGTAGTTCACGCAGACCACCAAAAACTCCACGTTGCGCTACCAGAGCCAAAGGGAAGGAGTTATCCCTTTGAACGTTAGCCTGCTAGCACCGACTTGCTCTCCCAATTGTCTCTCCCTTAATGTCCCTCTCTTTTATGGGCAGGACTTGCTCAGGCTCTCTTGGTTACCACAACTAGAGAGGACAACAATTGTCAGAGATTATTGTTGTGTCTAGAAAGCCCCCAGCACCCCTCTATTTATAGGAGGGTCAGGGCTAGGGTTTCCAGTCAATCTGGGAGTCGAACTGACATAATTTCATGAATATTATGGAAGTTATGAACGGTGAATCAGTCGGTTCACTGTTGAACCAGATGTTCATGGGTGATCCAATCGGTTCAACCCTTAAACCAGTCATCTCACATGCTTTCCCAATTTTAATCACATTGATGCAAAACATGATGTATGCATCAATCCTTGATCTAATCAAATTGATCATTGAACCGGGCAGATCAACACTTGAATCAGTCGTTCCAAACCATGATCTGATCTGTTCACTAAGTGTACCAATCGGTCCATGTCCTAGTTTAACCAATATTCAGATGATGCAGTTTCCTGTTGACCTAACACTTGAATCGATCGGTTCAACACTTGAACTAGTCGATTCACAACCTAGTCAGTCAATTATCAGCCTCATTTGTTTAAATTGAATACTTAAACACTTTAGTAATCAAGTTAAACATCATTCATGAATAAACTCCTATTCCAAGTGCATCCTATGTGTGTGACCCTATAGGTACCAAGTTTTGTTGGAAGTGGATGTCCATAAGTAACTTATGATGTCACAAGCAATGAGCGGTATCAAGCTATCACAGATCCATTTATTACCCTAAATCCACACTCCTAATGGCTACACAACCAAAGGCGAGTGGACATGGGCGTCCGTCCCTGGAATGAATCAAATATTTCACACAGACAATATATATGTAAAAGCAGTAACAATAAGATATAACAAGATACTAGAAGGGGGATAGAGAAACATGTACACATATCAATTTCAACCATAACCAATTGGTGTTTCATTTGAGTCCAGAGTGTTGCAGATCTTTGGCAACTACAAAATTGATAAATAAAACATATTAATGCTAAAGTATTAAGTATGCTATGAAAGGCAAGTAAACACAGTTTAAGAGTACTATCAAATTTTTCTTGGCTAGAAACACCATATAAAGAAATAAGTAGAAAAAGGTGAGAACACTTAACAACAATGTTTTATACAAAGTTTGGTTTATGTGCATTTCCATTATACTTAACAACATATTATGGCCATTGGCCAACTTTCCATTGGAAGGATCTGTAAGGGTGCTCAAGTTTAGGTACCCTTTTATCAACATGAGGGACCTCAAGACCGAAGTCAATGAGCTAACCCTATTTCATTTATGTCGTGTGCCCTTGCCCTGAGAATTCAGGCAGGTACACTAGATTTGTATAATGGAAAAGTTCAATTATGATCAAGGTTTGTTCAACATACTTCAAGAAAAATGAATGCACAAATCATAGGGAACGAGTAGCTCAATCAAGTAATTAACTAGCCAAGCATTCATATGAGCATACATACAAGCAAGTCAATACCATAGTAGGGTCAAGAGAGTAAGTGTATCTTGTGAGTAGAGTACAAGATTAAGCATTCTTGAGTAAGATCCTAGAGATTATCCCAACCAAGGGTACCTTGCAAGGAAAAGATATAGCATGGTGACTTAGATACAAAGGGTTATTGATAATCTAAATATTATATGAGTCATGTGGATGTTTCCCTAGGTCTAGGTCTCCAAAGCATTCAAACATATCCCATCATGTCACCAAGCATGTAATTAACATCATAGTTTCAAGCATTACCAAGGATACTTTGGTTGTAGGGTTAACATCCACTTTATATTAGATATAAGGTGAGATCATAATTGATTTGGGGTCATGGGGATCATCAAAATGAGTACTTGTCATGATTTGATCATACAAACATAAATAGTCATACTAGATCATTTTCAAGCAAGATCGGTATATTTCAAAGTCATATGAGTATTAACTAGATGGATTCGAGATTTAGGACTACAAGCATAATAATTCTACTGATTTAATGTCATAATATACATGTGTAACAATTGATCATTTTTCATACAAGAATAGAGTCCAAATAAACCATATGTGTAAAAAGATCAAGCTAGGATTCACCCGTAGACCATAAAGACCCAAAATAGTGCATGGATGTGCCACATAGCATTTGTGTTACAAAACATTAAAGGGACTAATTTTAAGGTGAAACATCAAGGTTTCAACATTCAGGATCAACTTTACATAATGTTTAAAGGATCTAATCCCACAAGTGTCTAATCATCACTAATTAGGACATACGAAGGTGCAAAAGTGAGTTTTTAGGTTACAAAGGCTATTCATGAGAAAAGGACACTACATCTAACTCAAAAAGTGTCACACCACAACATAAAAAAAACCAATTTCGAAGCTAGGTGGTTATATCATAACAATAAAGGTTAAAGTTTCCATCTTGACCATGTTACACCATGCATGACCATAAAAGAGTGTCCCTTTTAGGTAAAAGGTAAACATTTAGGATACATCCACAAGATTTCAGAGCATAAAACAACATCCCAGTGGATATATATTACTAATTTATAAGTGCAAAGTAACATGAGGCCATTAGAGACACAAAGGACATATAAAAGGGCATACATTTCATTAAACAAGCATCACATATCACTCCTAGGAAAAATAGGAGAACTATGAGTAAAATCAGATTTAGAGACCATTTTTAATGTATATGGCTCTTTTTTCTGATCAAAATGGTATATTTGGAGTCCATATTTGGACAAGGGAACAATTTGTTTTGAATTTTATGGAATCACCTTATTTTGAGGTGATCTGGACCTTAGATCCAGATCCAAGGGGGAAGGAGAGGGTCTGCCTGGGCTGGATGCTTCCCTAGCTAGTTCTCCTAGGCCAGGTCCTCCTATCATTCACCAGAGGCCCATGACCCAACTCGCTCACAGTGCTTGGCCACGCACAACTTAGATCCGGGGTCGTCTTCTTCACCCGCCTGCTACCTTTGTGGTCTGCCTATGCATGCGCACCTTCCTGATGGCATTTTATCAATTGAGGTGGATCATGGGTGTCGTGGGGTGGGACCATGCCACGTGATGCATCATGAGGGGTAGACCGCAGAAGGGTTTGTATGGGGTGTGAGGGAGAGTGAGAGGCGGAGGATGTAGGTGCATGGCCTACCTTCTTGGTAGTCATCCTCATCGAGCAGGTGCAGCCTTGTCCAACTGCCGAGGTGGCCTTGAGGTTGAGGACGATTCATCGGGCCAAGATGAAGAGAGGGAGAAAAGAACAAGTAGAACAGGAGACCCTAGGTTGTTCTGCCACTCCTTCGGTCACTTTCATGATGGTGTTAGGGTTTCAAAACTATGGACAAAATGGCGGCATCGAGATCATGGGATACCAGTCAGTTGGATGAGAATCGTGGGAGGTGATGATGTTGCTGGTGGGAGGAGAAGCTAACCTCAGACCGAAGGGTTGGAGGGTTTAAATAGGAGGACGGGGAGAGAGGGTATAGGTTAGGGTTTTGGGTGGAGCAAGGTTGGTAGTGGAGGCGGCCAATGAGTTTGTCCCATTCTGTAGGCACCTCGCTGCCAACCGCAGCTGGTCAAGCGACTGAAAGAGAAGGAGGTGAGGACAAAGGTCGAAAAGAGGAGGAGGTGCTATAGTGTGGGGGGAGGGGGCGTCGGGTCTATACAACCCTTCACACGAGCGAGGCATTGATGAGGGGGAGGGAAAAAGAAAGAGGGGGGGGTGACTGGGCATGGGCCTCTTCCTGGCCGACCCAAATCCCACTAAAAGGGCAAAAGGCAAGAAATCAGGTCTTAAGTTCAAAAGGCTCCATCTCTCACTTAGAAACTCCAAAATGGACAAGAAAAGATGCATTGAAATTGTGAGATCAAACTCTACAACATGGAATCAAATTTAGGGAAGAATGGGACTCATAGCAAGGATCAAAAATGGAATTTCTTATCTGTGGTGCACCAAAAGCTTAAACATTAGTCAAAAAGTACTTGTGGCATTTAGTTGATTCCAATGTGTTAATTAGATATAATGTCACTCACAATCATCAAATAAAAGGTGAGGAAGGTTGTTGAGAACCACTAGTCATATAACATGTCAAGGTGTGAACTAACTGGCATTAGGGAAAACTAGGTTATCACACAAGAAACATATCATTGCTACTCAAGTAATTGGAAAGTTGGAGAACAACTTCAACCTAAAATTCGTGATTAGTGTTACCACGATAGTATAGTTTCTTTGTCTCTGATATACAGATTGAACTCAAGGTATGGAATCATCATCCTCTTCAACATTCAATCCATGTTCCTTAAAATAGAGCAGACTGTTTGAGATGCATGTGAGTTCACATATCACATATTGAATAACATGAGTATGGCCATATGTTTCTCAATCTTGCTTATCAAGTGGCATGGATATCAAACTCCTCTAGAAGGGACAAATCACATCCACATCACTCACACTCAATCCCCATGTGTCACTGTATGTGAGAGCCACCTTTATTGCAATTTGTGTTCATGATCATGTCAGATGATGTCAAAGTACAATGAATGGCATGTGATGAGTGTAGTGACTTCAGGTCTAAGAACCACAATCACCACCATTACTATGAGATCTGATTCTAACTAACATTACATGGTCTTCATGTATCAATCTCATATTGGGTCTGTCTGATACATTGTTCTCTAACATGTTGTGTGCTTGACTTGATATCACATATCATGACCTATGATATTATATTATCAGTCAACACACGCTCTAGTTTTATGTATTACTATCATCTATTTTGCTTCCATAGTAATATCCAACTAGGGACATAACAAGATTATATATACTCTTATCATGCATATGATCTCATTGTTCAGGTCCTCAGCCTGAAGACATCTGTCATTGAGTAACATCATTCTTTAGGCATGTATTATGTATGTGTCATCATCTCATGATTGAGACAAACATAATAGAAAAAATTACCTTTATCGTTATCAAATCAGGTATCTAATGCATCATTGCAATCAGCATATGATTGTCTCTCTAGGCATACATACCAACACTCTTGTCATTATTTCACCTTGTTTGACCTTACTCTCTGTCATTAAGTGTGATGCTAGTGATTTGAATGTGGGGACTGCTCTATTGGGAAGATGAAGCAATATAATTTTGAACCAGAGTTTTTTATATCTTTGGTAGTAATAATATCTTGGGCCTTGAAACAATAACTTGGTATATATACTATAAGACCATTAACTAAAATTTCCATGGAAAAGTTTTTCACATAATATACTATGCTAATAAGTTAATCAATAATGCTCAAATAACCTCACCACTGAAAAAGAACCTCCAATTGTAGTCTTTGCCTTTGAGAATTTTAGGCAGGACAATCTACTCTAGAATACATCCTCCAAAAGAAATATGCTAAACTAAAATAATATGTTAGATCTTGTTATTGTAGGAGTTTCACTATAAGATTAAAGATAAGACACCTACCCAAAATGTTAGTGGACCATCTTTCTAGGTTAGTGGACATTTAAGGGAACCAACCTCATATTCCTCTAGGATATTCCTTCCCCCATGAAAGACTCTTTAGAATTTAAGATTTCACTCCTTGGTGTGTGGAGATAGCAAACTTCTTAATGGGGGATGTTATTCCTAAAAACCATATTTGGCAACAAAAAAGAGGTTCCTATTGAAAGAAAAAATCTATTTTGGGGAAGACCCATACATTTCTAGGAGATGTGATGATGGGATCATTTGAAGGTGTGTTAGAGAGGAGGATATCAAACCTATTTTACAATCTATTTTTGTTGACCTACCATTTTCAAGGATGTGCATCACTATGTGCTCCAATGCAATAGTCACTAATGTGCATGGAATATATCAAAGAAACATGAATCACCCTTGCAACCAATGCTAGAGGTGAAGAATTTTTTATGTTTTTGGTATAGATTTCATAGGGCTCTTCACAATGTCTAAGGTGTGTTTACATTATTCTAGTGGTGGATTATGTGTACTAATGGGTGGAAACTATACCCACTATAACTAATTACTCAAATATAATGTGTGATTTCATCAAGACAATTATCCTTTCTAGATTTGGCACACCACAAATCATTATCAATGATGGTAGGACACACTATTGCAATGATGGTAGGACACACTAGTGGTATGACGTCGTCTGTAAGGTCTCAACCCCTTACCATCACAAACTTGTAGCCAAATGGAGATTTCAAATAGAGAAATCAAGAGAATTATAGATAAGGAACTCTCCACTCTATAAAGGATTGGCCTATTGTAAGGAGTGGGACCGGAGAGGGGATCCACTCCATACTTAATTTAAGAAAATAATTGCATAAAACACCATTTATTCACAATTATATAATGATAATCCTCAAACAAAAGGAGTGCACAATATCAGATAGAATGGTAAAAATAATATAGTTTTTTGGAAGAAGAAAAGTAAATATAACTATTACAAAAATTCTTGTTCAAGTTTAACATTCAGGCCACACAGGTCAACTAACAAGATATGAATCTAAACTACTAAGATCGATCTGTAGTGATAAACCTACCCAATTTAGAAGACATCCTGAAGCTAATCTTGAGCAACTCCTTCTACTTCCTGGACCTCTGACTATGTGACCTCTAGGTGGGTTGAAAACAACACCTAGAAAATGAAACAAACAAGAGGAGAAACATTAGCAAGTTGTGTATGTGCAATATTATAACAACTAGACAGTACGTAGGGAAAAGTAAGATCAATGATGGATATATCAATAAAGGGATATTAAAAATAAAAAGTTTCAAGAGAATAAACAAGTAAATAGATGAGGTAACTATCAAAAAGGATATGATTAACAAAAGGAATTCTTGCCATATAACAACAATAACAAATCATAATCAGTGCAAGTAAAACAAGTAGATTAATTTTATTTAAGTAGGGTCGAGACCCATAAAATCTCTAGCCTAAGCATTGGGTGGAAAATGCACACCCTGGGTGGAATACACGTGCCCTATATTTATATAAGTGAAAGACACACACTTGGGATGAAATACACATGTCCATATATTATGGAAGTACAACTGTACTACCACTATAAATAAACTTAGTCTACTGGTACACACACGAAAATGTAATGGTAGGATATAAGTTTAGTCATTGTCAAATTGATTGAAGTAAGAGAATAAGATCATCTAAATATTTTATACCAATAGGCCAGAGGACCTTTAGTCGTAAGATCTCATGGATACAATGTCAAATCAGGAGATAATATCAAGGAAATAAGATTTTTAGATATATTCAATATAGGCATAGTTTATTGGTCATGTTAGTATTGCCTTGATAATTGAGAAGATGCACATACCTTCATTTGAGTGTTTGGATCAGGGACAAATCCTATCCTTCCAAGCCTAATATCACATCAAACCTACATATAATGTTTTGTACATATATTAGGGTTCAATAATGTTTCCTAGGATGAAACCCTAGAAATCCAAATGTTAGATAAAACCATAGATTGACTCATGACACTAACCTAGAAGGAGGGTTCATGTTTACTAATTATAGGTCTGATCCAATTTCTTAATTTTGTTAGTTATAATTTTGCTCCATTACTAATAAGCGAATAAGAGAGCAAAACCCTAGAAATCATGTCTTTAGAACTTTGGAATCAGGCAATAAAAACCATACCAAGAGACAGAGAAAATATAATGATTCTAAAATATATTTTTTGCAACTTTTGGAGCTTCCAGTAAAAGTTATGATTTTTATAAGATTCATATTATTTATTGATTTATTTGTGAAAATTGATATTCAAATTACTTTTATATCCTTGCATTAACATTTTATAACTTAGGCTATGATATGGTATTTTTATCTCGACCATATCAAATAATGTACACAGTTTATTAGAAAGGAAAAGTGAGAAGATGAGGATTCCCTTGAGAGAGAAATATAGTAGTCGCACAACACGGGGGGCAAGCTCATAAAAACATGTGAGGAGATCATCTCCTTCACAGAGTTGCACCATGGCTATCAGGCGGTAGCAACTTGTGGGAGAAATTTGGGGTAAGATACGACCATTGATCGTTCGTGAATTTGACTAGGCGACTATTAAGATCAAAGATCATGTTAGCTTACTCAGAGAACAATCAAACTCTAGTGAGGAAGAGCGTCGGGGACAAGATATTCAAATACGGGTGAAGAAATTGGACTAGTGGTAGCTAGATGAGACTCATGATACAATTGAGAAAAATGAACTATCGCTAGTGGTGAGGCAAAACTCTAGACAGGGTTAGTTATTTATCGGGGTTTGGTCTTTTCGATTATGTGTGTGGGACTTCGGAGACTTGGGAAACAAGAATCAGGCATTTCTCGAATATGCAAAGATAGAAATCGAGTAAGGCATTAATGGGTGTGGAATCCATCTACGAATTCAGTGACAAAAGAACCTTGGGCAAAGATTGAGTGATAAGGGAGAAATTGATGTTTTAATTTGATGCTCTCCGACATGCTACTTTCCTTGTTTGCGCAAGGTTGATGATAAAGCAATAACCATCCAATCTTGCATACAATGGCCGAAAG
Source organism: Alisma plantago-aquatica (assembly GCA_963693085.1). Taxonomy (NCBI): domain Eukaryota; kingdom Viridiplantae; phylum Streptophyta; class Magnoliopsida; order Alismatales; family Alismataceae; genus Alisma; species Alisma plantago-aquatica. The sequence goes on from OY856412.1 coordinate 1,225,660,464, forward strand.
AGGTTTGTGCATCTGCTACGGTTGTGGGTCCATGTGATAGTGTGGCATTTATTTGTTTCCAAATTGGAATTTTCCTAAAGTGACATACAATTTTTGTTCCTTTTCTTTCCAAACCAAATTGGAATATCAAACTATGTCCAAATAAAGTAAAACTTGGCGAGTAGACTAATAGGGATCCAAAGAATTTGATTTTGAGTTCAACTTTGCCTTTTGAAAAACTTTAATACCCAAAACTCATGACTTGAGGAAAAAATATTTTTAACATATTAATATATTCCTTTATCATTTAATACTCAAATTTTGTGTGACTCCCTCTTGCTTATAACTATCCATAGGAAAAGATCTAGAAGACTTGTTTTGAACTTCATCCTTCAATGTGGTGAAACTGCATCATTATACCCAATTTTCATATGCTAATTTCTTGTATTAAAGACTTAAATAATTGATTTATTAGTCAAAATAGTATAATTTAAAATTTACTAGAATCCTAGTGCACTCTATGTTAAGAAAATGGTTCCCAGGGAAATGATCATATGGTAAAGGCAAAAAGTAATGTTTACCTAAGTTTGGGTATGTTACATCCACCCTCCTCGATGACACTCTTTGGACATACAAAACATCTTTCAAGACACTGATAGAGATGTCCCCGTATAGTCTCATTGGTGTGAAAGACTGTATCTACTAGTTGAGCTAGAACATAAAGCCATAAAAGTTAAATTTTGATCTCAAAGCTGCAAAATTTGTGAGATTACTTCAATTAAGTGAACGCCATGAAATTAGGTATAATGTCTTGAGAGTTCTAGACTCTACAAGGAGAGAACCAAGAAATGGCATGATAGACACATCTTAAGTAGAACCTTTGAACCTTGACAACTTGCGCTATTTTATAACTCTTGTTTGAGATTTTTTCCAAGAAAGTTGAATCAAGGCGGCCTGGACCATTTCGTATAAGAGGTTATTTCCTTATGGTTTGTTATGTGATTTACATATCACCTTTTCACAATACTATCACACACAAATTTGGTTCATTCTGATACTATTTAGCCTATTTTCATATTACTTTTGCCATCTTTTTGTTACTTTACTTATCGCATAACTTGTATTGCAGATATGTCCCAAAAAGAAATGATTTTAGAGCTTTATTATGCTGAAACAGCAGAATGCACGGCGTGCAGGACAGATGCATGGCATGCACCATATCATAAGGTTATGTCTCGCCCAGGCAGAAGAATGCATAATGTGCATGGTACACACGCACGACGTGCGAGTTTCTAGAAACGAACAGGAAGACAAATGCAAGACGTGCGTACACATGCACGGCGTGTGAGTTTCCAGAAACAAACAGGAAGACAAATGCAAGATGTGCGTAAACATGCACGGTGTGCCCCTAGAGCATAAAACAGCCAAAGAAAGTTTTGGAAAGTCGCACGGCGTGCATATCTACTGCGCACGCCGTGCGTAGTTCAGCCTGAAGCAAACTGCACTGCAGGTGCACGACGTGCACCTGACAGTTTCAGAAATATAAAAATTTAGAATTCAATTTTAAAAAAAGGAGGGAAGGCAAGGGGGTAGTTAGGTTCGGTCATTTGAGAAGTTTTCTCATCCCAGAGCTAAAGGAGAACAGAGGAGGGCAATTTTGGAGGAATCGAAGGTGGTTCTTTACATAAAGGAAGCAATTTCTTCTCTTCTTCTTCTCCATTGTCTTCTCCAAGGTGCAAACAAGCTTCCTCAACTTCGAGTATCTTCTTGGGAAAGGAGCTAGTCCGTTTTGGAGCAGCTAAAGAAGGAGAATTTCGTCCTCAAGCCGGAATTCTTTCTTCTTGTGGTTATATCTTTGGATCTCTTTATCTTTTCCCCTCTAAATCATGTTTAGAACTGAATTCTCTGTAACAAATCTGCAAAGCATTGTTATGGACGAGTAATTCTTTATTTCTTGGCCATGGGAGAGTATCTCCCATGTCATAGCATGTATGGAACAAGTAATTTCGTACTAAATACTATGCTTCTTGTTTTTCTACCATGAAAATACTGGTTTATCCATTTCTTGCATGAATTGCTGGCCACTTTATGTGCATGTTTTCTGCTTTCTTGCTTGATCTGAGAAGATGAGTAGGAATGTATGGAGGTATTACTCTATGTTACATGTTAATTTATCCTAAAATGATGAGAAATCCTAACATGATTAATACATGTAACCTAAGGTTAATATGTGCACACATTTATATACAATGAAATAATCAAGTTATGTATCTCAATCTGGAATATAAGATCAGTAAATATTCTAATAAGTCAAGAGGAGTAATGATGGAAATAACATCATGAACTAAGCTAAACCCTAAAATGATCATGTCTAGGATTAAGAGGATGAGAATATGATAATAGTACATGATTTTGTTATTAATCAGGTGATGACCAGACTTCTAGATGATCATGGATTTGTTAGAAATCTCTGAACTCAGGTACGTGGGCTTCATCTAAGTATATGACTAGTTTTCTTGTGTGCAATAGCTATGATGTATTGCTTGTTTGTATTTGAGAATATTGCTTGGATGTACTATGATTGTAGTATCTTCGCCATGTCAATAAGAACAACAAAGAGTATAGATGGTTTGTAGCTACTAAGTGGATATATAATCTCTCTCCATCAATCCTCTCTCTCTTCCTCTAAATATAAGGTCGGCACTCGGTCCCCATAGCCCAAGGGGTGGGGAAAAATGAAGTGCGACATCTCTCTCTCCCCTTTAAATATAAGGTCGGCACTCGATCCCCATAGCCCAAGGGGCGGGGAAAAATGAAGTGCGACACCACTTAGTAGTACAAACACATCAAAAGACATCTAAAAATATGTGTTTACCTGATTATCGCTTTAAACAATGTTTTCTTTTACTCTTTCTTTCTCAAGTTATTTCAATTATGCAATCATATTAGTAAGTATCTTTATACCCACTTGCACAACACCTTGTGTGTTGATTCGTTGTTTCACGTATGTTTTAGGTTCAGAGACAGCGTGGGATAAAAGATGTGAAGTGAGCAGTGTTTAGGTTGTACCTATTGTGTAGATCCTGATTAGCATACATGTTCTTAGACTTGTCAAATCATCTTTCAATATGTAATTGTAATTCATGTTGTAATAAGTCATTTTTTTGTAATATACATGTTGAATGTTGAGATTGTTTATGGTGTATGTTATGGTTGTATGTTCATGTATGCATATTATGCTTCCACATCACACTCTGATATAATTGCTAACGTTTTCGGATTTTGTCTTCTCATCTCCATGGGGTTTTGAGAAGGTGAAAATCCGGGGACATTACAGTTGGTATCAGAGCATGAACAATAGCTACACCTGACATTTGCTCACCATAAAACATAAAATCTTGATCTCACCTTTCACTTTAAACCCTAGAAACTTAGTAAGTTGTTTTATAGGAATAAGTTCTGACTTAGCCTCTAGGTTAGAACCTAGATGTTAGAGAACTAGGTTTAGACAAGTGTGTGAGACCCTTTCCATATAGAGCTCATATGTATTGGGTAGCTGCACTAATCTACACCTTGTTCTCACCATTTCACTAGGTGACATGACACTAGACTATCTACTGTGTGTGGGACACTTGATTTTGGCTGATTTGGTTTTGTTTTCCGATCGGCTCGAGCCTCGATAGTTTTCTTTGACATCCGTTTTCTCAGAGAAAAGCTATATAATATTTTATTATATATATATATATATATATATATATATATATATATATATATATATATATATATATATATATATATATATATGAAAATGTGTCCCTCGCACAGGAGAGTAATAGGTGTTCATGCAATCTAAGTGAAAGGGAGTGACATTAGTCTAGAAGAGAGAATATATCTAGATAAGACGTCTAGAGCCTCATAAGGTTATGTGATACATAGATAGACAAAAGAAAGATGAAGGAAATAAGCATATAGAATATTATCTAACTTTAATCCATGATGGTATAAGTTTCCCTATTAAGATTTGAGTTGTATATGAGCCGAATCCACTCTTATAGGATCTGTGCTAAGTTGTAATGATGAAAGTACATTCCCTTTTTCCTACTTAAGATAAGCTAAGTTAAGATAGAGATGAGTGTGCATGAGCCTCAAGCTCTTATACAAGGAGGATGCCTAGTGGTAGGATGAGATATGTGGTGAACTCTAGAGAGAGTAAGACCCACAGGGAGAAGGTCATAGGACCTAGCCTCCAATATATGAGATATGTGTTAAAAAAATGTCCTACACTAGATTACTCTTGAGTGTTGAGTTGAGTCCTTATGCATGATTCAAATCTATATGTGAGAATTGGGTAAAAGAAAAGGATGGGTAGATGACCCATATGATAAAGTCAATCCTTTGGCTGAGTTAGGTCCTAGCTGGAGTGACATATTTTGTGAATCTCATAATTAGTTGCAAGTGATGTAATATATGAACTCTAGTTATGGGAGTATGATGCTTTGTGCAAGAGGTACTCAAAATACATGTTCTCCCTTCTCCTTCTCTTTATTAATATATGATGATAGAAACCTCACTTGAGCTATATAGATGATTTATATATGAGGAGTCACTCATATAAGCTTGACCTATTCTATATTCCCCCCTATATCATACATGTAGCACCCAAGATTGAAATCATGATAAGTTGACTTTAAAATATTCTCTTCCCCTCCATATGAAACATGAAAGATATGATGCTGAGATCATGGGATAAACTTAGTATATTCTCTTTTTCCCTTCACATAATACATGCAAGACATAAAAAGTTGAACTCATGAACTTGATATAAAGATATTTTTGGATCATAAGATATATGATCAGATATATAGTTCGTGACTTTGATCCTTCTCAATGTATGCTTCTAAGTTGATTATGAATATCACACCATAGGGTGAAACCCTAATGGTCAAGCATGTTACGTAAGCCCATCCTATGTAGAAAAATCCTAATATCAAGGATGAAGATAAATCTCCTCTAATGCTGAAATCATTGTAAGATTGATCATAAAACATATTAATGATGTTAGATTTGAACGATCTGAATATCATGGCATATAAACAAATTCCTCCTAAACATTAAAATTATGAACAAAACATGTACCCTTAGAGGTGATGTAACCCTAAGATATCATAATGTCATGCTATGGCTAAGACATTAAGTGATGCTTCCACATATATAAGGTGGGGTGGACACACCCAAGAATCTCTAGACCCTAAGCTGACAACTTAGAGTGCATATAACTGTGGTGGTCTTAGAACCTAAGCAATGATGATGTATATGAAGTTGAACTCCTAAATAGCCTCTCAAGGATGAGATTAGTTGAATTTCAGGGACAAATTTCCATATAAGATGGGGTGAATGTGACGACCTTGATTTTGGGGTTTAGATACAATAAGGTATTGGAGGACCATGCATGCTCTATAGACAAAAACTATCAAATTGAGGAATTGGTAACCCAGTTATGGATAGTTTCGCCCAAATAAGTTTATTTGAGATATGATAGAGGCATGTGATGCCTAATTGAATCCAGTTCAGCCTTTATTAATCAACAAAGTATTTCTGAGACCAAACATCCAGTTAGTGATCTTCTTTATGGGAGGAAGGATCCTTTGGAGGAATTTATTTAAATGATCAATTAACATCATTTGTGGCTCAAACTAGGCATATAGAAAGACCAATTGATAATGAAAGGATGGTTGAAAGTTTCATAAACATTGAATGATCCACCTGAGAGATATTGATGATTGAGCCTTGATTAAATGAATAAGGTTTTAATGATTTAGACCTAGGTTCAATTTTTTTTATCACGCAGCCAACTCACTAACAGATGGATGCGACTCTAATATTTGTGACTTGTCTAGATGAGGCGGCATCTTAGTGACCTAGGTATGGATCCAATGAGTTGATGATTCTCACCTACCTCCATTTCAAGCGGAGCAACTAGTGTCTAGGAGACCGGGTCATGAGGTGTAACAAGGAGGTTGTTAGAGGATTAAGCGAGATCTTTGGATCCACCGTGCCACCAGTATCCAACCAACACCCGTGAGACCTGGCTTGCGGGATATGAAGGCAAGGGCCCCGACCTCCCTCTTCTTTCTCCATAGATGCAAGCATCAACCAACCTCAGATGGATGAGGATGTAGTCTCCTGGTAGCAGTTACAGTGAAAAGATTCAACTTTGGTTGATCCCCACGTTATGCTCGTGGCTCAGTGAAGTAAAAGAAGTGGGCAGTTCCTCGTATCACTAAGACCTACAGATCGATCCCTCTCGTGAGTACCATCCCGGTGTTTCTCCACCTGCACCTATAGGAGAATGGCTCCTATTTCTTGCTACTTCTATTTGAGAGGCTAGAGGGGATCTACGGAGATGAGAATCTAGTACGAGGCTAATAGAAGAGGTCTCCTACACGTTCTTGCACCACCGTGATGGATCAGTGCTATCTCCTTACCCTGAGAAGCCGCTGCTTGCTAACGAAGTACAACAACACCTTGCCGAGTCGGCGCTTGAGACGCAGCTGCAGCAGCAGTGAGGAGAGGCAAGCAAGCTTGAGAAGCCAGATCCGAGGAGGTGGAAGACACAACATCGCACGCCGGAGCAGAGTCCCAGGCGGCGGCTGGGAGAGTCCTATTGCGGACTCGACGTGAGAGAGATGACGCACATAGGCGTTAATCGAGCCACACGAAGGATCAACGTGCGACTGACCACCCGATAGTGTTGGTACACGAGGAGAGCATAGAAGTGGCGGCCATGGCCACCAAGTTCGTAGTCATGAAGTTTCGAGGAGGAGCATCCATGGTTGCTAACCGCCAACGGAAGTAGGGAGCTGACTGAGGAGGAACCCTAACGACCATGAGGGTGGTCGATGGTCGTGTAGCTATGCCAGAAGAGGACCTGCAGAAGCAGCCATCATCAGCATTCATGGCGGATTTCATGTCAGCAATCATCCTGGAGCGGTGACGGCCAGGTTGTAGAGAAACAGAAGACACATGCGGAATCTATGTCGTCTGAGGGCGAGAAAGAGAAGGGGAGCAGACCGGTCTGGACTCCCACTCAACCAGATGGACTGGGTCCAGGCACACGAACCAGCTGGCTTAGTGTGGGCCAGGAGCTGAGGGTTGCGCACTGAGCGGCCACGCGGCGCTCACCTACTGGCCCATAAAGGTAAATATTTAGCAAATGTTCAGATCTTACAAAATTCATAATAAATAGCTCGATGATCAGAAAATTACAAATAAGGTACTGAAATTCTCATAAAAATGAGTAGAACATCATGAAAGCATAATATCAGCCTTTTGATTATTAAATATCAGTGATTTAATATAAGACTTGTTTTACACTTGTTTCATTAGTAATAAATATCAAACAATGTCCTAAAAATTATCGGAACATGTCACTAAATCCTAAACCATGTTTATTATCCAACTAAGGCATGTGATTATAATTTTGATGCATGAAATTATATGAAATAATTCAAATAGATATTTAGGGCAAATAACCCTAAATGAAAGCTAGAAAATACATATGTGGTTATTAAATGTTTAAATTTTCAGTATAGATTCATATCAATATGAGAAACCTCACATTTAATTTTGATATCATAGATATGCATATAAATAATGTTACATGTTAATTTATCCTAAAATGATGAGAAATCCTAACATGATTAATACATGTAACCTAAGGTTAATATGTGCACACATTTATATGCAATGAAATAATCAAGTTATGTATCTCAATCTGGAATATAAGATCAGTAAATATTCTAATAAGTCAAGAGGAGTAACGATGGAAATTACATCATGAACTAAGCTAAACCCTAAAATGATCATGTCTAGGATTAAGAGGATAAGAATCTGATAATAGTACATGATTTTGTTATTAATCAGGTGATGACCAGACTTCTAGACGATCATGGATTTGTTAGAAATCTCTGAACTCAGGTACGTGGGCTTCATCTAAGTATATGACTAGTTTTCTTATGTGCAATAGCTATGATGTATTGCTTGTTTTTATTTGAGAATATTGCTTGGATGTACTATGATTGTAGTATCTTCGCCATGTCAATAAGAACAACAAAGAGTATAGATGGTTTGTAGCTACTACATGGATATATGCTCTCTCTCCATCAATCCTCTCTCTCTCTTCCTCTAAATATCAGGTCGGCACTCGGTCCCCATAGCCCAAGGGGCGGGGAAAAATGAAGTGCGACACCACTTAGTAGTACAAACACATCAAAAGACATCTAAAAATATGTGTTTACCTGATTATCGCTTTAAACAATGTTTTCTTTTACTCTTTCTTTCTCAAGTTATTTCAATTATGCAATCATATTAGTAGGTATCTTTCTACCCACGTGCACAACACCTTGTGTGTTGATTCGTTGTTTCACGTATGTTTTAGGTTCAGAGATAGCGTGGGATAAAATACGTGAAGTGAGCAGTGTTTAGGTTGTACCTATTGTGTAGATCCTGATTAGCATACATGTTCTTAGACTTGTCAAATCATCTTTCAATATGTAATTGTAATTCATGTTGTAATAAGTCATTTTTTTTGTAATATACATGTTGAATGTTGAGATTGTTTATGGTGTATGTTATGGTTGTATGTTCATGTATGCATATTATGCTTCCACATCGCACTCTGATATAATTGCTAACGTTTTTAGATTTTGTCTTCTCATCTCCATGGGGTTTTGAGAAGGTGAAAATCCGGGGACGTTACAGTTGGTATCAGAGCATGAACAATAGCTACACCTGACATTTGCTCACCATAAAACATAAAATCTTGATCTCACCTTTCACTTTAAACCCTAGAAACGTAGTAAGTTGTTTTATAAGAATAAGTTCTGACTTAGCCTCTAGGTTAGAACCTAGATGTTTGAGAACTAGGTTTAGACAAGTGTGTGAGACCCTTTCCATATAGAGCTCATATGTATTGGGTAGCTGCACTAATCTACACCTTGTTCTCACCATTTCACTAGGTGACATGACACTAGACTATCTACTGTGTGTGGGACACTCAATTTTGGCTGATTTGGTTTTGTTTTCCAATCGGCTCGAGCCTCGACAGTTTTCTTTGACGTCCGTTTTCTCGGAGAAAAGCTATATAATATTTTATTATATATATATGTAAATATGAAAATGTGTCCCTCACACAGGAGAGTAGTAGGTGTTCATGCAATCTAAGTGAAAGGGAGTGACATCAGTCTAGAAGAGAGAATATATCTAGATTAGATGTCTAGAGCCTCATATGGTTATGTGATACATAGATAGACAAAAGAAAGATGAAGAAAATAAGCATATAGAATATTAACTAACTTTAATCCATGATGGTATAAGTTTCCCTATTAAGATTTGAGTTGTATATGAGCCGAATCCACTCTTAGAGGATCTATGCTAAGTTGTAATGATGAAAGTACATTCCCTTTTTCCTACTTAAGATAAGCTAAGTTAAGATAGAGATGAGTGTGCATGAGCCTCAAGCTCTTATACAAGGAGGATGTCTAGTGGTAGGATGAGATATGTGGTGAACTCTAGAGAGAGTAAGACCCACAGGGAGAAGGTCATAGGACCTAGCCTCCAATATATGAGATATGTGTTAAAAAAATGTCCTACACTAGATTACTCTTGAGTGTTGAGTTGAGTCCTTATGCATGATTCAAATCTATATGTGAGAATTGGGTAAAAGAAAAGGATGGGTAGATGACCCATATGATAAAGTCAATCCTTTGGCTGAGTTAGGTCCTAGCTGGAGTGACATATTTTGTGAATCTCATAATTAGTTGCAAGTGAGGTAATATATGAACTTTAGTTATGGGAGTATGATGCTTTGTGCAAGAGGTACTCAAAATACATGTTCTACCTTCTCCTTCTCTTTCTTAATATATGATGATAGAAACCTCACTTGAGCTATGTAGATGATTTATATATGAGGAGTCACTCGTATAAGCTTGACCTATTCTATATTTCCCCCTTTATCATACATGTAGCACCCAAGATTGAAATGATGATAAGTTGACTTTAAAATATTCTCTTCCCCTCCATATGAAACATGAAAGATATGATGCTGAGATCATGGGATAAACTTAGTATATTCTCTTTTTCCCTTCACATAATACATGCAAGACATAAAAAGTTGAACTCATGAACTTGATATAAAGATATTTTTGGATCATAAGATATATGATCAGAAATATAGTTCGTGACTTTGATCCTTCTCAATGTATGCTTCTAAGTTGAGTATGAATATCACACCATAGGGTGAAACCCTAATGGTCAAGCATGTTACGTAAGCCCATCCTATGTAGAAAAATCCTAATATCAAGGATGAAGATAAATCTCCTCTAATGTTGAAATCATTGTAAGATGTTGATCATAAAACATATTAATGATGTTAGATTTGAACGATCTGAATATCATGGCATATAAAAAAATTCCTCCTAAACTTTAAAATTATGAACAAAACATGTACCCTTAGAGGTGATGTAACCCTAAGATATCATAATGTCATGCTATGGCTAATACATTAAGTGATGCTTCCACATATATAAGGTGGGGTGGACACACCCAAGAATCTCTAGACCCTAAGCTGACAATTTAGAGTGCATATAACTATGGTGGTCTTAGAACCTAAGAAATGATGATGTATATGAAGTTGAACTCCTAAATAGCCTCTCAAGGATGAGATTAGTTGAATTTCGGGGACAAAATTCCATATAAGATGGGGTGAATGTGAAAACCTTGATTTTGGGGTTTAGATACAATAAGGTATTGGAGGACCATGCATGCTCTATAGACGAAAACTATCAAATTGAGGAATTGGTAACCCAGTTATGGATAGTTTCGCCCAAATAAGTTTATTTGAGATATGATAGAGGAATGTGATGCCTAATTGAATCCAGTTCAGCCTTTATTAATCAACAGAGTATTTCTGAGACCAAATATCCATTTAGTGATCTTCTTTATGGGAGGAAGGATCCTTTGGAGGAATTTATTTAAATGATCAATTAACATCATTTGTGGCTCAAACTAGGCATATAGAAAGAACAATTGATAATGAAAGGATGGTTGAAAGTTTCATAAACATTGAATGATCTACCTGAGAGATATTGATGATTGAGCCTTGATTAAATGAATAAGGTTTTAATGATTTAGACCTAGGTTTGATGTTTTTATCACACAGCCAACTCACTAATAGATGGATGCGACTCTGATATTTGAGACTTGTCTAGATGAGGCGACATCTTAGTGACCTGAGTATGGATCCAATGAGTTGATGATTGTCACCTACCTCCATTTCAAGCGGAGCAACTAGTGTCTAGGAGACCGGGTCATGAGGTGTAACAAGGAGGTTGTTAGAGGATTAAGTGAGATCTTTGGATCCACCGTGCCACCAGTATCCAACCAACACCCGTGAGACCTGGCTTGCGGGATATGAAGGCAAAGGCCCCGACCTCCCTCTTCTTTCTCCATAGATGCAAGCATCAACCAACCTCAGATGGATGAGGATGTAGTCTCCTGGTAGCAGTTACAGTGAAAATATTCAACTTTGGTTGATCCCCATGTTATGCTCGTGGCTCGGTGAAGTAAAGGAAGTGGGCAGTTCCTCGTATCACTAAGACCTACAGATCGATCCCTCTCATGAGTACCATCCCGGTGTTTCTCCACCTGCACCTATAGGATAACGGGTCCTATTTCTTGCTACTTCTGTTTAAGAGGCTAGAGGGGATCTAAGGAGATGAGAATCTAGTACGAGGCTAATAGAAGAGGTCTCCTGCACGTTCTTGCACCACCGTGATGGATCGGTGCTATCTCCTTGCCCTGAGAATCCACTGCTTGCTAATGAAGTACAACAACACCTTGCCGAGTCGGTGCTTGAGACGCAGCTGCGACAGCAGCGAGGAGAGGCAAGAAAGCTTGAGAAGCCAGATACGAGGAGGAGACATCGCACACCGGAGCAGAGTCCCAGGCGGCAACTGGGAGAGTCCTGCTGCGGACTCGACGTGAGAGAGATGACGCACATAGGTGTTAATCGAGCCGCAAGAAGGATCAATGTGCGACTGACCACCCGGTAGTGTTGGTACACGAGGAGAGCACAGAAGCGGCGGCCATGGTCGCCAAGTTCGTAGTCATGAAGTTTCGAGGAGGAGCATCCATGGTTGCTAACCGCCAACGGAAGTAGGGAGCTGACTGAGGAGGAACCCTAATGACCAGGAGGGTGGTCGATGGTCGTGCAGCTATGTCGGAAGAGGACCTGCAGAAGAAGCCATCATCAGCAGTCATGGCGGATTTCATGTCAGCGATCATCCTAGAGTGGCGGCGGCCAGGTTGTAGAGAAACAGAAGACACACACGGAATCTGCGTCGTGTGAGGACGAGAAAGAGAAGGGGAGCAGGCCAGTCTGGACTCCCACTCAACAAGATGGACCGGGTCCAGGCACACAAACCAGCCGGCTTAGTGTGGGCCAGGAGCTGAGGGTTGCGCACTGAGCGTCCACGTGACGCTCACCTACTAGCCCATAAAGGTAAATATTTAGCAAATGTTCAGATCTTACAAAATTCATAATAAATAGCTCGATGATCAGAAAATTACAAATAAGGTACTGAAATTCTCATAAAAATGAGTAGAACATCATGAAAGCATAATATCGGCCTTTTTATTATTAAATATCAGTGATTTAATATAAGACTTGTTTTACACTTGTTTCATTAGTAATAAATATCAAACAATGTCCTAAAAATTATCGGAACATGTCACTAAATCCTAAACCATGTTTATTATCCACCTAAGGCATGTGATTATAATTTTGATGCATGAAATTATATGAAATAATTCAAATAGATATTTAGGGCAAATAACCCTAAATGAAAGCTAGAAAATACATATATGGTTATTAAATGTTGAAATTTTCAGTATAGATTCATATCAATATGATAAACCTCACATTTAATTTTGATATCATAGATATGCATATAAATAATGTTACATGTTAATTTATCCTAAAATGATGAGAAGTCCTAACATGATTAATACATGTAACCTAAGGTTAATATGTGCACACATTTATATGCAATGAAATAATCAAGTTATGTATCTCAATCTGGAATATAAGATCAGTAAATATTCTAATAAGTCAAGAGGAGTAATGATGGAAATAACATCATGAACTAAGCTAAACCCTAAAATGATCATGACTGGGATTAAGAGGATGATAATCTGATAATAGTACATGATTTTTTTATTAATCAGGTGATGAACAGACTTCTAGATGATCATGGATTTGTTGGAAATCTCTGAACTCAGGTACGTGGGCTTCATCTAAGTATATGACTAGTTTTCTTATGTGCAATAGCTATGATGTATTGCTTGTCTTTATTTGAGAATATTGCTTGGATGTACTATGATTGTAGTATCTTCACCATGTCAATAAGAACAACAAAGAGTATAGATGGTTTGTAGCTACTAAGTGGATATATGCTCTCTCTCCATCAATCCTCTCTCTCTTCCTCTAAAAATAAGGTCGACACTCGGTCCCCATAGCCCAAGGGGTGGGGAAAAATGAAGTGCGACATCTCTCTCTCTCTCCCCTTTAAATATAAGGTCGGCACTCGGTCCCCATAGCCCAAGGGGCAGGGAAAAATGAAGTGCAACACCACTTAGTAGTACAAACGCATCAAAAGACATCTAAAAATATGTGTTTTCCTGATTATCGCTTTAAACAATGTTTTCTTTTACTCTTTCTTTCTCAAGTTATTTCAATTATGCAATCATATCAGTAGGTATCTTTCTACCCACGTGCACAACACCTTGTGTGTTGATTCGTTGTTTCATGTATGTTTTAGGTTCAGAGACAGCGTGGGATAAAAGACGTGAAGTGAGCAGTGTTTAGGTTGTACCTATTGTGTAGATCCTGATTAGCACACATGTTCGTAGACTTGTCAAATCATCTTTCAATATGTAATTGTAATTCATGTTGTAATAAGTCATTTTTTTTTAATATACATGTTGAATGTTGAGATTGTTTATGGTGTATGTTATGGTTGTATATTCATGTATGTGTATTATGTTTCCGCATCGCACTCTGATATAATTGCTAACGTTTTTTGGATTTTGTCTTCTCATCTCCATGGGGTTTTGAGAAGGTGAAAATCCGGGGACGTTACATCTGCCTTTTTCGTTGTAGTTCCTTCATCAACTTTATCATCAACAAGTATAGCACCTTCATTAATATTTTGTGCTTTAAGAATAGAAAGTGCTCCATAATTTCCAGAATTGTTGAATTCATTCACATCATCATCATAAATATTGATAATCAAATCAGCATTATCTTCATTATCATTCTCAATAGGATCAATAGTGTCTAACAAACATATTTCATTGACACATGCGGGTGCTTTCATTGCATCATAGACGGAGAATTCCATTGCTTCTTCCCCAACTCGTAGAGTGAGCTTTCCTTCCCGAACATCAACAAGACATCCGACAGTCCTCAAGAATGGCCTTCCAAAAAGAATAATATTGGAAGGAGCTTCCACCATATCTAGAACAACATAATCACATGGTATATAGAACTTCCCGATCTGCACTAGTACATCTTCCAATATACCCTTCAGATATTTAATAGAATGATCGGCTAACTCAATAGCCATCTTTGTCGGCTTCAAATCCCCAAGATATAGTTCTTTCCATAGGGTAGATGGAATGAGACTAATACTGGCACCGAGGTCTACTAGGCCTTTATCAAAGGTGGTATCATTGATCTTACATGGCAATGCAAAAGCTCCCAAATCGTCAAGCTTTTGTGGAAGATGATTTTGAATAATAGAACTCACTCTTTCTGAAAGCATCACTGTTTTGACTTGATCAACTTTTCTTCTTTTAGTCAAAATATCTTTAAGGAATTTAGCATACAAAGGAATCTCCACAATAACTTCAACAAAAGGAAGATTGACATGCAATTTGTTGATAATATTCATAAATTTCCTAAACTTCTGGTCTTCCTTCTTATTGGCAAGCCTTTGAGGAAAAGGTGCAGTGACTTTTAATGAAGGCAGTGTTTCAGCTTTACCTTTGTCCTTGTTGTAATTTGGAGTGTTAGACTCCTCTTCATCAGCTACCTCCATGTTCTTCTCCTTGGATGGAGAAGGTCTTTCAGAAAAGAAACACTGGTGCAATGAGCACAAGGAGCTTTGGCGGTGCTCCTGCACAAAGACCTAACCAACACCAAGGAGCACGAAGGCCGCAGTGGAAACCAAACCCGTCTAAAGTTCGTGCTGTGCCAGAAAAGAAGAATTGGACATCCCTGTTCTCCGCGCCAGTGGGAGATGCTACAACACACATCGAGCAGGCTGATCTTGTGCTAGACGATGATGTTCACTAGTACATAACCAACCTTTAGTGTCGGTTTCTAAGCGACACCTATGTGGGAGACGCTAAAAGCCCAACTGTTACACGTCGGTTCAAAACTGACGCCAAAACCCTTCGCGCGCCACCGAAAACACGCCGGCAGGGGACTATAGGCGTCGGTTATTAGATAAGAAACCGACGCCATATACCTTCACACCACAGAAAGGGCGCCATCTGGGGCACTATCAGCGTCGCTTATTAGATAAGAAATCGATGTCATATACCTTCGCGCCACAGAAAGGGCGTCATCTGGGGTACTATCAACGTCGGTTTATTAGTAATAACCGATGCCATATCACCCCCAGAACGGTCGTGGTGTCTGGTCCGCTGCCACGGCCGTGCTGGCCAGCACGGCTATCGTGTCTGGCCCGCTACCACGGCCGTGGTGTCTGGCCTCATATAGGCATCAGTTATTAGCTAAGAAACTGACACCATATACCCCAGTACGGCTGTGGTGTTAAGGAAATAGACGTCGGTTACGAGTAGGGAAACTGACAATAACTAGTAACTCCCAATACATACCACTAGATGTAAAAAAGTTAAAAATTAATAACTCAAAATACACAATAAAAATGTAATTTTCTTAAGTCCAAATTATAATAAGCAAAGTAAACTTACTCTACATTGAATGGAGCTATTATCACCGTCTTATTATTTTGAGAAAAATTTGTAAAAGCCTCACAACAGTATTGTTGAACTGACGGAGGGTCTTTAGCTACTAGACTAATCAAAGATGGAATCAAAAATCCTACATGTTCGAATGCAAAATCTGCACATATCTTGTCTAAGTAGCTGCAAAATATGTATTAATTACGCATGCATTAATAAATAAGAAACCAGATCACCAGATCTTACACAAGGTATATGGATGTATAAAGAAGATCTCACCTTATCTATAGCTCTATCACAGATGTATTTAGCCAATCATATCGAAACAACTCCAAAATATCTTGTATAAATAGTTTGCTTTCGTATGATTGACCTGCAACATCTGAATCTATAGAAACAGTTATAGGGCAATTTATATCATGTTCGCCTAACCATATTGCCATACCCCTACAGTTAGGACCTAACGGGACAGGTAGGTCCTGTGGAACCCAACTAGGTAATGTAGGAGGTGGAAGTGGAGGCCTAGATGTTGTGGGTGTCTTCTTTTTAACCTGTATATATATATATATATATAT
Source organism: Alisma plantago-aquatica (assembly GCA_963693085.1). Taxonomy (NCBI): domain Eukaryota; kingdom Viridiplantae; phylum Streptophyta; class Magnoliopsida; order Alismatales; family Alismataceae; genus Alisma; species Alisma plantago-aquatica. The sequence continues at coordinate 1,225,677,068 of OY856412.1, forward strand.
ATATATATATATATATATATATATATATATATATATATATATATATATAATTTCAGATCAACTGACATCATATACACACACTAACAATTTAACGTAATGTAAATTTACCATACAGTTTCAGTAAAGAGGACATCCACTTTTAGCCACAATATCACTCCGCCTTCTGCCTCACCAAGCGTTTCACAATCTGGGTGGGCATATGGCAATGGAAGATCCATCCGCTTGGAGAATATATGTACCGGGCTCACACGAATCCAACCAGCTGGTAATGGAGATCCGTGAAACATTTCCCCTAGTAGGGATGGGTAAGCTGACGCCTCTGCAATGACATATTCTTTACTTTTTAGACGACATGGCTTCAACCCCTACAAATTTTTGTGTAAAGAATGTTATATACATATATACATATCATCTTTTTTTGAAACGACTACAATTTCATATATACATATCATCTTGAAAACATATCATCTTGAATTAAAAAAACTAGTTACTATGTCATAAAAATACTTACAGCGGATGTGCTAGGTGGTGGGTCTACATGATTACTCCCAACCTCTGCAGTAGGAGTAGAGTGGGATTCCATAATAGGTACTGTCTGCTGAGTGGAAATCTGAGATGCCTGCCACTTTTTCAGTGCTTCTTTGAGTTTCCTATAAACTAGCTTATCTACCTATACATGGATAAAAGAAATGTTAGCTTCTAATTATTGAATTCTCTTTTACAGTAACATTATAAAGAAAGAATATGTTACCTCTTCTTGTGAAAGTCCCACTTTTGGGACATATTTGCGCTGGGATGGCCCAAAAAGCTTTGATGCCCACACCAGTGCCTGTAGCCCTAACACGTCCAGGATGCTCTGGGTTACCCAGAGCAACTGTAAATTCATCCTTGTGCCCTCAGGGATGAACTTGCCTTGTTTCCTCAGCTCGTGCAGCTCCCGCTAATTGCCAAAACAAAAATTTGTAATTAAGTAAATACCACAAATAATCAATATTTGAACCATTGCTGTAAGAGTTGTATTTTACCATTTTTGTAGCCGCCTCAACAGTTGCGGGCTTCCTTATTTCTCCCTTCTTATTTTTCCTCCCAGCTATCCAGACATCATGGCGAGGCAGAGGTGTGCTACCTATAGTAGAGGACTCCTGAGTAGCAGCAGACTGAGTAGTAGCCTCAGACTGTAGTCTTTGGCGAATGCCTGCATACCCCTTTGGACCCATTGTGTGGTCATGCACATTCAGTGCACACCTTAATTTTTGTGCCTCACTGAGGGCCTAGTTAGTGTACACATTAATGATTTGATTAGTAACACTAAATGTTAATCTTGAATAGGTGAATACAACATATATTAATGAGATTGGTACTGACGCCTAATACCTTGAATTCATCAGTTTGTCTTGAAGCAACAAACGCATCCCATTCTTCTTTGTCAAGGAAGTTCCACTGTTCAGTGGTTGTCTTCTTCCTCTTGTCACCTTCTTTTATGTATTCTCGGGTGAGATTTGTCCTATAGTTCCTTAGGACTCTCCCACACCGTTGCATCATGCATTTACGATGCAACTTTTCATCCAATTCAAATATACTCTACCAAATAGAATTGTTATTAACTAGTATCCAAAAAATTAGTAATCTACAAAATAGAATTGCAAATTAATAATAACTCATGCATAAATCCTTCCATATTACATCTTTCTTCTCCTTAGGAACTTTATGCCAAGAATCTATCTTGCAATCGCAATGGCTACGAGTAACATACCCAAGATATGAAACAAACGAATTGCGATTCACACCAGATGCATTTCCTGCATTATCAAAATCCACAAGTTTGGGTCCATTGCCCTTTTGCGCTATTAGCTTCTTCATCATAGTGATGCCCCTTCTCTTGTCAACTTTTTGGTGCTGCTGATCAAGTGCCTCAAGTGCTTCAGATGGTACATGTGCATCATCAACCTAAAATTTGACAAAATAAACACATTTACAAGATATAACTATAAATGGACATATAGATATAAATATATGATATATTTTTAAAACTTACATTGTGAGGCGGCACATTGATGTCCTCACCCTCACGGTAATCATCAGCACGATCATCAGGAGAATGCTCAGCCATCTAAAAATTCACATTCACATTGTAAAGTAATTCAAATTGTAAAGCTCACATTGTAAAGTTCACATTCACATTGTAAAGTAATTCACATTGTAAAGTTCACATTATAAAGTAATTCAAATTGTAAAATTCACATTGTAAAGTTCACATTCAGAAAAATAAAACATATAAAAAAATATAAACAGGCCTCTAATATAGCGATTTTTTATCAATTAACAATCCTTCATTGTGATCTCCGCGCACATACAAGTCATCATTAGCTTCAATATTTGCTGGTGTTGGCAACCCAACTGAGAATGGACTGGAGTCATCATACTTATCATAGTACTATTCTTCATCTATAGGATCTTCAATGAACTGTCTTTTACCATGAAGAATAACCGACCATTTATCATTTGTAGGATCATCGATATAAAATACTTGTTTCGCCTATGATGCCAATATGAATGGTTCATCCTTCTCGCCAATCTTTTCAAAGTTCACTAAAGTGAAACCCAATTCATCCACTATAACTCCTTTGGTGTTATCAACCCAATTACATTTGAAGAGCGGAATTCTAAAATGTATGTAGTCAAACTCCCATATGTCTTCAATGACACCATAATATGACATTTTAGCTTCACGTGGACTCTTATCCTTTGCACTTGCAAAAAACATAGTCGATGCTTGAAGGGTGACCCCACTGTTTTGGACGACACTCTTATCATCTTGTCCCTTTGTGTAATATGTGAATCCATTAATGTCATACCCTTCATAAGACATAACAGTCAATTTTGGTTTAAAGGCGAGGCATTTGATAGTTTCAATAATATCATCTGGTGTTTGAGATAGTTGATGTAAGACTTTATCTTCAAACCACTTAATAAATGTCTTGTTATGCTCTCTAGCAAGCCACATTGTATTGGCTCGAGGATATTGTCTCTTGATGAAATTGGTATGTTCCTCGATATAAACGTTCACTTCGTCCATGTTGTGTAAAATATACAAGTGACCTTGTTCCAACTGCTCACGACTAACTACTTTCACATGTGATCCCAAAATTCCTTTGCCAAATTGCTCGTCAATATTCTTGTCATTATCAGGAGTGTCATTACCACTGAGAAAGTCATTGCAAAAATCCATAACCTCTCTCGCCACATAACCCTCAATAATACTCCCTTCAGGCTGATAACGGTTTCGAACATCACTTTTAAAAACACTCATGTATCGTTCAATGGGATACATCCAATGCAATAAAACTGGTCCCAACATTTTCACTTCCCTAGTCAAGTGGACAACAAGATGTACCATGATATCAAAGAACGACGGAGGAAAATAAATCTCAAGATGAAATAGGGTAACAACCACTTCTCTTTGCAATTTATCGAGAGTATCAGGATCAATAACTTTGCTACACAGACTGTTGAAAAAGAAACAAAGTCTGGTGATTGCAAACCTTACATGCTTCGACAATATAGATCTTATTGCCACAGACAATATTTGTTGCATTAGAGTGTGACAATCATGAGATTTAAGAACTATCAACTTCAGATCTTTCATTGATACCAATCTACAGATGTTGGATGAGTAACCCTGTGGCATCTTAACATTTACCAAACATTCACAAAAAGCTTTCTTCTCCTTTCTAGACAATGTGTAACAAGCGGGAGGTAAGTATGTTCTCTGATTTTCCATTTCAAAAAATTATGTTAATTCTGACCTTATTCCCATTTCACGTAGGTCCAGTCTGGATTTTATCCCATCTTTAGTCTTACCTGGTATATTCAACAAAGTACCAATGACACTATCACAAACATTTTTCTCAACGTGCATGATATCAATACAATGCCTGACTGTCAAAGAACTCCAATAAGGAAGATCCCAAAATATTGACTTCTTCTTGAATAAAGATTTGTCACTCCGTGTGGCCATAGTACATTGTGATCTCTTACCAAATTCATTGACAAAGTCTTTTATTCTTTCATAAACAACCTCCCATGGTATAGGTTTAGGTGCACTCCGTTCCTCATTCAATCCATTGAATGCTTTGCGCTTCCTACGATACAAATGGAATTTTGTAAGAAACCTTCGATGATTGAGATATACAGTCTTACCGCCATGTTTTAGTCTTGTTGAATCAGTGTTCTCTTCACATATAGGACACACTTTAGCTCCTTTGACACTATATCCAGACAAATTCCCATATGCTGGAAAGTCATTAATAGTGCAAAACAACATAGCATGTAAACGAAATGTCTCTCTTCGTGAAGCATCATAGGTCATCACACCTTCACCCCAAAGTTTCTTTAAGTCATCAATCAGAGGTTCAAGATAAACATCGATGTCATTTCCAGGTTGTTTAGGGCCCGATATCAACAACGACAACATTACGTACTTATTTTTGATACACAGCCAGGGAGGAAGATTGTATATAACAAGCATTACTGGCCAAGTGCTATGTTGGCTTCTCAATGTCCCGTACGGATTCATCCCATCTGTACAAAGCCCAAGTCTTAGATTCCTGACTTCTTCACCAAATTCAGGGTACAATAGATCAATCTTCTTCCACTGTGGGGAATCAGACGCATGTCGTAGGATCCCATCATTATTTTTCTTAACATCTGCATGCCACCTCAAATTCTTCGCATCTATCGAATTGGCAAACAAGGGTTGAAATTGTGATATTATAGGTAGATACCACATCACCTTGGCAGGAGAACCAGTTTTGGACTCCCCCGAAGTCGTCAATTTATACCGTGACGCACCTCATTTTGGACAATCTTTCAAATCCACATAGTCCTTTTGAAATAATACACAATCATTTGGGCATGCGTGTATCTTCTTGGCATCCATTCCCATTCGGCACAACAATTTCTTTACCTGGTATGTTGAGATTGGCAGCTTGTTTCCTTCAGGAAGCATTTCTTTCAACAAAGACAACAATGACGTGAAGCTTTTGTCGCTCCATCTATTGTTAGCTTTCAGCTTATACAATCTCAACACAGCACTAAGCTTCGTAAACTTAGTACAACCTGTGTATAATGATATCTCAGCATCATGCACAATGTTTCTAAAAATGGGAGGTGTATCGGTGTTCTCTACCCCACAACTATCCAGCATCGCATCAACGATGTCTATTGGAACTGGTTCATTCACATCTACGTCATCGTAGGCAATTTCTTCTTCCACACAAGCACTGCTATCGACATCCACTGGTTTCGACTTTGAAATATCTCCATGCCAGTGCCATTTTGTATAGCCTTATATAATCCCGTTGCACATGACATGACTTTTGATTTCGTCACCAGTGCTGACTTTCAAGTTGTTACCGCAATGCCTACATGGATAGTAGAACCTATCTCCAGGTTGTTTCCTATGTTCCTCGGCAAATCTAATAAACTGGTCAAGACCAGAAATAAACTCTGGGGTGCAGCGATTGCGAATGGACATCCATGATCTATCCATTCTATGATCAAAGAGAAATCAAGTATACATTACAACAAGATTAGGGTCTAGGGTTAACAAATACATGTGATGTCATTCTTATATATAATAAATGTGTACCATCTATCCCATTCTTGAACACCTAATCTCACTAGTAAGTGTATAATGTGTATTGGGTTTTCAAGAAAATTTCGGCAACATTTCCCCGTTGTTCTCCAAGTACATATGTACTTAGAGAACAAAGAGGGAAATGCTGCTGAAATTTTCTTGAAAACCCAATACACATTATACACTTACATCCTAAGTGAGATCAGGTGTTCAAGAACAGTCCCAAACCGGGGACTATCCAAGATTTACTCCTAATGAGTAAATCTTGGATGGGTTTCTAGGCCAACAAATACATGTGTTGTCATTCTTATACCTAAAATCCAAGTTCTTCAAGTTAGGGTGATTATTGATGTCTTTAAAAGCATGATTGGAAATTTAGGGAAAAGTTCATCATTTAGATTCCAAGCATGTCACATGTGTGCATTACAGTTCATCATTAAACAAGAAGGGTGATTAGGATTCTCAATATACTCAATAATGAAACAAGTTACCAATTTCATAGTTAGGACGGTAGAGATACCCTAAGATCCGGATCTAATGGTTCATAATGAGCTTGTGATAAAGTTACATCACTATAAAGTTACATCACTAGATGATTATATAATTTCAAAAGTAGTACACAAATAAATTCAAATGATTAGATAACTAAATAAAAATAGTAGACAAAAAAATACAAATAAGTAGATGAATAAATACAAATCTATTGATAAACTAATATAAATCAGTAGATGATCAATTAATTGCTGAATCAATACATAAATAAATACAAACATTATATGAATACATACAGATCTATTGAAAAATAAAGTTAAATCAGTTGATAAATAAATTTCATTAAGTAGATGATTAAATCATAACAAAATCAGTACATAAATAAACACAAATAAGTAAATAACTTAATAAAAAAATGCCCAGTAGCAGCCTAGGCGTGCCTTGGCACCGCCCAAGCATCCGCCCAGAGGCCTAACTAGACAGGGCACCTGGGCTTGGGACCCTAGGTGAACGCCTGGGCCGCTAGGCGCCGCCTAGGCGGAGGAAGGAAGGAGGTAGAAGGCAGGGTATACCTTGAGGGTAGAGGAAGAAGGCCCAACCTGGAGAGCAGTGGCCGGAGCAGAGACCTAGCAGCAGGCAGTCGGCGCCGGCAAGGAGAGAACCAAAGCAACCACTGGCGGGGGCGACGACGAGGAGAGGAGCGACGACGAGGAGAGGAGAGCAGCAGGAGCGTCGACCAGGTGGCGGCGGCGCGGGGGAGCAACGGGAGCGTCGACCAGGAGTGGTGGCGGCACGGGGGAGCAACGACAGTGGGGGCAACGACGGCGGGGAGCACCGGCAATAACAATCTCCAGACCTAGCAGAGGTTCGCAATGAAACAGAGACAATGGGCAAAAGTTCTCTATTTCGCAGGGCTATTAACTGTACCATAGGCGTCGATTATTCAAACAAACCGACACATAAAATTAAAGGTGTCGGTTCTCCACAAAAACTGACACCTATTCTCAATTATAGTCATTGGTTTTAACTACAAAACAACCGACGTCTATATACATATGCCGATTAAAAAAATTGTTCTCGATTAATGACCATAGTCGTCGGTGTCTTCTAAAAACCGACGCTTAAAGGGTGTGAAAAATTCCCCGCTAACAGCGCGGGAAAACTCATAAGCGTCGGTCATTGTAGTAAAATCGACGACCAAAATGTGCCCAATTTCTGTCTCGCGAATAACCTTTAGTCGTCGGTTTATTATTTATCAACCGACGACATATGTTAAATTTTAGAGGTAATTTTTTTCGCTGGAAATTTTGGATTTGGCGGTTAATTTTAGGCGTTAGTTTTTTATTAATTAACCCACACTGAATAAAAGTGATATCTGTGTCTGGTCGCCCTTCATAGATTGATGTCGGTTTATGTTATCAACCGACACTGTATAGTTTAGGTGTCGGTGTATTTATGCAACCGACGCCTGTAAAAGTGACATTATAAGCCATTTCTGTAGTAGTGGTTATCATCATCCCTCAGGAGGAAGTGGATGCCACGGTAGCACTCTGGGGGAAAACCATCGTTGGTTTCATTATTGGATTCAACCCCCACATCCCCACCCTCAAAGATTACCTGAAAAGAACCTGGAAACCATCCGAAGACATGGAGGTGATGGGCAGAGCCAACATATGCTTCATCATTAAATTTCAAGACGCTGTGGATATGGCGACGGCTCTGGAAGGAGGCCCTTGGTATGTTAGGGGCAAACCGATGATCCTAAAAAAGTGGGAAAAGGGAGAACCACTTGAGAAAGATAAATTAATGACGATTCCTGTATGGTTGAAGATCGCAAATCTCCCCTTGGAACTGTGGAGCAATCAAATGCTAGGCAGGATTGCCTCATACCTAGGCAAACCCCAGTGCCTCGATAGGAAAACCAAAGATCAGAAGAGGATCGACTACGCTAGGATGAATGTTCTGATGTCGATCGATTCAAGCTTCCCAAAACATGTGAAACTCCGCACGGATAAGGGACACGACTACTGCGTCAGCGTGGAGTATGAGTGGATGCCCGAGAAATGCCCCCACTGCGGGACATTTGGGCATGACAAAAAGCTATGCTCACCTCAGCCCGACGGTCAAACAGGAACAAAAGAGATGGAGAAGGAGAAAGGTGCTGAACAACCAGTAGAGAACACTAATAGCAGTGTACCTATTCAAAATAATGACGCTGAGAAGGACCAGGGATTTCAGAACCCATCGAGGAAGAACAAGTCTGCAGACAAAAGGCAAACGAGGAGTCAGAATAAAACCCCAATGGAGAAGCTACTTCCCCCAACATATACCATGTTTTGGATCAGAATGATGCAGAACAAGGTCAGTCGTCAACTACCCAAACTAGTGCCCACCCTGGTGGCAGGCCATGGCACATGGGCAATGTCTGAACATCCAAGCATTATGGCTTGGAATGTCCATGGTCTATCAAGTTGGGATAGACATGACATGATTCGAGCAGAAGTAAGAAGGGCAAAGGTTAATCTTGCCTTGCTCTTCGAAGTCAAAATCAGAAGGAAAAACATTCACAAGGCAGTTCACAGAGTTTGGTCTAATGCCAACTGGTTAGACAACTCTCTGAGCTGTAAGAAGACACACATCCTGATCCTTTGGGATGATCCTCAACTGAAGATCAAGATGGTTCACCAAACAAAGCAACTGATCCATTTCCACCTTAAGAAGGGAGACAAAGAATGTGAAATTACTACAGTCTATGTAGCAAATGAGGATAAAAAGAGAAAAACTCTATGGGATGACTTGACAAAGATTAGTAACCAACTGAATAAAGTCTGGCTGGTTATTGGAGATATGAATGTTGTTAGAGAAGCTTCTGAATGGCTGGGGAAAGCTCTACCATCCATAAGATCTATGGAGGACTTTAATAAAGTTGTACTTGACACTAACCTCATTGAACTTGCTGCTAAAGGACCCTACTTCACATGGAATAACCAACAATTGGGTGATAAGAATGTTAGAAGCCGCATTGATAGGGCGTTCTGTAATTCTATGTGCATGAACCAGCACCCTAACTTATGGTTGCAAACCCTTCCTACTATCCGCAGTGACCACTTCATACAAATCCTGCATCTAGAAGAGGACAGAGGTCAGAAAAGATACCCTTTCAGGTTCTTCAATTCCTGGGTCAAAATGCCTGGGTTCTATGATGTGGTTAGTAAAGCCTGGGATACTAACATTAAAGGCTGCCCTATGTATCAAGTCCACTAAAAGCTCAAACTTACTAAAGCTTCTATTCAGAAATGGAATTGGGAGAGAAGGGGTGATACCTCAATCTCGGCTAGAAATAAAGAGGAGGAAGCTAAAGAAGCTCAGTTGAGAGCTGATGAAAACCCTATGGATCCACTCCTATGGGAAATTGCTAAATCTAAATCAGATGAGGCCAAAGAAGCCATTGACATTGAAGAATCCATGGTCAGGAAAAAATCAAGGATCTTTTGGCTAAAGCAAGGGGGTAGGAACTCTAAGTTCTTCTATGCCTCCTTAAAAACCAGGAGATACAGGAACGTGATAAAGCACCTACAAACTGATGAAGACTCTATTATTGATGAAAATGCCATCACTAGCAAGTTCATGAGCCACTACCAAAATTTATTCAATAATAACCATATTGAAATGAACTTCAATCTTAGGGTCCCATAGCTCAGTGAGGATCAGATCATCAGTATTACAGCTGAAGTCACTGGTGAAGAAATTTACCATGTGGTCAAAAATGCGGATATTGATAAGTTGCCAGGGCTGGATGGGTACAATGCTTGCTTCTACAAAAGCACATGGGATATTATTGGAAGGGATGTCACCAGAGCTATCAAGGATTTCTTCATGAAAGGGAGGCTACTAAAGGAGGTGAACAAAACCTTTATAGCACTCATACCTAAAGTCCCCCAACCTACTAGAGTTGAAGAATGGCGACCTATATTTCTATGTAATTTCATCTATAAGATTGTGTCCAAGATTTTGGCAAACAGACTCAGGAACATCCTACCCTCTCTCATCAATCTAAACCAATGTGTCTTTCTTAAAGGGAAGACACATTGCTGAGGTGATCCTTCTTGCAAACGAGCTTGTCAGTGACTTCAGAAAGCCTCAAGCCACAACCAAACTTTGTCTGAAAGTGGATCTTAGCAAAGCCCATGACTCCATCAGTAGGAGACACATTATCAACGTGATGCGGGCAATGGGTTTTCCCAAATGCTGGTTAGCTTGGGTGAATGAATGTTTGAATTCAACTTCTTTTCAAATTCTTATAAATGGGGATCCAACCCCTATCATCAATGCTACTAATGGGATATGACAAGGAGACCCCTTGGCCCCCTACCTTTTTGTGATAGGGATGCATGCCCTCACAGCCATGCTGGAATAAGCAGTTGAAAAAGGTGAGATCGTTCCCATCAAGGCAGGCAGTATTAAGATATCTCACCTAATTTTTGTAGACGATCTACTCCTATTCACAGAAGCTGACGAAAGAAATGTTAGAGGCATCCAGAAGATCCTAGAGAAGTTTACTGCTTGTTCTGGGCTTCATTTAAACCCAAGCAAAAGCCAACTCTTCCTTAGCTGTCAAGCTGATCAAAAGCTGAGCGAATATATGGGGATTCAAATTGCTGAGTTTCCGGTAAGATATCTTGGCTTACCTCTGTTTTTTGGGAGAGTAACTAAAGCTCACTGTGTGCATCTGATGGACAAGATAAAAAAGAAGCTTGACTCTTGGAAAGTCAAACTCCTCACTATGGCTGGTAGATTGGAACTGATTATATCTACTCTCTCTGCCTATCAGTTATTCTAGACTGGTGTCTTTCCTATGCCAAAAACTGTGATAGAAACTATTGATAAGCTTTGCTGCGAATTCCTCTGGGGTGACAAAGAAAATGAAAAGAAGATCCATACCATTAAATGGGAGGATATCTGCAGACCAAATCTTGAAGGAGGGCTCGGTATTAGGAAGATTACTGATTGGATTGCTGCTGGTCAGGTTAAAAACATCTGGGATATCGCTAATCATAAGAACACCCTTTGGATATGGTGGATCCATTGCAAATACATCAAGAATAGGTCTATATGGACCTAAAAATCAAAGAAACACCACATCTGGTTCTGGAGAACCATCCTAAAGCAACGAGATGCAATCCTCCCTCAAGCACGTGTCTTTGTTGGGGAAGGTATACAAATTAAACTCTGGATCCTTGGGTGAATGGTAGTTTTCTTGGGGATGTCATAGGCAGCAATCTCAAACTCAAAAATAGTCTTCATGACTCAGCTAATCTAAATGCTATCATCCTTAACGGAAACTGGAATTTACCCAACTGTAGAGGCATCAAACCTCTGAAAGAAATATGCGAGCAAATTAAAATCACAGGAAAAGATGGCTACTACCTGGAGGGCCTTGAAAAAATCTCTCTTCGTAAAGCATGGGACTTCATAAGACACAAACACTTTATTCTGAATTGGGCTAGATGGCTTTGGTGTTCTAAATCCCCCAGAAGATACATCCTTCTTATGTGGAAAGCTTTCCAAGGGAAGTTGGTCACCGAAAAATTCCTACAACATAGAGGCCTCAGTCTTGCCTCAAGATGTGGCTTATGTACAACTGATGAAGGTAGCCAGAAACACATGTTCTGGGAGTGTGGGGTGGCGCAAAAAGTCTGGCAAATGATCTACATGAGGATTGGAGTTCAACCAAGGACTATGGAAGACATATGCCAAATTACCAACAAAAAGGATAAAGAACTTATCATTACTGCTTTCTATTATATCTAAATTGCCAGAAACAATTTTGTTTTCGAAAATAGAAAGGTGGACTACAACTCAATTTGCAACAAAATTTTTCATATTTCTGAAAGCATTATGTATAGATAGATCACACTGATCTCTCTTTCATGTACATCTTTTTTTGAAAGGAGGAATAGAAAAAGAGTCCCACACCTACTGATAAAAAAAAGGTCTTTCAATCTCAGCTCCACTTCTTAGAATGATTGCATGAGCTTGTTGTCTTGGATTCACTTCCGGTTGACTTGGAAGAGAACCGAATTGCGGAGTTCTTTGTTGGTTTAGAGCTTTTTGTGCTATTTGGTTCTCTAACATCTTGGTGTGAGTGGAAATACCATCCACCTTTGCAGAAAGTTGAGCAATAGCATCTTTCAGAAGCTTGTCATTCCCCCGGAGTTCTTCATTCTGCCGCATTTGTGTAGATATGAATTTTTCCATCATAGCTTCTAGAGAAGAACTTTGGGGTTGTTGTGGTTGTTGATAACCCCTATTGTTGAAACCCAGAAGATTCCCTTGATGGTTGGCATGTTGTTGTTGCGGTTGCTGCATCCCTTGTTGGAAGTTTTGAGTGTTGCTTGTGTTCTGATAGGAGAAATTAGGATGATCTCTCCAGCCCAGATTGTATTGATTGGAATAGGGATTGTATTGCTTATTCCCTTGCATTCCCATAACATTGACCTGCTCAATGTTTCCTTCAATCACATTAGGTGCAAAACATGAAGAAGAAGTATGTCCTACATTACCACAAGCTTCACATATTACTTCAGCAGATTGAATCGGCAAGGTGGTCATCTTTTCAAACTTCTGTGTAAGAACATCCAGCTTGGCAACAATAAGGTCAACGACATCAACAATGTGTTTTCCTCCTTATTTTCCGGTTGAAGAACTTGCTATAGAGGTTGACTTTGCTCCTCTATCTCCTCCCCATTGACAGTGATTTAGTGATATGTCTTCAATAATATCATAAGCCTCTCTATAAGACTTTGTCATTAATGCACCACCAGCTGCGGCATCTAATGTCAACCGGGTATTGTAAAACAGTCCATTATAGAATGTTTGAAGTAGAAGGCAGTTTGTTAAACCGTAGTGCGGGAAAAGGCGTTGAAGATCCTTAAACTGTTCCCATGTGTCATATAGAGTTTCTCCTTCATTCTGAGAGAAATTGGTGAGCTAGTTTCTCAAATGGGCTGTCTTGCTAGCTGGGAAATACTTTGCAAGGAATACATTAAGGAGTTGGTCCCAACTTTTAATTGACTTCTTTGGAAGTGACAAAAGCCACACCTTGTCTCTATCTCTTAAGGTGAATGGAAATAGCATGAGTCTAATTCCATCAACAGACACTCCGTTTATCTTGAAGGTATTCAAATATTTCAAGAACTTGGCAACATGAAGACTTGGGTCTTCATTGGATGTACCTCCAAAATGATTCTGCTGTATCATTTGCATCATAGAAGGAGCAATTGAGAAGTTGTTCGCTTCTACATCAGGCAAGTCAATGGCCCCACAGATATTTTTGGCAACTGGGATCATGAAATCCTTTAAAGGACAGTCGTCTTCCATGGCTGGACTGCTTGGTGTAGCTACCACAGAAGGTGAAGAAGACGGTGGTGGCGATTATGGTGACGGCGGAGTACCTCCTAGTAGTGGTTGTTCCACTCTTCTTGCTCTTCTCAAGCTTGAAAGAGTACGTTCGATTTCAAGGTCTAACAAAGCAGATGTTTGAAGACCTCGTTGTGAGCGACGCATACAACCTAAAAAATTGCAAAAGGAATTAAGAACACAACTAAAAGGTATATGAAATTTCGAAATATGGAAATTATGATCTAGTCTCGAATTACTAAATAGTACTTATTACTCCAATTAAATTACTGTAGCTCCCCGACAACGACACCAAAAACTTGTTGGCTATTTAGGCTAACGAGTTTCAATCCAAACAAGAATAGTTTACCCAACTTAACCAATCTCTGCAAGTATACAAAGGTAGCGTAGTCGAGGTCGAACACAAGGATCTTAGCTAATTCAATTGAGAATAACAATACTAAAGTTCAACAATCTAGATCACTTTATAAAGGGAAAGATGTTGTTTATCCAAATGCAGAAAATTCATATTTTAAAGTAGGAAATTCACATTTAACTAGTGAAGTAAGAGTTACTAAAAGGAGTTTGGTTTCAGAAAATTCAAGAATCTTGGACATTAGGATTTCGTTCACACATCATAATAATCAAGGGAACATGATAATTTAAACATACATAAGTTCTTATTTCAAGGAAAAGTTGTGTTACACTTCACCTCCCGGTGTGAGTGCAACGATCACAACTCAAAGTCACACTCTCGTGTATATCTATGATATCAAAATTAAATGTGAGGTTTCTCATATTGATATGAATCTATACTGAAAATTTCAACATTTAATAACCATATATGTATTTTCTAGCTTTCATTTAGGGTTATTTTCCCTAAATATCTATTTGAATTATTTCATATAATTTCATGCATCAAAATTATAATCACATGCCTTAGGTGGATAATAAACATGGTTTAGGATTTAGTGACATGTTCCGATAATTTTTAGGACATTGATTGATATTTATTACTAATGAAACAAGTGTAAAACAAGTCTTATATTAAATCACTGATATTTAATAATCAAAAGGGTGATATTATGCTTTCATGATGTTCTACTCATTTTTATGAGAATTTCAGTACCTTATTTGTAATTTTCTGATCATCGAGCTATTTATTATGAATTTTGTAAGATCTGAACATTTGCTAAATATTTACCTTTATGGGCCAGTAGGTGAGCGCCACGTGGCCGCTCAGTGTGCAAGCCTCAGCTCCTGGCCCACACTAAGCCGGATGGTTCATGTGCTTGGACCCGGTCTATCTGGTTGAGTGGGAGTCCAGACCGGTCTGCTCCCCTTCTCTTTCTCGCCCTCACACGACGCAGATTCCGCGTGTGTCTTCTGTTTCTCTACAACCTGGCCATCGCCGCTCCAGGATGATCGCTGACATGAAATCCTCCATGACTGCTGATGATGGCCGCTTCCGCAGGTCCTCTTCCGGCATAGCTGCATGACCATTGACCACCCTCCTGGTCGTTAGGGTTCCTCCTCAGTCAACTCCCTACTTCCGTTGGCGGTTAGCAACCATGGATGCTCCTCCTCGAAACTTCATGACTACGAACTTTGCGGCCATGGCCGCCGCTTCTGTGCTCTCCTCATGTACCAACACTACCGGGTGGTCAGTCGCACGTTGATCCTTCTTGCGGCTCGATTAACGCCTATGTGTGTCATCTCTCTCACATCGAGTCTGCAGCAGGACTCTCCCAGCCGCCGCCTGGGACTCTGCTCCAGCGTGTGATGTTGTGTCTTCCTCCTCGGATCTGGCTTCTCAAGCTTGCTTGCCTCTCCTCGCTGCTGCCGCAGCTGTGTCTCAAGCACCGACTCGGCAAGGTGTTGTTGTACTTCGTTAGCAAGCAGTGGCTTCTCAGGGCAAGGAGATAGCACCGATCCATCACGGTGGTGCAAGAACGTGCAGGAGACCTCTTCTATTAGCCTCGTACTAGATTCTCATCTCCGTAGATTCCCTCTAGCCTCTCAAGTAGAAGTAGCAAGAAATAGGAGCCGTTCTCCTATAGGTGTGGGTGGAGAAACACCGGGATGGTACTCACGAGAGGGATCGATCTGTAGGTCTTAGTGATACGAGGAACTGTCCACTTCCTTTACTTCACCGAGACACGAGCATAACGTGGGGATCAACCAAAGTTGAATCTTTTCACTGTAACTACTACCAGGAGACTACATCCTCATCCATCCGAGGTTGGTTGATGCTTGCATCTATGGAGAAAGAAGAGGGAGGTCGGGGCCCTTGCCTTCATATCCCGCAAGCCAGGTCTCACGGGTGTTGGTTGGATACTGGTGGCACGGTGGATCCAAAGATCTCACTTAATCCTCTAACAACCTCCTTGTTACACCTCATGACCCGGTCTCCTAGACACTAGTTGCTCCACTTGAAATGGAGGTAGGTGACAATCATCAACTCATTGGAACCATACCCAGGTCACTAAGATGCCGCCTCATCTAGACAAGTCACAAATATTAGAGTCGCATCCATCTGTTAGTGATTGGCTGCGTGATAAAAAAAAACCGAACCTAGGTCTAAATCATTAAAACCTTATTCATTTAATCAAGGCTCAATCATCAATATCTCTCAGGTGGATCATTCAATGTTTATGAAACTTTCAACCATCCTTTCATTATCAATTGTTCTTTCTATATGCCTAGTTTGAGCCACAAATGATGTTAATTGATCATTTAAATAAATTCCTCCAAAGGATCCTTCCTCCCATAAAGAAGATCACTAACTGGATGTTTGGTCTCAGAAATACTTTGTTGATTAATAAAGGCTGAACTGGATTCAATTAGGCATCACATTCCTCTATCATATCTCAAATAAACTTATTTGGGAGAAACTATCCATAACTGGGTTACCAATTCCTCAATTTGATAGTTTTCATCTATAGAGCATGCATGGTCCTCCAATACCTTATTGTATCTAAACCCCAAAATCAAGGTCGTCATAGTAGAACTGAAAGCCCTTCCACCCGGGCTGAGGTATGCATTTCTTGAACCAAATTCTACAACCCCTGTTATAATAAATAATGAATTAACCAATGACCAAGAAAGTAAATTACTTGTTGAACTGCGTTTGTATAAAGATGTCATTGGTTATTCCATTGAAGATCTTAAAGGCATTCATCCTTCAATATGTATGCATAGAATAAATATGGAACTCCGTGCGAGAGCCGTAGCAGAGGCAGCTCTGATGCCAACGCCCACAGCGCCGCCACCAACCCTCATTCGCTGGGCCGACGTTGGCCACCTTCTTCTTCCTCACGCAGTAGCTCCGAGCCGCCGCCATAGCTTCCCAAGCCGCCGCCTTCCAAAATCAACCAGCCTTCCATGCCTACACACCGTAGGCGTTCTTCACCAGCACGCCAACAATGTGTGACAGCAGCAGCACGTCGGCAAGTGCTCGTGCACCCCCAAAATCACAGCCCGTCGGTGTAGATCTGGATCTGCCACAGAGTTGCAGGTGCACACCGTGCACCAATTTTGCACGTCGTGCACCAGTATTTCTGAGCAAGAATTACAGTTAGTTTTGCACGCCGTGAATGTAAACTACACACTGTGTGATTTACTTCTGATCCAATGGTATCAACAAAGAGAGCTACAGCCAGACGCCATGGAGGAGCTTCTTCATCCTCCGCACCTCCCACCACTTATGCAACACCTTCCACAGCGGCACCAGCAACCTTTGTGTCCTCCACTCAGTTCAGGGTCACATCCGAGGAGGACGTGGATTATCAATTCCTTATCACCAGGCGTATTCTACCATCCCGCTATGCCTGAGAAGAAACCCTTGACAAATTGGGTTTCAAAAATGAGGTAATTGGACATCTACGGGTTTTAAGTTTGCACCTTCTTTGCACTAGAGTGTGCAAGACCTATCCCCGCCTGGTTTATGAGTTTCTGACTACTTTCAAAGTTGATCATAACCCACACAACCACCGTATGCCTTATCTGAAAATCAGTTTTCAGCTCTTAGACAAATTCTTTTCTATGGATCTTAAACGGTTTTGTGAATTACTTGATTTCAACTATGGAGGCTACACCAATTATCCTCCCGCCTTCAATAGTGATTCATTCTTGTCTGAAATTACTTGTGAAATGGTGCAAAAATCTAGGAACGCTTGACCTTCTGCAATCCATAATCCAGTTTTCAGAGTTGTGCATCGTCTGCTAAGCACAAGTCCTTTTGCTAAGAATGAAACCCAAGGTGTCGTTGGAAAAAATGATCTCTTTTTCTTATGGTGCTTGGTAAGTTATGAACAAATCAGTTCTGGCTATTATATTGTTAATAAGCTTCTAGAAACCAAGAAGAAGAAACAAAGGGAGGCAGGTGACATAATGTGCGGTGGGCTTATCACTACTCTTTCATTACAGTTGAGTTTAGATGTGGGTGCCTTAGAACCTGCACCTGGGAAAAACCTTGTAGATATCAACTATCTTATATCTTGTGGCTTAATCTCAAGACATGGCAATAGCACAACTAAATTCAAGGTTTACATCACGAAGAAACAGTTCTTTCTCATCCCCGATGAAGCTCGCAATGACATCAGGAACAAGGCCACCTGGAAAGTGGTGTTACCGCCTGAGGCCAATGAGGAGACACCTACCCGTGGCCCCAGCAGCTACTCCTGTAGCTCCTACTCCGCTTCCATCATCCACCAGTACTCAGACAGATTACACTTGGATGATGCCTGATATGGGACACCTTTACAGCTATGTTCAGTGGAGGTTTGGCCACATCGGCACCCGTCTTGACCAGATGAGCACACAGTACGACACCCATTTTGACCACATGAGCACACAGTACACTGTGATGTATGACATGGTCAACCAGATGGACACTTGACATATCTCTCAGGGACATTACCCAGCCCCACCAAAATACCAGACACCGCCTTGACATCAAACCGAGGTCCCACAGCCTGAGTATTCCCAACAGCCACTGCATATTCCAGAGCAGCAGCCCGACTCTTCCGCCCAGTCGATGGACATCCCAGATATTGTAATCCAGTTCTTCCCTGATCAAGGGAGCGGAAAGGCCTTTTTATGATCACAGCGATGACAAGTACCCGGTTGTGAACTCTATAAGTTAGATTGATGTAGTGAGGACACTGCAGATTTCAAGCTTGGGGGGGCACAACCGGCCGGTAGTTGTAGTTTTCATTTAGTTTTTCCTTATTTGAGTTAGTTGTGTCAGTTGTAGTTTTCATTCAGTTATTCCATGTTTTGTTCCATGATAGTAAAATTAATGTGATTTGAGGTTATCTTGTTAGAATGAACCCCCTCTTGTATTCTGGATTCCCTCTGTCCTTTATATGTTTTGGCTACATGAAAAGCAAAATCAAGAGCATGTATGAATGAAATGAAAATTGAAAATCCCCATGTACATAATCTGCTTTGTGTTTGTTGTTTGAAACCTCAACTTTTACATCTTTGACCTCCCATGCATGTAACGGTTTAAAAAAATTTGTGGATTAATCAACTTGCAACATTTCAAAGAATTAGTTCATATAATTGAGATTATTTTCAAAAAAACATTTATTCTAGATAGTATACATCCAACATATCTAGTTTGATTATGTGTTAAATGATTGCAAGCATATTAGCACACTATTCATTTAGCCTTACCAATACAACCTAGTAGACATAACTTAGATGGAATTTCATTAAGAAAGCTTACATACAAATTTATCTTGCAAAAGAAGTATAATAAATATAAATATTTGGTTAACTAAACAAGTACATTCATTGCATTTGAATATCTATATTTGAAGTCCAAATATACCTTGGCTCGAAACCTGTAAAAAAATATGGATTAAAAATGTTAACCCCTTGTGCCCTTCCCCTATAAATCATATGAACATGGCCTTGGCAGATTTCTAAGGGATGAGACATGGGTCAGTTTTTCGGTCTGATGTTCAATCCCCTAGGTTGTGTTTGGTAATGGACTGGATCAGGATTAGGATGTGTCTCCTAGTGCCAGGTCAGCCCAATCCGGTCCGACTTGGGCGAGAAACGTGTTTGGCAACCAACCCATTTGGTCCCCGTTTTGGGATAACGAAATCCCATTATCCAGTTTAACTTAGTTGCCCTCGAGTCAGGATTACAATTCTTAGTCTGGTTTGCCCCAACACCACCCTCCCCCCCGGTCCCCAGCCCCCGACCCTGATCCCTCGCAACCCTCCCTCTCGCCCTAACCTTCTCCTCTCAGCGCTCTCCCTCCTCACGACACTTTGCTACAGTCGCCCATCTTCAGAACTATTGGTCCGTGTGAGAAGTAAAAGCGAAGGCTCCTACCTCGAGCAGGTCGCAGATGGAGTCCATTCGTCTTCGGGTGAAGCATCCGCGTGGAGCATCAATGTTGTCGCCTACCACCGCCGGTCTACCTGGGCGGCTATCTCCCTCAAAAGTAAGATACCCATGCCCTTCCCTGCTCTTCTCTACTACCTGCTCTGACATTGATTTGTCTTGTCGACGCACAGAAGAAGCCCTATCTCACCCAAGGCAACAAGAAACCCTAGCAAGTGTCTGTGTGCCTTCTTATTCCTCTCTTCCTACTGCGAGGTTCTACATTTCCACATACGCCTTTTGGAAGAGCAGTTCACGGAAGTTGGTTGTCATCCTTTGTTGCTAAACTACGGCGGTTCTCCTCCCTCGTGCTCCGGTGGCCCTACCCAGACTGACGATTCCGCACTTTTTCGTCATTCTCACCCCCTTCTACTCATGTTGGTCACGATTTAGGGTAGAGGGTGCTTTGTTTGTGAGGTCGATTAGGGCAGACGTACAATAATCAGGCATGTGTATCGATTAAGTGGAAAATGAGCCGACATTAGCTGCAAATACTTGAATCGTTGTGTGTGACACTGATTTATTCTACTTCTAACTATTGTTATCTAGAAATGCATCAATTTACAGCTATTATGTGTCTGTGTGCTAAGTTAGAGCAATATCTAGTAACCCTATAGCAAATAAAAGCAACTAGCATGCCTGGTTTTTGATATTTTTGCAAGCCAGGTTATTCTGAGGATATCGATATGTGTTAGTAGACCATAATTGGGGAGCAAGTAGTTGTTAGTCTTATCCTAGATTTCCTTTTCTGTCATTTATTTTTTCCTCACCCTGGTTTTTGTGACTTTTTCTTTATTTTTCTAACATGATTGGGCAGTAATGGCCATTAATGTCTTGTACATATCTCTTTGTCATACATTTATTTAATGTTCTATTTTTTGTGATATATTATGATATCATAATAGTAGCATAAATTGCATATGATTTTTGGAAAGAACAAGTGAGCCCAATATGACATAATTCTACAAATTTTGCTGGTTCTCTATTCAAAGCTAGCTTGAATTTTAGTACTTAGTTTAATTTTATGATTTTATCAAGTGAAAAGGATGTTATTGTGAATTTTGCATATAAAAATTTGGAATCCTATCTATTTTCATCACAATGATTTTTTAATCAGATGAAATTAAATTTATGCACAATCATTCATATGATTCATGTATGCCTGTGTTGGTATTAAATATAGAATATGCTCACGTGGTTTCAAACTGGACATGAATCTGGAAATTGGTATTCTGAGAAAGATCATTCATGTATAGATAAAACCCGCAAAAAAGAGTCAAAATTAGCCGCATAAGATGCCTATCTAGCTTGAGTTTTACCAATATCTTCGTGATAGTCAGATGTGACTTAATAAAGAGGTTTGATTGGTCCCAACTAAAATTATGTGTAGGCAACTTTAACAATAGTGGATGTTTTCCAAAACATGAGCTTTAATTTATAAATAATTTATATTAGAGTGGTGAAGTAAATAGATTGCTTATGCTAAATTTAGTTTTCAAAAATATACTTCATGCTTACTACCTGAGATGACTGCACTTTCTTTCTATATTTATTATACATGAGTAGTAAATTTATTATACATGAGTAGTAAATTTACCCGACAACCTTGAGAAGTTGAGATGGGATTTCTAACACCCTAATTCTTTGTCAATTGAAAATTGAATAGTTCTTATTTAGGCCAATTGATACATGATATGCATCTTCCTTGATTTTCCATTTCATTATATGTGTCTGATTGCTTGAGGGCATGAAATGGTTTAAGATTAGAGAATTTGATAAGTGCACTTTGTATTGCATCTTATTTGCTTGATTGAGTTCTTATGTCTAATTGTCTCACCCTTAGACGGAAATATATTTCCAATTGTATCAACCTTAGATGGAAATGTATGTCCAATTATGCTATCTTGTTGCTTATTTATTATCCACATGGCTTTAATAGCAGTTCCCATTATTTTGTCATATCTCCCGCTTGGGTAGGCAACAGATCTGATCCCATGAAAGAATGGTCAGAATTTGTGAAGATCAGAGGACATTTGTGATGAACAAAAGATGTTATCGCATGTCCCTAAAAACATATTATGTTCCTCATTTGTTAACCAAGATAAAAATCCTTAAAAATTACATGGCATAAAAGTAACTTTAATAGCATTGATTCATTGTCATATACTAACCTACAGGCTATAGAGTCCATGTCATAATTCCCATTATATATCTACTCATGATCAACGTCCCCCCAATCGATGAACTACACTCCACAAAGTCACTACATAAAGTCAAAATATACAATGTGTAATTTCGTAATGGAGTAATTAAGACTAGAATACGGGATAATTTTGCCAAATCTTTAGTGCCTGTGAAATCAATTTTTCAGTGAAAAACTTTCAAAAGAATGATTGAAATCTTGCTAGCTTTAACACTCTTGTTGACTCTTTGGTGTTGCACCATTAATGGTTTATCTTTACCCAATAAAAGATGGCAAATGGCCTACATATTATACTAGCCTAGTGTGAGTCCGATCTGGCAATGATGGTTAGGTGATATGAAAAATCAAAAGAGGGTAAAAACAACACCCCAACCGGCATTCCTAGTGAGCATAAGCCTAAATTAGCAGTTGAATGTCGGAAACCCAAAAAAAATCCAATCATCATATCCTTAAGAAGAAGAGCTCAACTAAGTCTTGTTAATGTTAGAATTGGTTTCATCATCTTATATTTGTACTAGCTGAAAACTTTGTAATGTACATGCACTAATTGTTTAGCCTGAATATCCAAATTCTATTTGATGTTGTCAAGTTGAGTTTTTTGTTTAAATTGGAACCAACCTTGCTGAACTTAATTTCTCCATCTTGGATGTTGAAAGACTTGAGATGATAACAATGAACACAAGTACAATGTACATAGCTGGCTGAGCTAATTGCATACCTTCTTTTCATTCTTCTTCATGCATGAACTTGATTTTTCTCTTTGAATGTGGCCCTGTTCTTTTTGCTTGAGGACAAGCAATAATTCAAGCTTAGGGGGATTTATTGTGTGATTTACATATCACATTTTCATAATGCTATCACACACAAATTTGGTTCATTCTGATACTATTTAGCCTCTTTTCATATTACTTTTGTCATCTTTTTGTTACTTTACTTATCGCATAACTTGTATTGCAGATATGTCCCAAAAAGAAATGATTTTAGAGCTTTATTCTGCTGAAACAGCAGAATGCACGGCGTACAGGACAGATGCACGGTATGCACCATATCAGAAGGTTTTATCTCGCCCAGCCAGAAGAATGCACGGCGTGTGAGTTTTCAGAAACGAATAGGAAGACAAATGCACGACGTGCGTACACATACACGACGTGCACCTAGAGCGTAAAACAGCCAAAGAAAGTTCTGGAAAGTCACACGGCGTGCATGTCTACTACGCACGCCGTGTGCAGTTCAGCCTGAAGCAAACCGCACTGTAGGTGCACGGCGTGCACCTGGCAGTTTTAGAAATATGAAAATTTAGAATTTGATTTTAAAACAAGGAGGGAAGGTAAGGGGCAGTTAGGTTCGGTCATTTGAGAAGTTTTTCTCATCCCAGAGCTAAAGGAGAACAGAGGAGGGCAATTTTGGAGGAATTGAAGGTGGTTCTTTGCATAAAGGAAGTCATTTCTTCTCTTCTTCTTCTCCATTGTCTTCTCCAAGGTGCAGCCAAGCTTCCTCAACTTTGAGCAGCTTCTTGGGAAAGGAGCTAGTCCATTTGGAGCAGCTAAAGAAGAAGAATTTTATCCTCAAGCCGGAATTCTTTCTTCTTGTGGTTATATCTTTGGATCTCTGTCTCTTCCCCTCTAAATCATGTTTAGAACTGAATTCTCAGTAATAAATATGCAAAGCATAGTTATGGACGAGTAATTCTTCATTTCTTGGGCATGAGAGAGTAGCTCTCATGTCATAGCATGTATGGAACAAGTAATTTTGAACTAAATATTATGTTTCTTATTTTTCTACCATGAAAATACCGGTTTATCCATTTCTTGCATGAATTGTTGGCCACTTTATGTGCATGTTTTCTGCTTTCTTGCTTGATCTGAGAAGATGAGTATGAATGTATGGAGGTATTCTTCTTGGAAACTCTTCCTCCTTTATGAGAGTATAGACGAAGGAGTTGAGGAATAGGTTGTGATCTAAAACGAAATTCACACACGAGAGTGTGACTTTGAGTTGCGATCGTTGCACTCGCGTCGGGAGGTGAAGTGTAACAAAACTTTTCCTTGAAACAAGAACTTATGTATGTTTAAATTATCATGTTCCCTTGATTTCTATGATGTGTGAGAAAAATCCTAATGTCCAAGATTTTTTAACTTTCTGAAACCAAACTCCTTTCAGTAACTTTTACTTCACTAGTTAAATCTGAATTTCCTTCTTTAAAATCTGAATTTTCTGCATTTGGATAAATATCATCTTTCCTTTTATAAACTGATCTAAATTGTTGAACTTTAGTATTGTTGTGCTCAATTGAATTAGCTAAGCTCCTAGTGTTCGACCTCGACTACGCTACCTCTGTATACTTGCAGAGATTGGTTAAGTTGGGTAAACTATCCTTGTTTGTATTGAAACTCGTTAGCCTAAATAGCCAACATGGTTCCATCGAACATGAAAACAACCATGGAGGCACATCCAAAGTAAATGAAATGCTTGAAAGTCTACTACAAAGGTGAGATTTAACAGGTGTAGTACCCATTCTATCTACTTGCACCTAGTTGATGCATGCCCAAAGGAACTAAGTGTCATTGAGGGGCAAAAAAACCCAAGCTCTAGTAAGAGGAAATCCATGTTTTCTTTCATAGTTTATTTTTTTATGGTAAACCACATGCCATTATATTGATAAAAGCCATACGGCATCTACAGAGATAAGCAGATCAAACATATTCGGTAACCACACAAGACAGAGAGTGATATCTAACATATTGGATTGGATGCAAGGAAGACTCTTCATCATGGATTCCTCCCTTTCGCACTTATAAAAGAAGCTTTCAAACATAATCAAACCACAATCCCGGGTAGCATCTGCAAAGACAACACCACCTCCACCGAGATGACCAGAATAAGCAAGATAACCATCTCCCATGGAGCCAGCAGACCTCCACCAACACATCGAGCACAAACAGACAACCAAACTACAAGAAATGGACGGGGGATAAACCTCAATCAAGGTTGAAATCATAGGGAGAAACCTAGAGAACTCCACCGCCTTCACAAAGAAAGGAGAAAGACCTTATTAGAAAGGTACTAGCAGCGCTGATACCCGGAGAGACCTGAAAACCAACAAAGCCTAAAACCTACTCCCAAACGAAAACTGTAGATGAACCCAATCTTGTAGATCAGTCAAGCCATGAGGGTGCCTTCCATCACCTACCTTCACTCGATGGTCAGAGGCCCAACACGGAGTTGTGGAAGCCACAAGAAACCCACCCGACGCCTAGAGACCCCGAGCGCAGCACCAGTGCCGCCAAGACGGGGAGAGACGGCGGTAGGGATGGAGGGAGACCACCCGGCGAAGACGGATCCACAGAGGATCGGACTTGGAAGAAATCCCTGGGGGAACGGGGTGGCGCTGGCCGCCGCCAAAGCCCCCTCCCCCGAGCTTGGGTTCCGCCTGCCCTAGTCGCCCTTCAAATCGCCTGCGCCGATGGGAGCGGGAGCCGGGAAACACGTACCTGATTTAGATCAAGATTGATTTAGTTTCTAGGAAAACTACTTTATTCAATGAAGTAATCTCATAGTTCATATTTATTTCTTTCAAACTCACTTTCATAATAGAATAGTGCATATCCATGTTCAAAGGGAAGTTATAACACAAATTGTTTTTGAAGAAGATTTATATATTAATGACCAGAAAACTACACACGTGGCTAAAAATAATATAAACACAATGTACAACATTATGTGCATATTGTGTCTGTGTCCAGGAGGAGGCCAACTTCCAAATTGATAAATATGCATGACTTATCCTCTTTATACACTTCGTGACTTCGCAATTCCCATAAAATTATGGCAATCTCAAACATGAGGTGTTCCCATAAGGATACCCCGTGTTGGACTATGTGCATGATGTCTTAAGACTAAACATGGCGTGATGCATTTGCATAATGTGTCAATCAAGGGAAAGAAAACTCGTCGACTCTACATGTATACACGATGTTTCACATACCTTACACATGATGTGTACTTGTGTATTGATGGACATGTATGCTCCGCATGCAACTCTTGATGACCAATGGCCTACACATGGCCCATGTGTCCAGGATAGCAGTTAGGGTCCTTTGAACCTAACGCCCTACAATGAGCGCTAGTTGTGCCTTGCACAAGATTTTCTTACGATGTGGATATCGTTTGAATAAGCTTGGATTGGGTGGCAATTGAATTTTCTTCTCAATTGTAGATTGTATCTTTTTATTTCGTTCCATCCATGTTCATACATCACATCTATTTTCTTTTCTCATGTACGAATCATGTTTAAATTGTGCCATCATGTTTTTGTTAGTTTTTGCATGTAGTTTAATCATGTTAATTTTCGTTGTATGTTTTTACAATAACACGTTTGTTTGTAGTCAAAATTCAAGAGATTTGAAAGAAAAAAAATTAGACATTGACACATAAAAAGGGCATATTATTTCATTTTTGAACAAGTTCGTCATTTTATGCCACCTCCTATTCCATGGTTTCTCTTCTCTCTTGTTGTGGTAACGATAAGATAAGAATGCTTCCAAAAAATTTTGGAATTAGACATGTCAACTTAAAATTATTGTAGTGTTGCAATTGATTCAAAGACATGAATAATGAAAATGACTATCACAAATTCAAAATGAATCTAATGTGGATCTTCTCTTGAGATAAGGAGTTGTTTCTCTCCCTCGTTGTCTTGTCTCTACAATATAGAGTACCCTATTATAGGGTTTGCTGAAATATCATTCAGAGACACTCATCCCTAGCTTTAAATCCTATCTATTTTCATCTAATTGGTGAAGAGGTTGTAGATTGCCCACTTAGCATGTCAACCTAGTTTAAATATTTAATATAGTCTCAATAGTTAATTGCTTTGTCAACTTTATGAACTAAAATGTTAAATCCTTAAAACATATAAAAGAGACAATAACAGTTCATTTGATATGCCAACTTGGTTTAAAACAACGATCCTGACATGACGGTTGGGTGCCTAAAGCTTAACTGAAAATAGGGTGCTAATGTGCGGTAATTTAAAACGATAGAATTCAATTGTATGGAGAAAAAAAAAGATTCTTAGTCATTTTTAGTTGAGAAGTACCTTGGTGAGGGTGAGCCATTGACTTATTATTTAGGGTTCAATCTTCTAGAGTGAGGGATTTTTCAAGATAAGGGGAGAACTTGGATGTTTATCTCATTTGAAAAGAACCACACCTTTAATAATAGAATTTATCATTCATGTCAACAATCTATTGAACACAACAAAAAATAATAGTTGATGATATTTTAAAATATATCTATTGAATGGGTTTCTTTTCAAGATTTGGATCATATTTCTTGAGGAAAAGAAATGGTTTAAACTTGGTATGATTTGATGAACATATTTGATACTAGTTTTATTCCCTAATTCAATACTTTACTTGGTTCAAATTTCATGGGGTGGCTATATTTTAGACTTGTAGTTTTATAATTATTGTAACTGAAAAAACACTAGGGGGGGTGAATAGAGTTTTTAAATAATTTTAACAATTTATTGAACTCAAATAACCACAATTGAAAATTGGAAGAAGGAGACAGGTGTTTAGAGTGGTTCCAACTTTAGCAACTACTAAAGTTGTCAGTCCACTACCCGGTTGCTTACCCAACCGAGATTTTGAAAGTATTTATTTTATTACCTTCCCAAGGATTTATACAAAATACAATACTTTCCTTTACACCCTTTGAACAGCCTTCACTTGAAGTAGGTGCACCAACTTTGAGGTAGCCTTCTTGAAGTAACTCCAAGCTCCCCCTTGAAGTAGCCTTCCTCTCTAGAAGTAACCTCCCGTTGCACCAGCCTTCTGAAGTAGCTCAAAGTCACCTTCTTCACCAAGAAGAACTCCACCCTCTCCAATCCGCAGCCTCCAACCTAGGAGTAGCAAGGAGAGTACAAACAGTAATAAAGAACAAGAAAGGAAAAAGGAAATTACAACTTATCCTTTGAAGCCCAAGGCTTGATTTGCCTAGATCAAGCGTATAGATTTCCTAACCAAGTGTATGGACTTGTGATTGCAGTGGGTAGGAGATACTAGCCTATAGGACATGAATTATGAGCTAAGGAAGGAAGTAGCCAATTGTCACAAAGCTCAAATTGCTCACAAACAGATTGCTCAAAGTATGCTCAAGGATTTCTCAAGTGTAGCAAGTGTATTTGAGTGTCCTATGGCTTGTTCTATTTATAGGAATGGCCTAAGGATGCTTAAGGATGTTCTAGACAACTTCTGGGGGTTTCTAAGTTCTTAACTAGCCGTTAGGTACAAAGTTGTTTCTTTAACAACGGCTAATTAATTAATTCTGCAGTTGCTGTCAGAGACAATCTCGGTTGAGGAATGGTCGACCGAGACACCTACTCGGTCAAACAATTGTCGACCGACAGGCACTCTGGAACAAGTGATTTGCAACGTCTTTCTCCAACTGCCAACTAACTTGTCTGTTGTGTCTAACGGCTACTTTGTATCTTTCTCGGTCGAGAAGATTGTCGACCGAGAGTGTCTCGGTCGAGGAGTTTGTCGACCGAGATTGATCCTGTTTCAATGTTTCAATTTAGGCACTAAACTATATGTATGAGTGTGCAAATGTGATCCTATTTGAAGGGAATGACTTATCTAAATGTGGTGTTTAGCTAGGGAGAATCTAACGCTTGATTTACATGCAATCTAAGTACTTGTACATTATATATTTGTACAAGTTTTTACAAAGCGATTACATTGCATGAAAACATAAACATATAAGCATATGGATTTCCCTAGTTGCTTTGTCATCCACCTTTAATCCTGCACACTCAAGTAGCTTGTTAGATTAATAAGAACGAAATGTTTGTCATAATCAAAACAAAGGGATTTATAGATGTCCATTTAGCCAACAATCTCCCCCTTTTTGAAGATGACAAACATTTCCAAAAATATAAATAAAGGAAATATGAACCATATGAGTTTCGTACCTTTAGATTACCTTTTGTAGCTTTTCCTCTTGGTTATAAAATGTGTGCTTATTATTCCCCTTGAATTTTGGAACATGAAATCCAATTCACTAGGGAATATAGCAACTTTCAATGTAAAGCCAAGAGTTTATTTATGAAACTCATTGATTGAGTGTTTCTAAGTTTTAGTTTTATATTTATTTCTCCCCCTTTGTCATTTCAAAAAGATATCCGTTTAGAAATAAAAACTCCCCCTTAATTAGATGTCCCATCAAATCTAATGAAAAAGATGTCCATTTAAAAGCCTAAATATCATGATGCAATTTAGAGTTTTTGTTTAAGTAGCACAAATATCAAAGAAAACATCTTCCAAAGGAGTGATAAGAAGTTGCTTCCTAATTTTGTTAAATTGATCTAGTGGAAGCGGCTTTGTAAAAATATCAGCCAATTGATCTTCCGTATCAACATGATGAAGGGAAACATGATTCTTGGAGATATGATCCCTTAAAAAGTGATGGCGGATTTCAATATGTTTAGCTCGGCTGTGTAAAATAGGATTGTGTGTTAAGTTTATGGCGCTCGTGTTGTCACAAAAAATAGGTATAGATGAAAGAGTAAAACCATAATCGTTTAATACTTGTTGCATATAAAGCACTTGAGCACAACAAGACCCAGCTGCCATATATTCAGCTTCAGTTGTAGATAGGGCAACCGTATTTTGTTTCTTGCTAAACCAAGATACTAAGGCTCTCCCTAACAAGAAACAACCACCACTAGTACTCTTGCGATCAAGGCGACAACCAGCATAATCCGCATCAGTATAAGCTTTAAAATCCAAGGATTGTCCTTTTGGATACCATAAACCAAAACAAGTAGTGCTGGCTAGGTAACGAAGAATTCGTTTAACTGCTAGAAAATGAGAGTGCATAGGTTGTGATTGAAATCGAGCACAAAGACCAACGGGAAACATAATGTCCGGTCTAGAAGCAGTTATCTAAAGCAAACTACCAATCATGGCTCTATATAAAGAATCATCAATAGGTTCCCCATTTTCATCCTTATCAATTTTAATAGAAGTAGCCATAGGAGTAGTAGCATGTTTGCACTGATCCATCCCAAAACATTTTAAGAGTTCTTTAGTATATTTTTCTTGGCTTATGAATATTCCGACAGGTGTTTGCTTAATTTGAAAACCAAGAAAGAAAGTTAGTTCACCCATGAGGCTCATTTCAAATTCTTTTTGCATAATATCACTAAATTGTGTGCACAATGAATCATTAGAAGCTCCAAAAATAATGTCATCAACATATATTTGCACAACTAGGAAATTAGATGTATATGTTTTGAAAAATAAAGTAGAGTCTGAATTTCCAATAGAAAAACCATTATCAAAAAGATATGTCTTGAGCCTTTCATACCAATTTCTAGGTGCTTGTTTTAAACCATAAAGTGCTTTCTTAAGTTTATAAACATAGTCACCTTTTTCCGGTATTTCAAAACCAGGTGGTTGAGCAACATATACTTCTTCTTGAATGATGCCATTTAGAAATGCACTTTTTACATCCATTTGGTAGAGTTTGATGTTTTTATGTGCAGCAATAGCTAGTAACATTCTAATAGCTTCAAGTCTAGCTACCGGTGCATACGTTTCATCAAAATATATTCCTTCTTGTTGATTATATCCTTGTGCTACTAACTGAGCTTTATTCCTTATTACTTCTCCTGCCTCATTTAGCTTGTTCCTAAAAACCCATTTATTTCCTAATATGGTTTTATCTTGTGGTTTAGGAACTAAATCCCATACATCATTTTTAGTGAATTGATTCAATTCTTCTTGCATGGCTATTATCCAATAATCATCTTTAAGAGCTTCAGATATCTTTTTAGGTTCAATGATAGAAACAAAAGCCATGTTTGCAACATCTTTGAAGGAAGACCGAGTTTTAACTTTATCATTAGGATCTCCAATAATTAATTCTTGAGGATGATCTTTAATAAGCCTAGGTGTAGGTTGTGGTTCAACTTGGTGATTATTTGTAGTACTTTTCTCACTATCATTTGGTATGTTTAAATTTTCGAATTGATTTGTGAGATCTATGATTTCTAGATTTTCAGATTTGGACTCTTCATGAAAAGAAACATGAATAGATTCCTCAACTTTTCTAGATATAGTGTTATATACTCTAAAAGCTTTGCTAGAAGTGGAATATCCCAAAAAGAATGCTTTGTGTGATTTTGAGTCAAACTTATCTCTATCATCTTTGGTATTTAAGATATAGCATGTGGAGCCAAATGTATGAAAATAGTCAACTCTAGGTTTCTTAGAATGTATTAGTTCATATGGAGTTTTCTTTAAATGAGAGTGAACAGTTACTCTATTTAGTACATAGCATGCAGTGTTTACAGCTTCAGCCCAAAAGGTTTTGGGTGTGTTATGTTCAAGCATCATAGTTCTAGCCATTTCTTGTAGTGATCGATTTTTCCTTTCAACTATACCATTTTGTTGTGGGGTGCGTGGAGCAGAAAAATTATGAGTGTACCCTTGAGATGTACAAAACTCTTCAAATGTATGATTTTCAAATTCTCCACCATGATCACTTCTAATGGTACATATTTTTCTTTGTAATAGATTTTCAATCTTGGAACAAAATTTTATAAAAACATGAATAGTATCATCTTTAGTTGCAATAAAGTGTACCCATGTGTATCTACTATAATCATCAACAATAACAAAACAGTATCTTTTACCACCAATAGATTGTGTCCTCATGGGTCCAAATAAATCCATATGAATTAATTCTAAGGACCTACTGGTGCTAAGTACATGTTTTGGTTTAAAAGAGGTTTTGGTTTGCTTTCCCATTGTGCATGGTTCACAGTTTTCAACTTGATCAAAAGATAAAGTAGGCAATCCACGAACAAGATCATATTTCACTAACTTTTTAATAACATGTGAACTAGCATGTCCTAGCTTTTTATGCCATACTTGTAAGGTATTTTCATTTGCAAGTAAGCATTTTCCCACTACTGATTTCATAGAGTTAGGTTTAAGGATATAAAGATTTCTAACTCTATTTCCTTCATAAACAACATTTGTAGTGTTTTCTATCAATAACTTGCAGCAAGTTTTGTTAAATAACACATCATAACCACTATCACATAATTGACTAACACTTATCAAATTATGGTGCAAACCATCAACGAGTAGAACATTCTTTATTTCGAGGTTTGTACCAACATTACCTATTCCAACGATTTTTCCCTTACCATTGTCTCCAAAGGTGACAGTTCCACTTTTCTTTTCTTCAAAGGTTTGGAATGCATCCTTGTTTCCGGTCATATGTTTGGAACATCCACTGTCAACCACCCATTCCTGCATTAAAATGTAGATTTTGGTACCCATGTGATGGTCCGATATGGTTAGAATCATTTAAGTACAGATTTGTATAAGAGTTCTGAATTAGAAGTCCAGTCGGTCGACAATTGTTCGGCCGACATATGTCCCGGTCGACAAATTGTCGATCGAGAAGATTACTGTATTACAAACCAGAAAACACAGAAATGTAGCTCGGTTGACCAATTTTCGACCGAAATAATTGCTGTAAATTTTGATATGTTACAGACATTCGGTCGGTCGACAATACTTCGACCGATTAATGGTTCGGTCGACAATACTTTGACCGACTAAGTTTCTGTTTCAGTACAACAATGCAGAAAATTAACAATAAGCATGAAATCTTTTGTTTAGTTGAGATAAGACAATATAAATAGCAAGATGGAGCTTTTTTGTCATTTCTCAACTAAATTCTATTTGACTCTACTAAGTTTTAGGTTTTAGGACCCAAACTAACTCAGAATCCTTAGTTTTATAAGGGCATGAAAAGGAATAGTGTCCAAGACGTAAACAAAAATGGCAAGTAATAGAATCAACTTCATTTCTCTTTCTAGCCATTGTGTTCTTGGGTACAAACATAGTTTGAGTTCTTTTGGGTTGATTTTTCTTTGGAGCATATCCCAAACCTTTTCTTCCGTTGAAAACAATACCAATGCTTAGAATGTTATCAAGTATATCTTTTCTTCTTAACTCATAAAGTTCTCTTTGCAGCTGAGCAATATCATTCATTTTCTTGTGTAAATCTTTTCTTGCTTGATCTAAATCAGATAGCAATGAATCTCTTTCTTTTATAACATTATCATAGTCTAGATGGTTACACAAAATAGGTTGAGTCTAAAAATCTTTTAGTTTAGCTAACA
Source organism: Alisma plantago-aquatica (assembly GCA_963693085.1). Classification (NCBI taxonomy): domain Eukaryota; kingdom Viridiplantae; phylum Streptophyta; class Magnoliopsida; order Alismatales; family Alismataceae; genus Alisma; species Alisma plantago-aquatica. The sequence goes on from OY856412.1 coordinate 1,225,710,410, forward strand.
AGTCAGTCTTTTCTTTAGAAAGAAGATCAACATTTTTTTCTAAAGTGAGTAGCTTTCTAGTGCAATCATCTAAAGATGTTTTTAAAGACAAATTCTCAAGATCAATGTTATTCTTTTCAGAAGAAAGATTATCTAATTTAGCAATTTGCTCATCATTTGATTTGATAACCTTCTTTAGTTTCTTCTTGACATCAACATACTTATCATGAATTTCTTGTAGACTAGTGACTAACTCTTCTTTAGAAAGATCAAGTAGGCTTACCTCTTGAGAGTTTTCATCATCTTCTCTTGCCATTAGACAATCCACGGTTTCTTCTCCGCTTTCACTGTCACTTGACTCGTCCCATGCAGCTTTATAGGCTTTTTCTCCCTTCTTCTTGTGTGAGCTTTTCTTTCCTTTCTTTGCTTTAGGACATTCATTTTTTAAATGCCCTTTCTTCCCACATTCAAAGCACCTAGGAGGGGTAGAAGAAGAGCTGGAAATTTTGTTAGATTTAAATCTTTTGTATTTCTTACCATTTACTATCAAGGCTTCTTCTCCCTCTTCTTCACTTGACTCCTCACTTTCTTGTGTGACAGCCTTTGAAGCTTTTAGAGCCACATCCTTCTTCTTTCCTTGCTGAAGTTCACGTGCTCTTCTTTCTTCCTCTTCTAAGGTTGTTTCATGAGCTTCTAAGTTGCCAATAAGTTGCTCCATTTTCAGTCGAGTGAGGTCGTTTTCTTCTTCAATGGTTGTCACCTTTGGCTTATATTTTGGAGGAAGTGAATGAAGGATCTTTGATACATGATCTTCTTCAGGGATAGGTTTTGTTACAACCCCACCTCCCGATAACCCCCAATTAAGGGAGACCGAGAGGTTGAAGCCGCACCCATTAATCCCGGATCAAAGGTTCGACATATAACCATAACAATTATTAAATTCTAACAGTCTATACTGAAAAATTGTAAGAAAATAAACTTTGCATACCTTTTGAAATTTTTGGATCTCTAAACTTCTATCCATGTCGATACTAATCTATCTAATCCTCCTTTGTACTTTAATTCTCTTTTAGTATCACATGTGCCACTTTACTGTTTGTTCATTTCATTGTACCTAAAACGCCGACAAACAAAACGTCGGTCAGCCATAGCTGGTATGTGGGGGAAACAATAATCTTGCAACTATGATAACCATGTAATCATTCAATTAATCATTAATCAGTCAAGATTACATTTTACATATAACATCCGCGATCCACGAGTACCCTATCCTCTGTACTATCCCTACAGTGGACTTGGATCCTACCTTCCTTATGGTAGATCCCCATTAAACCCCTCATGGTCCCACCCATAGGTGAACCAGTTTCTAGGGTTGAGTCACATGGCACTACCCGTAAGTAGCCCACTCCTTAACTCATGGCAGGCTAATGAGTCGCATGGCACTACACGTAGGTAGCCCAATTTCTAACTCTCGATAACCTAGACCTTACTCTAGGTTTACCCCTTTTTAGCCCTTTCAAAGTAACAGAGGTGGACCTGGATCTAGCCAGTTATATATCTACTCATTTATAGTGATAATCATAGTCACTTTATAGTTGCATGAAATAAATAAACATCCAATAGTTTAGTTGCATTCAATGCGATTAAACATTCGGGAATCCATCGGAAAACTAACTCGGGTAGTCATAAGCGTAACCACATACCTGACTTGGCGAGTCATGCAGATCATGTGCATACAATCAAGTTAATCAACAGATCCAAGCAAGTAATTCAATCATCACACAGTTCCTGAAATAAATATGTACTCTATTTATTACACACTTTATCAAGAATCTACTTTAGTGACTTGGATTCACTTTCTAGGGTTTCTAATCCGCATTAAGGTTCCATTAATACTCATTAGGGTTTCTTAGTTCAATTTCTCGAACTTTACCTCTTTTAGGTTAACAAACCCTAATAGCACTCTTTTCCATTTATATAAACCCTAATAGCTCAAACTATTCATTTAATAGTCTTTTATACTCAGATTGACTTAAGATCATCAATCCTTAATTATTTACAGATTTGAATAATTAAAACATTTAAAAGTCATATTCACCTGAATTAGGGTTTTCAAGCTCGTTAATGCATAATCATGCACAAAACCCTAAATCAAACCAATTATATAAAAAGATTATCTCTTTAGATCTTATTTTCCCTTTTATGAACAATAGGCTTAAATTATCCATTTATCATCATTAAAACCATCTATCATCAAATCTAAGGGTTTTTCATTAATTAAAACATTAAATATGATAGCTTTATGTACTTTTCATATTTCAACATATTTATGTACATAATCTAATAATTACGTACAAAGATCACCCTTTTTGATCTTAATGCACCTTTTTGCATTTAACAGGTTAATATCAATTCTTATGATCCATTAAACCCTATTAAACACATTAATCATAACAAAATAGGGTTTCTTAATCTTTAACTAATCAAAGATGATAATCTACATTAATTTTCGAGCTATGATCAGATTCAGGCTATGAGACTATTTTTAATGGATTCCTCTCGTTCTGAGGATCAAAATTCATATATCATATGTGCCAAACGGAGCTACCAATATGTAGATATGATTTTTGCAAAATAAACTCATATCAACCAATAGCGAAGTGCCACGTAGGCAATCTCATGCACGCGCCTTGCTTTGCAAATATAACCAAATTACCTTATTACCCTCGGGTAAGTCGCTGGCTTTTAGAAAAACGGAGGGGCACTATCGTCCAGACGATCTCTGGTCGTCTTCCTCCTAGGAACGCCCTGCGCGGCCGCCGACCTACGGCCTTGCGCGGGTCTTCCTCACCTCCTGGGGCCACGGTCGCTGCCAGAACCTTCTCCTCTGGCTCCGCCACTCCCCGCCGCTCGCAACCAGACCCCATACCACGGCCGAGATGGCCTGTGTCATGGGTACAGAGCACGCGATCTGCAGCGAGGTTGCAGACCTCCGGCAGATATAGCGCACAAGATGGATCAGGAAGATGATGGCGGAGCTTCGTCAAATCATGGGGAACCACCAAGCTTCCAACGGGGCGACTTATCAGGCCCCCGTTTCTCCCGAGAAAGTACCCTCTTTAACAACTAGGGTTTGAACGGAGAAGATGAAGAAGAAGTAAAAAGGGAAGGTTGGCTGTGTGGGACTTTCTGGATCTCGTCAAGAGCTCTACCCCTTTTTATAGGGTGAGAGTGTGAAGCCCCAAAGCGCTCATAAGAGGGAACAAGTCCCTAAAAGGAAACAATTTTCCTTAAAAAAACAAACTTTCTCTTTCTCCCTATTTCCTTTGATATTCCTTTATCCTTGATATATTAGAATTCGAATTTCTTCTTACCTATTCTCTCTTTCCTTGCTTTTTAATCCATTGACACGAAATTCTATTTTCCTTTATTAGAAAATACTTTCTTTTTAACAATACCTCATAATTCCTTAATAATGCATTATATTATCCTCTTATTTTGCCTTTTTAGTATTTTCTTTTTCTTTCCACTTTATTGGGACTCCTTGGATCCCAAGGCACTCTATTATTTCGAAATTCATTTTATTGGATACTTATTATCCATCCAGATGCATCATTATGCATTATTTCACATTATCTTGTTTATTTCTCATTTAATCATCTCTTTTTGAGGATTTCTTTTTATCTCTCTCTTATTTTCCTCATTGGCATCCCTTTTATCATAAGAAATCCTTGGGATACGAAATTCCATAAAGGGAAACTCAATTATCCATTTGTTCACTTAATTTCCACATTTCATCAATGTTTTCAATTTCTTTCTTCATAAAGAAATACTTAATTAATCTTTTCTTTTTCTTATTTCTTTTCTTTGCAACCTTAGACTCCTTGGAACCCAAGGAATCCAAGAGGCACGAAATCCTCTTTGGATTTGCCTTCTAGAGGTTTCTACATATTTCTTTTATCCATTATTCAATTATTCATTCACTAATTGAATTTTCTTTATTATTGCCATGTTATTGGGCCCAATAGCCAATAAAGCCCACAAAGCAACCAATCAAGGCTATTGTGCAAAGAATTCATTTATTCAAAACAAATCACATCATTATTTGTTCAATTATCCTTAATATGAGAAATTGCATTTCTCACCAATTGAACCTGAAAATTGAGGTTATAACATCCTTCCCCTCTTATAGGAATTTTGTCCTCAAAATTCAAACAAGCAAACAAACAATTCAGGATAAGACTTTTCCATGTCCATCATTGGCCCCTATATGGCTTTGTCGTACCCATGGCATTTTCAAAGAGCCTTTATCATCACATATTCTTTTCTCTGAGTTCTTTCATCCTGACGTCTATAAACTACACAGGTGACTCAGGCCATTTCAGCCTCCCTTGGGGCTCACTAGGTTCATTGCTCAGCACATGGTAGGGGTACCTCACATAGTGCTCTAAATTGGACATATGGAAAACATCTCCCATTACTCTATCCTGAGGGGTAGAGTCAAATCTAACCTTCTCCACCCATCCATCTCTAATGGACCCATGTATCGGGAACTCAGCTCTCTTAATTATAACTTAGAGGGGTCGGATTTTCATGTCATATTTTCTCCCACAGTAACTTGTATGTCAGTCTACTTTGCATTTGCTCATGACTCTCATCGTCTCTAGGCTCCTTTCAGCCCTTGCGCAACCAAAGTGACTTCATCTACATGTACTGGGGTCCCTTTTTCTAACCATCATGTGGTACTTTTCTAACCATCATGTGGTCCTTTCACCAACATTACCTTACTAAAGTGGTGACCGACACAACCTCCCTTACAGAGCTTCGTATACAACCCGATATGGCTATGGTGGTCATTGTCATATCTTTCATAGGACAAGAACTGTCTCTAGATATCACCCTGAACGAGCACACATGCCCTCATTAGACCCTTTAGTCTGGATCATACTAACCATAGTTAGGGGTGATAAACAATACTATTATTGAGTTTTTCATGTACCTACTTCCACTTTATGGAAGCGAACCTTTAAGTCAAACTCAAGAATCCTTTGAACTTGCTTCATGGTGTAATTGAACCATCTTTCTCATGGGTAGTTCAACTAGATCTGTCCCTTAACAGAACTCTTTCTTTCTCATGTCATTTAGGTAAGGCGACTTACCATAACCCATATTGCATCTCGACCTTCTTTGACCCAGGGAAGACCTATCACAACATCCATAGTGTTGAGCTCTCATTCCCTCTCAGGGATTCTTTTGTCCTCTATATCGATACACTGGGTTACTGGGGTTCGTCCTTTACCTCCTGGCTTGCATGGTCATAAACCACATGCAACTTCATCTTAAGCATCTAAAGTGCTTTTGCCATTTACTATCTTGGTAGTACCATGGTGTATGTTGATCTTCAATCATGATTTCCAGTATGTCATGATTCCTCAAGATCGATTCCTTGGAAACCCTACACCACCCTCATCAAGGTTTCATCACCTTCTTAATCAAAGAAGTGCACTTGAGGTTCTACCACCATCCTTTCATTGCATCGAGGACTAGACTGACTAACCAAACAACCTCTTATCCTTTCCACGTATCTTGTTACATCTGAGTGTTATCCAAACACCTCTCCTTTTCAAACTTAGGGTTAGCCAAACAACCTCTTCTAGCTTCTAGTCAAACAAGTCAGATGTATCTCAACCAGAGCATCCATTACCACTTCACATCCTTAGGTATTAGGTAACATTACACTTCCATGTATTTCATTACACTTCCATGTATTTCACTTATCATGTCACCGCAAACTATATTTTTATCTTCATAAGAACACTCTCTGATTTCATCATCATGGTGACCAAACTCAACCTGGTATAACTTGTAAGCTCCACTTAGCTTATTCTAGAAACATCCTCATATGGTGACTACCTCATTCCTCTTAGTGTTTGCAATCCATCCATGCATCATTCACTTTACCATGGTAAGAGATCTTCTCTATCCCCATTTCTCGTGGCAACATTCCAACCTATATCATCTCTTATCCTTGGTGTATGACATGCATAATGTCCTATCTCTCACCCCCATAACAAGAGGAAATAAGCATTTGGCTGCAGTCCAAATACAGAGTTCTTCTTATTCCAAGAGTAGAGATGGTACATCCCACCTTGCCAGTACACCTTTAAATCTAAGTTGCAACGTGCCACATATGTCTCTTCATCACAACCATCATGATATCAAACTAGTCTTGAACCTACTGAGGTTTATATCCTTGGTCATCTCCTCTAGGTCTATAGGGTACCGACTCTTTTGGGGTTATCCCTCTTCCCTCATGCATCAAGAGAGTGCCCTACTCATCTGCCCTTTGGGTCCCATGAGTTCATGAAGGTGATCAATCTCCTAACCCATGGCCCTCAGACAATGATAGCTGTTACCTCCCGACCCTATGGTCATGTGCAACTGGGGAATTAGGCAACTCCTACTTTCATCGGTCTTATACCTACCTGACCCTAGGATAGACTTAGGATTATTCATCATAGTACATGTTCACTTAGAACCTTACCCAAGTCTTCATCATCTCTCTTTCTGCATTCATGGGCTGGCCTTCATCCTTTCATCAGGATCATGGCAACCTATCTACCTTGGTCATGCCCCTTATTGGTTACCTGCATGGTAACACATTCACATGCAATAGAGATGGATATCTACGGGTCTATGGGTTCATTCTCATACTATGTACTTTCCTCTTAGCTTCTCAAGATCTTAAGAGACCTCTTTAGGTCACCTTAAGCTAACCAAAACTAATATACACCCTTCCAAAGGGGTCCCTCTCCCAGGATGGGAGGAAAACTATCTCTAAGGTCACAAAAGCTCTTAGGTCTAGGGTTTACATCCACACGAGCCTATTTAACCCTAGCAAGTCATTAAGGCACGAGCAGATCACTTATGTACCATGCTAGGTCATACTTGTCCTCTTTGCTGGATCAGGATCATACTTTCTTTTATCATCAACCTAGTTACGAGGGGTTCATCAAACATACCTTTAATATTAAGGAGTTTCCTTTTTCCTTTACTCATGAGGCATACCATGCTCGAAACTTAATTCTCATCATGAGCATTAGGTATACCACTTCCCCTCTTAGGCCTAGGATCCCTAGGTTTACTTTTAGGTGTCCAACTGCACGCTCTATTTTTTTTAACCATGAATTAAGCTGGCAAAAGGCATCTCGTGCACTTCCTATCATCCTTCTTCTCAATCAACACTTAGGGTTGGGTCCTCCTAAAGATAACCAAGATATCATCAACTTTTAGGGATCGTTCATGAGGCAACCCCTGTCATCCATTGTTTAGGGTTTTAGGCTTCCAACCTTCTTGCGGGGTTTCCTGCTCTCTCTAGAGCTAACCCTACATCCAACCTCACCATTAGAGATCCTTACTTCATGAAGGTTCATCCTCAGAGGCATTCTCTACATGGGTGAATCCTAGGTTCGAACTTATGGTTGCTCAAGATCATCCATAACCCTTTATACTCCATCATAATTCCTTATCCAGGGTTTCATCCTACCATCATCACTATGATGTGCCCTAGGTTCTAGCTATGCCCTACTGGTACAAGCCCATGGGGTTTCTATGGTCCTTCACTAACATCATCATCTAAGGGACTATCCTTTACCCTAACATGCATGACCTTTCCCAGGGTTGGGTTGCCAAAGGTGCTAGGTCACCCATGGATCGTATGACATCCCCAAAGGCATGTCCTTTCAAACACCTGGTCCAACTCATCTCTCTCTCTCTAACCATCACTTAGGGTTAAGGTTAGAATCATCCTCAGAGGATGTCTCATGTCTCTACTTGCAATGGAGATCTCTATCTCCAAGACGGACTTATCCTCCTGACAAGAAGGTCTAGCCTCAGGTCTCTTCTGAGGTCATGACATCTCATGTCATACGACCTAAGCATGTATCTATTATTTATTTTGCGCTTAATCTATTAAGCTTATGTCCATGACATCTTATTTACATGCTTTTCATTAATTTGATGGAGGATTCCTTAAACCTTATTAATCTTACCCATACCTCGAGAAGGTGAGGAGAAGAAAGGAAGCCCTAATCCTTTAGGTCCTTATCAGAAATTTTATGATGAGAAGAGATGAATAAGATGAGAAAGTCCTAAAGGTATCTTATTTCAATTCATACCCTATGACTTTGGCCAGGCGGTCACACGGGTCCGGGAGTCCTCGTATTCCGACTAGCGGTGCGGAGGAAAATCTTGCCAGCCCCCGGTCGTGATCCCTTTCTAGACACCTCCGTCTTTTGGATACTCCTCTAATAACTCCCTTGGGTTCTATGGAGTTTGTAAAATTTAATAATTATTAATGGTTAAATGAGGAACCTACGCTCTGATACCAAATGTTACAACCCCACCTCCCGATAACCCCCAATTAAGGGAGACCGAGAGGTTGAAGCCGCACCCATTAATCCCGGATCAAAGGTTCGACATATAACCATAACAATTATTAAATTCTAACAGTCTATACTGAAAAATTGTAAGAAAATAAACTTTGCATACCTTTTGAAATTTTTGGATCTCTAAACTTCTATCCATGTCGATACTAATCTATCTAATCCTCCTTTGTACTTTAATTCTCTTTTAGTATCACATGTGCCACTTTACTGTTTGTTCATTTCATTGTACCTAAAACGCCGACAAACAAAACGTCGGTCAGCCATAGCTGGTATGTGGGGGAAACAATAATCTTGCAACTATGATAACCATGTAATCATTCAATTAATCATTAATCAGTCAAGATTACATTTTACATATAACATCCGCGATCCACGAGTACCCTATCCTCTGTACTATCCCTACAGTGGACTTGGATCCTACCTTCCTTATGGTAGATCCCCATTAAACCCCTCATGGTCCCACCCATAGGTGAACCAGTTTCTAGGGTTGAGTCACATGGCACTACCCGTAAGTAGCCCACTCCTTAACTCATGGCAGGCTAATGAGTCGCATGGCACTACACGTAGGTAGCCCAATTTCTAACTCTCGATAACCTAGACCTTACTCTAGGTTTACCCCTTTTTAGCCCTTTCAAAGTAACAGAGGTGGACCTGGATCTAGCCAGTTATATATCTACTCATTTATAGTGATAATCATAGTCACTTTATAGTTGCATGAAATAAATAAACATCCAATAGTTTAGTTGCATTCAATGCGATTAAACATTCGGGAATCCATCGGAAAACTAACTCGGGTAGTCATAAGCGTAACCACATACCTGACTTGGCGAGTCATGCAGATCATGTGCATACAATCAAGTTAATCAACAGATCCAAGCAAGTAATTCAATCATCACACAGTTCCTGAAATAAATATGTACTCTATTTATTACACACTTTATCAAGAATCTACTTTAGTGACTTGGATTCACTTTCTAGGGTTTCTAATCCGCATTAAGGTTCCATTAATACTCATTAGGGTTTCTTAGTTCAATTTCTCGAACTTTACCTCTTTTAGGTTAACAAACCCTAATAGCACTCTTTTCCATTTATATAAACCCTAATAGCTCAAACTATTCATTTAATAGTCTTTTATACTCAGATTGACTTAAGATCATCAATCCTTAATTATTTACAGATTTGAATAATTAAAACATTTAAAAGTCATATTCACCTGAATTAGGGTTTTCAAGCTCGTTAATGCATAATCATGCACAAAACCCTAAATCAAACCAATTATATAAAAAGATTATCTCTTTAGATCTTATTTTCCCTTTTATGAACAATAGGCTTAAATTATCCATTTATCATCATTAAAACCATCTATCATCAAATCTAAGGGTTTTTCATTAATTAAAACATTAAATATGATAGCTTTATGTACTTTTCATATTTCAACATATTTATGTACATAATCTAATAATTACGTACAAAGATCACCCTTTTTGATCTTAATGCACCTTTTTGCATTTAACAGGTTAATATCAATTCTTATGATCCATTAAACCCTATTAAACACATTAATCATAACAAAATAGGGTTTCTTAATCTTTAACTAATCAAAGATGATAATCTACATTAATTTTCGAGCTATGATCAGATTCAGGCTATGAGACTATTTTTAATGGATTCCTCTCGTTCTGAGGATCAAAATTCATATATCATATGTGCCAAACGGAGCTACCAATATGTAGATATGATTTTTGCAAAATAAACTCATATCAACCAATAGCGAAGTGCCACGTAGGCAATCTCATGCACGCGCCTTGCTTTGCAAATATAACCAAATTACCTTATTACCCTCGGGTAAGTCGCTGGCTTTTAGAAAAACGGAGGGGCACTATCGTCCAGACGATCTCTGGTCGTCTTCCTCCTAGGAACGCCCTGCGCGGCCGCCGACCTACGGCCTTGCGCGGGTCTTCCTCACCTCCTGGGGCCACGGTCGCTGCCAGAACCTTCTCCTCTGGCTCCGCCACTCCCCGCCGCTCGCAACCAGACCCCATACCACGGCCGAGATGGCCTGTGTCATGGGTACAGAGCACGCGATCTGCAGCGAGGTTGCAGACCTCCGGCAGATATAGCGCACAAGATGGATCAGGAAGATGATGGCGGAGCTTCGTCAAATCATGGGGAACCACCAAGCTTCCAACGGGGCGACTTATCAGGCCCCCGTTTCTCCCGAGAAAGTACCCTCTTTAACAACTAGGGTTTGAACGGAGAAGATGAAGAAGAAGTAAAAAGGGAAGGTTGGCTGTGTGGGACTTTCTGGATCTCGTCAAGAGCTCTACCCCTTTTTATAGGGTGAGAGTGTGAAGCCCCAAAGCGCTCATAAGAGGGAACAAGTCCCTAAAAGGAAACAATTTTCCTTAAAAAAACAAACTTTCTCTTTCTCCCTATTTCCTTTGATATTCCTTTATCCTTGATATATTAGAATTCGAATTTCTTCTTACCTATTCTCTCTTTCCTTGCTTTTTAATCCATTGACACGAAATTCTATTTTCCTTTATTAGAAAATACTTTCTTTTTAACAATACCTCATAATTCCTTAATAATGCATTATATTATCCTCTTATTTTGCCTTTTTAGTATTTTCTTTTTCTTTCCACTTTATTGGGACTCCTTGGATCCCAAGGCACTCTATTATTTCGAAATTCATTTTATTGGATACTTATTATCCATCCAGATGCATCATTATGCATTATTTCACATTATCTTGTTTATTTCTCATTTAATCATCTCTTTTTGAGGATTTCTTTTTATCTCTCTCTTATTTTCCTCATTGGCATCCCTTTTATCATAAGAAATCCTTGGGATACGAAATTCCATAAAGGGAAACTCAATTATCCATTTGTTCACTTAATTTCCACATTTCATCAATGTTTTCAATTTCTTTCTTCATAAAGAAATACTTAATTAATCTTTTCTTTTTCTTATTTCTTTTCTTTGCAACCTTAGACTCCTTGGAACCCAAGGAATCCAAGAGGCACGAAATCCTCTTTGGATTTGCCTTCTAGAGGTTTCTACATATTTCTTTTATCCATTATTCAATTATTCATTCACTAATTGAATTTTCTTTATTATTGCCATGTTATTGGGCCCAATAGCCAATAAAGCCCACAAAGCAACCAATCAAGGCTATTGTGCAAAGAATTCATTTATTCAAAACAAATCACATCATTATTTGTTCAATTATCCTTAATATGAGAAATTGCATTTCTCACCAATTGAACCTGAAAATTGAGGTTATAACATCTCCTAGAGCACTTAAACCATTAACAATAGTAGAGAATTTTGCAAACATTTCACTAATTGATTCATTAGAATCCATACGAAAGTGTTCAAATTTTTGTTTAAACATGCTAATTTTGGAATTTTTGACTTGGACTGTGCCTTCATATGTTATGGACAGTCTATGCCAAATATCATAGGCTGTGTCACAATTAGATATTCTATTAAATTCTCCTACCGAAATAGAACAATATAAAATGCTTACAGCTTTTGCATTCATTTGGGCCAGCTTTACCGTATTTGCATCCCATTCTGCAAATTGAGTTTGAGGGATCTCATATGGGGTTGACACCATTCTCCATAAGTCCCAATTGATGCCTTGGAAGTAGAACTGCATCCTTCTCTTCCAATATTGGTAGTTTGTTCCATCGAACGCTGGAGGCCTAGCAATAAGTGTTCCTTCAAGGTTAAGGTTGTTGAGCACTCCATCTCCCATTTCTTCAAGACCTTGTTAGGGTTCCTTGAAGCCTGCTCCGATACCAATTGAAAAAACACAAGAGGGGGGGTGAATAGAGTTTTTAAATAATTTTAACAATTCATTGAACTCAAATAACCACAATTGAAAATTGGAAGAAGGAGACAGGTGTTTAGAGTGGTTCCAACTTTAGCAACTACTAAAGTTGTCAGTCCACTACCCGGTTGCTTACCCAACCGGGATTTTGAAAGTATTTATTTTATTACCTTCCCAAGGATTTATACAAAATACAATACTTTCCTTTACACCCTTTGAACAGCCTTCACTTGAAGTAGGTGCACCAACTTTGAGGTAGCCTTCTTGAAGTAACTCCAAGCTCCCCCTTGAAGTAGCCTTCCTCTCTAGAAGTAACCTCCCGTTGCACCAGCCTTCTGAAGTAGCTCAAAGTCACCTTCTTCACCAAGAAGAACTCCACCCTCTCCAATCCGCAGCCTCCAACCTAGGAGTAGCAAGGAGAGTACAAACAGTAATAAAGAACAAGAAAGGAAAAAGGAAATTACAACTTATCCTTTGAAGCCCAAGGCTTGATTTGCCTAGATCAAGCGTATAGATATCCTAACCAAGTGTATGGACTTGTGATTGCAGTGGGTAGGAGATACTAGCCTATAGGACACGAATTATGAGCTAAGGAAGGAAGTAGCCAATTGTCACAAAGCTCAAATTGCTCACAAACAGATTGCTCAAAGTATGTTCAAGGATTTCTCAAGTGTAGCAAGTGTATTTGAGTGTCCTATGGCTTGTCCTATTTATAGGAATGGCCTAAGGATGCTTAAGGACGTTCTAGACAACTTCTAGGGGTTTCTAAGTGCTTAACTAGCCGTTAGGTACAAAGTTGTTGCTTTAACAACGGCTAATTAATTAATTCTGCAGTTGTTGTCAGAGACAATCTCGGTCGAGGAATGGCCGACCGAGACACCTACTCGGTCGAACAATTGTCGACCGACAGGTACTCTGGAACAAGTGATTTGCAACGTCTTTCTCCAACTGCCAACTAACTTGTTTGTTGTGTCTAACGGCTACTTTGGATCTTTCTCGGTCGAGAAGATTGTCGACCGAGAGTGTCTCGGTCGAGGAGTTTGTCGACCGAGATTGATCCTGTTTCAATGTTTCAATTTAGGCACTAAACTATATGTATGAGTGTGCAAATGTGATCCTATTTGAAGGGAATGACTTATCTAAATGTGGTGTTTAGCTAGGGAGAATCTAACGCTTGATTTACATGCAATCTAAGTACTTGTACATTATATATTTGTACAAGTTTTTACAAAGCGATTACATTGCATGAAAACATAAACATATAAGCATATGGATTTCCCTAGTTGCTTTGTCATCCACCTTTAATCCTGCACACTCAAGTAGCTTGTTAGATTAATAAGAACGAAATGTTTGTCATAATCAAAACAAAGGGATTTATAGATGTCCATTTAGCCAACAGTAACTAGTTACTTTGTGGTCATTTAGATTAATTGAAGGTAGTTTCATAAGATTTTGTGAAACTTAACTCATCTGGAACCAATATTACCTTTGTCACCAAAATGGGACTCCAATAAGAAATTTCTTCCTTCTACACAAAGGCACGTTGTGCACCCATTCGTGCACAATGTGCCCACATCTAGTCTCTCATTCAAGCTTCTCGGTCTCAGACACGGCATGCAACCCCAATGACATGCTTGACCTCAGTAGTTGCCAGCATCTTCAACTCCAATAGGCATGTTGCATTCCTCTCAAACACGACATGCCCAACATTAGTAGCCACAACCAAATTGATCACAAGCATGAACAGATGTCCGACCAACGGCACACCATGCACTCTCATTGATAACCTATCAACAAAACCACATGAAAAGTTGTGTGCTTTCCTCAACATTTTGTGTTAAGATGCTATCGTGCTCAATCAATTGGAAACTATCGAGGTGCATGGTGTGCCTTACCTAAGGCAGAACATGTAGTCACATAAGTGAAAAATCACAAAGTTTGGCAGAGCAGTTTTGAAGAGATATCTCCCATTTGGTTCTCTTCCAGAAATGAGAGGAGGGAAATCAGAATGTAACACTCCTCTAAAATATCCAAAAGAAAGAAGAAGAAAAGTTAAACATATATTTCCCTCTCTCCAAGCTTAAGAAGCTCCAATTGTGGCTTTGTAGTAGAGGATCCTTCCTCTACAAGTGTTGTTATCTCCTATCTCCTTCTTCATACTTTTTCTCCTATTCTGCTCCATGGAACTTATTAGAATCGTAATATACAACCTTGAGTGTGCACCACTCATGAATATGGAGTAGTTACCTTTGTATTTAATTTGTTTTTGGAACCTATTAGCCATGTGATGAACAACTTGTTTTAATGTTGTGAAATTTTCTTCTTGTTTTGTGCTTATGCACAGATCCTCTAAGAATCACTAAAGCAGGTAAATTTATATCAACAATACTAATGAAAATCATCTAGGTTTTTCCTATAGTAACAATCAAATTGTTGAGAATGGTCATTTACTTACCAATCAATATCATAATATATAGAAACTAGCAGGCCAATCAGATAGGAAATAGACCATTCTCGAAAAACATTCAATAGTGAAACCAACAAAACTTCAACAATCATGCTCTTCCTTTAGGAGTAATGATCAAAATTTTCAAAACTTGATATTCTCATTTGGTTACCAATTGATCGATGTCCAAAAATAAAAAAAATCAACTAGCATCGCTCACTAAAACAATAAAGACTTCTACATGACAGACTAAGGCCAAGGGATTCCTTATCACAGAGGGAAAAGCCCATCAAATTCCACTCCTACTTCTTACATAAAGTCAAGCTAGACAAAAATAAAGTGCTTTGGGAGGCAACCCATGTTTATAATATCTTTATTATCTATATCAATTTTTACTTTTCAAGTTTCTCATTCATGTCTAGACAATGTAATAAAATGACATTTCAGATTTCTCTATTTAGAACACCAACTACTAACACAAGAGCAAAGAAGCAATCATTTAATAAATACATATCGAAAGAAGGTCATGCTCTCACAAAAAATATATCAAAAACAAATTAAAAATATTCTTCTTCTTTCCACCATTAGTAGGATTGAAAATGGACATCGACGTGGCTATTTGGGATTCCTTTTTGTAACAACATCCACCAAACCATCTTTGAAAGGTTCAACCCAGTTTGAAGGTCTCCATATATATGATATCCTAGAGAAAGAGTATAGGAATAAGATCTCCATTATAGTAGATATGGATCTCGGCCTACCCATCACAAACCCAATGGACAAACATCTCAAATTCATCCTTCACTTATTAGCACTCCACTAGACTCAGCCAACCCATAGAAGAAATAAAGTGTCAATTATGATAGTTGTAGTACACTCTGATTATTCTAATGGCGTAGGCATAGAAGAGAGTGATCGCACCGCCATACTGGCAAGGCATCCTCCTTTCCAAGTTGATCAGGAACAAAATTCATCGAATAATCAGACAATTATTGTAGAAGACCTGACAGAAGAAGGGACACCAAATACCGTGGGGCATGATTTGAAAATGAAAAGAAAAGAGAAGAGAGAACAAATTAGAAGGCTAAGTGGTGATCTCACGATATTACTTGACTCTCTCATTGCATTTTATAAGATAAACCACACTGGAAGAATTTGAGGAGACAAAAATGTGTCTCATGTCATCTTATGTGTCATCAAATATGTCAAACTCTGTGAGATTTGATTCAACATAAAGATGGAAGATTATCTCACAAACATAATGTCGCAATCTCTACTTTTGTTGACTAATCTCTAACAAAGTGATTAATGTCATCACTTCAAGATATTAGGCAAAAGATCTCACCCACATGCTTATAATCAGTGTGTTTGTTCCCCTCACTTCAAAACTTAGATGAGACCTTTCACCAGCAGGACCATTGTCGACAATTGAGAATAGAATAATACACATTGTAGAATCACTACTAGTTCCACAAGTCAGTATTAAAGGTTCAACACCAATATCAACAGAATAAAAATGCATGCATCACACTATCGATCGGTCATGTCAACTATAATCCATGCACATCAGAACAACAAATTTAATTATCGATTCTCTTCCACTCATATTTTCTTTCTTTTTGTTGAGGACAAGCAACCTTTCCAGTATTGGAGTGAAGAGCGGGTCAAATCTCACAAAAATAACTCCTTTATATTATACAGAAAATTTCATAATTTCTTTTAAGTTTCAGAATTTCTTTTACTTTTTCGAATATCTTTATTATTTCAAACTCATGCTAGAGAATGACCTTGACATGTTGATATTGACCAAATTATGTCCATAATGGGTTCTTCTTGCCCAACGGTAAGCCTTTTTGCCAAAAAAATTGAAGTGTTTTTAGATTCAAATAATCTTAAACGTCAGATCGTATCATTTTGCTTGAACGATAGTATGATCTTCTATTCAATGGAATTATCTCAAAGTAAAGCTACATTCTCTTATGGGAACAAAATGATACGGAACTATAGAAGACGAATAATTTTACTATTGTTGTCATTTTCCAACTAGTTCTCTAAATGAATTAATGAGACTTTGATCTTAGGGAGCTAACTCTGGAAAGGATAAAATCAAATTGGAATCTTTTGAGAAATTTAATCGAAGTCTCTTAGAAGAATAGCTAAAGATATAAAAAGTGAACAACAACCCAAGGTGTAAGTCTGGCTTAATAGACCTTGAGATAGGGTTGGAATCATCACTAATATGAGTTCCAACACCTGAGACACCATTGCCGAAATATGAAATATTTTTTAAACAAAGAATAATACATGACATGTATTTTACAATTTTAGTTTACATACCAATTAGTCAAGAGAGGTAATCCATGTTTACTTCTAAATGGGAGAGATATACCATGTGCCAAATAGAGAGTAAACCTGAGGAATATAAGTTTTTAATGACAAATCTACTTGCATTCTGAAAAGGCATTCATAAACCTATTTGAGAGACTCAACCTTCTAAGATCGACTTTGATATTTGACAACCTTTGAGATGATAAATCAAGTTTAAGTATCTAGACTTCAAAAAGAACTAGATGAGCTTTGGAAGCATATTTTAATACGAGCAAATCCCGATAAAATCAAAAAAGTGGAAAGAATATGAGGATTTCACTATATCTAAATTTTCTAAGCAACTAGTTATATTTTCTTTCCGAGAATTCAATCTTATTTCAACTAAAACTTTTTCTGTTGTAAAGATGCCTCAATTCTACCCGAATGGTATGCTTGAGGACAAGCAAGCTATAGGTGCAGAATGATTAACCAGATCCATTTTTTGTTGATTCTCATAACTACAAATAGTTCCATTTTCCCTAGATGAAGAAAGATATCTGCTTAGTTGATCAAATCTTGATATTTTCTACTACTATGTGAATTTTTCAAGGAACTTAGTTATGATGTAAATATAAGTGTAAATTCAAGACATATTTGACTGCTCTTCTAAAGCCACCCCACAACCCTACTTTGGCACGTGAAAAGCATGATGCCTCTCTATAGCCAAAGGATTGACCATTACCCATTGATGTTGTTTGACTAGCTAGGGTTCTCCACATTTGGATATCCACTGAGTAATCAATTGCACCAAGTCAAGCAGACCTCAGGTTATATTGAAGACCAAGCTAGAAGCTCACAAGTCTTGAAAGTTGTTTCGACTTCTCCAAGTTCATTTGACCGAGTAAAGGAGAGCCCTATGAAGTCATCAACAATCGATCTATAGCTTTTCATGTGGTCAGATCCAAATTTTAGAAAATCAACATCCAACCAAAGAGGAGGCCAAGTGCTCAAATATTGAAGATCATCAGCCTCAAATGCAATTTCCCTAAACCAAATCTCTCTCAAATGTTGAAGAAATGACTCTTGTTCCCTGCATCCATCCCATGTGTATATAAGTAGAGCTCTTCCACCAACATGATCAAGGTCAAAACTTTGCATCCATTCACACCAATCAACCAAACAGACACTCCTCATCCATCTTCTTCGAGTGACATTGTGAAAATTCCACAAACACATCTATTCAATCAACCATAGGTTGCCAACCCACTCTGCTATCCCCCCCCCACAGATGAACAATAGGGACTTGCTTCCAATCACAACACATTGTTGTAGAATTCGTGTGCTCGTCATCAACTTTGCCCTTTTTGCCCATGGTCTGATCTCTCCAACTACATGTAACCAGTGATAAAACTCAACTACATCTTAGAGCATCGCTAGGTTATCTCAAACATAAGTGGTCCATCTCTGGATCATAGTTTATATTTCTCAATCTTACTTTTTGTTCATATAAAACTATCATTTAATATAGATATCAAAAAGATCCTCAAATTGCGTGTGATTGTTGTAATCTATTGGGGAATCCTATATATGAGAGGATTCATCATGGCCCTGAAATAGGAGGGTCATGTTGAGTCTTTTGGTTGTTGTACCATAACACACATGTATTGACATTAAGCCCAACGGAAGATAGTGTCCACTAAATTTGCATCTTCGGCTTGAACTTGAGAGTAATTTGGGTATAGCAATCTTGACATTTGACTCAATAGTTTTAATATTTAAGTTTGCAACAACCAATGGTGGATGAGGGATTAAGATCAAGAGGTAGAAGGCTCAATATAGATGTTTATCATTGAACATTTTTGCCAAATGTGTTAAGTTTAAATGAACCTATGTAGTATACTTTTTGCTAATTTCCATATCTTGGATTTAGTTCATGGATTACTATCGAACTCTTTATATCTTGACATCAAAGTAGCTAATACAAAGCTAATAATAGATAACGATTTTGCGATCTGACTCCAGTACAATTGTCCCAGTTCACTTGCGAGTATTGAATGTTGTGTGGTTGGTTTGTTAAATTTTTAAACTTTGCTCGTACAACCAAGAGTAGAATCTCTAGAGCATCATCTAATATGTGACTTAATATCAAACTATTTTCTCCATGTTTCACACACTCTGTCATTAATCCACTTTTAATCCTTTTATGTACTTAGCACAAGTTGCATCCACCAAGCTACAGTTAAAGGATTACAACCAATTAGTCTATCACAAAATGTAGTTAACAATACCACCAAGATCATGCCACATTTTGTTCATCACAATTATTAATTGTAGGGATTGATCAATCCACGGCCTACAATCATTAAGGCTGAACACAATAATCAAGAACGTGCATTGTCAAAAATGTAATGGCTGCCGATGTTAAATTGTGAGACAAACATAGTGCCAAACTATGCACATGTGGTATAAAAGTATATTCCCAATTGTCAACTTATCACAATTATTTTGTCATTGGAGTTACATGTTTATCTCCACTCTCAGTGGGATCCTACACTCATCAACTGTGTAATTTCAAACAGAAGTAATAAGTTGAGTAACTTAGGTTGCTAGCAATTGCCATTCATCACCGACAATTCGTAAGTGGTAACTATAATATTTACATCTTATTAAAACAATTTGACCCTTTAAGGATCTAATTCATATCAGGAAAAAAAATATGGTAGATTGTGCCCATATCATAGTAGGAGGATGAAGACATCTCCCTGGAACCCTTCTACTATGGATTTGAGCTTTCATTGATTTTACAATCAACTTTCCTCTCTATCTTGCATTTAGAGTATCCATTATTAATCCTACAATATATACCATGGATGAACCTAATTTTTGCCTACATTAGCTCACCATGAGCAGGTCGTATCTTTGATTTGGCATGCAGGAGCTGACTCATGGTTATTTCATGCTTATGATTTATTTTAATGAATTAAATGTTGTATCTAAATGTCACTCTTGATTTTTTGTGATCTTAATTTTATGTGTTGTTGATTGATCACCTATAATACATTTCCTATATCTTTCTATGTGTTTTGAGATCGTACATGGATCAATAAGTAAATTTGAATGCAAGATATCAATATATTCTATGATAGTGGTTAGGTTAAGAGGGGAAACAACATGAGATTTAAAACTTGTCTAACTAAATAAGTGTGAGGTCTAGGTTAGGTTAATCCCTGCATCTACAAAGTGATGCCTGGAAAAGTTTTTTTCCTATACAAATGAATACTTTTTTATTGTGTGGTATTTTACCATGAGATATATGGCTAGGTGAAACCCACTACTCAAGATTTTTCTCTTCATTTCATAAAACACATTAGTCTATGTTTTATTTCTTCTTTGTTAAATTGTTTTTAGTTCATGCAAACCACTAATTAATCTTAAAAAAGATCAAGTTTATTGAAACATTTGAATTCTTGTGCTTAACAACATTTGACTCCTCATGAAGATGACCTCTATTACATGAATTCTGGAATCTTTTGGGGCAAGTGGTTTGAGTTATAATAGTTATTCAAAATTCATGAAAATATACTAATAGTTTACTATTATGCATGGTATAAGCTATCAATATGGCTGAAATTTTTATATTCCTTCATATTTTTTTATGTATTCTTGGATATGATGGAAACGATCCCAAAATGATGGATAGAGATGGAAATTCACATCTAGTTGAATATTTTAAATAGAATTGTACTAATTCACAACAGAGCAACTGTGGTGCTACCTATATATACATCTAGTTGAATATTTATCTATAAAAATGCTTAGCACGTATATTCTGCTAGTAACCCTATACAACATACCACCTGTGGTGCTAGCTTTTCGAGCTGCTGCACCTACTTACTTCTTATTTTAGTTTTTCACTTGTTTGCTTGTGTTTCTGGTTCATCTATGATCTTGTTCGGTTGCTGATTGAGCTCCCTATATATGCTTGCTTGGTTGTTATTTCGTGACTAGTCTATGAATTACAACATGTAATTGTATGCACATTTGTCCAATCAATTTACACGTTTGAATAGTTTGTTATGGGATAATCAGTTCATTTTTATGTGTCTTTAATTTAATAAAAAGTCATCTTGCTGTCATTCGAACTGCTATTTTTTAAATGTTGCATCTAGCGTTGAGTATTACAATTTTCTAGGTATGTGTGTGTTACATCAACTTAACTGTATGCAAATTTGTCCATCAAGACATATGTCATACGACCCCTATGTGGTGATTGCTCGAATATGTGTTTGTGTCTCTGTAGTATGATTGTGTGTTTATTGTCTATCCTACAGTTTGGAAAGATTATATTTAAGGCCATGTATTTAAGGCCATGCTTTGCTTTGTGCAAGGGTAGAAGTAACACATGTCAGATACTAATTTATTCTTACCATAACGATTTCGATGTGCCTTTTGAAAACCATACATGTTATATAGTAATTATCATTGTAAACACCGCTCACTATCATTATATACTACAACACCTACTCGAGTATGTCTTACGCAGACCCAAAGCACCGTATTGTTTGGTCAAGAGAGTCTGATGTCGCTCTAGTAACAGCATTGCGGAGACAATATGACTTAGGCAGGTGTATTTAAGGTCATTTTACTAAGGACTCTTGGAGGGAGGCAACTTCTGATGTGCAAAATAGGATGGGGAAGGATGCGGGTAAGTTAAAGCAGTTCAAAACTCGGTGGAAGAACCTGAGGAAGGACTATGCCGCTTTGAAGCTTGTGACCAACAAGAGTGGCGTTGGATGGGATGACACAAGGCACATGCCCACACTGTCTGACACTCCTGAGTGGAGGCAGAGCATTGCGATATGTACAGTAATCACACCCTTAACCCCAACAAAGTAATATCCTACATCTACACTTACATTTACTAATACAAATTTTTTGAATACTTAGGCAAACAAGGACCTTGCTAGGTTGCTTAGGTGCCCCTTTCCCCACTACTACGACATCGAGTTGATGGCGGGGAGGAACATTGCTAAAGGACACCATGCAATGTCTTCCACGGACACACAAATCCCTTCCGATGTTGCCTCCGAAGATGATGTTACTGTCGACTTAGATGTGTCTGATACACCCATGAACACAGAAACTGCATCAGGGGAACTGAACAAATGCGCATCTGGGATGCAAAGCGAGGGTGACACCGGGGGAGGCAGAACGGATACCCCGAGTGTTGGGGAGAGGACTCCTCCTGACCATAGGTGCAGGAAGCGACCATCAATGGTGCAGGAGCGATGTGTGCTTTCTAATGAAGTGTTATCTGAATTCACACAAGTGTACGTAAAGGTTCACGAATTAGGCACATGTGTAACAACCAGAGCCTTTAAAAAAGAAGAGTTTGCAACCATTTTACAACATTTCAATGACACTTTCCCCGATGCCCCCACAGCTATTTTTACAACACTTATGAACTCCATAAAGGACTCAACAAACCGCAACATCTACCTCAGCCTTCAACACACCCCTCAAAAGATAACAATATGGTTACAAGACCTTTGGGAAAGGTCCCAAGTCGGCAATGCAACAACAATACCTTCAATGCCATCCTATTTTGTGACATCTCAGCAACCATTTGTGTCGCACACCCCACCACCCAACGTCAACAGCAAATCAAGCATACCTTCCATGTGGTATACTCCATCCAATGATGCTGGCCCTTCGGGATCATAAGTGGGAACTACCTTTTTTCATTATGTTTGCTATGTTTCATACTATCAATTTATATTTGCTTAACTGTTGTAATAATTGCTTTCCCGTACAGACATTTCAATTTGCTTCATTGTTGTAATAATTGCTTTACCTTACAGACGTTTATTTTCCGTACAATCTAATTTGTTTGTAGCCTTCAATTCGTTATTTCACATGTCAATTGGTTTATTTTATATTCGAGTAGTTATTATCTTGTTGATATCATTTTACTTGTAGGCATCATGTCTTCCAGTGACCAAACACAATCATCTGACCTCCTCACACACATTTTAGATACCTTATCTGGTCCAGCAAATCACATTGTCGATGCAATTGTTGAGTCGATTGTGAACTCCATCATAGACAACATTTCCATTGATGCCGACATACCACCCACAATACCTAGGTCAGTTAGCATAAGGAGTGGCCACATAAAGGTCTTAGAAATATTAATCAGTCGTGAACAAAGGGCTTATGACCTATACCGTATGCGACCACATACTATAATGGCCCTTGTGGACAAGCTTGAGAGTCGTGGCTTGTTACGAAGTACTAGAGGCGTCACTTCAGTTGAGGTTGTATACTACTTCCTACAGATGGTTGGCCATGGACATACAAATCGTGCTTTGGTGGAGGACTACATTCACTCCGGTGAGACCATAAGTAGAAAGTTCAACGAAGTGTTGGACGTTGTATGTGTGTTGACCCATGACTATATTGTCATGCAAACTGCATCGACATGCACGACAACACATTCTCGTATATTGGAGACCCAAAGGTTCTACCCTTACTTCAGGGTAATAGTTAGCCCCTACAAATTTATAAAAAAAATTCAAATATTATGTATGTTTACAACCTAATTTGGTGTTATAGAATGCCATCGGGATAATTGACGGAACACACAGCCCAGTCTTGGTCAAACGAGACAAGCAAAATTGTTACCACAACAGAAAGGGGAATGTCTCTCTGAATGTCATGGATGTAGTAGACTTCTCCATGGAGTTTACATTTATCCTAACTGGGTGGGAGGGGTCGGTTGCTGACCAACGGGTCCTACAATCATCAACGACCACTGTCGGGTTTAAAGTTCCGCCGGAAAATTTTACCTAGTTGATGCAGGGTATGCCAACACTAGTCAATTTCTAGCACCCTATCGCAACACAGCTTACCATATTTATGAGTACCAAGGAAACAGACATACCTACACCAGCAAGAAGGAGATTTTCAACCACCGCCACGCTCAACTACGCAATTTTGTTGAAAGAGCATTCGGGGTACTGAAGAGGCGGTTTGCCTACCTTAAAAAGGGGGCGACATATCCTATACATTCACAGTGTCGCCTCGTACTGGCTTGTTGTATCCTCCACAATTATATACGACGACAACATGATGGCGACACTATCATGAATGAACTCCCAGATGACAGTTCAACGTCTGTCGTTCCCCCTTCTGGGGTTGACCTGAGTTCCCTCCAACAAACAACTCCGGCCGATTCAAGGGAGGGCGATCTTTTATGTGAAACCATTTCTAATCTCCTTTGGGAAACTCGTTGACCTAGCGTTGTACTTGTCATATTTTTTTAACTTGTATGATAACTCATCGACCACGTGACTCTGGAGCCCTAAATTGTTTGTTTCATGAACTGTTTTATGGATCCTAATCATAAACGTCACATTGTGTTTCGATAGGTTGTCTTGAAATGGAGAATGGAATGCCTTGCTGTACATACGGCCTTGAATGCAATGTACGCGTGTATATGGATGTAGAAGATGCGGCAAATGGACAATTTGAAGACAAAAACCCCCACATATCGTATTTTACATGTGGTAGGGGTCTTGTGCGGAACAGATGTCAAATGAGGTTGCCCGTGCAGCGTGTTCAACCCACAGTGGCCACACTTACTGCAGTTAGGGATGCAATGCTATCACAACTTGCATATGCACGCAACGAACGCAAGTTATGGTCTGAACAATGTGACTTTGTCTGTTCGACAAGAGCAGACACTGATAGGCTCCAACAAGATATTTCCACTCTACAAGAGAGGTGTCAATATCTTCTCCAACAACTTCACATCACGAGCGATAACGACTCTTCAAACGAGGACGGATACAATACATCATAGATGTATAACAACCTTTCGTACTAAATTTGCTTTTATGTTTGAACAAGCAGCTACGCCTATTTTATGTTCAGAAAATTTTATTTGAAATCTATGTTCAGAACCCGACATTATTTTACTAATCATCAATCATGTTTTAGATGTCGATGAATCCATTTGAAGTTCTGAGGTGTGATTGTGGGTTAGATGCAGCCTTGTGGCTTAACACAGAGGATGCATGGTTGTATGATTTTGGCATTCTGAGTGAAAGGTCAGGTGAAATGTATTACATATTTTCTTCTCGTGAGGTGCGCTAGTAAATACATACATAATAGGTTGCCCTTGTATATGCTGCACATTCGTTGTCATTCACTTAAACTTGATAATACATTTTAGGGAAAAGATCAGTGCAGATACTTCTGTTGGGCAGTCAATCTCCCCCCAACAATTGATTCTTTGAAAGGTGAGATTATGTTACTAACTGTCAAGTGCAAGTCACTGTGGGGCCAGGCAATGAACATGAAGGACTTTGTTGAAATTCATCACAACTACGATGATATATACACCAAAAAAAGTATGAGCATGAGGTTCTAGAACACTACGTTGCCAGTCTGGAGGAAGATTGTAGTCTTCTTTTAGACATTCATTCACCCACGGTGACGTCATAACGTTGAATGGCAGAGCTACATTTAGTTTGTCTTCTCGGTTTACATTGACTACCATTTGATGTTTTAACATTAAATCTTTCTTAATTCATCTGTTGTATTACATTAACAGTCTTTTGTTAGTTATCGTAATGTTGGTGTATGTTTTATGGAGGGTGTATGTTTTTTCATCGTGATGTTGCTAAATGTTAGTTAACACCGAATATGCATATTATATTCCCTTAAATGTGCCATACACTCTTACGTCTGAAATATATTACTTACAGAATCTGTAATATGGTTGGGCATCCAACGACGCCTTTTTTATGTGGTGTACGGAGCTTGATATGATTCTCAGAGGTATGATGAGAAACCAATGAGTTGGGGAGATGTGTTAATGGAGTATACACTACACAGGCTTGGATGGAGGCATGGTGTGACCTCCGAAATATAACTGGGGGGTCTTACATATCTTTGAGTGAGTTGCAGATGAGATGGCAACGCACGAGGAGAGAGTTCATAAGAGACAATCTTTTTATTTTGGAAGATTTATTGCCTCCCCCGCCATTGGTCGTGCAGCGCAACTTCGTGACGACTCGTCGCACTTACCCATCTAGGGTTGATGAATACCTTAACGTCTATGAGTGAATCAAACAACCACGTTAGATGGTGAAAGTAACACATGAACTTGTAATATATTTCCACGACATTATAGTTGTTTGTGTTTACTTTGCAACATTTAGTTGCAAAACTTATGTGTTGCATTGTTTTGTTTGGACCATCACTTGAAAAACATCTACTTTATTGTTATGTATTGAAGGCATACATCACGTTCTTACTTGTTTGTAGCTAAGTTTGATTGGAGCATTTATTTGTATTCAATATCGTCACAATTATCTTACTATTATTGATATTTGCTAGTATTTATATTTATTTATTAACTATAGATGTCGTCATCACAGTCAAAGGCAACGAAAAAGTTTGAAAAATTATTGATGTCTCCGTCGAAGATTCGAAAATATGTAGAAGAAAACCTTGTCTGCAACAAATAATGTTGCGAGCCTACACATGATGAGGGCATAAATGGGAGCCATGAACAAGCCAAGGGTGTTACTCTTCATGTTCACCATCTGCCGTTGTTGTTTCATTGGCCAAAAGACGACATCAAACAAGAAACCAATTAGTTGTTGAACGAAGCATGTCCTGTGTCATGGGATGAGTACGACGAGGCCATGAAGTTGGTCGATTGGGACGTTCCTACCTGGGATCAAAATAAATCTTCCTCCACATCAAAGCATGTCCCCCACAGTGGCTGGTCACCATCTTAGATTGTGTATCGATGTCTATGTCTAGGTCCAGGGCAGAACTCTCCTTTGTGTCCCTCAGTTTGTATGTTAGAGATGTATTAGCCCAGGAATCACTATGTTCTTATCTATTTTTTATGTTGTATTAAGTTCTGCTGGAGACATGCTATTCTCTTTGCTACGCGTGTTTGCTACCATTGAATTTAAATTCATAAATTGTGTATTTTATATATTATTTATTTGTTATTTATTATATAATACATTATTTATGCAATTATCTTTGACAGTTATCTTTGATTGAAATAACAACAATATCAAGGTGTTACACACATTACTTGAGATATCATAATTTTCTTTGCATCTGTATTAATATTCACGTTAATTTATGTGCAACATGTTAAAAGAGAACGAACTGGTTAAAATTTAGAAAATTAGATAGAGAAATCCACAAAGATTAAACCAAATATACAAATGGAAGTAAATTAGAAAAGTAGAGAGGCTAGTAATACAATATGATTTTGAGTTAGAGCCCACGGATAGAATATATTTGCTAAGTCGCACTCATCACTTACTTAAGAAAGCACACACAATGTTGGAATAACACACACACAAACACGACACCTTCTCTTATTTATAGGTATATAACAAGATAACATGACAATTTCAATAATCTTGTCATTTTACATTTCCTGGATCAAATATGTAAAATACTACATATTTACAACATACACAGCAATCGAAGACAACAATACAGTTTGGTTAATTTTAAATCATCACGTAATTATGACAATATTCATATATTATGTTTAGTTTTCCAAAGTACAACACTGACATTCACAAAATCTAAATTAATTTTAAAAAAAATTACCCTTCTGCTTAAGCGGCATCACAACTACACATTCCTTACTCTTGTTAAAATAATTCTGCAACATCAGTACATAATCAGCAGATACTGACTACGTTGCCAAACAAAAGCAGACTGAATCCAGTCTAATAACCAAAAAGAATCAAACTACAACCAGACTCAAATCAGACCAGTTGACCAAAATCAGGCTGGGTTGCCAAACAGAATCAGACTGAATCCTGACTAACCCCGTCTAATCCAGTCCAGACTATGAAATCTCAGTCTGTTGCCAAACAGGGGCCTAGTCACTAGCAACCAACCAACAAATTGATCAATCTATGTGTGGGTCAATCCAACTGTTGACCATGCCTTTAGTCATGCATGGTCAGGCATAAATTGTAACGACCCCGCTTCTCGGTAACCCCCAACTAAGGGAGATCAAGAAGTCAGAGGCATTATCCGAAAACAAGATCAGTGGTTTTACAAATAATCAAAAATAATTAATAAATTCTACGAAAGACTAAACTTAGAAATAGAATAAAAATTTCTTCACATACCTTTCAAAAATAGGAATCTAGAACTTCTACCCACTATAGAGTTCTAACTAACTAAATCCTCATTTAATAGATTAACTTTATTCTTCACAAATGCCACATTACTGTTTTTTTTTTCACTTTTAGATATACCTAAAACGCCGACAAACAAAACGACAGTCAGTATAACGAATTATATTGGTATGTGGGGGACCAAAAATCTTGTATTTAACTGTAACAAAATATTACAAGCAGTTATGATTTAACAAAATAAACTTTACATTTTAAACATAACTACTCAATCCTTACATACCATTGCTTTGTGTTGTCCCTACATTGGACATGGATACTACCTCTCATATGGTAGATCTCAACTAACCCCCATGATCCTAACTTACAGGTAAATCAATATATAGGGTCTTGGAGTCGTATGGTCCTACCCAAGGTAGACCAACACAACGATTCATGATAACCTGATGATCCTACCTCACGGGTAGACCATGTACTAGGTCATCTATCTCATCATCATTAGAGCTATAGAGGAGAATCGGGATCTGAGCTAGTCATGGATGTATAATTATGATGATAGACATAGTCACCTTATAGTTGCATGACGTAAAAGTCAATCAAGCAACTATTACCAAGAAATCGATAAAACATCGGGAATCGTCGTGAAACTAAAGTGATTTAACCATAAGCATAACCACATACCTACTTTGGAGATCTCAAAGAAGCAATATATCCAAATTCAACTAGATGTGCAATCAAGCAAGCCAATCAATCAAGCAAGCAAACATGTATAATGTCTAATTGTCACAAACATATCCCAAACAACTCCTTATTGACTTGGGACACCTTTCTACGATTTCTAAGTCCCATTAGAATTTATAAGGGTTTCTTAGATCAATTTCTCAAACTTTATCCTTTTTATGTCAACAAACCCTAAAATAGCTTTTCTACTCATAAAAGTCATAATTACTCAAATTATCCACATTAAGGATCTTGTATACTCAAATTGGCTTAGAATCATCATATCTCTATTATATTCATGGATTTGCACAATTAAAACTATTAAAAGTCAAATTCACATAAATAAGATTTCTAAGCCCATTAATGCATATTCATGTACATGGAACCCTAAATTAAGCAAATTATGCATAAAGATCATCTATTTAGATCTAATTCTTCCTTTTATTAACAACAGGTTAATATTTGCTCAAAACAATTAAAGAACATCATTAGATCCAATTATCATCAATTCTTAGGATTTTTCATAAATTAAACCATTAAAGATGATAACTTCATACTCTTTTCAATCTAGAAGTATATTTTGATCCTGATCATATTTTTATTGGATTCTACACATTGTTCTGATCAAAATTCATATATAACATGACTTCATCGGAGTTACCAAAAATTAACTATGAGTTTTGCAAAATAAACATTATCTAGCCAATAGCATGATGACACGTCAGCAACTTGTTTTTAGTGACTCGCTGAATAACAGGTGGAAAGACATGCTCGCCCTGGAGTTGTAAAAGAACGCGGAGGGGCATTTCAGTCATATATGCCTCTATCTTCTTCAACCTTCGTTCACCCAAGTTCCTCACGAGCCAGCGCCAGGTAGCAGTCAACATGTAACACCCTGATCTCACAATTTTCTCAAATCATGAGATTAGGACATAAGATAGGATTTATATGTAACACAAAGAACACCCTTAACTTTTTATTTTCTTAAAAACTCTTGTTTCTTCGCATTGAACCACATAAAACATCTTAACAAGGGAATCAGAACATTTCTTTTACTAATCAGACTTCAATAGAAAAGATACATGCGTAAACATTCATGATGTCTCTCACATTTTATGCACATAAAACTTGCTAATTAGCATACATATCAAAGAGAAACAATATTACACATTGTAATTACAACTCTCTCTCTTATCTCTTACTGAGGACCTAGAGTGACAAGGACCGACTGACTCAACTAATCTCATACTTGACTCCTGTGGCAGATCTACTCCGACGCTCTGATCATCTTCAAGTCCACGCGGTTAACCCTATAATGTTTGAGTAGAGGGGTGAGCCTACTCGCTCAGTGAATGAGTACTTCATGGAAACAGACTAATGCACTAAGGTGATTACAGATATGATTTGAATAAACGATATGAAATTTAACAACAATAAATACTACACTGAGCAGTTCTAAAACAATATAATTGAAATAACAAAGAATGTAAATATTGCATCCAAAGAATAACTACAAGAAGACTATGCTTCTAGTCTTCCTTAACTCTTTCATTTATAAAGAACTCTGTGAACCTATATGATCATATTTTAACTTATGCCCTAAACATATGCAGTGTACTCTGCATATGAAGATCCGCAGCAAGTTCATGCTACGGCCCCACCGTACAAGACTTAGCGACACACCCGGGAAATGCTAAGTCTGACGCCAGCCCTGCTCTGCTACAGGACCCCTGGCTCTCCGGCCAGAAACATAGGCTCTACGGCCTCAAAGCACTACTCTGAGTGCACCCGACTCCTCCTTTAACCTGAGTACACCGGCGGAGGGTCACAGGGTTACCTTCGTGACACACGCACGAATGGTGTTAAATAACCAAGTTTTCTTTTTCCCAGTGCCATCGTGACACACGCACGATTGTTGTTAGACACTGCCTTTCTTTCTCTCCTCGTGCCACCAGAATTACTCAACCGGTTGATGTTGGACACGAGTTTCACCCCTAAGTAACAGACCTTCCTTTAGGGGTTCTACGGTGTTAGGGCACTTAGGTCTATTAATTAATTAACATATAACTATCATAGCTCATGTATTCAACATATACCATGTTTCAGTAACATCCCTTTCTAGGGCATGTCATATCTCATCACCTGCAATTTACGAGATATGTATTGAAATATAAGAAGCTCTGCAGTATGTAAATATCATTTCAGAGAGGACAAGCATATAAAGTTAAATGCATTAGAACATACAATTCAATAATTAAGCATCATCACATCTCATATCGAGACCTTTCATATTACCATAGCATGATTCATTGAACACCCTATCCTTAGGGTTTCATTTGCCATATTCATTCATCACATGCCAACACCCTACTCTTAGGGTTTCATTCGCCTCATTCACCTTTTCATTTACCTCATTCACTTGCCACATGGCTCTCATAAGGATTTCATAGGATATAAGCATTCACTAAATAAAGATTATTTTCAACAAATCATATACAATCGATATATGTATGAAACCATGGAAATTTAACTAAATTTAGGTTTCCCATACCATTCACTGAAATATCATGTATCAAGGATAAATTCAATTAAGATAACCCATGAGGTACATCCTAACCACTTATAGGATTACTAGTCCTTTTCAATAAAGTTGAAACTCTAGTGATGTCTCAATTAGGTTAAACCCTAATTACATCATTTGATATAAATCTGAAAGCATTCTCACTAGGAAGTGTTGCATACGTTTCTGATATGAATCTACCATTTAGGAATCATTTAAACAGAGAAGGAATCCATATCATATCAATTTGCAACAATCTAAATCAAACGGACATTTCAGGTTTTAGAATCATATACTAAGCAATTAGGGATTTGGATGCTATAATCAAATTCGTGCATTAGAATGTTTGAAGGAAGAACCCACTCACCCTAAGGTGTGAAAACACCTCACAACTGCAGCTCAACTCAGGGAATCTCGAATTCCTATCAAATCCCTAGCAAAACTCCCAATTCTTCTTCCATTCAACTCGGAAACCTTGAAAAAGAGGGATTATGAAGAAAGGGTGAGAAAAGAGGGAATTTCGACATCCTCTTGGATCAAATCAGAGCATGGACGGATTTTAGACATGAGAGAGAAGATCCACCATAAAAGTCTATGCAAAGGATCCAAACTTACTTGATTTCACCCTTCCTGGAATCGCAAAACCCTAATTCAGCAATTCCTCCTCTTTCTCCACTCAAGCCCTAACTCTCCCTCTCTCTCTAGATTTTCGTTTCTCTGGAGTGAATGACGAAGAATGAGAGTTGTGTGTGTGTGTGGTTGCTCATATAAGTCAATTGAGCTGCTTGGGTCAATTGCATATTGACCCAACACTTAACTTTAATTATATTGGCTGAATATTCAGTTATACAAAAGTTATTGTAATTCGTTTATTTCAGAGATCAAACATTCTCCAACAATTATGGGAATTTAGAAAGTTGTTAATAATTGATCTATAAAGCTTCAGTTAAAATTTGAGATCATTTGGAGTTACCAATAAATAATTAAAAATAGAACAGTACACTGCTATATTGCAGTCAGCAATATATTCGGCCGAGTTTGTCCTGCACAACTCGACCGACACCCTTACTGTAGGGATTCAAAAGTCATCCAAAAATTATGCCAATTTAACAGTGTCTAAAACTGTGTTTTTCAGGCACAGTTAAAATTTGAGATCAATTGGATATACCAATAAAAAGATAAAATTCAATTACCACACTGCTGTAAAATTCTGGAAATGTGATCGGCCGAATTTGAAACTCGGCCGATAAACAGGTCAGAGCATTCTTCAAAAATTCTGATATTTTCCAATGTTATTCACATTTTATATATCCAAACCATATCCAAATTTGAAGTAAATCAGAGTTACACATAAAATACTAAAAATCATTTAGTGAGACATTCTACTTATCAAATTTTGTATTCATGTATCATCAAAACCCTATTTTGGGCCGATTAGGGTTTATGCTTCTCAAACCCTAATTCTCAAGACAAAAGAACATTTAGACTTCTTATCATAGTTAAAACATCCTAATTGTGTTATCGTCATTCATTAGATTTCAAGAATGATTATTCCAATTAATCTTTGCAATTGTCTAGGTAAACCCTAGTTTACCAATTAAGCTCAAATGGGGTCGTAACACAACACCACTGTTGACTTTGCGCTCTAGCGCATCGGAAGGCCAGGCAAAACCGTGGGCATCCTCACCAGGTTCGAATGGACTTGTTGGCAGCCTCACGTCAGGAGAAGAGGCATGAACCAAGGCGCATGGCAGAGTTCCTGTCGACGACGAACAGGGGAGTGCGAGCGTCTCAGCCTGCCTCAGTTCGCTGGGATCTTCCCCCTGCTGCGCTAAAACTTTCCCCCGACTCCCGGACCCAAATTCTCAGACCTTATAGGGAAAAGGCTGGGAATTCTGGGTATCTATGGTCATTAATGGAGTTTCGACCCCTACAGATATTTGGGGGAAGTGGTAAATTATTTCCAAAGGTACCCAAACTGTGGGTCAATTGATTCGAAATTATCTCCTCTTAGCAATGGGAAAGTTTTCATTGGTTCATATAGGTTGTGGTGAGAGCAATGCACAAAACAGAGAGGAGCCAACTATACCCAAGTTGCCTTTTTCAGCTCTGGGTAGGTGATGATGGCGTCTCCGTTAGATATCAGATCGATGGTCCATGTTTCAAGCACCAAAAAGGCTGATAAAAACAATTCTAGTATGAATATAAATTGTGACATTTAATGGTATTCCTCTCACTTTAGGAATACTTATAAAAATCATATCTCCCAGTCTGTTTATCCTTTACTCTCAAATTTTAGGAGAAAGTCCATGATGACTTAATCTACTTGTGTGCCTTCAAATACAAGTTATCACTTAAGCATATTTTATGCAAATTTTCTCTCTCCTATTCTTTAATATTATTTATTTAGATTCTTTTTACCATTAGAAATCATGTGGACTTGAAATCTCATCCATGATGATTCCATTATCCATATTTCCACATATTTCTTATATTTTCATCATTATCTCAAATTTCCTTCTTAATAATGCATTATTTGATTTCATTCAATTTTATCTTAGACTTGATAACATACTAGGGTCCACAAAATCACATGCACAAAGGAAGTATTAAAAGTAAATCCATTCAATACATATAATTCATACAATTCCCATAATCATACATTGATTGGGAAAATGCATTTCCCACCATATGAACGCAAAAATTGGGGTTGTAACATAAATGATCTTTAAAGTATGAACTTAAAACTCAAATTAAAAAAGTAAGAAAAATCAATGAACATTGACACAACAAAATTGCTCACTTTCATTGCAAGTGAGTACAATATTATAATGGATAAAGCACACATACACTCTAGACTAGAGTGAGGAAAATCATCTATTCTAAAACGAATTATAGTTGCAACTACCTTACCACATGTGAGAGTTTATCATCACGTAGAAATGATATTCCCACTTGTTGTTGGAAGCACACACAACTAACTCTTATTTCAAAAAATGATGTAGCTACCTAGTCTCACTTGTGTTTTCCATGCTACCAAACAAGCCCTTAATCAAACCAAATCACTTCCCATGGTGGTTACCTAGGCCCTTAGCATCACCCTTGGAATCTTGAGACCCTAAATAGAGTGTAAAACAACCTAAATGCATCAAACATCAACTCATTAATTTTTTCTTATCAATTTTCCATTAAAACTCCAATATCCTAATTCGGTCATATCTAGAGTTTTACTTAAGCATGCCCTAGCTAATCAATTCTAGCACGTGTTAAACATATGTATTAAGCAATAAACCTCACATAAATTTGGTGCTAATTAGGTGAATAACCTAGAAGTAAGTCATAAAAATAAATTAGGCCAACATTGTGTAGCTTGCGCTTGTCAATCTAGACCAACATGTCTTAGTCCAGTAGATTGAAGTATTTAGTTAGAATAAAAACAAACCATGCCAACGGCATTGAACATCATTCACAAAGAATATTTGAAAACAAAAGTTGATGATACTAGTATGTTAACATAATGAACATCATGTAACATGGCATTAAAGTTCTAAATATAAACATTATTCGTCACAAAAATGTTAAATGTACAAAAGAGAAACAAAATTGACCAAAAAATAATGCAAAGACCTACAAATAAAAATATGGCTAGAATCAAGAGTCAAGGAATTCAACATTGACTTATACATAATCATCTCTAAACATTTCGTGCACATACGATTATCTATAAAACATGATAAACTCAACATTAATTTGGCATAATATCCATATTAATACAGAGCCACCATTGAAGAGGTTTTCCATTAGAAAGTTGTATCTAAAACATGTATATTGCACAACAAAAGATGTTATCCATAAATGCTAATATCTTACATCAACAAAATGCCATATAGGTGCTTATAGTAGGCAAATGAAATTCAATTAAACCATTTGTGTTTAATTTTGGAATTTAAAACAGTCACATATCATAGGTATTCATCATTGTGGTTGATAATTGTGACGTCAAGCATATATAGCATTCTATATTATCACGAATAATTAAATATAAACTTATACAAAATTATGAGGGTATATAGAGAAGTAACAAATTGAACTGTGAAGTATACATTATATACTCTACATTGGGGCAATTTGCAATTTTTTATCGTGAAATTATTGCAAGAAACGGACACCTTCGATATACCAGTACTCACTACAGAGGTATAATTCAAAGCAAGCCAAAACTAAGAACACTTCCAACTGTCATAAGTGGAACTTTGAACAGTAATTTATGATTCTAGATGTCATGCCTTGACGAGAAAAAAAAATATTTAGGTAATAAGCACAGTCCACAAAACAAAGCACGAAATGGACATTACGCTGAGATTAATTATGTAGATATTAAATCAATGTGTAACCTAAGCACTTAACGTTTATTTGTTATGGATTATCTGTTAAGCTGTTTCATCTAATAAATAACCCAGATGTAAAATGCGACAATTTAGAGGCGTGGAAACATTGCATATGGTTAGAACCATGTCTGAGAATTGATACACTCCTGCAATGTTTGTTTGAAGCATATTGACATTATATTGGAGTGCGTGTTTGAGCATGAGAAGTTTGTGGACAATGTACAGACCAAACTAGGGTTTATTGCAACCAATAAGAAACAAATATGAAGAAGTATTGTAATGGTTAAGTTAAATAAAGAATGATCTACAAAGCAGTCATGGGGACCGAAGACAAGACAAGATGTTTGTTCGCTCCATTGCATTTTAACAATGAACCATTCCCAGATCACTAGTAGGACCATGGTGGAACTTGGAAGGTCCCTACAAAGTTAATTGGCTACCAATTCTGTAAGAATAAAAGTAGGCATGGGTCTAACACCTTGGCAGGAAGAGAGCTATCTGCAAGACCAGGATTATCAGATAGATTACTGGAATGTAGCATAACCATATATATAATTGATTGTTTTTAGAACATATTCTTAATTAAGATCCTGTTCAAGTAAGGTCGTAGTTGGGATTGAGAAAACAAGTTTCTAAGAACTGTGTTAGATTTTAAAATACGACAGTGCTTTTTCTTTGCATTTCTACAGCCCAACGGCTTGGATCAAACTGAAAATCCTAGCAACCGTATGGTTGCAACGATTTGCACCTCAGTAACAGATAGAAGACGACACTCATCTGCATCCAAAAAAGTCACATCTGAATGCGAGATATGAATAGGCCTAGCATTTGCACCTCAGTAAAAGATAGGAGAGGACACAGTCGGAATCTTAACAGCTGTTTCCAACAAGAGAATTGCTCAATTTTCTGTTTATTTTCTTTCTATCCAGTAAAAAGTTTCCAGTTCTTAAAATGTTGCCTATTATTTGGTTATTTAGTGCTTAAATTTCTAACACATTCTAGTGAGGTTTGTTTTATCTTAGACATACCTTCAGGAACTCAACCATATAACTTGCACTTGGTCAGTTTTCTCATGCAGCCTAGGGTTTCCACGTATGTTGTGGATATCCGTAAATAGTAACTGTCAACCTTTATAGGACTATCTTCCATAATACATACTGGAAACAGAGAACAGATGCGCTGTAATAACAGCCATACTTACTTTGTAGAGAGTAGTACAGAAAACGTAGTACTTTACAGGTACAATTTGAAGGATGTAAAAGGTTGTCCAACCTCTAATCAAACTTGCTTTTCCATACCATAATATAAGGTCATAATTTACATAAAGTATACCTCAAGCCTCCAGCACTTCCACTGGTCATTTTCACTCTTTTTCCTGCATTATATGGAAATCAAGTAATCATGAAAAGAAAAATAAAAATTAAAACTTCAAAAAGGGGCAGGCTCTAAGCTGTTCAGTTAACAAGTGAAAATTTTGTGGTAAGAGAGGACACAAAATGCACAAGGCATAAGTAAGAAATAGTAAAAGCCACATTCCATGTTTTATTACGTTGGTTACCAATATCCTTTATTATGATAAGTAGAGGAAAATTTGAAAATAATTTCACAAAATAAATTGCAAATTTCTGGTTCTCGTCTCTAGAGCATGATAGATGAGAAGCAGCTAGAATTTATTTAACCAGACCTCAATGCTTAGCAGGTCTCAACAGATCATGCACGCGCACATCGACCACCTTTCATTAGTAACATCATTGATAATTTTGGCTGGAGTCCTATTGAGTGTTCCAGGTCATTCCGATTGCATGGCTATAGCTCATTATAGATGGTGGCTTACATGGATACTGTTGAGAAATTAACCTATGAAGTGAATAGTGATTTAGTTTGTCCTCAGATCATCTGTGGCTTTATCTTACTTTGGTGGATTGAGTCTCTTCCTCTCTCCTCTGTTCTCCAGATATAAAATACTGAAATGCATAAGGTTTAGGAACTTGTAATATTTACAAAGAAGAGCTATGAGATTTCTTTTGTAATGAGGTGCAGTGTAATGATCCAGGCATACAAAGAGTACACTTCACATTTCAGTTATATATATATATATATATATATATATATATATATACACATGCATTCCTTTGTTGTCCAGGCGTCAACACAATTTTGATTTCCGATCACTATTGTCCGTAGTAAGTGATGGGCAGAGATCATACATGATACTAGCAGAGTCAGGTTTGCTAAGCATGAAATGGCTCTTTGTGAGACTTCAAGAAAGTTTAGTAGAAGATAGGAAACAAACCTCAAGGAAACTTTATTGCTAATTATGCAAGGAAAATTCTATTCTTTGTGTATTATAAATAAGTAATGTGAACAATATATTAGACTCAAATTGGGGTATTAACTACAGGTGGTGTAAAATAAGAAGACCATTGGGGAAACCCACAACTCTCCTTTCACATTTGGGGTGCTTGTATATTTATATACAAGAGACTTCACTCATAGGCCCCTGAACTTGCCTCACTTACAAGTAGGTCCCTATACATATATATTCTCCCTAAAGTTGGGAGCATCTATATCATATGTACCCAGCTTCGTATTAAAGTATTGGACGCGGTAACGATTTAGGGACATTGTAATACCCAGCTAATTGATTTTCTAGTGTGACTGGGGACAAATGAATCAACTTATCCTGGATCTTTTCTAATGAAACTGATAATTGACTTCCCCATGTTTGGTTTTCTCATGAAAGACGGGATTATGGGGGGAATGTGGGCAGCAGCATGGTTGTCACACATCAAGTCCATGGGAGCTTTCTGCATAAGGCCAAGTTCCTCTGACAAGTGGTGAATTCATAGCAACTCACATTTTGCTAGGGCCATAGCTTTTTACTCTAATTCTGCACTCAGATCTTGCTACTACATTCTGTTTTTTCGCTTTTCCAGGACACCTAGTTACCTCCTATAGATAACACCCAGAATTAAACCTTATTTCATAATGAGATCCAGCCAAATCAGCATTTGATAAACCTGCACATCTAGATATCCATGATTATGATATAATAATCCTTGCCAAGAGATTTCTTGGGATATCTTAGAATGTGCATCATAGCCTCCATATGACCTATGCACGGCTTATCCATGAACTAACTATCAACACTAGTGGTGAAGGCAATGTCGGGCCGAGTGGCTGATAGATAAATCAAATTCCCATCAAGTTGTCTATATCTCCACAAATCATCAAGTAACTCCCCATGCTCCATAGATAATGACATTAAGATCCATTGGAGTATCAACAGATCAGGTTCCAAGCGTCCATGTCTCAATGTGAAGATCTAACAGATACTTCCTCTGTGAGACAACTATCCAGACTTGGTAATTGGCAACTTCAATCCCCATAAAATATTTGAGACTACCCAAATCATCACCAGGAATCACAGTATCATCGACATAGACCACCAGGATAATGCTCCTAGAACTATATTATCATTAGAAAATTGAATGACCCACAGTACAACTCTAGAGTCTGAACTCAGAAAAAACATTGTTGATTCTACTAAACCATGCATGAGGTGACGATTTCAGTCCATAGACTTATGAAGACGGCATACTAGCACCGATTACCCCTGAGCAACAACCCCATATGGTTGCTCGATATAGATCTCCTCATCAAGATCACCAATCACCATGCATGAATGCATTTTGAATATCAAGTTGGTGCAGAGGCCAAGAGCGACTAGCAGCTAGAGACCAAGGAATGAAGTACCCACGAAATTGGTGAAATTTCGCTCGAAATTTCGATTTGCCGATTTCGACGCCATCTGCTACGAAATCATGCGGCTGTACAGCCATGTCGAAATCAGTGAAATTTTTTGCCCAGTTTTGAAATTTTTCCAAGAAACAGTAAAGTTCACTTATCTCCCACATGAAGGACCCCCCACACCAATATCCATATCAAATTTTATTGCATAAAACGATGCATTTAGGTGTAGAGATCACGTCTGTAAAATTTCATATATTAATTTGCTCATTTTGGCATCAAAACGGACACGGTCACATCTATTGAATTTTTGTCAAAATTTCAAAAAATTTCGATTTCCATGTTGTTGAATGGCATCAAAATCGGATCCCTCGTTCCTTGCTAGAGACGAGAAGATACGAATAGACGTCCCTTTTGCCACTGGAATGAGGGTCTATGAATAATTATAATATTCCAGGATTTGAGGCCTCAGGTATAATGCTCTAAAAAGGAATCATTTAATTACCCATATCACTAAGGTGCACCTCCTTTTAAGTAGTCCATCAATACGCACTCTCGAAGCATGTACGGGCAAGACTAGTATAAGGATGGGTGACCTATTAGGAATGTGATTCCTAGTTGTGTGTGAGTGATAACAAAATGTGTTGTTGGGGCCAATTGTGGTCTGTGGGGCCAGTAGTCATTCCCAAAACGCTACTGGAGCCTTAGGCGGTGCGCCTAAGCATTACAAATGGTATCAAAACTTATAACCCTACAGTATGTGGGGCTCACATGGACATGTGGCATGGCAATCTTAAGTTGTGCAATCTACGCATGAGGTAAGGGCTATCAGCTGAGGTGAGATGGAGCCACCATTGAGCATGTAGTCGTGAATGGGAGTTTGGTGTGCATAGGTCATTTTGGGTCTACACTGAAAAAGAGAAGAAATTGTAAGACTATATAATTGAGCCTTAACGAGGACGTCAAAAGTGGGGGAGATTGTCACATACTAGAATTTTAGGCTTTGGATATAATGATCTTAAAAGAAATGATTGAACTACCCATATCACCAAGGTGCACCTCCTTTTCAGGTAGCCCACGTTGTGGTTAAAAGTGCTTGGCCCAGAGTGTTGGGAAGTTGATTCTGGGTTGTGCGTGAGTGCGCAGCCGAGGCCAGAGGTGGTCAGTGGGACCATCGTCATTCCCAAAACTTTACTAGAGCCCCGGGCTATGGCCCGTCCGTGAGTGAAGACCTGAGTGATAGGTGTCTGAAGTTGGGTAGAATAACAACATGAGGACCATCATTGTTAAAGGACTTAAAGACATGAGACTCACTAATGATCTAGAAGGGACTAGAGCTATGGGTCACTGAAGAACAATCATAAAAATTGGATGTCTTTAAAGAAATCAACATTTGCATATACAAAGAAGTCGTGTAAGGTAGGGCTATAGCACTTGTACCCCTTTCGAAACTAAGAGTAACCTAAGAAAAACATTTGGCGGGCTTTGGACTCAACTTATCCATATTTGGATCAAGACAATGGAAAAAACAAGCACATTCAAACACTTTGGGTAGAAATTCGTACAACTTTATAGGATGAGGGATCTGAAGAGGTATGCGGTTTTAGAGAATGGATGATCGCATACAGTTGATGAGGTAGGTGGCATTGAGAACTGCATCCCCTAAGAATTCTCCAGAACATGCATATGAAGGAAACGGGTGCAAACGATCTCAACAATACAACAGATCTTCTTAGCCACCCCGTGTAGTTGTGGAGAATGTTGGCAAGAAAGACTGATGGATGGTTCCATTTGTGGAGGTGAAATAGATAAACTCACGGCTAAAGTACGCTCTAGCATTGTCAAAATGAAGAGTGCAAAAAAATAGTTGGGTTTTAACTTCTACACAAGGATTTATATATGGACAATCGTTCCTTCATCAAAAAAAGCCATGTAGAATGAGAATAATCATTGGAAAAAGTATTAAAGATCTAAATCCAACTTTAGATGTAACACAACTCGGACACCATATATTACAATGGATTAACTCAAAGATAGACTTTGTTCATTGCCTTCTTTTAACCTAAAGTAGACCTCGTTTACCTAACTGACATGATTTACATTGTAATATGTTCATATTGGACAACTCTGGAATCAACCTTGAGCTTCTCTAAAGACACATGAACAAGACGGATATGCACCATCAAAGGAGATGCAACAACACATCTTATAGAATGTTATTGCAAGTAGTCAAGTCAATCCAGTTCATATCCTTCGCCAATCATCTTCAAGTCATGTATAACAAAAGAATCTGGTAAGAAAGTAACAGTCTTGAAGAGAACAAGTTAATTTGCTAATTGATAACAACTTAAAAGGAAACTGGGAATGAATAAGGTAGACAAAAAGGATATATGTGGCATAGGTGACACTCGCCTAGTGCCCTTAGCAGAGGCGACAAGCCTGTCTGTAAGGGTGACACCGGGTAAGTTAGGCTTATGGGTATAGGTGGTGGACATCTCAGGTACCCCCATTATGTGATCAGTTGCACCACGATCGAGGACCTACCTAACTTGGATGTTGATGCCTTGGATGCCTGTGAAATGTATGTTGACGAATCAGATCTCTATGCAACGGAGACTAGAGACAAGGCGTGCTTTGAAGCTCGAAGGCGCATCAACTAAGTGTATTCTTCTTTAAACAATGAGACCCATTGTATTGAAAAATGTTTTGAGCGGCCGCTTAAGCGTCTAGTTAATCAGTAAAGACGTTGAGCCATTTAATTTTTCCCTTGAGCACCCGCTTAGCGGATCTATAAAAAAGACCGCTTTTTGGCCGCACAACCCGTTTCCCCGCTTTTTGCCCCTTTTTCCCTCTTTTTGCCCACTTTTTACCCCTTTTTTAATAATGTTGTAACTTGTAAACCTATAACATTAAGTAAATTACATTGTTCAAGTATTATTGACTATAATTTATTAAACATATATACATTAAATGTTCTATAATAAGCTGTAGTTCTAATTAGAATGCATACTTTGTATACAAGTTGAGATAATAAGTTATTGTTGTAATGCATACAAGTAAATTACATGTAACTATTATCTAATTTTGAATGTACTTTGATTAAATGTACTGCTGTAATGTATGACTAATGGATGATATGCAAATATAAAAATAAGCTGGTAATTTGCAAAAATCGGCCCAGCACCCAAGCCGTTTAAAATTTGCTAAAATTGCCGGTTAACTGTTTTGCAATTAATAGCCCGTTTTTTCCGCTTTTTGCCCATTTTTTCTGTTTTCCCTGCTTTTTGGCCTTTTTGGCCGCTTTTATAAAAATTTTGTTGTACACCTGTAACATTAAGCAAATTATATGGTCCCAAGTATTATTGACTATAATATATTAAACTTATATACATTAAATATCCTATGATAAGCCCTAGTTTTAATATAGAATGCATACTTTGTATGCAAGTTGGGATAACAGGGTACTGTTGTAAAGTGTAATTTATACAAGTAAATTATATGTAACTATTATCTAATTTTAGAATGCATACTTTAATTAAATGTACGGTTGTAATGTATGACTAATTGATGATATGCACATATAACAATAAGTTAGTAAGGTATCCAATAACTAGCCTATTGTTTACTGCTTAGCTATGTAAACATGTGATGCAAAAAAAAATTATGTATCATTTATGTAGGGTGTTTTATCCATGTCAAGTCAATTGTTTACTATATTATGGCTATAATTATTGTCTTATAGCTATCTTATAAACTATTTGGGTGTTTTATATTGTTGGGTAGAGTGTTTAGAATCTTTAGATATATATAAAAGTTCCAAAGAGTATAGTATATATTATACATATATGTGTAATTTTTGTATAAAATTATATAGGAAACTGAAATCCATTTTTTTCAAAAATCGGCAGCTTAATCGCCCGCTTACCGCTTAACCAGTTACAAGGTGTTGTCCGCACGCTTACAGCTTAACCTTTTTAAAAATTTTGATGCAATTTTTTTTTATCATGTATGTAGGGTGTTGTATCCGTGACAAGTCTATTGTTTCGTGTGTATAGCTATAATCATTGTTTTATAGGTTTGTTATAAACTATTTAGGTGTTTTATACTGTTGGGTAGAGTCGTAGAGTGTTTACATATATATATGAAGTTCCAAAATGTATAGTATTTATATACATGTATGTGTAATTTTGTATAAATTTTATAGATAAATTAAACCCATTTATTCTAAAAATCACCCGCTTAATAGTCATCTTACGGTTTTACCAGTTACAAGGTGTTGTCCGCACACTTACCGCTTAACGTTTTTTTAAATATTGATGACACCTGATATGTAGCCTCATGAGTATCATCAATGACTGCCACATTGGTGAACTTCATAAGGAACCCATATAACTCATTTTGGACAGTCATAGTGGATTGGTGAACTGCGGACTCTTTATTAGTCATGTTGACCACAAATGCACCCAACTGAAAAAGACATTAATGAGATTGGAAAAAGTAGATCAATGGACGACAAAGTAGACTTTATAGCAAAGATTCAGCCTTTTTCTTCATCAAAAGGGACTTTTTCTTCAAGAAATCAAACTTCTTTCTTCAAGAAATCAGACCTTCCTTCAAGAAATCAAACATTTACTTCATCAAGGAACAACAGAATGCCTTGAATCAGATATTTGAACACTTTGTGGAAATTGTGAACCTTAAAACCAGACTTTTGGCCTTGAAAACAGACTTCGCAAATTCTACAAGTCTATAACATTTTTGCTACAGTACTCCGCGGCTACAGTAGCTAGGGAGAATGACCAATGCTCCCTTCCCAGTGTATCTATGCCCATGACCTTCTAGGGCAAGGTAGTAGGGTAGGGGCGTGCCCCTATGGACCAGATTTGAGGGGGGAAAACTGCCAGTAAACTCTTCTATTGAAGCCAACCTTGTTGTTGTATCAAAAAGATGTTAACAGCAGTGTGATGCAATGCTGATTTGGAGAAGGAATAGGGGCGTAGC
This sequence comes from Alisma plantago-aquatica, assembly GCA_963693085.1. NCBI lineage: Eukaryota > Viridiplantae > Streptophyta > Magnoliopsida > Alismatales > Alismataceae > Alisma > Alisma plantago-aquatica. The sequence continues at coordinate 1,225,755,041 of OY856412.1, forward strand.
AGTGAGACACAAGCATCGGATGGCAGCTACGACCAAGAGGAAGGATGTCTCAGATGGGCAAGACTGAAGTCCAACCACAAAGGGAGCAACAGCCGCTATGATGGTCGTCATGCTAATAGTACAGTAATGTAGCAATGACCGGAAAATTTGGAGTTGGTGTTCCCGATGCTTGCAGACCTCAAGATGGTGATGACTGCTCACTAAGACTTCTTTGCAGAGATTGGCGGCCACCTACAAAGCTCTATATGGAAGATCGTGTAAGTCCTTGCCACTTTGGGATGGTATAGGGGAACATGTGTTGAAGTTAGAATAACTACAACTTTATACTACCAAAGTCGCATGGATCAGACAAAAGAATGAATCAAACATAGGATAAACTCGAGTTTACATGATATCTACACTCCATCTTGAGGGGGATTATTGACGCACACACACACACACACACACACACACACACACACACACACACACACACACATATATATATATATATATATATATATATATGTCTGTTGTGATAAACTCCAGTGAATAGGTGATGTCATACACTCAAGTGCTTTTATAATATAAAAATCTATTCTGAATATCCAAACATTGACCATCTTCAATATCCATGAATAGCTTACAAATATAACGAGTTCACTTTGGACATTTATAGACCATGCATCAAGAGGCTTTAAAATGACACAATTGGAAAATGTATGGCATGCCTCCTTTTGTATCCTTAGATAAGTGACCTACAAATATCAAATGAGTTCAATTTTTGTATATAGGCTATATATGTTGTGATGAAGAAGATAAATTGGTCTGGATTTTCCAATGAGTTAGTTTTGATACGTCAACATAAATCAAGTATTCGGCATAAACTGTAATCTATACAGTCAGGTCTCTCTCTCTCTCTCTCTCTCTCTCTCTCTCTCTCTCTCTCTATATATATATATATATATATATATATATATATATATATATATATATCAAGGTTTTAAAAAGCGAGGCAGGAAGCGTGCGGACGGGGCCTTATAGTCGATTAATCGCCAGGCGGGCGCTTTTTAGAAAAGCGGATTTCCAATTCCTATAAACTTTTATGCAAAATTACATACATATGTATATAAATACTTATATTTTTGTACATATCTAAACATTGTACATGACAATACAAAACACCCAAATAGTTTATAACACAACTATACAACAATGATTGTATCTATATAATATAGTAAACAACACATAAAATAATAAGTGTATATACAAGACGCAACAACAATATTGTATCACATGTTTACATAGATAAACAGTAAACAATAAACAATAAACCTGTCAAAGCTGGCTTACAAACGTCTTGTTACATTTACACATCATCAAATATTCATACATTACAGCAGTACATTTAATCGAAGTATGCATTCTAAATTAGATAATAGTTACCTATAATATACTTGGATACACCACAAAGGTACCATATCATTACAGCTTACATACAAAGTATGCATTCTAAATTAGAACTACGTATATCATAGAACATTTAATGTATGCTAGTTTAATATATTATAGTTAATACTAATCGGGACATATAATGCACTTAATGTAATATGCTTACAACAGTTTTTTTTTTAAAGCGGGCAAAAACCGGGGAAAAAGCAGGTTAAGCGGGCAAAAAGCGGCCACTTTTCTCAAATCCACTTAAGCGGCACTTATGGCACATTTTAATCAGCCATCACCTTGTAGCGATTAAGTGGCCGCCTAGGACGCTTTTTTAAAACACTGATATATATATATATATATATATATATATAGAGTCAGGCTAGAATACACTCGAGTGTATCCGGAGCGGAATACACTCAAGTAGTTTTTCATGATACAATATTTTTTTTGGAAATCTAATCCATTGATCTTCTTAAACATCCCGTGAACAACTTATACGCAAAATTTGAGCACATTTGGATATGTATAGCTCATGTTATGAAGACCGCAAAAAATATGCATTTCAAATTAGTTTTGCGCGTCGATTTTGTTGCCCTTGGATGAGTGACTTACACTCATCCAAATGGGCTCAAATTTTGTATGTAACCTAGTTATAGTATGACGGTGAAGATCAACGGTTTACATTTTGCAAAAAATAGTCTTGATATGCAAACACACTTGAGTGTATTCATGCGATCCGTACACTCGAGTGTATTCTAGCCTGACTCTATATATATATATATATATATATATATAGAGAGAGAGAGAGAGAGAGAGTCAGGCTAGAATACACTCGAGTGTATCCGGAGCGGAATACACTTGAATGGACGGCACCACCAGTAAAAATCAAGCATACCCCGCTTGGCTGTGTGCGCGCAAGTGTGTATGTGCACGTTTGTCTGTGACGGATCTTTTTATCAACAAGTTCATGAAAAACTCATGTTACAATAAGTAGTAAGACTATTGGGATTTGGTATATTTATTAGTCATTTACGCCAATTCTGACCATAATGTGCACACGGATTATCATCAATCATGGGTTATAAGTTGCTGGATCTCTAAAACACGTGTATGTAAAACCAGAATTTTCATAAAGCGGACACTTTAGCGAGAGATTAAACCTTTTGGAGCACCAATGCATTTGCTTCTGCACCATGCACCATGCTTTCTAGAAAAATGTATGTGTATAACAAGCTGATGTGTGTGAAAAGGTTGTTGAAAATCCTGTACTGAAATACAGTCCCATATAAATGTAAGGCGCTATAAAATATAACTTATATTTATCCTGATTTTTGCTAAAGGATCATTTGTAGAATTAAAGTTTGTCAAGAATTTTAAGAGCTTATGATACAATACATGCATCTTACATTCTTACCTGCTGCCAAGTAATTCATATTTAAGTGATAAATACTCTATTAGTTTTTGAAACTTTAATCAATGACTTTAAAATGCCAAAAAATACAACTGTCTGCAATGATAAATCTCTTGCTCCAAAGGTAAAGAAAGATCGTAAACAAAAAATGAATATAATATCTAACATGTACATGGGATACTTGAAATGAATGATGGAATTACCTTGTAAAATTCTCTCTCCTTGATGTGCCTAGTTGTAACTAGATTTAGAATTGCATTTAGCATGTACAATAGGACCTAACTGCGAGGATCTATCCAATTCTTCTACATACCCTTCTGGAGCATTCAAGTAAACAGCTCCTTTATACATCCACTCGTCAGCCTCATCACTATAGAACTCTTCAAATGGCTCTCCACATAATGCACAAAGATTCTGATTTACATCTGCGGGAACAGCTAGTTCCATGTCTTCCTTTCTTTCAGTGATAGTTTCAGATGGAAGAAACCCGGGAGCAGCATCTGTACCTAATGTCTCGGCACCACTGAGCCATTCCTTGGCACTCACAAACCATTTACGGGAGGGCTTCTGCTTACGATTCTTCAACATGCGGTTCTTAGTAACGTGCCAATCCATGTGGATGCTGTGTTCTTCCTGGCATTTGAAGCGTAGGCCACAAGTTGTGCACTGTCTAGGTAGATTAGCATATAAGCTATCGATAACTGATTCATGACGAACCTTGAGATTATCAGGATTGAACTCAATACCAACATACTCCTGTAAAAGCATATGTTATTAAATAGTTCATGAGTATATTAACTAAATAACAGGCAAACAAAAGTGTAGGCCAACTCATAAGAGAAAGACATGTATCCCTTTCTACCATGTAGATCACCAATTTTTATAACATACAGATCACTTCCCTTCCCCGGTTACTACCAAAGTATTCCCATTTATTACTACCAAAGTATTCCCATTTATTCATTCTCACTAATGCCCTCAGCAATGAGGATTGCCTGTAAGGGTTGGCCAAGAGGAGAACAACATTCTTAAGGAGGCTGGTGAAAGGACTACTTTGACGGAGGCACTATATATATATATATATATATATATATATATAGCAATGAGGATTGCCTATAAGGGTTGGCCAAGAGGAGAACGACATTCTTAAGGAGGCTGGTGAAAGGACTACTTTGACGGAGGCACTATATATATATATATATATATATATATATATATATATATACAGCAATGAGGATTGCCTATAAGGGTTGGCCAAGAGGAGAACGACGTTCTTAATGAGGCTGGTGAAAGGACTACTTTGACGGAGGCACTATATATATATATATATATATATATATATATATAATGAGAGAGAGAGAGAGAGAGAGAGTCAGGCTAGTGTACACTCGAGTGTACCGGAGGCACGGTACACCTCAGTCATTTTTTTGAAAAATTTAAACCGTTGATCTTCTTAAATATCTTAAGAACATACTATATAATAAATTTTAGCTCATTTGGACACTTATAGGTCGTGCATCCAAAGGATGCAAAAATCAGGCATTTCAAATTAGTTTTGTGCGTCGATTTTTTTGCCCTTGGATGAGTTACACTCATCCAAATGAGCTCAAATTTTGTATGTGGCCTATTATTATTGTAACCATTAAGATCAATGGATTAGATTTTAGAAAAACATGGTCTAGATAGACAAACACCATTGAGGTGTACAGCATAATCTATACACTCGAGTGTATTCTAGCCTGACTCTCTCTCTCTCTATCTCTCTCTCTCTCTCTCTCTCTATATATATATATATATATATATATTTTTATAGAGAGAGAGAGAGAGAGAGAGAGAGTCAGGCTAGTGTACACTCGATTTTAGCAGAGGCACCATCACCTCAGTCATTTTCAAATATGCGGTAAATTTTTTAAAAATCTAAATCGTTGCTCTTTTTAAATATCTTAAGAGCATACTATATAATAAATTTCAACTCATTTTGACATTTATAGGTCATGCATCTAAAGGAGGCAAAAATCATACATTTTTAATTAGTTTTGTGCGTCGATTTTGTTGTCCTTGGATGAGTGACTTACATTCATCCAAATAAGCTCAAATTTTATGTGGCCTATTACTATTACAACCATAAAGATCAATGGATTAGATTTTGGAAAAACATGGTCTAGATAGGCAAACATCATTGGGGTGTACGGCATGATTTGTACACTCGAGTGTATTCTAGCCTGACTCTCTCTCTCTCTCTCTCTCTATATATATATATATATAGGGCAACAATCCAGTGAGAAACATATCTGGCGAGAGCATGAGAGGCATTTGAATAACTCTCCACATAGATCAATTTTTCATAATCCAACCGTACAGATTACAAGCATACCTTAATATCTACCTTCCTATAAAATTATATCACCATCAAATTTGTAGATCATTCACAAACACCAAATATTTTTTGACGCTCTATATTGAATTTCAGGCTGACAGTTGGATGTAAAAAGTGTATATTGTACATATGGACATGTAAACAATGTCTTATTGCAATATTTTTTGCGACAAGGTAAATGAAATGATGTTTTTTCCATCTATACGGTTGGATTTTAAAAATAGTTACTAATTTGTAGTTATTCAAATGCCTCTCATGCTCTCACCGTAGGATATTTTTCACTGGATCGCTACCCTATATATATATATATATATATATATATATATATATATATATATATATATATATATATATATATATAAGGGACATGTGTTCGAATCCCTGTTGCCACCTTGATTTACCACCCTCCTGGACGTTCGGCCTCCGCCACAGGCATGGGAGAGTGGGGGAGAAATCTTTCTCTCTTAACCCCATATATATATAGACACACACACACACAAGAGTGTGTAGCTTTTTTTTTTTTTTGGGGGGGGGGGGGGGGGGGGACCACCTCAAACGAGGCAGCTCATTATATATAAATTAAGGAATTATATATAGTTTGGGTACTGGAAACAATGATGTAAGAAATGGATACTTTTATACGTCCCTTAAACCAATGTCTACCCTTCGAATATATAGAGTTTTGTTCTTCATGATCATCTCATGGCCTCATCTTAAGTTTATCCCATTCCTCCACCAATTCAAAAGATTTCGTCTCCAAGGACATTTTCTCCTTCAACCCCTTTGGATATATGCATGGGAATGAACAGGCACAGCCATTTTGATTGACTCACTAAAAAAGTATAGTACAAAACATAATAAAACCAATATTGCTTCAGATGGTCAGAAAAAAAAACTTATCCTCGCATTAAATTCATTAATAGCATATGAAAATTACCTTTGGAACTGTTGCAGGAGGCAGCTTTATCATGCCTTTTGACATAAGAGAGCTGATCAAACCTATATACCCAGTCTCTCCTGGCTCAGACATGAGAGCAGTGGCACTATTTCCAATTTGAGAAGTTGTCTGTGTACCGGAAGGTAGAGGTAATGCACCGCTATATGTGAGATCAGAGTTACCAGAAACTCTTCCACTTATCTGAGACAAAGGAAGTAGACCACTAGATAGTGAGCTCAGCAACTGTGAACTAGAAGAGCTGATATGGTCCGCTAGCTGACCCAGTGGCTGAACAACTTGACCAGATATTTGTACTGTAGAAGATGGTAGATTATTCCCACGGGATTCTCGAGGCTGGAACAGTGGCAGGGGAATGGAACCACGATATTGTTGGGTTAAAGGATACAGAATCGCATTTTCCCGAGGTGCTGACATGAGTGTTCTTGAATCAACAGAGTCTCTGTCAGTATTATCAGGAAAGAATGCTGGCGAAGAAAATGATAAGCCAATTCCATGTCTCTGTATGGAGTTATCAGGACCAACAGAATTCAACTGATCTGCAGACTGAAAGGTATTAAGAGGAGCAGAGAAAGATTGTAATGACGGACGGGGTCTTAAGAGACCCATGGAGTGATTAGGAGGAAAATCACCCCATTGTAGCATACGCTTATTGTCACTTTCTGGAAAAGAATGCACATTTGCAACATTCACAGAATCAGACTGAACGTTCGGTAACCAGCGCATTGATGTGTCGCCATCAGCAGGGTAAGGAAAAGGTTGAAATCTTCGACTAACTGCAGGTAACACACTTGACAGAGCAGGAATTTTAGACAATTGCAAATGGTCTGGCATCCTTGACTCTCGGCCATGAATAAGACTTAAAGACTCACTCTTCTCAACAGCGGCATGATGATCCTCATTACGTAGTCTTGGACCTAGCTGCAAGCAATGAAGATCATATTATACACTGGTGAAAATTTAAACTGAAAACCGAATTGAAACCAATTTATATAGAGCAGAAAGTTCCATACCAGACATTCACTCATAAAAAAATTCACTACCTAGTGTCTCAAGTGAAATTGAGTGTCTGACAAGTCGATAGTGACTGACCTTTTTGGTAAGGACCCTTCTTTATCTCCAGCAGTTAATCACAAAATTAATACCCGACCACTACAAAGATTCAATTAACCAGTACAGATTCAAAGGAAGATAATGGGAGCCCAAGTATTTAAAAGGGAGATAGATCATCTTATCTCTAAATTCATTCCACCATTGCACTCCAACTCCTGCTACCAAATCCCATATCAGAGTCCAATTTCTCCTCTTTCTCTTTTTCCATTTTAAGACGTCATTAAAACGGAGTTAGCAGCAAATCTTGTCAAGCGCTCCATCCAAAATCCTCCATAGAAAGGAAAACATCCTTATTCGTCACTATTTTATTTACAATTAGACAGGTCTTAAATTAGAAGCCGTGTATATTCATGATTAGCAGCATGTGTCTTCCTCTTACAGACCTGTATATGATGGTAAAATTTGAAGTCATCTAGAAGGTATCTCGCAGGAATATGGCAATCTAACTTTCAATAATCAGGCATACTGTTCTGAACAGCTCCATTTTTTATGGAAACTGTCTGAATGATTGACAAGCTTAAATGGTCTAAACGAGAAAGTACACTTGTTTCTACGTTTCTGGGTAACAAAACCGCCCTGGTTTCATAGATATGTCTAAGGCACTGGGGATTCACATAGAAATCAAAGTCAAATGAGATTCTTTTTACATCTTCCCAAAAGAGTAGTAAAAAGCAGTCGGCAAGTCCTCAGGTCATCACATCCAATCATTGACCATATTCCATATAGAAGTTTTCAACTGATCCTCAGAAAATTCAAATTTACAGCACAAAGCTTATGCACCCATTCAGAAACCCTCATCGAACTCAGTTACAAGCCAATGAGTACTGCTCTACAAGGGCATCCAAATATACGAGCTTGCTGGAGTTGGTTCTATCACATTCCTACAGTCTTTTTACCCAAAATCTTTACATTATATCATTTTGAAAGCAAACTAAATGCTGGAGTACTGGTGGGGTCGGGTAGCAGATCTGGACTTTAGAAAGTAATTTGCACCGACCAACTGTAAGATGCCCTTAATTAACCGCTTCAAAGCGCCAAGCCCAGCAATTTGTGGTGTCCTATAGGGGAGAATCTCACTTTTGAACTTCACACAGACACACACACACACAAAAGCTTGAAGTCTCCAATTTATGATGCTAAGCTGGAGGTAAATTCAGTAAAGGTTGATTTATGGAAGGATTTTCTTCTTGGTAGTGTGGTTTGCGCTACATGTGAATCGCACTAGCTGTCAAGTTGTCTGCCCCTCCCATCCAGTCAAGCCTTCACAGGAGCATGTGGACCTTTTTTGGTGTCTGTGGGCTTCCACATACATACAAAGTTCATCCATTGCTCATGTAGGTACAGATTTTATGCTACCCTGCTCATTTGCATTTAATGTCTAATGTTTACCTCTTTTGCAAATGTAATCGACCTTCAAATTTGTGATAGTCAGGCATAAAATGTAGCAAGCTAGCATGAAACTGCTACCTGTGTGGGCAATGCACGTGGGCATTTATGTATGTTCTATGCAAACTTTATTTCCAAATCTAACCAATCAATCTTCATCTCCATCTTATACTGATACAACTTGTAAACATGTGGAAAAAAATTACGTCTTTGATCAAAGATCCAGCAGTTTTAGATAATTTTGTTCAAGCAAATGGCATTAGAGATGAGCCCAAAATTAGTCAGCACGGCATCTATGTTAGATCTTTTGAAAATGAAGATTCATGGTTCAGTTATACTTGTATCATCTGTACTTAAAAAATGCAGACCGATATTGGTATCGCATACACGTCTACTCCATGCAAAAACAATTGTCCGCTAGGGATGATTCAATTTGTAGTGTTAGGGAAGATTCAATTCGTTGTGTTAGGGAAGATTCAAATTGGTGTGTTTTAATCATGACCTAGACGTAAATAGTTGATCGCAAAAGCAATAAAAAGTAAAAGAGTTATGAGTCTTACACCAATCATGGCTTCCCTCTCATCATGAATAGCATAGCGTTCATCATCTAGTGGCTGAGAAGACACAGGCCAACCGTTTGTATTGAGATTTGCATCCAAGATTGAAGCGTCAGGATGTCTCAAACGGGTCTCGATGCCATATCTTCCTTGATGTGTGTCGTACTTTGCTAGCTTACTTTTGCTCCTATCAGCTAAAGTTGGACTCATATCATCCCATAAATATTCTTCTTCTTCAGAATTCTCCCACTTCCTCACAGCAGTATCAGTGCCCATCCTGTCATCACCAACCATCCTATACTTAGATGGCAAGTCATGATGAATATTACTTGATTTGTTACTTCCATATGCTTCTATTAGTGCTCTGGGTCTGTTACTGCTGAATTCAGAGGGAAGCTCGTGGTGGATAGTTCGGATTTCTTGCGGTCGCTTTACAACATGATGCAAAATGTTCTCCTGTCTAAAATTATTATTACTCACTCTGCCCAGTCAATATATGCAAGTTAAAAAGAACTGCAGAAATATAAGCTTAGTACAAAGGTCAACAATATTGAGAGGGTTCATCTAAAAAGAAATACCTCGTCATGGCTTCACGAGATGACGACCTTACAAGATCGTATTCTTCAAAAGAAATAGATTTTCCAGCTTCAGTAATAGAAGATAAATTATCTGGTGTAGCACGTAATGGACTCAATCTTGCAGAGACAGAGGAAACCAAAATATCAGACGGACCAAGATTGTAATCTTGGTACTGGCTCAGGGACTTCTCCTCAACGGCATCCAAACTAGATAGCCTTTTTCTGGGATGTTGGGCATCCTGCAAAACATATTATTACCAATAACTAACAGCTGAAACTGATACACTTTTAGATACATCAAAATTTTTTAATATATGTGATTTAAAGTTAGGAGAAATTTCCCATCATGATGGTCCAAAAACTATGCCCACCCTCAATACATTTTCGAGATTGCAATGCCCCCCAATTATTAGTTAAGCTTCCTCCATAAGGACTTTGTTTGCTTATAATTTCTATGCTGAAAACCTCAATTAAAATCATTGTACCTAAAAGGTCATGTGGAAGAGATTATGAATATAGTCATCAGTAGTTGCTAAACAAGAGTAAAAGCTCTTCCATGTATAAGAAAGTAGGAAGATATTTGGATATACCTAAGTGGGTAAACGGAACCTCACTTAAGTGTATCAGGGATAAAAGAAATACAAAGCAAATAACAACATACATGGGCACAAACCCAATACCCACTTATACTAACACCACCACCCCCCCTCAAGCTGGGCTACTGGAGATTATAACTTGTGTGGTCCCAGCTTGATCCATATGCCAAAAAGCGCTGGAGGTAAAAGTTTTTGACAAACAATCAGCAATTTGATTCCTTGTCCGCACATGAGGTGTCATGATTGTCTTGGCTTTCACCAAACCCTGCACAAAGTGGAAGTCTACTTCAACGTATTTTATGTGTTCATGGAACACATGGTTATAAGCAATATGAATGATTGCCTGGTTGTCATAATAGAGAGTTGTTAAAGTCCGAATATGAACCCCAAAACTCAGTCAGGATGGACTTCACCCATTGTAAGTCACAGCATGCATGGGCCATTGCTATGTGTTCTGCTTATGTGGTTGATCTTGCAACACTTAATTGCTTCTTGCTCCGCCAGGCAATAGGATGATTGCTTAGCGTGATATAGAATCTAGACATAAATCGGCGATATTAAACATCACACGCCAATTTGCATCTGCGTACCTAGAGATAGTAATGATCTTTTGTGTAAGTTAATTGTAGAACAGTCTTCCTTGGGCACTCTTTAGTTATTGCAAGATACGTTGAATGTTGCACCAGTGAGCTTGAAGAAGAGCACTCATATGTTGACTGACCACTTTGGAAACGTAAGAGATATTTGGTCAGGTGATCGTCAAATAAATCAGTTTCACAAGTGACGTGGCGATACTTTTCTGGATCAACAAAGAGACCCCCCTCACTTTGATCTTTGATGTGGTAATCCAATAGAGTGGAGACTAGTTTAGCCCAGTTTCATGCAGTGTGTCAAAGACAAAGCTGCTCTAAGATACAGTAATGCCTGCGAAGGAGCAAAGAACTTCTACACTGAGAAAATACTAAATGTTCCCCAGATCCTTGTGCGAAACTCGAACTGGAGGAATTTCTTCAGACTAGAGATGCCTTTGGTATCACTGTTAGTTTGTCAAAATATACAAGAACTAGATTGTGACTCCGAGTTGAGTGGGAGTAAAATAATAATGATCTGTAGCAGGTCTTTTGAAACCCAATTGTTCAAGGGCATTGCTTGTGAGACCTTGAACCCAACTTAACCACAAGTTCACTACATTCATTAAATGTTTGATTTAGTTTTAAAATCAAGTGATTAGGTGAAATCTCTATTGGAATAGAATTTTACTTTGTTTGCCTTGATTTAAGGTTTCCTAGCAAGTTTTGGACTTAATTGTAAATTCACCATAATAAGAGGGCCTGAATGCAAATTATGTGCAAAACATCTATACTTGTTTCCCCCATTCTCATGCTTGACTAGACCTTGAAATCAATGGAGTAAGAGATAACTCTAATTTGACTTCGATTGCATTCTGTTTGCTTGATTTAGTACTTTCATGAACCTTTGCAGACTAATGTATAATTTCACCAAAATTGAGGATCTAATTGCAAATTGTGTAAAAGTATCTAAACACATGTATTCCTTCATAATATTGCTTAATTGGTTGACCTTTGGATGCTTGTAAACTTGGTTCAGTTAGGTCTTTGATCTATGGTTCCTAACCCTAACCTACCCTTGGCTAGAAGGAGGTTTGATAGCCCCCTTGTATCTCGATGGCTTGGCCTACCCTACTTTGATAGCTAGGTTGTGAGGGTCCCCTTGACGCCTAGCTATTGAGGGTACCTCAATGGGGGCTAAGTACCTCAATAGGTTGGTATAGAGGAGGAGAATTGATAGGTGGTTTGGTATCTCGATAACCCTAGTTTTTAGAGCTTAGATATGTTGGCCTTTGGACTTCCATAGGACAGGCCTTGAACTTTAAAAGCTCTTGGGTGTGTGACCCTCAATAAGGCATTTTGATAGGGTACCTTGGGTGGGTTACCTCAATAGACCATGGGGTCATGGGACTTGATAGTCTTGACTATTTTGACCTTTGATGGCTGTGATCCCTCTAAACTCTGACCCTCCACTCTTTTAGCAACCTCGAAGCCTACTTGGACAAGGGGGGAGCCAAGAGCCTAGATGGGCAACCTTAGAGCACGATAGCTTTGATTAGAAGTTGTTGCTACGCAGGTAGTAATGGTGCTTCGGGCCTTGTACCTGGGAACCTATGGTGGCGACCTACTCAATAAGAGAAGAGATTCAGTAGGGAAGGGAAGAACAGACCGGGAAAGAAGATGAATCGGAAGGAAGCAGGGAAGGAGAGAGGGATAAGGAGAGAGAGAGTACAGGGAGAGGGATTGTATTATTTCGAAAGCCAGATACAAGACACCCCTCTCAGTGGACGGCTTGAGATATATATAAGCTTGTATCCACCCAGCCACTTAGGCTTATTACAGAGCTCTCCGCTCGACCCCCCATTTATAACAACCATTGTCGTTTTCTTAACAACTCATCCAGCTATCTACAACTACTCTAACAGACTCAACGACCAGCTAAACTTCCGCCGCAAGACCAGCTTGCCTTTTAGCTCGGAACGACTGTAACAAATACCCCCCTCCTTCAAACAGACCTTGTCCTCAAGGTCTGATGCACAATCATCTGTAACAGCACCGTCCCCTTTGAAAGCCTTGTCCTCAAGGTTTGGTATATGTCAACTATTCTGGAATAGCAGCCTCGAACAAGCAACTTGCAGTCGGGTATTTGAGGCGCAGTCTATACAAATTCTCCCATGTAGCTTTGTCTTCATCTCTGTCCTTCCATTGAATTAGAACCTCAGTAATAGCACGATTTCTTCGACGATCAGGTACCATCCTACGATCCAGAATTCTATCAGGAACCAATACCCGAGGTATAGGTAGGTCAGGTAGAGTCACATTCCTAGGTACTCCTTGACCAAGCTTCTTCTTGAGCAGGGACACATGGAATACTGGATGTATCTGTGCAGTAGGAGGGAGCTTGAGCTTATAAGCTACGGCTCTGATTCTCTCCAAGACTTCGAAGGGCCCATAAAATAAGGGGCTAAGCTTGGTCTTTCTTTTCTGTACAAGAGACCCTTGTCTATAAAATGGCAGCCTCAAATAAACCATGTCCCCAATATTGAATTCCCTATCCGTTCTTCGTGTGTCAGGAAAACGTTTCATCCTCTCCTGACTGCGACGAAGGGTATCCTTGAGTTGCTGGAGAATTTCATCTCTTGAACTTATAGTAGAGTCTACAGCTGCGACTTGAGAATGTCCTGGTACATATGTCAGTAAGGTGGGTGGGGGTCTACCATAGACAACCTCATAAGGAGAAAACTTCGTTGAAGAATGTATTGTAGTATTATAGCACCATTCTGCCCAAGGCAAATGGCGAACCCATTCATGTGGTTGATTAGCACAAAAACATCTTAAGTAGCATTGCAACCCTCTGTTTAGTACTTCACTTTGGCCATCTGTTTGTGGATGGTAGGCCGTGCTCATTTTCAACCTAGTGTCGTGTAGTTTGTAGAACTCTGTCCAGAATGTGCTTGTAAATATAGTATCCCTGTCTGATACAATAGATTTGGGAACTCCATGGTGTTTGAACACCCCATCAATGAAGACATCCAAAACAGACCTGGCCGTATAAGGGTGCTTCAAAGCAAAGAAATGTGCAGCTTTTGAGAAACGATCAATCACAACCAAAATCACTGAATACCCTTTTGACATAGGCAAGGCATCAATGAAATCTGTTGCAATGTCAGACCACACTTGTGTAGGTATTGGTAGAGGTTGAAGCAAACACGGAGGAGGACAATTCTCAAATTTATTCTCCTGGCATACTGCACATTCTCGGATGTACTGTCTCAGCTGTCCTCGCATACCTTTCCACCAGAAAACCTCCCTTATTTTATTCAGCGTTTTCTCAAATCCCAAATGACCACCAGTAGTTGTGTTATGCATTTCAAAAATTGCCTTCTTACTAAATTCCAAATTCTGACTTAGAATAATTCTATTCTTCTTAAACAAGAGTCCATTTCTTACTTGAAATTTTTGTGTGTCCAATTCCCCTTTTTCCCATTCCTGCTGGAGTTCAACCAAGGTTGGATCTTCATGTTGCAACTGTCGCACCTCATCTAACCATTGAGGATTTTGAAAGACAAATACTATGGATTTTAGGATTTTCATGCACCCAATTAACAAATAAGTCTTCTCTCCTGGACAAGGCATCAGCCACACAATTTGTTTTACCTTGCTTGTATTCGATCACATAATCATAGCCCAACAGCTTAGATAGCCACTTGTGCTGAGTTGGAGTGTGCAGAGTCTGATCCATCATGTGCTTGATGCTTTGTTGATCAGTTTTGATAATAAAGCGAGATCCTAGTAAATAGTGTCTCCATTTAATTACAGCTAGCAATATAGCATGGATCTCTTTCTCATAAGTGGACCACCCTAGCTGTCTTCCTTTCAAAACTGAGCTAAGAAATGCTATTGGTCGACCACCCTGCATCAGCACCGCTCCTACTGCTGTGCCAGAAGCATCAGACTCGATCACAAAGTCTGACTCAAAGTTCGGCATAGCTAGAACTGGTGGAGAGGTCATGATCTGTTTTAGTTGATCAAAAGCTACATCAGCTTCCTTGCTCCAAAGGAAATTATTCTTCTTCAAGAGATTCGTTAAAGGCTGAGCCACATGTCCATAGCCTCTAATGAATTTCCTATAATAACCAGTCAATCCCAAAAACCCTCGCAAGGCTTTAATAGTAGTAGGTTTTGGCCAATCCAAGATGCTGGCAATCTTGGTGGGATCCGTAGATACCCCCTCTTGAGATATCACATGGCCTAAATATTGGACTGATTGAACTCCAAACTGGCACTTACTCCTTTTTACATACAGTTGATGTGCTCGCAATGTTTGTAGAACCACCTGCAGGTGTTGGAGATGAGATGTGTGATCTTTGCTATATACCAATACATCGTCAAAGAACACCAATATGAATTTCCGCAAAAAAGCCTTAAAATTTTCATTCATCAAAGACTGAAATGTAGCCGGAGCATTAGTTAACCCAAATGGCATCACAAGATACTCATAATGGCCCTGGTGAGTTCGGAATGTTGTCTTATGTATATCTTCATCCACCACACGCACTTGATGATAACCAGCCCTCAAATCCAATTTCGAAAAAATGATTGCACCATGTAACTCATCTAACAATTCATCAATTCTAGGAATTGGAAACTTATCCGGAACTGTAATCTGATTTAGGCCTCTATAATCAACACACATCCGCCATGATCCATCTGACTTTTTTACTAGAAGAACAGGAGAAGAGAAAGGGCTATTGCTATTCCTTATTAATCCAGCATTGAGTTGTTCATCCACCTGTCTCTCAATTTCAGCCTTCTGGAAATGTGGGCAAGGATATGGCCTACGAGATACTGGTTTGCTGCCTTCTAACAAAGGTATGCGATGATCATGGTATCTATGCGGGGGAAGTCCCTTTGGCTCCTGAAAAATGTCATCATACTCTTGTAACAACTCCTCCAATCCTGGTAAATCTGAATAGGAACTGGACTGTTCGTCACAATGCAAGGCCATCAATTGAACCACCTCCACAGTACGACTTCTTTTCAGCTCTTTAGCAAAACACGAAGCATTAATAACCAAGGACTCACTTTGAATTCCTCGCAGAGATACAGGGACTCCCATATAATCAAACTTCATGACATGCTACCTGAAATCCCACCAAATAGGACTCACGTGATACAACCAATGAGCTCCCAGAACAACATCACAGCCTCCCAGTTTCAACACGAGAAAATCTTGCTGCATCAACAACCCCGCAATATTAATATGAACTTCTGAACATTTTCCCTTGGATTGAATCTTTTCACCATTTGCCACTGTAACTACATAATCCTGATCTGTCGGAGTCAAGGAAGGAATCCTCTTCAGCCATCTGGTATCCAAAAAATTGTGAGTACTGCCCGAGTCCAAGAGTGCGATTAATTCCACTCCATGAATAGTAACAGCTACTCTCATTGTGCGAGGAGAATCTTCACCTGTCAAGGCCTGTAAAGAGATCTGCGGTTCATCTATGCAACCTGAGGTGGTATTCATTTTGTCATCTTCATCATCCGAATCTCCTCCTTGGATAAGTTTCCAATTCCTAGAATTGATGAATTGTTAGATGAGTTACATGGTGCAATCATTTGTTACAGTCGTTCCGAGCTAAAAGGCAAGCTGGTCTTGCGGCGGAAGTTTAGCTGGTCGTTGAGTCTGTTAGAGTAGTTGTAGACAGCTGGATGAGTTGTTAAGAAAACGACAATGGTTGTTATAAATGGGGGGTCGAGCGGAGAGCTCTGTAATAAGCCTAAGTGGCTGGGTGGATACAGGCTTATATATATCTCAAGCCGTCCACTGAGAGGGGTGTCTTGTATCTGGCTTTCGAAATAATACAATCCCTCTCGCTGTACTCTCTCTCTCCTTGGATAAGATACAATTTCCCTTTAATCTTGCACTTGTGATCTTTGGACCACTTCTCGTTGCATTTGAAACAGAGATTATTTTGCCTCCTAAAAGTTTCCTCTTCCGAAGACAGACGTTTGAGCCCTTGCTTCCCACCATCTGGTCCCTTTTTGACAGAAGTGTCCTCCTCTTTCTTATTAGTCATCAGTCGATAGCGTTTAGACAGGTATTTCTCCTCCTTAGCTAAAGCCAGACTGACTGCTTCAGTCATGGTCTTCGGCCTATGCCCTTTGACATGGCACCTAATCTTTTCCTTTAGGCCGCTAACAAAAGTTCCTACCCGAAACGCCTCATCTAATCCCGGAAGCCGATTAGACAGCTTTTCAAACTTAGCTAGATAATTGCGCACGGAATCATCCTGACATAGCTTAGAAAATTCGCCCGCAGCATCCTCATACGGATTCCCAAAACGGACATGAAGTTCAGCTTCAAAAGTTAACCAAGACGATACAGGAGAATAATCATTCAGCCAGTCCCACCACTGTAACGCGTCACCAGTCAAGAAATATGCGACCATATCTAGTTTTTCCTTATCTGACGAAATCCCATAATACTTAAAAAAGTACCGTGCTTGATGAATCCAATCTACCGGTGTCGTCGATCCATCATATTTGCCTAGCTTGAGATGAAGAATTCGCGGATTCCTGCGGTCAGCACTCGAGGACGAAGGGCCTTTATCAGACTCTGGCCGCTCTTTTCCAAGTGTCGCGCTCAATTGCTCCAGCCGCGCACAAATCTGCTCTAGCTTGTCGTGGAACTCGGTCTTTAGCTCGCCGCAGACTTTTTTCGTGGTGCTCGCCGTTTCCGCGCACCTCCGATCAACGGTCCTGTTCATAGAATCCAGCAGCTCGCACAGCTCCACGCGTGTCACCGGCGGCGGCGTCTCCTCCCCAGCCAGCGCCATCGAACTCGAATCTGATACCAATTTGTTGCTACGCAGGTAGTAATGGTGCTTCGGGCCTTGTACCTGGGAACCTATGGTGGCGACCTACTCAATAAGAGAAGAGATTCAGTAGGGAAGGGAAGAACAGACCGGGAAAGAAGATGAATCGGAAGGAAGCAGGGAAGGAGAGAGGGATAAGGAGAGAGAGAGTACAGCGAGAGGGATTGTATTATTTCGAAAGCCAGATACAAGACACCCCTCTCAGTGGACGGCTTGAGATATATATAAGCCTGTATCCACCCAGCCACTTAGGCTTATTACAGAGCTCTCCGTTCGACCCCCCATTTATAACAACCATTGTCGTTTTCTTAACAACTCATCCAGCTGTCTACAACTACTCTAACAGACTCAACGACCAGCTAAACTTCCGCCGCAAGACCAACTTGCCTTTTAGCTCAGAACGACTGTAACAGAAGTGGAAGAAGGCTAGCATATACTGGCATGTTTATGCATGTTGATTGTCAGGCTTCCATAGTTGCTTCCAAAGCTAGATAGCTTCGTTTCTAGCCCTATGATGTAAGATCTTCCTTCCTCTCACTCTTTTCTTGTTCTTCATCTCTCCTTCCTCCTTGTCCGAACTCCATGGGGTTCCATGGTGGTACTTGAGGCTTATAGCTAAAGAACTCTTCTCTCTCTCTCTTTTGTCCTAGTAATTGGCCATAGATCTTGCTTGGAGCTTTGATTTTAGATCTTGGAGGGTTGATCTAGGACCTTGGAAGCTTGTTCGTGGCTCTCACGTGTGAACCTTGTGATCATCACCTTTAGAAGCAAGTGATATAGCTTTTGTTAGCTTCTTTTACCAACCTGATACATGCAAAACAGTAATCATGTTCTAACTTGCTTAATATACCTAAAGGTGGACTCTCTATGAACTATTTTGTTGAAATAGAGTGCGACATTAAATTGCATGCCTCCCCTAGTCATCTTAATGTTGACCATTGATGTTAACCTTATGCCCTCTTAATAGTATAAAGGCTGAAATTTCAAATTTAGTGCGCTTGTGCCCTAAAAATGTTCTTTTTATGAAATATGGATACTACGTGGATGGAAACAAAATATGCAACCTTATCTATTGTTTGCATGTGTTTCTGAGATGAATTTAGGAAGATTTTCCAACTATTATGCTGCTGAAATTTTTTTGGTCTTGAAACTAAAACCTAAAAGTAGCTCATTTGTGCTTAGAATTGGCTCTTTTATGTCTTTATATGCCCTTTTTATGGCTTATTGATACCATAATGATAATGCACGAGTTCTTCAACCTTCCATACTATTTGGGCCTCGTTCTGAGGTGATTATAAGAGGATTTCTTAACTGTTATCCTACTAAAATTTGCCCGAATCAGATTCACTGTCTAAAGATGGCTCACCTATGCTTTAAAATGTTATTTAAATACCTAACCTTGCATTTAGTGCAGCTTTCACATACTTGTGAGCTTTTATCCGAAATTTTGCCATATAAATGCATATTTTCGCCAGCAGGTTGAATCCCTATGTGAAATTGGCTTTGATATGGGCTAAAATGATGACTTAGGGCCATAGTTTAGAATGCCGATTTTGACGCCGTTTTTGATGGTCCACAAATAGAAATTTCTAGAAATCTCGACTAAAATTTAGATAATTACCCTCCTATCAACACAAGATTTTGACAAGATTTTGACGACCAATTAAAGGAATTAAATCATGAAACTTAACCAGGATGATGTACATACATAAATACACCTAAATATGCAATAATATCATATGCTAGTATTGGGTGAAGGCCCCTACATGTCTGAGTGAAAAGATACAAAACTGTTGTGATGGGGATTTTGACTATGCATTGTAGACATATATAACCTTATATAACCATGGGGATTTTTCACTCATTTCCTACTGTTAGAATTGTCCCACACCGCTGAGCTCTGGAAAAGGTCCTGGGCTTATAAGGTGTGTGGTCCCTTCACCCATTGCCAATTGGTTTTGGGTTGAATACCACACATTCTAATATGGTATCAGAGCGGACCCCATGAGACAAGTGTGAGGACCACATCCTACCTAAAAAAAAGAACAAGTGCAAGCACACAAAGTGGCTGCACTTGAGGGGGGATGTTAGAATTGTCCCACACCGCTGAGCTCTGGAAAAGGTCCTGGGCTTATAAGGTGTGTGGTCCCTTCACCCATTGCCAATTGGTTTTGGGTTGAATACCACACATTCTAATACCTACCACAATGCGCCTTTCCTATGATAGTGCTTAGTCGTGCATCTTACCGGTTGTCTCACTCATATCACTGTTAATCTTACTAGTGATCTTTCATCTCATCATTGTGCATCTTACCAGAGATCTTTTATCTCCACCACAGTTCTACCGGTGAGATATATCTCCAAATATGGTTGACGGCAAGGACTCACCTCATACCATTATCTACAATGTTAGTCCTCCAACCTTCGTCATCAAATTAAATGGACAGAACTACTTGATCTAGATGAATTCTATTCACTTGAATCTGGAGACAAGGTGAAGCTCATCGAGCAACCTGTTGAGGACACCCCCGAATGGAGACAAGAAAATAGTCCAGTTAAAAGTTGGTTGTGGAACAGTAAGTTACCAACTATTGCCTCCAAATATATGTTCCAAAAACATGCCAAGGACTTGTGGGACGTTGCTTTTCACCACTACACGTAGAAGAAAAATGCATTGCGTATCTACAAAGTCTGGGATACACTCTTTGGTGAATTTCAAGGAGATAGGCTACAAGACAAATACTATGGCTCCATTACCTTGGTTAGAAGCCATATGCGCTGAAGTGGTTCCAACTTATTGCATAATCACAAAATCCTCAAATCCAGTAGGTAGTTGACTCTGGGCCACACAGCATGCGACACCTTTCATCCATTGAATCCTATATTCCAATTTATTTGTTACTATGGCAAATGGATCCATTAAAACATCCAACATGGTAGCTTGAGCATTCACGTAACCATAAACTAAAATATGTGCATTATGCTCCCCACTTCTGATGTCAGTTGCTAAAATTGTTGATGCTTTTCCTTATAAGTTGTAATATAGCGTTCGGTAGTCATGGTTATGTTGCAGGATTCTTAGACTTTGAAGACTATTGGTTTGGGTTCTAGAGTTGGTGATCTCTTCTATTTTGGTTATGGCGCTACTCAATCTGCCTTTTTTATGCACACTCTTCAGCTACATCAGCGACATGGTCACCCGTCTTGAGAAGCTCAAACAACAGGCGCCATCTTTATCCAGCTTAAAAAGTCTTCCAAATGACTTTTGTCAGTTAGGAAAGCATCAAGGGGTTTTGTTTCCTCGCAAAACTTGTTTCATTCTAAATCATTTTTATGTGATTCATAGTCACGTTTGTGGTCCACTTAGAATCACTAGCTTTAATGGATTTTAATATTTTGTTACCTTTCTTGATGATTTCTCTCAAATGACTTGGTTATATTTGTTCAATGTTTTAAAAAGCGGGAAGCAGGGGGTGTGTAGATACCTCCTTGTAATCGCTTGAGCGCTAGGTGGGCGCTCAGGCGGGCGCTTTTTGAAAAAAAAAACAGGTACCTAAAATATTATTATATATTAAATAGAAAAATATACATATTTGTATATTAGTAATACATTTATAAGGTACTTTTACACTTATCTAGACACCGACACATCAAAATAAAGCACCCAATTAGTTTTTGACATAGTTGTAATACCAAAATAGTTTACTCTTATAGTAGTAAATATATTTATAACTTTATATACTAAAATGCAGTAAGCATTAGAAGATAATTAATGTATTAATGTACATTATGCAATAAACAATAGAATATATAACTTGTAAAGAGATATGTTATTTCATGTGCTCTACTCGTTATTTATCCCATATTGCTTAGCTATGCTTAGTGTTATATTCTCTGGTCCTATAAAAGAGAAGGCATTGAAACTCTTTTACTCACTTAATAGAATTCCACCTATTATTCTATATGGTATCAGAGCGTTTTGATCGTCCTTAGCCCTCCCTCCTCTCAACCCTAATGCTTCCCCCATCTTAACCTAGCTGCCACCCTACCCCTCTCTTCCCTTTCTTCCTTATCGATGTCGCCAACCCCCTCCCTCCCATCCCCACTCGCCACCTGCCACCATCTCCCTACCCACCGCCGCCACTTGTCGCCCCCTCCATGCCCACCGCCGCATCTCCTTCTCCCTGCCCTCGTCCCACTCATCTCTCCATCCTTCCTTTCCGCCGTCGCCACCCCTCCTCTTCCTCCTTTCTTCCCTACGTACGGCTTGCCACCCCTCCCTCTCCCTTTTCTGCCGCCGCCCACACTTCCTCCACCCTTCTCGGCCGCTGCCCCCAACCAACAGCCTATTGTGCCACCACCACCATCCTCCACAATGCTCCATTGTTGCCCCGATCCTACCCACACCCCATATCTTCATCATCTAGCCTACACATCCCTCCCTTTTCTTCTTCCTAGCCTTACGCTTGCTCCGAAAACAGATTATGCATGCGCCTCGTGGTGGAGCAATGTCTCCCTCCATGTGGTGTTGGTTCTTCTCCAATCTATATTGCCCCTGTTGCGGGCTTCTTGGATCTTAATGCGTCAAATCTACTGCTGCCCTCATCAGACCCAATGTGGGTTTTGTCAGATCTACTGATTTTGTCTTTCTTTTGCCTGTGCAAATCGGTACTCTGGTTGTCTCTTGTCTACTGGCTTCCGTTTTCTTCTGATTTCTACTGTTGTTGTCTGCTCCATTTGTGCATTATTGCATCTGCTGAGCCTCCATGTTCTCTGTGTGTAACAACCATAGTGAAACTTGATGGATCCAATTACTACATTTGGTCTGCATCTTTTATTCTGTATGTGAAAGCGCAAGGACGTTAATCACGTATCACCACCGACCCTCAACCTACTCCTAATGCCTCGGTAGATGACAAGACCAAGCAAGCATATGCATAATGGAGTAAAGATGACTCAGGTGTAATGTCTTGGATTGTTAATAGCACCGAGCCACAAATAAGACAGTCCCTGCTCTGTCTCCAAGATGCTAAGGCTGTGTGGGATCAACTTTCCCATGTCTACTCCCATCAACAAAATCCCAAGGTATTCGAGATTTTTAAGAACCTGGCAAAAAAGGAATTCTCGTCTGATGCATGTGTTTAAAGACTACTACAGTCAGTGCTCTGCAATTTGCTGTTGTTTGCTCCATTTGTGCATTATTACATCTGTTGAGCCTCCATGTTCTCTGTGTGTAACCATAGTGCAACTTGATAGCTCCAATTACCACCTCTGGTCCGCATCTTTTATTCTGTATCTTTTATTCTGTATGTGAAAGCGCAAGGACGCTAATCACATAATACATATCACCACCGACCCTCAACCTACTCCTGATGCCTCGGCAGATGACAAGACCAAGCAAGCATATGCATAATGGAGTAAAGATGACTCGGGTGTTATGTCTTGGATTGTTAATAGCACCGAGCCACAGATTAGACAGTCCCTGCTCTGTCTCCAAGATGCTAAGGCTGTGTGGGATCAACTTTCCCATGTCTACTCCCATCAGCAAAATCCCAAGAAGGTATTCGAGATTTTTAAGAACTTGGCAAAAAAGGAATTCTCGCCTGATGCATGTGTTTGAAGACTACTACAGTCAGTGCTCCGCCATTTATTGTTGCCTGCTCCATTTGTGCATTATTACATTTGTTGAGCCTCAATGTTCTCTGTGTGTAACCATAGTGAAACTTGATGGCTCCAATTACCACCTCTAGTCCGCATCTTTTATTATATATGTGAAAGCACAAGGACGCTAATCACATATCACCACCGACCCTCAGCCTACTCCCAATGCCTCGGAAGATGACAAGACCAAGCAAACATATGCACAATGGAGTAAAGATGACTCAGGTGTTATGTCTTGGATTGTCAATAGCACCCAGCCAGGGATCAGTCAGTCCCTGCTCTGCCTCTAAGATGCTAAGGTTGTGTGGGATCAACTTTCCCATGTCTACTCCCATCAACAAAATCCCAAGGTATTGAGATTTTTAAGAACCTGGCAAAAAAGGAATTCTCACCTGATGCATGTGTTAAAGACTACTACAATCAGTGCTTTGCCCTCTGGAATTAAACAAAATCTACCATCCTTTGTCTGTTGATATCAAGGAAACTCAGAGATAGCGCAATGAACTCCAACTAGTCAAATTTCTTATCGGACTCCCTTCCTCGTTTTCTAGAGTTGTTGACCGAATTGTCTCAAATGATCCTCTACCTACTCTTAGAGATGTGCTTAAACGTGTTCAACGTTTACCATCAGTGACTTTGGTTCCCGCTATTGAACAGCTTGCTCTTACTGCACGCTCTGTCAATACTCGTCACGGCTGTGGCCTTGGTCCTGGACGTGGCTGTGGTAGACGTCATCCTCCTACCTCGGGTCGTACTTCTTCTACTGCATAGGGTCGTGACCAGCCTATCCGCCCTCGCTTGTGCAATTTATGTGGTCGTGACAATCATAATGAAGACTGGTGTTGGATCAAACATGGCAAGACTGCTTGGGCTAACCAGGTCTATTCTGATGCGGGAGAAGATTCCGCTGCTACTGAACACACCCTCACTCAACCCTCTTCTGCATGGATGCGGTCCGAGTTCGAGAAGGTCTTCCAAGAACGTATGTCCAACCTACCATCTACTTCAGAGGTCGCTCGTCTGCCTTGCTTGCTGCTCCATCTATTGGTCAAAATAAATGGTGTATTAATTTTATGCTTCGTCCATATGGTCGATAACTGTGATTTATTTTCTGCTTTAACAAGATCCACTCATCTTCCTCCGGTGCAGTAGCTAATGTCTCTCAGACAGTTGTTCATGGCATTGGGACGGTTCTGCTATTTCGCAATATGCATCTGAAATTTGTCCTATATGTTCCATGATTTCCTGTTAATCTACTTTCTGTTAGAAAAAATGTGAAGAGCCTTCAGTTTTGTATTATGTTTGACCCTTCAGGTTGTGTTTTTTAGGATCTCCGCACGAAGACAAGGATTGGTTCGAGCCATGAGGGACCAGATGGGCTCTACTACTTGGATGGACCGACATCAGTGACTGTTATGCTATCGATATTTGTGACTGGGATTCAGTGGCATTACCGCCTTGGCCACCCCTCTACTTCTAAGTTGAAATATTTATTTCCTCCTTTAGCTGATAAGACTTTTTCCTGTGAATATTACCAATATGGCAAACAAACTCGATCTTTATTTCCTACTAAGAACAAAATTGGTTCTAAATGCATTTTTGATATTGTTCATGCAGATATCTGGGCCCCTGTTCAGCTGTTAGTCATTCTGGAGTTAAATATTTTATGATTTTCATAGACGGTTTTTCTCGAGCTACATGATTACTTTTACTGAAAGATCGCAGCATTGTTACGGACACCATCACTGCCTTTTTTTGGAATTCAAACTCAATTCAATAAACCCATTAAAGTCTTTCGCACCAATAATGATCTTGAGTTCACGCAAAATTTGTCACTTATTTTTGCTCTTCTCGTGGGACGATCCATCAAACTTCTTGTCCCTATACCCCACAACAAAATGGGGTTGTTGAAGAAAAAAGTATCATCTTTTAGAGGTTGCTCGCACTATTCTTCTTCTTATCATGTTCCTCAACATTTTTTGGCCTGAGGCGGTTTCTCACATATCGTCCTTCTCTGTTTTGCAAAATCAGATTTTGTACTGCATTCTCTTTCCTGATGTGCAACTTTTTACTGTCCCACCGCACATCTTTGGATGCACTTGCTTTGTTAAAACATTCGTCGAGGGATGACAAAACTTGACCCTCGCTCAATAAAATGTATTTCTTTTTGTTATTCTAGAACCCAAAAAGGGTATCGTTGTTATGATCTTGTCATGCGACAATGGTATGTTAGTGCAGATGTAGTGTTCTTTGACCATCTGCCATTCTATTCTGATAAAGGGTCTTCTTTATCCTGTGATATTTTGGCACCAACATCGTTACCTGACATTATGGATATTGATCTGCCTTCTGAGCTGACACCTAAAGAATGACCGCTGCAAGTCTACAAGAGAAGACCCAAACCGACTATCCCCTCCATGGCCCTCAACAACCAATAACTCCTTTGGCGAAAGATCACAATACAACTCAAGTATATTCTGACTTATACCTTCCTATTAGTCTTCGGAAAGGTGCCCGCTCCAGTACTCAACATTCGATTAGTCATTTTTGTTCCTCTACTAATATGGGTGCTAGCTTTGCTTTTTTTTACTGTTGCAATCTCTGTTTTGCCTATTTCGAAAAATGCTACAGAAGCACTTCAAATTCTTGCATGGTGACAAGTAATGAAAGTTGAAATGCAGACACTCTCTGAACGTAAGACATGGGATCTTGTGGATCGCCCTTCTGCCAGTCCTACGGTTGGATGTCGTTGGATCTTCACTATCAAATATCAACTTGATGGCACACTATTGAGCGTTCGAAAGCACGCCTGGTAGTAAAAGGATACACTCAAACTTCTGGTGTGAACTATTTTGAGACCTTTTCTGCAGTAGCTAGACTCAATTATGCTTGTGTTCTCATCTTCTGTTGTGAATAAAGATCGGCCTTTATTTCAGCTGGATGTCAGGTTTGTAAGCAGGTACCTTGATAAACCTCGCCAATGTCACGAGGACGTTGTCTGTCACATTGTGAGATATCTTAAAAGCTCTCCGGGAAAAGGTCTATTGTACAAGAAACATGGCCATTGCAATCTTTCTAGTTTCTCATATTCTAATTATGCAGGAAGTAGATGTGGTCGTAAATCTACATCCGGATATTGCACCTTTCTTGGTGGCAACCTAGTTACATGGTGTAGCAAAAGGCAGACATTGGTAGCTAGGTCAAGTGCGGAGTATAGAGCCATGGCTCACACTGCATGTGAACTCCTGTGGGTTCAAAGCCTTCTCAAATAATCTAATATATCTGATTCCAGTCCTATTCCGATGTTCTGTGACAACAAGGCCTGTATTTTTATTGCGAGCAACCTTACCTTTCATGAGCACACAAAGCATATAGAGGTAGACTGACACTTTGCAGGAATTTGTTTTTTCTGGCTGCATTTGTACTCCATATCTCAGTACTGAACAACAAGTGGCAGACATCTTCACCAAGCTTCTACCGAAAGCTCGTTTCAAGACTCTAGTGGACAAGTTGGGCATGTTCGACGTCTATGCTCCAGCTTGAGAGGGAGTAAAGAGATATGTTATTTCATGTGCTCTACTCTACTTGTTATGTATCCCATATTGCTTAGCTATGCCTAGTGTTTTATTCTCGTCCTATAAAAGAGAAGGCATTCTTAACTCTTTTACTCGATAGAATTCCACCTATTATTCTATAACATGTTTGATATACTTTATTAAGTCTAGTAAATAGTAAAATATATATTGTTCTATAGATTGTATTAATGTATTATATAAGGTAGAAAGGTACAGAAATACAGCTTCTAGTAGATAACTAGATACATATTGTATGTATTAATGTATTATACAATATTGTTTCATATTATACAAATTATAGAAGTAATGTCTTATACTATTAAAGACTTATAGTATTGTATATTATATTACATTCACATATAGTCAGTCATACACGTACATAGATTCTAAGAAAGCCAACATATAGTAGCAGCAACAACATTAGATTACAAAAAATGAAAAAACAAAGCAACGGTACAAAAATCCAACGCACAAAAATTAGGGGGCCAAAAGCAAGCGCCCAAAGCAGGGCATCAGGAAGGCGCATAGGCAGCTAAGCAGGTCCCAGGCACTCGCTTAATGGGTTGTCACCTAAGAGGCCGCTCAAGGCCTTAACCAGGCAATCGGGCCTCTTGCCTGCTCAGGCGGGCGTCTGGGTCACTTTTCAAAACACTACATTTGTTGAAATCCCAGATGAGATGTTTGGCATTTTTCAGCCTTATCGTAATATGATTTCACCAGAATTTAATAGATCCAATAAATTTTCCAAATTAGCAATGCTTTAGAATATATCTCAAAGTCAAGTGTCCACCATTTGCTCCGGCATCGAGGTAATACATCAACATTCTTGCGCTCACACCCACAACAAAATGGGGTTGAACATAAAAATTGTCATTTATTACATATTCCCCGCACTCTTCTCTTCCAAGCTCAACTACCCAAGTCTTATTGGTACAAAGTTGTCCTCACCGCCTGCTATCTTATGAATCAGCAACCTTTTTTGGTTCTCCTGAACAAAATTCCGTTCTCGCTCATTTCTCCTGACAAGAACCTTTTTCATCTTCCTCATTGAATTTTTGGGTGCACTGACTTTGTTCATAACTTTGATCAAAAGGCAGACACATTGACCCCACTCCATCAAGACGGTTTTCATTGGCTACTCTACCTTCCAAAAAGGTTATAGATATTATAGTCCAAGCAAATGTCGGATGTATGTGTTCGCATATGTTACCTCTCATAAATCTGACATTCTTTGATTTGTCTTCATCGTCTCCTCCACCTCAACATGAATTGTTGAGTTAGATCTTTCTAATCCCATGAAACATTTTCCTAAAACACATTCTCCCGCTACTCTAATCGTTCCTCCTTCAAATCCCATGGTAACTGAATTTCTCAAGGTTTATCATCGGTGCCCAAATCCTAATCTCCTGCTAGGGGACCCGGCACAATCGTCCAACTTTGAGAATTTAACATGCCATGTGGAACTCCAGAAAGACATATGTACTTACACCCTTTGTCATTCAATTTCTCATACATGTCTTCCAAAATTTCCCATGACATTAAAATAATTGCCCAGCACCTATAATCCATCCAGATTTTGAAAAATTACAATGAGGCCCTTTAACACCATGGTTAAAAAAGTTGCAATGATGGAAGAAGTACAACCTTGCATAAGAATGGAACTGGGATCTAGTACCACCTCTTCCAGACAAGAATATTGTAGGTTGCCATTGGATCTTCACCGTCAAATTCAAGTTTGATGGCTCGTGGAACGCCTTAAAGCCCATATTGTTGCCAAAGGATTCACCCAAACATTTGGTGGATTTCTTTAAAACTTTCTCACCAATCAGTCGTGTTTTTTCCATAAGGATTGTTGTCTCCCTCACCACTTAAATAGACCAGCCCTTGTTCTAGCTAGACATCAAGAATGCCTTCCTCTTACTATTACCCAACGAAACAGCCTTTGTATTTAGTATGGTTAGTCAACACATGGCCAAGCCTCTTGTCTTCCACTGGAGTCAAGTACAACCAATTCAACGCAATCTGAAAAGTGCTCCTGAATGAGGTCTCCTTTACAAGAAACACCCTTCTCCAAACATCTCCTTAACCTGTCATGTGATACTAATTAATTGGAGACGTAAATGATAGGAGATCCATATATGGTTTTCGTGTTCTGCTGAGAAATCATCCTATCCTAGGAAGCACAGACACGGACACAGATACGGACACGGTCTTGGACACGAACACGAGACACCGCGATTTTGGAAAAATAGGATACGGACCAAGGAACAAGGTGACTGATACCGACGCCGTTTCGAAAGCTTGGAAATAGGTACTTACCGGTATACCGACGGAAATACCGACAGATGCAATCATGGTCGTTTCGTCGCCAAAATGAACGAATTAATTCATGAAATTTACGGGTGTAATCTCTACACCTAAATGCAACGTTTTATGCAATAAATTTCTATATTGGGTGTGGGGGGGGGTCCATCATGTGGGAGGTAAGGAATCTGTCCTGTTTCATTGAGATTTCGATGAAAAAATGTAGGAATTAAGATACGAAATTTTACTAGCACAAGCCACAAACTTAAATACACACAATTATGCAATAATATACAATTTACAACATATGAATAACATATTTACTTACAACTCACATCAGTTGTATGTTGAGTGGCGTGCTAGTTCTCCATACAGTGATGAGTTGATATAACTGAGATATTGCGGCCATGACATGTGCATTCTATAAAGGTGGTTGTATCTAGTCACATGCTCCTCATACACATCATTATTGGCAAATTGTATGAAGTTCTGTGTTGCTCATTAATATTGTACAAGTGTATAATACTCCTGTGTATTATATTCACATCACTCTTTAGTATAACATCTTCCACTAAACATAAATAAGTAACTAATTATATCAATATTAATTGTAATATGCTTAGATAATTTGTATGATAATAGTAATAGTGTTCTAAGTAGATAGATCTAGTGATAATATTGCAGATCCATATAATACACTTATAGATGTATGTATGTTCACGTAAACATATAAAAATTTGGAGTAATACTAGGCTTTGGCGGTAAAAGACACTTTTTTAGGTGAAAGTAGAAGAAAAAAGTAGGAAAAAGAGATGGAGAAGTTGCTAATGGTAGAAATGAAAGAGATTAGCTAGAATTACCTTGATTTGGGTTGGTATTAGCTCCAAACGCCAAAAATCATCCAAATGCACCTTCTTTTCTCCTCCCAATAAGTAACAACATTCATTCTCGCAAAAACGGTATACTCGTCGGTATACCACCGGTTTCGGTCGGTACAGTGAAGTTAGTAGTGCATTTTGCATCGAAACCATCGAAAAATGGCGGTATACATGTCGGTATTATCGGTACGCACGCATGTTTCCGTGTCGGTATCGGTATTTCGGTCGAAATACCGTCGATACCGACGAAACTTCATTCCTTGATACGGACACGGCGATGGACACGTCCATTTTTTCAATATTTTTCAAAATTGAACTACATGTATAATCATAACAAACATAAAATTAAACAATTAGACAAAGTAACTTCATTTAAGATAAAACTCGAAAAATGAAATCATTTGACAATTGTCTAACCCCAACGAAGTAGAATATCCATAAAAGAGGCCTTCCCAATTTTATGTCAAATACAAGTTCCAAAAAGGCAATATGACTTCCACTCATACTCCATGTATAATACCCCAAACATGACAAGAGATAAAAATTAAAAAGGAGAAGATAAACCAATAGATTAAATATGAGAAATTGAATCATGAAAAGGTGGAATTTAATTTCAAGATTTTAAGATGTATAATGGGACTCACATGAAATGATGTAAAGAAGCGCCAAGAACTTAAGTTGTGTGTATTTTGAAGTCTAAAAGAATCAAAATACAAAATGATTGTGGACTTTTATCAACAGTAAGCAATTTTGGCAGTTGCAGAAGCCTAGTCTAAGAATGGACTTCACGGATTCACTTCCAATGATGTACTAAGCTGCTGAATTCGGAGTATTGACCATTAGACATACATAGAGTCTCTAAGTCAGTAGTCAGTACTCAGTACTCAGTAGATGTCATATTGATTCTCAGACTGTTCATGAAGAATTTATTTAGATACATAGCAGCAACTAATATAAATGCACAAATGGATATTCAAGAAAGTGATAAACATAGAAACATCACTAGAACAAGGTAATAATGGATAAAGGTGGATAGTTTACCTCAGTTAATCAGTTTTTCAGAAATAGAGGAAGGCCCTAAGCCCAAGAATAGATGAATCAGCTGAGAGTATAAACAAGAGAAAGAATAGGGAGACGGTTCTTGCTGCTCTAAGCTTAGATATGCGATAAGAATAGCAAGAATACAGTTGCTGCCCTCTTACGAATAGAGATGGATTTGATCTACAGAAGACATGTTGTTTTGCTGCATAGTTATGTGACTAGGATTAGTGGAGAATGGAGAGGCAAGCTTTTTTTTGTGGGCTGTAAATGGGCCTGGATGTGTCCAGGATGTGTCCAGGCCGTGTCCACCTATAAAAAACAAAACAGAAAATGTCGGACACGGCTGGAGAAGCGTCCAATACGTATTTAGGCGTGTCCATGAAGTACGGGTGTCCAATACATGTCGGACCCGGGTAAGGCACCTCTTTTGAAGTGTTTGCGCTTCCTAGATCTATCAGTTGGCAGAGTAAGAAACAATTCACTGTTGCTCGTTCCAGCACTAAGGCTAAGTATCGTGCCATGGCGCATGCCTACACAAAATTCAATGGGTGACATCCATTCTTCAAGAGAACTTAGCCTCTCTCCCTCCTCTCCAACAATTCCTCAAATGTGACAATCAAACAGCCATCCATATAGCTAATAATCCAGTGCTTCATGAACGCACCAAGCAAATTCAGGTTGACTACCACTTTTTACGAGTTTTAATCAGTGTTAAGAAGATCATCACACAATATGTGAAGATTAGAGAACAGACTACCGACATTTTCACCAATCTACTTCCACCTTCCTCCTCTATGTGTGTCAAGCTGGAAATACATGATATGTACTCTCCAACTTGAGGGGGATTGTTAAAATATGAGATTGATTGAATAGGAATAGATGATTACAAAGACTGACGGCCTCTCCTTTATATAGGAGGAGAGACGC
Organism: Alisma plantago-aquatica; assembly: GCA_963693085.1. NCBI lineage: Eukaryota > Viridiplantae > Streptophyta > Magnoliopsida > Alismatales > Alismataceae > Alisma > Alisma plantago-aquatica. The sequence goes on from OY856412.1 coordinate 1,225,787,272, forward strand.
CCTATTACTTAGGACCCAAGTAATCTAAACTAGACGGGCCGGAATATAAAGGCCCACTAAACTAATTAGCCTATTTAACTAATAGACTAATATAGACACTTTAACACTCCCCCTCAAGCTGGAGCATGGGTGAAACACGTCCAAGCTTGGAGAGTTACAGGACTCGATAAAAAGAAATGATAAATAAAAGATGAAGATAAATATCACTCTCATACAAAATATGTTACTCCCCCTTAATCAATACTCCCCCTGAATCAAATAGTGATGATGACTTTGCAGGCTGAAGATACTCGAGCTTTGAAGGTCTTCCTTGAAGTGCACCTGAAATGAAGACATCTGAAGATACTCTGTAGGCTGAAGAATGCGCCACTGGAATACGTGCTTAATGCGGCACGAACGTGGATATAGTGTCGACAAATGGTCCTGATACTACAGCAACTCGCCACTGGAATACATGCTTAACGCAGCACGAACGCGGACGGACAATCTGCTGCTTGATACGATGCAGGAACCATGGGGGCTTGACAGGAAAGTAGATATCATCCATCAAGGAAAGTCCCAAGAGGATCAGCTACAGGCGATGTCAATACAGCAGATGCGGCTCGGAGAAGACATGATGAAGCAGCTCGGTGAAGATAAAACTATGAGCTTCTGAAGAAGCACCCATCTATCTCATGTAAATGCAGCTGAAGGAATACATCATCAACAACGAATATGGTGTCGACGCTGGATCTTCACTGTTGGCTCAAGTAGAGAACCGGTGTGCTGAACAATGTGAAGCTCCATGAAGATAGCCTGGAATATATATAATCTGAATACATATATCATCATCTCATCTCATACTCTCTCTCATACATTCTCTCATATGCTCTCATGCTCGCTCTCTCTTCTCATCTCTTTCTCTTCTCTCTATCCTCCCTGCACACCAAATACGACAAGAGTGAGTGTTTGGTGTGGAGAACTGGATATATGACCCCCCCCCGTAATGTGGACAAGGGATATACATACGATATGGGGGGTGGGAAAGAAAAAGGTTGAAAAGATAAAAATATGTGAAATGGAGATGGGTAATATGTGGAGAATGAAGCCGATAGCCAAAGAGAGTATACTAAATGGGTCAACATGAGATCCGGGTAGAAAAAAAAATAAATGGATCTAGTCCCAATCCGAAAAGAGGGTTTGTTGGCCCGTTAGGGCAACAAATCTGGGGGTGTGGGGGCGCCGGGGCGGAGCCCGCGAAAAATCCGATTAGGGTCAAAATCGGATCCGATTAGCAAAAGATAGGACTGATTAATGATCCGAATAGCAATAGAGAGCATAATGAATATAGGAGTAGACATAGATGGGAGGTGACGATGGAGTGATGATGATGGAGTGATGATGATGGAGTGATGATGATGAAGTAATAATGATGAAGACAGCAGGTGATGGCGTAGGGACAGCAGTAGCATGATGATGCAAATAGCAGCAAATGGAAGATGAAAATCGCCAAGATGATGATGAAGTGGAAAAACAGCTTGCGGATGATGGCAAATATGCCGTTCGTTGGTGTAGCACTTTGTCGCACCATAGGAGATGACAAAGGGTCTCCTGCGTGACTCCGGAGAAATTGCATGCGGAGCCAAGGCGGAGCCTCTCCAAAGCGGCAATGAAGGCTTCAAACGAACGACTGATTGAATCTCGATACCATCGACGAAAATGTCGATAGTAGCAACGGCAATCTTTTTCCGTCTGCAGTGATCTCGATAGTATCGACGGAATTGTCGATAGTATCGACGGAATGCTCTTTGCGTCTGGACTGATCTCGATACTATCGACGCTCGGGTCGATAGTATCGACACGACGGCGGCTGGGTTGCTGCGGCAGATGGAGTATCGACGGATATTTTTTTGCGTCTGGACTGATCTCGATACTATCGACGCTCGGGTCGATAGTATCGACGCGGCGGCGGCTGGGCTGCTGCGGCAGATGGAGATGGCTGCTCCTTGCAGATGGGAAACGATTTCTGATGGCTGACGACACTGTGGAGATGGCTGCAGGCAGACACTGCTGCTGATTAAGGGTGTAAACGGTGCGGGTACGGTGCGGGTCTGGCCATACCCATACCCATACCCATCTAATTTAGCGGGGCCGGTTCCGGTTCTAGACCAGCATAATACAAAACCTGGACCCGCACCATACACGTACCTGCAATAATAGCGGGTATGCGGTGCGGGTATGCGGGTAAGCGGTTCTATAAAACATCATATTGTTTATGTAAGAGAAATGACTATGTTATATATATTTAACACAACAAGATATTGTTATCATATAGTATATTAACATGTAATAGTTATATAATACAATGCTATATTCTATATAATAAAATTAATTGAGTAATTGTTTACATATTTGTAGTCATGATCATAACATTTAATTTATGTAGAAAGTAATGTAGATTAGTAGACATTTTAATTTTAAGTTTACATATGATGTTCGTTATTGTAACTAGAATAGTTAATTCTTAGTTATATGACTAGTCTCAACCTTAGAGTAGGATATAATCTCAATAATTATATTAATTAGACTAGTAAAGTATGATATATATAACATATTATTTTAATAGTTACTTATGTATAGCGGGTACACGGGTCTAGCGGGTCTGGGTCCAAGCATACCCATTATTAGACCCGCTTATATGCGGGTCCAAGGGTATACGGGTCCAAGGGTATGCGGGTATAAAAAATTAGACCTGTGACGGGTTTTTTAAGGGTCCGGATTTGCCGGTCCGCGGGTCTACCCGTACCCATTTACAGCCCTACTGCTGATGGTGGCGGCGGCGCTGCTATTGTGCGGAGTTGGATGCGGAGCTGCTGGTTTCGGATGGCGGAAGGAGATTATCGCGGCGGATGCCTACGGCAGCGACTGTTGCGGATGATGATGGAGGGCGGCTACTATGATAGGCAGCGGAGGTGTTGTATGGAAAGAATGAAAGAATAAAGAATAGATGACCATGGAGGTTGGGATATGCCTAGCGGGCAGCCGGCTAAGCCATGCTGATGGCGGTCGCGGCCGCCGGCATGCGGGCGCTCGCCCAATTGTCCTCTTGGAGAAAGGAGCGGCGGCGGATTGAAGGGAGAAGACGGCGGGTTGGAGAGGGAGCGGATTAGGGTTCCCTCAGGAGCGACGGCTCTGATACCATGTTAAAATATGAGATTGATTGAATAGGAATAGATGATTACAAAGACTGACGGCCTCTCCTTTATATAGGAGGAGAGATGCCCTATTACTTAGGACCCAAGTAATCTAAACTAGACGGGCCGGAATATAAAGGCCCACTAAACTAATTAGCCTATTTAACTAACAGACTAATATAGACACTTTAACAGGGATTGTTAGTGTAGTCCTGTTTATTATGTCTGTAATAGACTAATAGATTGATCCTACTTAAGCCCATTAGTGTCAATCTACCTTATCTTATGTCTTATGTTACACCTCCGGTATACTGTACCATAAGTGGAGTCTATATATAGACCTCGTTGTGCATCATTTATCAATAATAAGATATTGTCTACTCTCTTAATTCACATTGTTGATCAAGATGTAACAAGATATAATGTAGTTAAGTGTAGAGTGTCCATGTATTCTCCTTTTCCTGAGTATTGAGTGGGTAGTTGATGATGTATGTGATAAGTTGTTTCCATGTGGTGTTTCTTTTACAATTACAAGTTGTAAACTGAATCGGTGGTCATATGCAATAGTTTCATGCATTGTTCAGGAAAGCGGCATACGGTGTACGAGAGGAGAGGGTACCGCATAGAGTATATGTGGCATGCTGGAGTACATACGGGAGGGCAGCGTTTTAAAAATCGCACTGAGCGGCTGCTTAATCACCAACAGGTCATGTCCGCCTAAAAAACCCCTTAAGCGCCGCTTAAGCAGATTTGAGAAAAGCGGTCGCTTTTTGCCCGCTTAAACCACTTTTTGCCTGCATTTTTTTTTAATGTTGTAAGCATATAACATTAAGTACATCATATGCCCCGATTAGTATCGACTATAATATATTAAACTAGCATACATTAAATGTTCTATGATATACCTAGTTCTAATTTAGAATGCATACTTTGTATGTAAGTTGTAATGATATGGTACTTTTGTGATGTATCCAAGTAAATTATAGGTAACTATTATCTAATTTAGAATTCATACTTTGATTAACTATACTGTTGCAATGTATGACTATTTGATGACGTGCAAATGTAACAATATGTTTGTAAGCTAGCTGTGATAGGTCTATTGTTTACTGTTTAGCTATGTAAACATGTGATACATAATTGTTGTTGCATCTTGTATATACACTAATTATTTTACATGTAGGGTGTTTTATCTATGACAAGTATATTGTTTACTATATTATATAGATACAATCATTGTTGTATAGTTGTGTTATAAACTATTTGGGTGTTTTATATTGTCTTGTACAATGTTTAGATAAGTATAAAAATATCAAAAATATATTATTTATATACATATGTAATTTTGCATAAAAGTTTATAGGAATTGGAAATCCGATTTTCTAAAAAGCGCCCGCTTAATTGCCCGCCTCGCGATTCATCGGCTACAAGGTCCCGTCCACACACTTCCGGCTTTTTAAAATCTTGTGGGAGGGTACGCGTTTTTGGATTTAGTTTTTCTTTCAACAAACTAATTATACATAAAATGATATATGGAGATCATAAATAATATATATATATTAGGCACTTATATATATGACATTGATATGCATGTATGATATGCTCATATATGTATGTATGTCCATAAATCGAATGTGACAGTAACAAATGTACAAATATTAAACTGTATATATATCAATGTACAGATGTGTAGAGCGTGTATATAAATGTGAATAAATCAAAATGTATATTATCATGTGCACATGTGCCTTTGTATATGTACGTACATTACATATGTATGTACGCATACGAATATGCCAAAATCTATTCATATAACTGTATAAATGTGTGGAAATTGTTATTTGTAATACAATGTATACATGTAATCAATCACGATATATTTAAATTTCAATATATAATGAAATATGTTTATATGTATGCATGAATGTCTGAAATGCATGGACATACTTAGTGGGTTTTTCAAAAAGCAGAGTTTAATCAAGCGCTTAATCGAACAAGTGGGAGTATATGCAGCTCAAGATCACTTAGTGGACCGATTAGGAATATGCGGTGCGATAGGGTGACTCAAGAGGCATAAGCAGGAGTATATACGGTCATGCGGACCAATTTCTCAAATAGTGGTTTCATGACTATGGACCATCTTGTAATCCTTTTTGATGGAATCAATAAAAACATGTTTTGGTTGTTCTCTATCATGTCTACATGTGTAAAGAATCAAATGAGAAATAGTACGTCTTTACATGACGTCAGGTGAGGTTTTATGACGGTCACTCATAACCAGATGCTTATGTGGGTCGCTTTATTCCAAACTTTTGGAGTCAATTTTTTATGGTTGTTAGTTTTAAGTTGGCCTAGTTTGAGGATGTCCTAATGATCGATTTGGGTTTGATCAATGGGATGGGTCCTTCAATGCTAAGTTATCAAACCAGGAACACATAGATTGCTTCCGACCATATAAAGAGTGACAAATGGAGCATCACTTGTAAGAATATTTCCCCTCAGTAAGAAACCCAGGAGGTTGTTATACGTAAACTTCCGTCCATTGACCACCATGGAGAAAGCCATTTTCAATGTCTAAGTGATTCAGAGGCCAGTCAAAATGTGCAGCTAAGGAGATCAGAATATGAACAGAGGTGATTCTAGTGGTTGGCGAGAATGTCTCAAAGAAGTCGATGCCAAAAGCCTAGGTTAAGCCTTTGGCAACCAACCACTCTTTCAGCTTGTCGACATAGCCATCAAAATGATGTTTAACAATAAAATCCTCACCGCCAACAAACAATATTCTTGCCAAAAGTGTCCACCTAATCCCAAGCGCCATTATCGTGTAGCACCTGCATTTCTTCCAACATTGTAGCCTTCACTTAGAGAGTCAAAGGGCATCCGCATTTGGGTATATAGGCATTGTCTAAGACTGTGGCAAATGCATAGGCAGAAGAGGATGGGTGCAATGGTTAGAAATGGGATGTTTCACTGTACAAAAGTGTATACCTTGGCGAAGAGCCACGGATTGGTCAGAATGTATTGGAATAGATGATGATGGCGAGACAACAACTTGTGGATCAAATTCCCAACATTGGTGATAGATCTTAGGGATAAATTATGGTATTCAGGCGGTAATGATGGTGTCACGGATGATGGTGGGATGTCAAAAAATGGATCCAAGAAGAAGAAAAAAAATCATCAGAAGAAACATTTCAAGATAGAGTGGAGGTGAAAATTCATCCTCATGGAAGGTGACGTCAGTCGAGATGCCCAGTCAGGGAATCGAGGCATCGATACCTATTGTATTTGAGAATATCCAAAAAGCTCGTATAAGTGCTCAAGGTGAAGTTTATCAACCTTCGGTTCAAAATTATGCACAAAGGAGATGCAGCCAAAACCCGAGGACAAAACAGAAACGAGGTCTTATGATGATATAGAACGGAAAGCGGGATCTATATTTAGAATAGATGAAGATTGGTGATTGATAAGGAAGCAAGAGGTTAAGACAGGTTCGGACCGAAATTGTTTTAAAAGGGTAGCAAAGTTGGCAAGAGAATAAGTAATGTCAACGAGATGACGATTCTTGCACTCAACACTACCATTTTGTTATGGAGAGTAGGCGCAGGAGCATTGGTGCATTCAAAAGTCACTTTGTTAGGCTTCTCTTCCAGTCCCACTTGATATTTTAAGTTGTTTGACATTTTAAGACGCCACACATGTTAAACAAAAATAGTAAAATATAAAGTATATAAAATCCAACCAAAACAAGTATATGTCTCTACTTAAGTCTCAAGGGCAAGGCCATTGAACAGTGGAGTACATGAATGCTTAGCGAGGTATATTTGAGACTTTAAATGTGCACACTGAAAGGAGGCAATTATGGAAGCAAAATTTATAAACTGAGGAAGTTATTTGGATCATAAAGAATGTTCATATCCACCCAGAGTATGTTTTAGCGAAGCGGACATACATGCAAAACCATATGAGGTTGATGTTAGAAGAAGAGAAGGATTATGATGCGGATCCAAAAAACCACATAAGGTTGAGGCCGGAAAAATAGAAGGTTTGTGATGCACAGAAGTTCAACAACATTCAAATGGAAGAAGAATCAGACATTCAAAGGATTGTGATACAAGTAGGTTAACAATCAGCCATTGAACTTTGTCACTCTTTTTAAGAATCCATCCTATAAAAAAAGTTGATCAGAAAAGAAGGATCCATGTAGCCGAACCCAACACAGTTGGGTTTGACAACGACGACGATGATGATGATGACAGCCTCAAGCATGTTTTGTCAGTCCTGGCAACACATTTTGTCTTTGCCTTCTGTAATGTCATTACATGGCTAATACACCACCATGTATCTTTGAGAGTAGTTCGCCTTGCACTCAAATCTGCTAATATTGTATATGTTGGTTTTTACATTCTTTAAAATATTGACTCTACAGTACAATTCTTTGATGTCTAACAGTTTCCAGCACAATACTTTCTAGTATAAGTTCGATCGGTTTAGCACTACTTACTGATCCATTTCAATTTAGAAAGTTCTGAACCGACAGAATCAGTACCATTTGTGGGTAGGGGTTTTCTACAGTAAATCAAACCAACCTAAACATAATTGGCACTAGTTCTTATCCATGGAGCAGAACCAATAGAGCCTATAGAGGAAGGAATTATGCTAAGATGTTAAAAAAAATGCTTCTCTTGTTCTATACGGAGGTGTTCATCATAAGGATGTGCAAGCACTTTGACCAATAAATGGACATAATGAAAACATCTCAAGCCAAGTAAAGATAAATATTAATGAGAGATCCTTCGTGAACTCTGATATTTGTAAGAATACTGGAGACTGAAGTTATAGACTGCATAAAAGGGGAGGGAAACGTGGAGAGTAAAGACGGGAGAATTTGATATATTACATATGCAAACCCCTCCTATTTATAAGAGGGGGCACAATTACAAACTTGACCAAACCCTAACTGTCCAACAGACTCCAACCAATATAGCAATAAGCCCATTTACTTAATTGACTATTATTCTCTTTAAAGGAAACAAAGAAACATGGTGGAGAAATAATCCAAGGATGGTAAAGCAGATATGTACCGGCCTGAAAGGAAGAAGTAGATGATAATACCCTTTTAGCTATAGAGGCGGCAAACTTGAATGCAGCAACTCAGTTGATAAGAAATAATCCTTCAATGACTTTCCTAGTGGTGGTATTGTGTGTAACTTTGACCGAGAATGATTGGATCATACAAGATGGAAGAAGATTTGGGAGGGGATAGAGCTATCGACAGACATTATCCAAGGAGTGGGCAGCAAAGTGACTTTGATTCATGCTCAAGTTGACCAAACTAAATAAAAGGCATCCTTGGTTATTACAAAAAAAAAAAAAAAAATCATACCGCAGAAAGAATCAGAGGGCCGGTAGGCTAACAAAATCAATATCATTCCCTAAAGACAAACGACCTAATGCTTACTTAAAAAATTGTTTGTCCAAGTAGAAATTTGAATATGTGGTGGTCATGAATATTAGTTCCAATTAGTTGTGTTCCTTGTCCCTGTCTCTCTACTTCCAAGTGGCTGATTCCTAATTTTATCTCTTCTAGTTAGTTTATAAAGATTGCTGGATTGCAAATCTAAACATGATGAAATTGGTTTAGTTTTCTAGATTTACGGTTTTCAAAAGATCAAAATGGTTTTTTGTACCGATCACCAATCAAATGGCGACAGTCATTGAATCAGTCCAGAATATTACATTAACTTTTGATCAAAGAAACTCCTTAAAATCAGAGCTATGTGTCCACACTGCAAATTGATGTACCCTCAAAATCAGTTCAACAGCACAAATCAGTGACCTACTTGAGCAATATCGAGTCGACATTCATGTGAGGTTGATAATACTTCTAATCATATTTTTTGAGTAGTTGTTTAGTGCCACATTATAATTGGTTGAAAAAAATAATTGTTACTCTGAATTATGTTCAAATATTTCCAATTTAACAAACTGCATTGTTGATGAACATACGCGATCAAGGCGACTAGGCGGTGGGTTTAAGCTAAGGGGCGCCTAGCCCGCCTAGGTTTTTCTGGACGTTTTTTTTTTCTTTTTTTCAGTTACATTATTCAATTGTTCCTACACATGATACTATATGTGACAATGTAATTTTTATTCATTAAATGTCATTGTAAGCCTAATTTGGATTGATAACTATAGGAGAATCAGGGGCAAGAGAATTACCATGAAGAAAAAGAAACAACAATAAGAGGAAGATAAATAGGAATTGGAGAGAGAAAACGGGATAAAAAGAAACATGCAAATGTACGAGTTGTGTAAGAAGAAGTCAGAATACGACAAACACAAGGACAGTAAAAGGAGATTGAAAAAGGAGGTAGAATTGAATATAACAAAATAAAAAACAGCAGTAGCAAGTGCTAACGTAGAGAATATAGAGGAAGGAAGAATAGGTCAATGAAAAAGAAATGGAAACATGCAAACAACAGTATCTGTAAGAGAAGATTTAGGAGAAAGAAATCAGAAAAGGAAGAACAAATGTATGCAAATAGTAGTAGTTCATTTGGTAGCTGGAGATATAGAACAAATTTGAAATAAGACATGCACATACTCACATAGAAGTAGGAGAAATAACTCAAAAGCAAAATGCAGCAGCAGTAGGATTCATGAATGAAATGCAGGAGAAAGGATAAAAAAAGAAAAGAAATAGAAGTAAGAACACCAAACATGAGGAAGTAGAATTATTTTAACAAACAACACTATGAGGACTTACCAATTCGGCCCAAATCAGACCTCATCTCCCCCAAATTAGACCTATTTCCCCCCAGCAGACCTAATTTGCCAAAATTTGACCTGATTAGTCTAAATCAGGGCTATTTCAACCATTAAATGACTCAAGGTGATATAGTTTGACCAAATCCAGACTCGATTCATGCTAATTTAGCCTTTAAATCGTTTAATTTGGGCCAGAAAGGCCTTCGAGGCCCACTTAATGCACTAAATACGTTGGGTGCCTAGTTGGAGGCGGAGGCGCCTTGCCTAGCACCTAGGGCGCCTTGATAACTATATACTGGATTATATCCATTTTCAGCAGAGAGCTCCACATTTCCATCCCGACCGAGTAGATCATGCATCATGAACCATGTATATGTTTATTTATTTTTTTCGTGGGACCAGGAATTCCATTTTCATTATGTACACATAAAGGATCTTTCTACATTATATTATCTAATACCCAATGATGAAGCAATTTGACACAGAGTGCCGCCTATTCAGATTCTAAAAACCCATCAATTAAAAAAATGGTGCACAAAACGTAACTCCCCTCTTTATTTGTATTATTCAAAATCACATATAATAATATGTTAAGAAATTTGTTCTGGGATCTACATATGACAGTTGAACACTCAGATGGGACATAAATTATAAGTTACAATAGCTTTTCAGTTTTAGGACTTTCTGAGACTTTCCTAGACACAGTGGCCTGATCGACTCGATCATTAGTTCATTTTACACACTTGACGATATATCATGCCATTTGACTATTTGATGAAATCTAACCTAAATAATTACATTAACCTGCACAGCTTCCCATTTCTAAAGTTTTAACAGCTTAATGACATTAGGTTCTATGCCGATAAAAAAATACAAGTTATGTTTATACTTACTAAATCAGAATACTCAAGTTGACGTCTTGCCTCTAGGTATTTTGGATTCACATGAATCCCATGAGCTGGACGAGATGGTGAATCGGTCTCTCTCCTGCTGTGCGCTCCGGAAAATTTTTTATTTTCTCCTGAAGTGAACTCAAATTGGGCCTCAATTTTTCCAAGAATAGGAGGAGGAAACACATTGGACCATGTCCGAAACAGGTGATGCATAGCAGGATAAAGACTTGGAGTAACCTGGGTATAAACTTCAAAAAATACCTAGACAGTTAAAAGATGTGTAAGTAGAGCCGATAAATACAGTCATTTCATATAAATTATTGCCAAGGAATTAGACTGAAGGGAGAGTTTGTAAAGCATTTGGGGAAAATGCCGAAAAAAATAATTGCATATGAAAAGTAATTATGAAATAACGTGCATGTAATATAATTCCTAGATGCCCACTTCAGAATTTACGATAAAAGACGGTAAACTTAATGCATCCAAGCATCCGCAAGGAGGGAATAAAGGGAGAAGATACAAAACAATAAAGACCACCTTGACATCTATGTATTTCAAAGGTTTATTGAAGACACAAAAGAAAATAAGACAATACCAACATAGAATCTCTTGCACTAGCCATGAAATGTGATGCAGCATTCAAAAATTGATTTTCTCTCTTTAAGAATTAAATTAAAAAAATGTTGATCGGGTACTTTAGAGAAGTTAAATCACAAATCACAGAAAAAAGGCCAATTGTCTTTTCTACGAGACTATAGATTGTTTAGTGCACCGACCTGACTATCAACTATAGTGATGGTGATTGGGTGGAAAGTAGTGTGTGTGTGTGTGTGAGAGAGAGAGAGTGAGAGGAAGAGAGAGTTTTGTGGTAGACTAGGTTGTCGTGGTGTAACCTTACACTCCGGTAAATCTCTATACTTTTGATATTATGTACCTCTGATCTTGTTAGATATCATATGAATAGCCAACAAGCAAAATCTGGGTTTGTTTTCATCCTTATAGGCCATGTATCTAAAGGCAACACAAATTATGCACTTGAAAAAAAGAAATCATGGCATGCTTTTGCAATCCTTAGATAACTTACAACTTACATGTTTCCAAATGGACTAAAATTTGGTATGTAGACTATTTATTTGATGTTAAGAAGATAATGGTTGGAATTTTCCAAACAATCCTCCTTGATATGTAAGCCCGACTAGTGTGTCTGATTTTTGAGAAGATTAATGGTTTGAATTTCCCAAACACTCATCCTTTATGTGTAACTGCGACTTTTGTGTGGGTGCGCATGTGTGTGAACACATCGAACCATAGAAAAATCAAATGTGGAATTCATACTTTATTGATTTAACAGACCTTAAGCCATCCATAAGGTCATGAGCATGATTCATACAAAGTACAAAGGCAATAAAGACTATTTATAAACAGGTTAGATTTATTAGACATGCTTGTTACATCCAAGAAACTAAAATATCACCTCATTGTTATGGCAATTATACATAACCAATCAGCTTCGATATCACCAATATCTTTATCAGCATCATCAAAGAACACTTTAGACTCCATATCTATCTCAACAAGCAATAGCTCGGCCACCTCGAAAAGTCAAAAACCGAGCAACAGCTTTATTAAAAAGTGTTCAGTGGCGCAAAGTAAGCCTAAATATCTCTGTTGATCAGAACAATTACAGCCTCATGGTGTTGCTCTTATCAACTTACCATTCATCATCCATTTCAATATCCATTGTGTCGTACTCCCGGTTTCACCCCTCTACATAGTCAACAAGGCTCCTGCCTAGGCCCCCTAGGCTCTAAGTGGCTGCTTTTAACTGAGTGCCTAGGTTTTCAGATGATTAAAGTGGATGCCTAAGGCTTTTAGGCCCAAATTAAGACACTTGAAGAACAAATTAGCATGGATTCGGTCTGAATTTGGTGAACTTCGATCAAGTTTAGTTATTTTAGGGAATAAATAGGTTTGATTTAGGCCAAATCACATATAATTTGGGTAGATTAGGTCAGATTTGGGAAGAAATAGGTCTGATTTGGGAAAAACATGCCGTATTTGGGGGAATAAGGTTTGATTTCGCCAAATCAGGGTTCATTTAGGTCAATGTAGGACAAACTAGGGGAAGTTACGCCTGATTAGTTCAAGTTATACAAAAATAGGTCTGACTTAGGCCAAATTAGGGCAAACTAAGTTAAAATTAGGTCCAATTTAGATCATGTTACGTCATTAAGGCTGAATAACTGTAGCTTAGGTCATGACAAGTGTGATGTAGGTGAAATTAAGATTCATTCAGCTTAGGGATAACCAATGTAGATGTACATAGTGAAGTATATATTCGAATATAGCTAAAAGTACATGGAAAATCATTTTATATATGTAAAATATAAACAAATCTGAAGAACACCTAGAAACGCCTAGGCTCCCCTTGGGTGGGAAGGACCGCCTAGCCGTTTAGACAAGCCCCTCTACTAGAGAACCTAAAAGTCAAATTTATAGCGGGTATGATCGGTTGAAACTGTGAGGCTCAATTTTTGTAGCAACCCAATATGCTTTGTATTCAGGTGTAAAGTCTAACATTGTGCACAACATATTTATCATATTATATGCATCTTGTGAATATCTTTACTTGTTTACTGGTGTGTTATTTGTTATGTATCGCTATGTCTTTGTTCTAGTCCCATATGGTTGGGATGTCCTTTACCTAATATCTCTCCATCCGATATTAGGATAGGTACTCTATATCTTTTAGAGCATCTTAATATATCCCATTCCTTACATGGTATTAAAGCAGTTACATCCCCTGTAGCCACCCCAACCATGCTTCTCTTGCCAGTCTGTCACCACCCCTCTTGTTACCATTCCTCCGCCTGCAACAGCCGCTAGGCTTCCTCTCTAAGCTATTTGCCCGCCTTCCTCTTCAAGCCACCCACCCATCACAAATATCCATCACCATGGCTTAAATATTCCACCACGTTGCTACATAAACACAATTGTGTCCAACTTCTAATCCATCTACCCCTAGAAAGGAGTCTCCTTCTACCGCAAGGAGTTACACCCCCTATTCTTAGGCGTCACATATCTACCTAGATGACATATGACATCTCCATATTCTTTTCTTATAGCTACCGCCCTAGATACAGTGGGGTGCCTTCTGTCTCTATTACTATACTATGTGTCTCTAACACATACGTTCTGCCTGTTTGGCTTCTGATATTTGAGCAACTTCTGTTGCGCGCATCTTCTGCCCTCGGCGGCCACTATGATGGCTTCTTCGATGGAGGTTGCTCGCCACCAAGTAATCTATGTCCTTCTGTCTAGGAAAAACTATGCCACCTAGTGTAAATCACTCGAGATCTAAGCTTATTCTCAAGATAAGGTGTCCCATCTAACTAAACTTGTTCCTGTTGTCCCTGATGTTAAGGCTGAGGCTAAGGTTAAAATTCCTTACGCCATTTGGAAAAAGGATGACTCTCTAGTGAAAGTTGGGATCCTCAACAATGTTGAACCCCGCATTAGTTCTCTAATCCATCTAGACTATGCCAAAGCTATGTGGGAGCATCTGGCTATTGTTTATGCCCATAAGGAAAACCCTAAGCGGATTCATAACATAACCAAACTCAAGCTATTTCCTAGTGTTGACGTAGAAGATCATTATGCCTCCTCAATCTCTTTGTGGGGATCTTATGGAGCATATCCTCTGACTACTGACCTTAGTACCCTACAAAAGCAATGGCAAGAACTTCAACATGTCCCAATTTATAAGCAGCCGTCCCAACTCCTCTCGTTTGGTGATCAGATTTTGGCGAGTGATCCACTTCTGATTGTTGATGCGGTTCTCAAACGACTACGCCTTACCACAACCTCCTTGAATTTTGTGACTCCTTCTGATCTGCTCTTCTTAGTGAAGGTTTTGACTGTGACCGACATTCTTCTCGAGCTCACGGTCGTTCTACCACTGGCCCTCATTTTTGCTCCTACTGCAAGTGCACTAATCATGTGGAAGAAAAATGATGGCTCAAACAGGGCAAGCCTACTTGGGTAAATCAAGTCTTTGAGACTACATACAATCCTCTTTGGGACACATCTTCTCCCGCTCCAAATGCCCATGTTATGTTATCTAAGGTTGATCTAGACTGCCTTATAAGTGTTCCCGCTGCCACTACTTCTACCTTGACAAAGTCCGCTTTTAATCTACTCCATCATCCTATGGTAATGATAATAAATGGATTATCGATTCTGGTGCTACATCGCACATTATTAGCAATGATGGGTTATTAACCAACATTGCCAAGCAACAATCCATCCTCCTGATCATCTTGGTTGATGGATCCAAATCTCTTATTCATGGCAGGGGGAATGCCAAGCCTACTTAAAGTTTATACTTGCCCTCTATTTTATATGCCCAATAGTTTCCTGTCAATTTACAAATGTGAGCAAACTCGTACACAAATTGTGTTGTGTGATTACCATCATGCCTTTTTATCGTGTTTTATAGGATCTACATAATAGGATGAAGATTGGTGGGGGGCATGCCTGACAGCCTATAATATCTTGATACACAAACTCACTGTTACAAAGCGGGCTTATCTTCTTCAGATTCTCCTCTTCAATGGCATTTGCACCTAGGCCATCCTTCTGCTAGCAAACTAAGTCATGTGCTTTCCAAGTTTGTTACATCTTTTGATTTCTATAGTCATGTCAACTTGGAAAACAAACTCAGTCATCGTATCAAGTTAAGCACTTCATCAGTAGTTCTGAACCTTTTGATATTGTACACTCTGATGTGTGGGGTCCCCGCCAAATTTCTATTACAAGTGGTTTTTATTAGAGTTTGGTTAATTTAGTTAATTTAGTTATTTGAGTTTATTTGTATATGGTTCATAAGTGTGTCTTGGCCCATAAGGGTTTAGTCTAAAGTTTGTATGCTTCCCCCTTCTGTTATATAAAGGAGAAGGATTCCTCTTATCAAATAGATCACAAAGCCTTCTTTTTACTTTACAACATGGTATTAGAGCACGATCCAAAAACCCTAGCCTAGAAAGGAGAAAGAAAAAAGTTTCCTCTGGCGGTTGGCAGCTGCCATCTTTTCCTAGCTAGCTATTTGACAGGCGACTTCCCAACCTCCATGGTCGTATGTCTCTTCTTCTCAGTTGATTACAACTCCACTGTAACGTTGATCTTATCATCTCTCTCTACCACTGTACTTCATGCTCTCTACCCCTATGTCGTTGCCGCGTTAGTCCACCTCTCCCTTAGCTGTCGTTGGAGCTTTCCTACACGTCGCCCCTACTGCTTGGTGTCTAGCCGCCCTTTGCTTCCTGTCACCGCCACCACACATGGGTCCTAGTTGTTGTCTGGCCAATCCCCGCAACCACCCCCTTCATCTATTGTCAGACACCCTTCAACTCCCGTCCGTCATCAGCCCCTGGAAAATCATGACAATGCCCCTTGCTACCCTCCTGATAATACGACCACGGGAAAGCAGTCGCACACAACTCACAACCCGCTATAACAGGTGAACGATCAAAGACAATTCGCTAGCCTCAGCATCCACTTAATTTGGTGCTAGTCGCAATCCACGTCTACAATTGACAATTGCAAGCTTCATCTGCAACGCTGAGACACTAGGTGCAAATTGCAATGGTGCATGTGCTAAGCCGCTCACTTCTTTTTTTTTTAAATTGGCCATTCTATTCATCCCGTGGCCTGGGCTCGATCCTGGGACCTCTCGCTAACAAACCGACTGTCTAACCATCTTGGTGTCTTCTGTTAGACAGGTGAGAAGAAAGTGACAACTTTGGGGTCGCGGTTCTACCCCTTACAGTTTTCAACATAATTTCGCCGAGCACGATCAACATAACTTCAGGGCATACTGATTCTTCCCCTAAAATACAGTATGTCTCCTTCAGATCTCCTTGGTATATCACTTGGTTTTTGGGACTGATTTCTTACATACGGTTCTTTCCAATGACGAATCATGGCTGATTTTACTTTAAAAAATGTAGACCTTTTTTCAGAGGCATTGCCCCCCGAGCCCCCACAAAGGGCGGCGTCCCCTAGACTCCCAGTCGTTGAGGGCAGCAGGTCCCCCTAATTTGGGATTCCCGCCCGACAGTGGTACGGCCTATTTTTCTCTGAAGCATTTCTTTATCATTGTCCACCCCAACCGTTGTTTGTTCTTTTCGTGGTTGGTATTAAGGGGAGAAATAGAGGAGAGATGAGATGAAGAGAGGAAATGTAATCATGCTCTATCTATGAGGATCTTCTTGTTACTCTATATATATTTGTGGATCTTAAAGCACTTCTAGGAGAGCTTGTGGACTTCTATTGATATTTGCATCTTAAAAAAATTTGTGCTATATGCTTCTTAGAGAGTTTATGGTGTGGAGCTTCATGTCTACTGCTTGCTTATCTAATGTGATGGTCTTCTATCCGGCTACGTCGATTCTACTTTCTACTTTTTGTATGTGTTTTATTTGCACATTGACGTTGTTTGTGCCTTGTGCATGTTGACTTTCTACCACTGTGTGCCATCACTCTCTGGCTTGTGCATGCCTAGCGCATGTTGACTATTTCCTTGTATATGCTTTGTTTGCACCTAAACTTTGCTACTATGACCCACCACTCTCTGGGAACTGTGAACCAACACTCTCTGGATTCTATAATTGTGAACTAGCACTCTTTGGACTTTGATACTGTGAACCAACACTCTCTGGACTTTCCTATTGTGAACCAACACTCTCTGGACTGTAAAGATAGCAATTGTGATGAAGACTGACGCCTTCTTGTAGTAGTTTATTACAGCTCCAGATGCCGCATCTTTTTGGTCAGGAAGTTTCTGCTACTTGTTTGCGACTTGCACATGCGACTTGCGAGATACTTCAGATTCGACCTGCTTGCATACCTTACTTCGGGTTATCTACGTGAGGAGTATCTGAGTGGTGAATGCTTTATTGTAATCTTGAGGGGGAGAAATATTCTTGTATGGACTGGGTTTATCTTTTTATTTCGTTTCTTTATCTTTAGTTTGTATGTCTGATTTTAAGTAGACTTGGGATTCTCCCAAGCTTCAGCTTGAGGGGGAGAATTAGAGAGTTTGGTTAAACTAGTTAACTAAGTTATTTCAGTCTATATGTATATGGACCCCAAGTGTGTCTTGGCCCATTAGGGTTTAGTCTAAAGTTTGTACGCTTCCCCCTTCTCCTATATAAAGGAGGGGATTTCCTCTTATCAAATAGATCCCACGACCTTCTTTTACTTTACAACAACTTTCAATACTAAATTGCTTCATTGATGATTTTCCTAGAACTATGTGGTTTTACCTTTAAAAGTAGAGATTTGTTGTTTTGTCTACTGTCAAATACTTCTTTGCTGAAATTAAAACTCAATTATGTAAAACCGTGAAAGTTTTGTGTATTGACAATGCACTAAATAATTTCAACCATGGAACCAAACTTCCCCAAAGTTGGGCAAAACTTCCCAGAAGTTTCCAACTTCCACCCCAGGCGATGTTTAAACACCACTATGTCGACTTGGTCCCAACTTCGGACCGAAATTTCCCCCTTGTCGACGAAGTTGGATTTTTTACAGTGTATTTTTGTCCCAACATCCTCGAAATTGTCGATGTTTCCCCGAAGTTGGCGATGTTGGGGCAAAGTTGAGACCTTAGTTATCAAGGCAGTCGCCTAGGCTTAACACAGCCCGCCTCAAACTGGGCGCCCAGACCCCTTTTTGACCTAAGTGGCCGCCTAAGGCCATTTAAGTCCAAATTAAGCCACTTGAAGGCTAATTCAGTATAAATTAGGTTTGTATTTGATCAAGTTGACTCATTTTATGGTTGAAATGGGAATGATTTATCCCAAATGAGGTCAAATTAGGGTGAGGAATTAGGTCTGATTTAGGAAAAACATGCCTGATTTGGGGAAAACATGCCTGATTTGACGAAATATGTCTAATTTGGGGGATAGGTCTAATTTGGCTATGTAAGGCATCATTAAATCAATAAGAAGATGAAGAACCAATTCAAGATCCTAGTGATGAATGATGGTGTATGATGAAGAACCAATTCAAGATTCTAGTGATGAATGATGATGTATGGGACACACAGGACCTTATGTTCTTTATTTGATATTTATAATTTTGTATTATTCTTGATAATTGTTATTGACAAAACTTTGTCCATTTTCTGTTCAGTAACAAATACAGCACCCTCAAAGTGCCTTTCTGTAAGATATTAATAGTACACTGCTGCCTTATAATATATCTTCAGAGATTGGTGGAAAACTGTAGCAATCTTTAAAATGTTGATAGTAGATGGTTATTTATTGTACATCAATGTGTTATAATTGGTTATCAAGTAAAACTGTAAAACAGCGGCAGTCTTTAAATATTAATAATAGTACATCGTTGTACATTAATGTATAAAGATTGGTTATTAAGTAAAATCGTAAATACTGCAATAATCTTTAGAAATTGTTACAAACTTATTCCAAGATCAGTAGCATGCATTTGTAGCACCAATTGATTAATATTTGTCTATATGTTCTATATATTGGGTTTTCTACATGTTTAGTTCTCAGTTGTATATGTTATTGCTTGACATAATCTTAAAAATATAAAAAATTATTTTTAAAAAAAAAGCCCAAAAAAGGCCTGGGCGGCCGCCTAGGCGCTCAGCAAAAAACGCCCAGCCGCCTCAACAACTATGGTTGAGACGGCCCAGAACATTTATCCCAACTAGTGCCATGAAGGCCATACAAGGCATCAGTGGCGCCTCCAACCATCTTCAGAATTTCTAATATCAATCCCTATGCTTGTTGGTTGCCATACTGTATGGAGGACATATGGTGGAGATGTATTCCTATATTTGTAGTACTCATATAAACTTTGCAATTATAAGTGCACATTCCATTATCGACCTACATAGGGTTTTAGAGTCACAAATCATGTTTTTATGTTAAACTAACATATGTAAGATCGAGTATAGCATAATAAGAAGTTTTTAATCGATGTTTTCTTCATATTCACATCATTTTCTTCAAAAAAGGCATCAAAGTCTATCGAAGTTTGCCTTTAAATTCCTCGAAACAAGTTTCCACAAACTTCCACTTCCACACCTAGAAAAGTCAAACATGAAGTTGGAAGTCTTGTAGTATGCTTTCAACAAAATCTAAACTGCCTTTGTCTTGATATGGGTACATTGTATCAAACTTCTTGCCCTTATACACCTCCCCAACAAAATGGGATTGCGGAAAGGACACCTAGGCATTTACTCGATATTGCTCAAGATTGTCATGTGTCGTTCCAATATTCCCAAGTGTTTTTAACATGATGCCTTGTGACGGTCTTTTTTTTTATCAACTGAATGCCTTCTTCTGTGCTCCATAATAATATTTCTTTATAAATCTTGTATCCAAATACGCCTTTTTTTGCTACCGCCTCGTATTTTTGGTTGCACTTGTTTGTGCAAATCCTAAAACCCGAGAATGACAAATTTTCTCCTTGCTCCACCAAGTGCATCTTTCTCGGTTATCCTCGTGGTCAAAACAGGTACAAGTGTTTTGATCATGTTAACAAACAAGTGCTTGTCAATGTTGATATTGTTTTCTTTGAAAATACTTGTTCTCACTGCTTAAGGTCACTCTCTTGAACCTGAGCTTGTTTTTGTTCTTGATGCAATTCCTCTTTCAATGGTATCGTCTCTGTCTCCTGGCTCAACAAAACCTCTACAGGTCTATCAGCTTCGGAAACATGCCACCGCTACATTGTCTCCCCAACTCTTCCACTCCCACAAATTTTCTCCTCAATGAAGGTAATACTTACTCTACTTATGAGTTTTCGAAGATTCTGAGTTAAACAAGTTGATTGCTTGGCACAAGCCTAAGCGAAAATGTATTGAACATGATATTGCTCAGTACTGCAACTATGACAAATTGGACCCCGTGTTTTCAGCCTTTACACGTGATTGTATGCTATTTTGGTTCCCAAAATTTGTTGATGAGGCCCTAGCTCATGTTGGATAGAAGGCTTCCATGGATGATGAAATCTCTACATTACAACCACGTCACACATGGAATCTTGCTAACCCTCCTGATTGTTTTCATGTTGGTTGTAGATGGGTGTTTGCTATCAAATACCATCCTGATGGCACTAATGATCGACGAAAGGGCCGCCTTGTGGCCAAAGGATACAACAATCTTATGGAATTAGTTACTTTGAGACGTTCTCCCCGGTGGATGGACTCAATTTCATGTGTTCCCAATTTCGTTGTTGGTAATCTTGGTTGGCCCCTAATTCAGCTCGATGTCAAGAATTCTTTCGTGTATGGTGACCTTCTAGAAGAGGTCTACATGGAGCAACCTCCTAGTTTTGTTGCTTAAGGGGGGTTCAAAATCTACAAACTTAAACGTGCAATCTATGGTCTGAAACAAAGCTTGAGGTCCTAATTTGATAAATTTCGGTCAAATTCTTGTGAACTTTGGGTTCTCTAGGTTACGTGTTGATCATTTTTATTTTGTGAAGAAAACAGATACATGATCGTATATGTTGATGATATTGTACTTTTTGGCAGTGATTTGGCTACAATGTAGGCTACAACAACATACCTATCCAGCCACTTTGTCACTAAAGATCTAGGAAAATTGTGTTACTTTCTTAGCTTTGAAGTAGCCTACCATGATCTTCTATTTGTCAGTCACAAAAAAAATGTTTTGGATCTACTTAAAGAAACCAATATGATTGGGAAATGGCCAGCTGACACTCCATTGGATCCTAATGCAAAACTGAATGAAAAGGGATCGGTATTTCCTTATCACTTAAGATATAGATGACTTGTTGGAAAGTTAACCTATCTTATTGCTACCCATGGAATATTACGGGTGCACTTGGGTCTATCAGTCAATACTTAAACAAACCTAGACAATGTCACTGGGATGTTGTGTCATATTCTAAGATACTTGAAAGCTAACCCTAGTAAAGGTCTATCATACTCCAAGCAGGGTCACATATATTATTGAGTGTAATGATGCTGACTACGCAGGCTGTGAAAATAATATTGTATTGAACTGATTCGAATTAATAAAAGAGGTACAGCCATGTCCTATATATAGGATCACAGGAGAAACCCTGATACTTAGGACATAAGCAAACTAAACGGGCCAAGACACTAAAGGCCCACTAACTAACTAATTAACCTATTAACTAAATAGGCTAATATATAATCTCTAACACTCCCCCTCAAGCTGGATCATGGGTGAAACACATGTCCAAAGCTTGGAGGTTACAAGACTCGATAAAACGATAAAAGAAAAGATAAATGAAAGATAAAGGATAAATATCACTCCCATACAAAAGATGTTACTCCCCCTTAATCAATACTCCCCCTGAATCATATAGTGATGATGACTCTGCAAGCTAGAAATACTCGAGCTTTGAAGAATGTCTTTCTTTGAAGTGCATGTGAAGAGCATCTGAAGAATGGACCTGATACTACAGCAGTAATTCGCCACTTGGAGCAGACGATCATCCATACCATGACCGCGGCAACTTCACTGGAATACGTACTTAACGCGGCATGAACGCGGATCTCTCAATGATGATGTAGTAGTAGTGGTGTCTTCAAAGCGTCTGAGAAGACGTGCATAACGTGGCACGAACACGGACGGACGATATGTTGGTGATACGATGTAGGTACTGTAACTCTGTAGTGTGAACCTTGGGGGCTTGATAGGAAAGGAGATATCATCCATCAAGGAAAGTCCCAAGAAGATCAGCAACAGGTGATGTCAAAACAGCAGATGCAGCTCGGAGAAGACATGACGAAACAGGTCATTGAAGATAAACTCTAAGCTTCTAAAAATCTAAAGAAGCACTCATTTGTCTCATATGAATGTCGCTGAAGAAATACACCATCAACACCTGACGTACATAACGCGGATACGGCGTCAACGCTGAATGAAGCTGGCTGGAGGTGGAGAACAGACGCGTTGAAGAACATGAAGCTCCATGAAGGTAATAGCCTGGAATATATATAACCTGAATACATATATCATCATCGCATCTCATACATTCTCTCTCATACTCTCTCATGTTGGTTCTCTCTTCTCATCTCTTCCTCTCCTCTTTATCCCCCCCGCACACCAAATACGATAAGAGTGAGTGTTTGGTGTAGAGAAATGGATACATGACACCCCGTACTGTGGAAAGGGATACACACATGATATGGGTGGGTGGGAAAGGAATTGATGGATTTGAGAGGATTTTATGATATGGAGATGGGTATTATGTGGAGAATGAAACCAATAATCGGAGAGAATAATGCTAAATGGGTCAAAGTAAGAAGCGGGTAGAAAATTAAATGGATTTGATCTCGACCCGAAAAGGGATTTGTTTGGCCCGTTAGGGCAACAAATCTGGGGGTGCGGGGGCGGAGCCCCGTGAAAAACCCGATCAGGCTTAAAATTGGATCCGATTAGTAAAAGATAGGACCGATTAAGGATCCAAATAGAGATAGACATAGAGAAGTATGTTGGCGGCACTTAAAAAAATAGAGGACGTCACTCATACTTGGGAGAAGACAAACTCATTAGGGGGTGATGGCATAGTTGAATATGGTGGAGTGATTATGGCCAGGGATAGGTGATGGCGTTGGGGCAGCAGCGATGAGATGGAGAGCAACAGCGGTAAGGGGCATGGATGACGATGGCGGCAGCTGAAGGGTGTGATCGTCGGTTGGGGATACGGTTGTTGCTAAATGAGGCAACAACACTGCAGTGAACGGACACACAATGATGGCGATGATTTTGTCGCTCGGTTGATGTAGCACTCGGCCGCAACAAAGGAGATGATACTGGTCTCCTTCACGGCTCCGGAGATATGGCATACCATGAGGCAGCATGCGGAGTCAAGTGTGAAGCCTCTCCATGAGCGGCGGTGAAGGCTTATGCTAAGGACGTCAGGACGATACAGCGGTAGAGACGATGGCTGTTGTTGATGGTGCTAATTGGCGGCGTCTTCTGTTGTGCGTCGGGATGGCGACGGCTGGTATAGAAGATGGCGGCGTTGCTTGTTGCTAGTCGCGGTTGATTGATGCTAGACACGGCGGTAGAGGCAGATGGCTAAGGCGTCGCGGATTGCTGCTGGATACAGCGGCCATTGCGGTGGCTATGTTGGTTGCCGACGACAGTGTGATGTTGTTGCAGCGACGGCGTGATGTAGCGGAGGCAATAATGGCTGCTGGCCGGCGGATGGCGGAGGTGATGAAGGCGTCGGGAAGATGATGGTGTCGACGCACGGAAAGAAAATTAGATCGTTTGAGAAAGAGAAAGATATGCCATGGAGGCCTGGAGATGCTTGGGTGGCAGCCGGCCTAAGCCGTGGAAGAGGCGGTGGCCGCCCGCAGGAGGGGAGAGCATGTGGTTGCTCTCTCGAAGAGAGGCGGCGGCCGCCCGCAGGCGGGGAGAGCCAGCGGTTGCTCTCTCTCGAAGAGAGGCAGCGGCTCTAGGGTTGTTGTTGTGCGTCTGGGAAGAGAGAGAGAAGGGAGGACGGCTGCTAGGTTTTTCTCAGGAGCGAACACGCTCTGATACCATGTGAAAATAATATTGTATTAAACTGATTCGAATTAATAAACGAGGTACAGCCATGTCCTATATATAGGATCACAGGAGAAACCCTGATACTTAGGACATAAACAATCTAAACGGGCCGAGACACTAAAGGCCCACTAACTAACTAATTAACCTATTAACTAAATAGGCTAATATATAATCTCTAACACAGTCAATCTTCCTGATTGCAAATTTATTTCTGGGTATTGCTCCTATGTTGGATGAAAACCTTGTATCTTGGCGTAGCAAAAAAGAAGTTTGTTGCCAGATCCAGTGTTGAGGCAGAATATAGAGTTATGGCTCATATAGCCTGCTAGCTCCTTTGGGTGAAATCCCTTATTAAAGAATTCTAATTACATGTTACTACTCCCATGTAGATGCCCAGTGACAATAAATATGTTACATTCATTTCCAGTAATCAAGTGTTCCATGAATGAACCACGCATAATGAAGTAGATTGTCACTTTATCAGGGAAGATGTGATGAAGAAAGACATCTCTTCTCCTTAGTCCTTACATACACTCAAAAAACCAGACTGCTAACATGTTCACTAAAGCATTTCCAAGGAAGAGATTCGCAGAGCTAACTGACAAATTGGGCATGAGAGATATCTATGCTCCACCTTGAGGGGGATTGGGGGAGTGTTAATATATTTACTTGTTTACTATTGTGTTATTCGTATGTATTGTTGTGGTATGTCTTTGCTTTAGTCCCATATTGTTGGGATGTCCTTTATCAAATATATCTCCATCCTATATAAGAAGAGGTACTTTGTATCATTTAGAGCATCTCATATATCCTATTCTTTACACATCCAAAAAACATTTCATCCATTTTTTATCTGCATAATAAGCCATATATTAGTGGATACCTATTGAAGTTCATATACATATACAAGCCAAACATACTTGTTTTATCTTTTATGAAATATTTTACTCAAACATATTCATTTATGTAGCTTGTAGCTACTATTTTAGATTTTTTTGAAAAAAAATTGATAATCTAATTCGATGTTTCCCAAGATCCCACAAAAGTTCATGATCTTATGTAAGTAAAGAAAGAGAAAAAATGAAGGAAGAAGCCTAGACGGCCAAGGCAACCTGATTGGTCTAAACTTGAAAATCATGACAAGTAAATGTGGATACCAGATAACATTACGAAAATTAGCTAACCTCGGGAAGACGAGCTGCAAAATACCTCACATATTTACAGCCTATGTTCTTCACTATGCTATCGAGGAGATACAAAGCTGGCAGCTTGTGTTCCAAAGAGACCTTTAAGAAAACAAGGAAAAGGGAAATCATAAACTTGGAAAAAAATAAAGGAGCTGAGATTATCTTAGATTATACGGACAAAACTTCACGGTTCATATCATTCACAAGAGAGTTCAATATTTCAAACCATTTTCGTATCTGTTGCAGATTCATTCAAATCGCCGTTGATTTATATCTAGACATAGAAAAATGACTAGAAATACATTTTAAATTGCATTAAACTATCAGGCTTAAATAATACTCCACATGTAAGATGCAGAAATGTACACACAAAAAAACTATTAACGGCACTAATTGTAATATAACTAGTTTCTACCAGCATGTGTACTCCTTATAAATTATGATTAAAAATGCACTTTTTGCAAACCAGTTCACGGAAACAGTTATCTCGTAGTATACTCAGACTTTCTAGCAAAAGTCTGAAAAAGCATATATTTAATACAGTAACTATTATCTACAAATATCAAACTCATGATAACAAAGTTTCAGAATTGTTCATAACTGTTAATCTTTACAATAAAGGTTCTTTGCATAATATATCTAGGAACAACAAAGCTAATTAGAATAAGGTATCTTCATATAATAATTATATGTTTTGAGTTTACCCACACACAAACCTAGTTACAACAATTCTTTATTATAGTTCTCACAACACAGCAGTCTGAATATAGTTAGTGGCTAAATTAGAGTGGAGAACCCCTGCCACTTAATTTGAGGGAATAGTATCCACATAAAACAACCTAGTGGCAACATTCTTCTGTTTCCCACAATATTTTTTAGGAACCTCTGTCGTGTTTTTTCTATAAGAGGCATCCCTAAAATATCCCTCCTGCCTCTGTCCTCTCCCGTACTCTTGCTCTGTCATAGATAACCACAGCCTTCAAAGTTATCATCTATGATCTATATTAACATTTGCAGTGGCAACAATCTTCTGTTGTGTCTAGCAGCAGCAAATGAGAGGGAGAGAGGGAAGGACAAACATATTTTTCTGAAGATGTGATTAGTAGGAGGCAAACCAGAAGGACTTAGAGGAGGTAGGAGGGGAATTAGTAAGGAGACGGCACAACAAGGAGCAGAATGCAGCCACTCAGAAGAAGCAGGTGACTGGAGGAGGATTGAAGGAAGCCTAACTTGGGTATGGTTCTTAATAAATCAAGGTGGGGATTTATCTGAGGCAAGTTAGACCGGGTTACTACAGTGATACATCCAAGTGGTCAAGACAAGGGTTAGATCCACCTGTATAAAGATCTCATAACATACTTACAGTGATACTACAGCTCAGGTTAAGTTTTGCTTCTATAAAACATTATTTAGTGACAATTAATATGCTTCTGGCTGAATTAAGTCATGAGATTGTAGCCTAAATGACAAAAACATATATTAAACCAAAACTGGTTTCTTGTGCACTTTTTTTTGTTTAACATTTTCATAGATCAATTATCTAAAAACTTTTACTTGGACAACATTTTCTACAAAATACTTGGTAAAGTACCGGATATCTGTAATGTGCACCCCACGGGATTTTTCCTATGAGGACGTAAAATTGCACAAGTCATACAGAGCCTCTCTGTTGTGTTTAATTCTCAGAATTTCCACAGAAGAGGATGGAAGGTCTAGGTTATCCTGTCAGGATAAAAACCACACTCAAATACCCAGCCTTTGGGTGGTTGTGTTTGGTGCTCAGAATTTCCACAGAAGATGGAAGCTCTGGCTAGATCCCGGATGAGAAGATGGAAGGTACAACCTTTTTGTTGGGCAACAGTACAGATAACAGAACTAGGGCGTTCTGAGAGATAACCAGTACATATAATTAGGTTGCTCCAAGAAAACTGGAAAGCTCGGGCTTGTTCATGGAATAATGTCGTAACAGAGTTTTCAAGTTGGCTTTCTCTATTTTAAGTTGAAGGTTTTCAGAAATCCATTAGTGTGTAGATATATATAGTGCAAATATTACAAGTCCACATAATAATACATTTATGTTAAGTTGAGTCCTCAAACCAATTTCTCCACTGCCTAGGTCTCCGATATCAGAAGCAGCAGGTATCTTTGCAGTTGATAATTAACAATCATACCAATGAGGCATTTCACCGAGCTGCAGAGCAGCAAATACCAACTGGTTGCCTCCTCATTCACCTCCACTCCTCTTCCTCTTCCTGCTAATTCAGCTGCAAGGCTTACGGCTCGGCTGCGCCTCACCGCCTCAGAGGCTGCCTTGCAAAAGTGAGGAGCTTGCTTAAGTGGGCTGGGGCATACGCTTCAGGCGCCTCGAAGGCGCGTTGTTAATACCATGGCCATGATATGATGTCACCGATCAGGCACTCAGTTAAAACCCTCATGTCATGGCACATGTACGGGCACACATAATAAATGTGTATCATCATATCTGGACTGGACAAACTAATCATGCACCTTCAGAATAAATAGGATTAGCAAGAAGCAACAAACCCATGTGGTAAATGGTTAGTATGCAGCACCAACTCCATGAGAGCCCCAGGCTTTAGCCTGGCAGTAGGTAAAGTTGTAGGCAAGGATGTTGAGGAGGTTCAAGCATTGAAATAAGGGGATCGGGATGGGATTGGTTGAGGGAGTTGATGTCCCGCAGGCAGCTGGAAGATAGCACAGAGCCGCAAGATAATGGCAACAGACTAAGTAGAGAACGGCGTCGCTTGGATATGCACAGAGATGTTTAAAGCACCCACAGCCACAGCAAAAAAAAAACTGGACTTTTCGACTCAACCTTACACCAAACCTTACCATAATCGCCAAGTTTACGGTTAAACACTATGCAAGCGATGTCAAGTAGCTTCAGCCCTAATGCACCATCACATGAGACGGCATATCAATATACGTGGTTAAATACAGGCATGGTTCAAAAAAAAACCGCCTTGAGGCTCTAGAGGCTTACACCTCGAGGCAAGGCTATCCCATTTGCGACTCAAGGCTAACGCCTCGGTGTCCAACACTGAGGCCTACGCCTCACAATGTCTGAGGCTCGCCTTACAGCAATGAGGCTCTGCGCCTTAGCTAAGGTACAAGCCTCGATTATGGGTGATAATGTATTATGTTAACTACCTAATTTTCTACTAATAATATTGTTGCAAACATTTTATACAACTAATAATATGAAGAGTTGTTGTAGTTAATTATAATTCTTTTATTAATGATATTTTTATTACCATTCTCTAAGTAACATCTTCCAATCTTCATTACTAAATTTATCTTTGTTTTCAACCTTCTTGTTTACTATGTCGGTGAATTTAATCTCATTGTTAACTAATTTTGGATCCTTGTTCCTGCTAATTCCAAATTCTATCTCCCTTACTTTTTCTTTGTTATTTACATATTTTTGATCTAATAGTTAATTGATATCGTATTATTTTCTATGTATTGTAATGGTCTTTAATTTCTTTTTATCCTTATTAAGTTTCATATATAAATTCTATTTCGTTTTAGTTTGGTTGTATATACATATTAATGTCGCACAATTTATACATAAAATATATATAACCAATCACTATATATATATATACAATGTATATAAATGTATAATTTTATTTATTAAGACCGCCTCGTGCATATTTTGAGGCTTAGACCTCAAATGCCTCAAGGATTACGCCTCGCCACACAGAGACAAAAATGCCTCCTTATGCCTCACACACTTTATAACTTTGGATACAGGCCAGAGAAAATCGAGAGGTCACGTCGGAGAAAGGGGCATAACACTTAGAATTGTGGTCAGAGGAGGGGCAATGGACATTTTTCGTTATGACGAGGTGCTTTTCTAACATCATCTATGCATTATAATTCCTATCATTAATTAAATTCATTAACCTAAAATGATGAAAGGATGATAGCCAGGGCTACAGTGCTATAGAAAAATACTTTTGAGCACTTATGCTTGTATAAACCCGAATCATGTTTCGGGTCAGATAAATCCTTGAAAGTAAAATCAAGTCCAGGTTGAGAACGCCCCTATAGAATACATATAGTAAGGAGCTTCTGGTCCAAATTGAGTATGCCTCTATAGAATACATACAGTAAGGAACCTTTGGTTCAAATTTGAGAGGCCTTGAACTTCCCTATAATTTTTCAAACGATTAGAATGGCCTTTTTTCAACTATTAAGTTTAAAAGTGTAAGTTAGGGATTTCATTGTGGAACCTTTTCCTTAAGACCATGCTAAGTGAGCCTAGTAATATGCAAGATTTTTGGATGATTAGAGAATAAGTCATTAATTTTCAAATAAAATTCAGATAAATGGTTTGAAAACACAAAAATACCTAATTCCTACAAATCTAAGTGAGTTGAATGGCTGCTAAGCGCCCAACCCTTATCTGTTTTATTTGGACCATGGATCTGGCAGTGTTGTCTTTTTCCTCTGAAAGGACACAACGCCTAGTAATGACACCAAGCCTAGTTTATCAGCTCTAAACTCACCAGACCAAGGTGATCTTGGAGACCCAAATTTGGCAAAATTTGGCGTTTGGTTGCCATGTTAGCCCCTCATAAACCTAACCCCTCTCTGATGGATATTGTAAGGAGGCGGCGCATGAAATTTCGACACTTTGGACCTGAAACCCCTATTAACTTTTGCCTAGGTCCCAACAACATTCTTCATCCTCGGTGAAGCCCTACTACCCTCTCATATCACCTCATCCTTCCCCTACAACTAGCTCCAAACTGGAGAAGGGGTTCACAACCTCAAGCCTCCTTAGGCTTACGGGCAGGTCAAGCCAAGTTTACAACGCTTTTGCGAACCTAGCTTAAGGCTCTGCAAGCCTAGCAGAGCCTCTTTGTTGAACACTTCCACGTCGTCAGACACCCCTTCCACCTCAACCACCGTCTCAAAGCTTTGACCTCATTCAAAGTCCTTGCCTTAGTAATCAACCCTCACCAAGGTCCTATAGAAGTGACCCGTTCATGAATAGGACCATAGGAGGGCTCAACAAGTTAAGCATCTTCATTGACTACCTCTGCACTAGCAACTACAGCCTGAAAGAGATGAGCTTCATTTCTGCAAAGTTGACCTAGACAAGGACCAATTCTTAAATGGAGACAACAAGTACCCATTAAGGGGCCCGAGCTTTACGCAAATAGAAGAGGAAGTTGTGCATAGATGAGCGCGACCAGACGGCCACATGGGTCAACCATAGCACTCCACCTGGACCTAACAAGCCCAAATGGATTTTCTAGATAAGCCATTTGAACAAAAAAACCATTTTAGTTTGTAAATTTTGTAGCAATTAGGTAAGTGGACGATATTAGAAAATTGTGTTTCATCGAGAAAAATATGAGCCAGTGATATAAGTTTGAACCAATGATGATGAATGAAATTTTAGCAAAATAGGCATCAAGTTGTATCTTAGTTAGGGTTTTAGAAATTGTAATTCGGGTTACAAATATCTAAAATGGTCTTTACCTTGTTTATAATATGCTTAATCATTGATCCTTAGACCTATAATATATTTATTTTAGGAAAATAAAATGAAACTATCATTTGATGATTTACTTAAAGAAAATGAGAAATATACATTCAAACGTAATAAGCATGGGAATGAGCTATTAAAAGCTAAACATTTGGTAGATAAATCTTAGGTTCTAATATAAAATATATCGGTCAATTGACCTTTTTATACTACTAAATGACCCAAGCGTCCTAATACATGATTTATGCTCATGATCTATACTAAGCTAGGGGTTCCATAGGAAAACCCCTACACCAATTTTAAACTCTTCGGGTGTTATGCATGAGGAAAAATTCAGTAAAAATTACAATTTTTTAAGCTAGAGAAAATTCCGCAAAAGAAAGGGATTTTGTAGATAAAAGATCAATTTGGGCCTTAATTTTGCGAAATGGCACTAAAACACGACTTGCGTTTAGCATAATACTATTTTGCAGGCTGTTGGGCAAATTTCTTTAAGAGTCTTGCTTCTAGAGGCTGTATTCTTGATTTTAAGGTATGTTTCCCCTTTCCCTAGCACATCTAGACCTCCTTCTATTCTTACCCTCTTCTATAAATATATAAAGAAATGCACCAAAAATGATAAATTCTAAGTGCTAGATCTTTTACATGATCTACAAACTAAATTTTAACATGCAATATTAGTATTCCGTAGTTACTACTTACCTTACTCTTACTGGTGAGTAGTTAAAACTTTACTACTAAATACTTATTAATTTTTAGTTATTACTTAGTAGTTAGTACTACTTAATTTTAACTCAATTTGAGCCTTAATTTTGTGAAATGGCACTAAAACACAACTTGCATTTAGCATAATACTATTTTGCAGGCTGTTGGGCAAATTTCTTTAAGAGTCTTGCTTCTGGAGGTTGTATTCTTGATTTTAAGGTATGTTTCCCCTTTCCCTAGCACATCTAGACCTCCTTCAATTCTTACCCTCTTCTATAAATATATAAAGAAATGCACCAAAAATGATAAATTCTAAGTGCTAGATCTTTTACATGATCTAGACAAAACTTGTAGAGCTATGTAAAAATGGTATGAACTATGAAGTATGCAGATCTAGATTAATTTTATAAATCTAATGCATACATTTCAGATTTATACATAAAACGGCTTAAAAAGTTATTTTGATTTTTGAGGATGTTCTTTCTTCGATATATGTGTAAAAGCATAAGTAAATTAAGTACTAACAATAAACTCAAAGAATCAATATGGACAAATTTTCGTAAAAACTATTGATAGAAGCATAATTTTTATTTTCCACATAATTAATAAGTAATTTCAGTGCTAAAAATAATTAACAAAGAAAAAAATGGGGAATATAATATATGTAACATTTTAACATGCAATATTAGTATTCCGTAGTTACTACTTTACTCTTACTGCTGAGTAGTTAAAACTTTATTACTAAATACTTATTAATTCTTGGTTATTACTTAGTAGTTAGTACTACTTAATTTTAACTCAATTTGAGCCTTAATTTTGTGAAATGGCACTAAAACACGACTTGCATTTAGCATAATACTATTTTGCAGGCTGTTGGGCAAATTTCTTTAAGAGTCTTGCTTCTGGAGGCTGTATTCTTGATTTTAAGGTATGTTTCCCCTTTCCCTAGCACATCTAAACCTCCTTCAATTCTTACCCTCTTCTATAAATATATAAAGAAATGCACCAAAAATGATAAATTTCTAAGTGCTAGATCTTTTACATGATCTAGACAAAACTTGTAGAGCTATTTAAAAATGGTATGAACTATGAAGTATGCAGATCTAGATTAATTTTATAAATCTAATGCATACATTTCATATTCATACATAAAACGGCTTAAAAAGCTATTTTGAGGATGTTCTTTCTTCGATATATGTGTAAAAGCATGAGTAAATTAAGTACTAACAATAAACTCAAAGAATCAATATGGACAAATTTTCGTAAAAACTATTGATAGAAGCATATTTTTTATTTTCCACATAATTAATCAGTAATTTCAGTGCTAAAAATAATTAACAAAGAAAAAAATGGGGAATATAATATATGTAACATTTTAACATGCACTATTTGTATTCCGTAGTTACTACTTAGTTTACTCTTACTGGTGAGTAGTTAAAACTTTACTACTAAATACTTGTTAATTCTTGGTTATTACTTAGTAGTTAGTACTACTTAATTTTAACTCAATTTGAGCCTTAATTTTGCGAAATGGCACTAAAACACGACTTGCATTTAGCATAATACTATTTTGCAGGCTGTTGGGCAAATTTCTTTAAGAGTCTTGCTTCTGGAGGCTGTATTCTTGATTTTAAGGTATGTTTCCCCTTTCCCTAGCACATCTAGACCTCCTTCAATTCTTACCCTCTTCTATAAATATATAAAGAAATGCACCAAAGATGATAAATTTCTATGTGCTAGATCTTTTACATGATCTAAACAAAACTTGTAGAGCTATGTAAAAATGGTATGAACTATGAAGTATGCAGATCTAGATTAATTTTATAAATCTAATGGATACATTTCAGATTTATACATAAAACGGCTTAAAAAGCTATTTTGAGGATGTTCTTTCTTAGATATATGTGTAAAAGCATAAGTAAATTAAGTACTAACAATAAACTCAAAGAATCAATATGGACAAATTTTCGTAAAAACTATTGATAAAAGCATAATTTTTATTTTCCACATAATTAATAAGTAATTTCAGTGCTAAAAAAAATTAACAAAGAAAAAATGGGGAATATAATATATGTAACATTTTAACATGCAATATTAGTATTCCGTGTTTACTACTTACTTTACTCTTACTGGTGAGTAGTTAAAACTTTATTACTAAATACTTATTAATTATTAGTTATTACTTATTAGTTAGTACTACTTAATACTTACTAATTATTACTCCATACCAAATTACTAGTCATGAGTTAGCAACATATGCAATATAAGTTGTAGTTTGTAAGTTTGTAACTTGCAACCCTAAGTTTTAAACTTTGTATGTAGGCTTGGCAAAAAATCCGAAAGTCCACCCCCCAAACCGAACAATACCATCCCACCCATCATTTTGGTATAACCATTTCTCGATTGGGTGATGGTTTTGGGAGGTGATGGTCTCGTGTGGTTCGGCGGCCATCCAAACCAATACTACTTTACAGCTTCTGCCACTTCCGCATTACAAGAGTAAATGCACGCACACCGCTACCAGAATCTCAAGGTCCTACACATTCCATCATAATTAAAGCGGTTCATGTTGCTCACTGTGGCAGCAGTCCGGGAGCACTGAGCAGCAATTGTTGTAGTGGTTGCCTCGATCTGCTTTGCCTATGGCTTGATGACGGGGAGTGGGAGGTTTCCCTCAAGTTCGGAGCAGTGAAGTCTGCATGGGCAGTGTCGAGTAGGATCAGTTCACAGAACAGGTGACGTCCGTGAAGTCTTCACAAGGGGAGTTGGGTGCAGACCAGGTGGAGAAGAACACTGAGCCATGTTGCTATCAGTGAGGTCGAACTTGATGGCCTAAAGTGGGGCGATATTGTGTGCAGTGAAGTTGGTATCCATTAGAGGGGGAGGGAGGTAGTGGCGTCCATGGATGCAAGGTGAGCGGCTAACATGAAAGAAGGTGGCAGTGGTAAAGGCGGTGGGAGTAGGGCATTCAGAAGACAGGGATGGAGGCGACGATGGAGGTTGGTGGTAGCTGTGATGAGTGCACAGCATCTAGATGGAGCGAAGACAATGGTAGGTTGCAAGTGGCAGGGTATAGTTTGTTTATGTTTCCATGTGGCAATGCAGTGGGTGGATGGTTTCCCAGATTCACCCTACCACTAAAGGAAGAAAACCACAAGTGGAGTGGATACCCGCATGATTCATTTTTTCAACAGTGTGGTCTGGTATGGGGTGGTTGACTGAAAAACTACTCCATTGCCATCCGTAATTGTAGGTTAGCAAGTTTGTAACAGTCTAACATACTTGACAGATCAATTCATTTGTGCACTCACTTATCAAGACATAGAGACGTGTCGGCCTCTCAACATATAATCTAGTGTTTTTATGTCTATATAATGTGTTTGTAGAATTTCATACCCTACTTCCTTTATTTTAGCATCAAAATCCCTATTGAAACAATTCAACTCCTTTCACTTACACATGACAGAGACCCCCCCCATATCAAATATGTAATAAAATTTGCATAAATAAATGGATCTTGACATTCCGATAATCCTAGTAGTATTTCTTGATTTAGTTTCTACAAATTTATGTTTTTGGACCATCTTATACGACGTCAAAGTCAGACATTTTAATCCTTGGGTGTATAATAAGTTTTGAGGAACATTAAGTAAGAGCCTAGTGGCCATAGAAGCCTTCCAAGTCTCCTAAAATCCCTATGGCTCCTTTGCTAGATGATTCACATTACTTATTGCATATCCAATACCTATGCCCTTGTGATTTTCTTTCGATGCATGTACCTAGGGCATGTAGAGCTTAAAAATTCATTGAGAAACCCATGATACCTCTAAAGGCTTGGGCACCTTGATTGATGTGTCGTGACTCGTGATCTTTATGTTACACTTGCATAGGCTTGCCTACTGTACAACTTACGATTTTGAGTTTTTTTTTATGTTGTTTGTACTAGATGTACACCAATTCAACATTAATGAAGTTTTACCCTCAGCCATGGTTCGGATTAAGACTTAGTCCCCGTTCATGTAATCTTGCCCAACTATATTGAGCTATGTGATAAATATGTGGTCAATGTTTTAAAAGCGTTAAGCAGTAAGCGTGCGGACAGCACCTTGTAACTGGTTAAGCGGTAAGCAGACGATTTTGAAAAAATGGGTTTTGATTTTCTTTACAATTTTATAAGAAAATTACACATATATGCGTATAAATACTATTTTTTTGGAACCATTATACATATCTAAACACCCTAAACAACAATACTTAACACGCTAAACAACAATACTAAACACCCAAATACTTTATAGCACACAGCTATAAAACAATGATTATAGCTAAAATGTTGAACAATGAACTTGTCACACATAAAACACCCTATACAACTATAAAACGATAAGTATTTAAGTATAAATACATGATACAATAACTATTTTGCATCACATTACAACAGACTTATCATTTATACCTTACTAACTTATTGCTACATCTACATATCATCACCTAATCATACATTACAGCAATACAATTAACCAAAGTATGCACTCTAAAATCTATATCATGATAATAGTTACATGTAATTTACTTGGATATACAGCAGTTCCCTATTATTATGGCTTACATACAAAGTATGCAATTTAAATTAACTAAAGCTTATCATAGAACATGTATTATGTATAAGTTTAATATATTACAGTCAATAATTATTATACTTTCAAAATTACTTAATGTCATAGGCTTGCAGCAGTTTTCTTCAAAAACAGGTCTGAGCGGCCGATTAAGCGGCCAATTGCCACAGCTCTCCGAAGATTTGGTATTGTAAGGATTTGGTTTGGCCCTTTGAATAGTAACAAACATAAAAAAAAATTTAAAAAAAGTGTTTTTGTGACTCTCCAATCAGCTTGATAATGATATTTTGCTTGAATAATAGTAATACACAAAATTACCTAACTTTTATGATTTTTTGTGACTTTGTATGCTTTTTCATGTATTTATATATTATTACGAGTTTCCACGAATTTTATTTATTTTAATATAACAAATATTTTTTGTATAAAGAACATTTTAAATACATAGCCAAGTAGTTCACATTTTTACCAAATTTTTCAAAAAGTTTGGGCCTTTGACAAAATAAAAAGTGTCTACTTCTAAATTTGTCATTGTGGGCCCTTCGATGTCTAAGCGGACACCAAACCATCAAAAAAGAAGATTCAAAATTTTATCTTAAAAATATACACCTTTACCACTCGGCTCAACTCGTTAATTTATCCCATCATTTCAAGAATCTAAAGAAAGCAAAAATATTTATTGATTCCGCTACTAAATTACCCCGGAATGGCTGAACGTTTGAACAAGGGCAATCATCCATGCCACAAGGGCATGGACAGGGGCACATAGGTGACTACTGTCCCTAGTGTAGAGACCATGTTAGCCTATGAGAGACTATACCATCGCAACAACACAGAGAGGATGTGGCCATTGCATACCTCTTCCACAAACCAGTTGGTGCAATGAATACAGTGATGAACCAAGTTCTTGTGGTTCTAGAAGAAGATGCAATTATGATGTCGCATGCAAAGATTAAGGAGATTTTGTGAGTGGTTGAACACCCTAGCCAAATACATCATCAGAATGAGGCCCCACTCCCTGGGTTGAAATCGCTCCTTCAAAGGTATGGAGCCCGAAAGATTCAATTGAAGCGAAGGCAAGAGGCACTAATTGCTTTAGTCTCTCATTTATAAAAGTCAATGGTCTCAAACACACTCTAAAAGGAGGCTCGTGATTTGTGTGGGGAAGCACCTAATACTTATCAAATGGGAGATAAATGAACCGCTTGAGAAGGAATCACTTACGAGCATTCTAGTCTGGCACAAGGTGCAAGATATCCTACTGGAGTCACAGGATGAACATTAGACTAAATTGGAAGTTGCACTAGATAGCCCTTATGTGTAGATAGGATAACAAAAGTGAGGAGTCACCTCGACTATGCTAGGATGTGTGTTCTTTCGGAGAACACATTCGAATACCAGAAAGAAATTCAGCTAAAGAGCACAAAGGAAGCAATCTATCTTTCGAAGGTCCAATACAATGTGACACACAATGGTCTCACCATTGTAATTCTATTTGTATCTTCAAGTTAACGTAAGGAATGTACACAATGGACACCTTGTAACTGGTTAAGCGGTAAGCGGATGATTTTTGAAAAAATGGGTTTTGATTTTCTATACAATTTTATAAGAAAATTACACATATATATGCATATAAATACTATGTTTTTTGGAACCTTTATACATATCTAAACACCCTAAACAACAATACTAAACACCCAAATACTTTATAGCACACAGCTATAAAACAATGATTATAGCTAAAATATTGAACAATGAACTTGTCACACATAAAACACCCTATACAACTATAAAACGATAAGTATTAAGTATGTATGCATGATACAATAACTATTTTGCATCACATTACAACAGACTTATCATTGATACCTTACTAACTTATTGCTACATCTACATATCATCACCTAATCATACATTACAGCAATACAATTAACCAAAGTATGCATTCTAAAATCTATATCATGATAATAGTTACATGTAATTTACTTGGATATACAGCAGTTCCCTATTATTATGGCTTACATACAAAGTATGCAATTTAAATTAACTAAGGCTTATCATAGAACATGTATTATATATAAGTTTAATATATTACAGTCAATAATTATTATACTTTCAAAATTACTTAATGTCATAAGCTTGCAGCAGTTTTCTTCAGAAACGGGTCTGAGCAGCCGATTAAGCGGCCAATTGCCACAGCTCTCCGAAGAATAGGTATTGTAAGGGTTTGGTTTGGCCCTTTGAATAGTAACAAACATAAAAAAAAAATGTGTTTTTGTGACTCTCCAATCAGCTTGATAATGATATTTTGCTTGGATAATAGTAATACACAAAATTACCTAACTTCTATGACTTTTTGTGACTTTGTATGCTTTTTCATGTATTTATATATTCTTACGGGTTTCCACGAATTTTATTTATTTTAATATAACAAATATTTTTTGTATAAAGAACATTATAAATACATAGCCAAGTAGTTCACATTTTTTACCAAAATTTTCAAAAAATTTGAACCTTTGACACAAAAAAAAGTGTCTACTTCTAAATTTGTCATTGTGGGCCCTTCGATGTCTAAGTAGACACCAAACCATCAAAAAAAAATATTCAAAACTTTATCTTAAAAATATACACCTTTACCACTCGGCTCAAGTCGTTAATTTATCCCATCATTTCAAGAATCTAAAGAAAGCAAAAATATTTATTGATTCCGCTACTAAATTAACCCGGAATGGCTGAACGTTTGGGGAAGGGCAATCACCCATGCGGCCATGCCACAAGGGCATGGACAGGGGCACATAGGTGACTATTGTCCCTAGTGTAGAGACCATGTTAGCCTATGAGAGACTATACCATCGCAACAGCACAGAGAGGATGTGGCCATTGCATACCTCTTCCACAAACCAGTTGGTGCAACGAATACACTGATGAACCAAGTTCTTGTGGTTCTAGAAGAAGATGCAATTATGATGTCACATGCAAAGATTAAGGAGATTTTGTGAGTGGTTGAACACCCTAGCCAAATACATCATCAGAA
Organism: Alisma plantago-aquatica; assembly: GCA_963693085.1. Lineage (NCBI taxonomy): Eukaryota > Viridiplantae > Streptophyta > Magnoliopsida > Alismatales > Alismataceae > Alisma > Alisma plantago-aquatica. Next base: position 1,225,826,770 of record OY856412.1, read on the forward strand.
TGAGGCCCCACTCCCTGGGTTGAAATCGTTCCTTCAAAGGTATGGAGCCCGAAAGATTCAATTGAAGCAAAGGCAAGAGGCACAAATTGCTTTATTCTCTCATTTATAAAAGTCAATGGTCTCAAACACACTCTAAAAGGAGGCTCGTGATTTGTGTGGGGAAGCACCTAATACTTATCAAATGGGAGATAAACGAACCGCTTGAGAAGGAATCACTTACGAGCATTCTAGTCTGGCACAAGGTGCAAGATATCCTATTGGAGTCACAGGATGAACATTAGACTAAATTGGAAGTTGCACTAGATAGCCCTTATGTGTAGATAGGATAACAAAAGTGAGGAGTCACCTCGACTATGCTAGGATGTGTGTTCTTTCGGAGAACACATTCAAATACCAGAAAGAAAATCAGCTAAAGAGCACAAAGGAAGCAATCTATCTTTTGAAGGTCCAATACAATGTGACACACAATGGTCTCACCATTGTAATTCTATTTGTATCTTCAAGTTAACGTAAGGAATGTACACAATGGAGATATGCCTATTCAAGAGAATCTGAGATGAGCCCCTCTGATACCTTACTCCCAAATGAGGCAATGAAGCGAGAAGAAGGGCTAGTTATACTACTAGGAGTGAAGAATCTCTCGTTCGACAATAATCAATAGTCTTTTGGATGTAACATGGTGATTGTAATTCAAAATTCTTCTACAAATCCCTCAAAACAAGGAGACGCGGGAACATGGTCCAGTCTATAAATATTGGTAAGGGAACAACTACTGACCCATATGACATCAAAGCTTACACTATCAACTTTTATCAGACCTCTTAAACTCTTCTAGTGGTGTTTTATTGTACTAGAATGAAGAATGGAATATTCCTAAATAATTATTGGATTACTGGTATGTCTCGTTATGCCACAAGAGATGTAACCAAAGTTGTTGTAAACATATGAATATCGATTATCCAAGGCCCTAACAAAGACAATGTATATGCCTTCACGAAATCTTAAAATATCATCCGGTGACTAGAGCAATTTGAAACTTCTTTGCCAATTGTAACCTCATCTAGGTTGTCAATGGTACTTTCACTGCCCTTCTCCCAAACCCAAAGACTAAAGAAGTACATAGCATCAAAAGACTATAGACCAATCTCCCTTATCATTGTTGTCTACAAGCTCGCAACCAAGATTTTGACCAACTACCTCAAATATATTTGCCTACTTTGATAGTTATAACGGAATGTGTTTGTTAGGCTTCGGAACATCGCAGATGTCATTCTTCTTGCAAATGAAATGATGTTTGAATTAAACTACTTCCAACACTAAGTTGTGTGTTAAAGTTGGCATTATAAAGCTTACGTCTCTTTGCATCTTCTCCACATCCTTAAATGGGTGATGTTTCCTACTTGTTGGTTGGTTTGAGTGAAAACACGCCTCAAATCAGCAGTCATCATTTACTATCAATGGGGACCCCTCCCAAATTTCACGCTTCTAACGGAAAACGACAAGGTGACCCATTGGCTCCCTATCTAACAGGCATGCAGGGACTCACGAGTCACAACCATGTTTGATAGAGCAGCCAAATTGGAAAATTCACTTTTGCACTTATAAGGACTTGGGACCTCAAATCCGATCTCCTTATTTTTCTAAAGGCTAATGAACAGCCTAACACTAGGGGTGATTAATAAATTATGTGATGAATATCATTGACAGTACATATATATCTCGAGCCTATTCTCTCTCTCTCTCTATATATAGAGAGAGAGAGAGAGTCAGGCTAGAATACACTCGAGTGTACAGATCGCATAAATACACTCAATTGTGTTTGCAAAGACTATTTTTTTGCAAAATGTAAACCATTGATCTTCACTGTCATACTATAACTAGGCTACATACAAATTTTGAGCCAATTTGGATGAGTGTCACTTATCTGAGGGCAACAAAATCAACGCGCGAAACTAATTTGAAATGCATAATTTTTGCAGTCTTTATAACATGACCTATAAATGTCCAAATGTGCTCAAATTTTGTATACGAGTTGTTCACAAGATGTTTAAGAAGATCAACGGATTAGATTTTTGAAAAAATATTGCATCATGAAAAACTGCTTGAGTGTATTCTAGCCTGACTATATATATATATATATATATATATATATATATATATCAAAGAGAGTGGTTAAACTCAAGGGGTATTGGAAAACCTACCCCAACTAAACTTTATCTTATCCACCATACACCGATGTTAATTCAACCGAACCGCTTCCCTCACTTTTTCCAAAAACAAACATTGGAAGATAGCTTTATGAAGGCTTCCAATCTGATCCTATATGTACCGTCACGTCACAAAACAAATGTGGCATAAAGTTCTTCCTCCGGAACACATTTAACATCCTACTCAAACTTTGAGTGAGAATAAGAGCATATATGTTCCTTTCATTGCAATACCACAAAACATTGCTTGGTTTGTGGTACTTGGTGATGGAATGGCCTTCAATCTATAGAAATATAGCAATATGAGATTGTTTCAGAACAATTTTGTGTGCGAGGGGGAGGGGACCTAGGTCGACCTGCTATCGGCTACTTATTGGATATTACAAAGCAGTTACAAGAGTGTGGGTTTCTAAATCCCGACCCATTCTAACCCTTATCTCTACAACTTGTTGGGTGATAAACAACTATAGGCCCAGTCCCTACTCTATCCACTCACTGCCATCTAGAAAAAGGTGCAATCCATTTACTTTTTCCCTTATGTGCTATCATACCCTCCCTCCTTGTCCAATGATATTAAACAACAATTTTAATAGAGAAAAAGGAATGATTCCATGTTCTCTTCGCTTCCCTTCAAATACATCTATTTTTGTTTCTCGTCTCTTAGACCACATGTCACCTAATATGGTACCATAAAAACATGCTCCATCTTCATTGTTTACCTCTCCAGCATCAATTAAACTACTTACCCTCCTTTCCAGAGCTCTCTGAAGATTAGGTATTGTAAGGATTTGGTTTGGCCCTTTCAATAGTAACAAACATAAAAAAGGTATGGAGCCCGAAAGATTCAATTGAAGCGAAGGCAAGAGGCACTAATTGCTTTAGTCTCTCATTTATAAAAGTCAATGGTCTCAAACACACTCTAAAAGGAGGCTCGTGATTTGTGTGGGGAAGCACCTAATACTTATCAAATGGGAGATAAATGAACCGCTTGAGAAGGAATCACTTACGAGCATTCTAGTCTAGCTCAAGGTGCAAGATATTTGACTGGAGTCACAAGATGAACATTAGACCAAATTGGAAGTTGCACTGCATAGCCCTTATGTGTAGATAGGATAGGTTAACAAAAGTGAGGAGTCACCTCGACTATGCTAGGATGTGTGTTCTAGTGGAGAACACATTTGAATACCTAGAAGAAATTCAGCTAAAGAGCACAAAGGAAGCAATCTATCTTTCGAAGGTCCAATACAATGTGCCACACAATGGTCTCACCATCGTAATTCTATTTGTATTTTCAAGTTAACGTAAGGAATGTACACTATGGAGATTTGCTTAGCGCACGTTTCGTTGGCAGGATTTACAGAAATCGTGTATTTTGTCCATCCCGCATTACTGAAATGCTACATTCTCAAAATCCCATAAAATAAATTTTATGTTTGGTTTGATGGATTTTGTATGTGTGGGATTTTTTTTTTCATATCTGTTATCTTGCCCATGTTGGATTTTGGCGTCCGCGAGAATTTTGATGGAGACCAAAATGCGGGATTCCTATTATGTCTGAAAATCCCTGAATTTGGCCCATTTCTCCAATCCTGTAAAGCAAACATAAAATTTGCAGACCTGGAGTCCAAGATACAATCCAATACGGCAAAATCCAGGTAACCAAACATGCCCTCATTCAAGAGAATCTGATATCAACCCCTATGATACCTTACTCCCAAATGAGGCAATGAAGCGAGAAGAAAGGCTAGTTATACTACTAGGAGTGAAGAATCTCTCGTTCGACAATAATCAATAGGCTTTTGGATATAACATGGTGATTGTCATTCTAAATTCTTCTACAAATCCCTCAAAACAAGGAGACACGGGAACATGGTTATATTGGTAAGGGAACAACTACTAACCCAGATGGCATCAAAGCTCACTCTATCAACTTTTATCAGACCTCTTAAACTCTTCTAGTGGTGTTTTATTGTACTAGAATGAAGAACGGAATTATTCCTGAACTAAATAATTATCATATTACTAGTATGTCTCGTTATGCCACAAGAGATGTAACTAAAGTTGTTTTAAACATATGAATATCGATTATCCCAAGGCCCTAACAAAGACAATGTATATGTCTTCACGAAATCTTAAAATATCACTCGATGACTAGAGCAATTTGAAACTTCTTTGCCAATTGTAACCTCATCTAGGTTGTCAATGGTACTTTCACTCCCCTTCTCCCAAGCCCAAAGACTAAAGAAGTGCATAACATCAAAGACTATAGACCAATCTCCCTTAGCATTGTTGTCTACAAGCTCACAACCAAGATTTTGACCAACTACCTCAAAGATATTTGCCTACTTTGATAGTTATAACGGAATGTGTTTGTTAGGCGTCGGAACATCTCAGATGTCATTCTTCTTGCAAATGAAATGATTTTTGAATTAAACTACTTCCAACACTATGACGTGTTAAATTTGGAATTTAGAAAGCTTACGTCTTTTTGTATCTTCTTCACATCCTTAAATGCATGATGTTTCCTACTTGTTGGTTGGTTTGGGTGAAAACACGCCTCCAATCAGCAGTCATCATTTACTATCAATGGGGAACCCTCCCAAATTTCACAACTCTAACGAAAAACAGCAAGGTGACCCTTTGGCTCCCTATCTAACAGGCATGCAGGTACTCACGACCATGTTTGATAGAACTGCCAAATTGGAAAATCCACTTTTGCACTTCTAGGGACTTGGGACCTCAGATCTGATCTCCTTATTTTTCTAAAGACTTATGGGCGGCCTAACACTAGGGGTGATTAATAAATTATGTGATGAATTTGGTCGCATATTCCGGCTTAGACCAAACCAGCATAAAAGTCGTACTTTTTTTTAGTCGGATCATTGATGAATATCATTACATGAGATCTCAACAACAGCAAAGAGAATTCCATGCCACCTACCTCAGTCTTCCCCTATCAATGGTAGATTGACAAAATAAAAACATCCCCTTTGGTGTATTAAAATCAAAGTCAAACTTGAAAAATTGGAAACATTAACTGATTTGCACGGCATTAGAAGGATTGGTGGAATTGCCTAGTATATCAACCCTCACTGTGTATCATTAGTATTGGACCACCTTCCCTCCCTATACTTTTCGCGAAGGAGACTGACAAACTATGTCTAGACTTTATTTGTGGTGACACCTACAAAAAGATAAGTTTAGATATAGAGGGAAGATATATACTCTCCAAGTACTGAAGGTAGTTTGGGTATATGTAAATCCAGTGATTGGGTCGTAGTTAACCTCACCAAGAAGTTATGGAATGTAGCTACATGATGAATTGTATGTAGGTCAAATGGGTACAAGAGAAATACATAAAACAAGGCTCCTACTAGTCTACAAAAGGTGTGAGCCAACAGATCCTAGATTTGGAAGCAATTGTTTTACCATTGTGAGGCAACTTTGAACATGGTGATGGTTTTATTGTTCTATCAATAGAGTAGTCCATAGCTTGATGGCATCCCTCTCAGTAAAAGATGTGGGAAAAGTGAAATTCTAAGAATGGGAGTTGGTCTATACGAAAGACACTTCCACTATTGTAGATGGTAGATAGATGATCCTTGCAATATGAGGAAGTATGTGCACTCATCCAAACGACCTAATGGTGGGTTTGATAAATCTCATTGTTGGGAATACTTATGTTTCACTCAGCGTTGCTTGGGAGCACATGCGTACCAGCTGCTAGCGTGTGGAAAGGAGGAAGTGGGTATTGTCAACATACTATGAAACGCATACAGCTACACGCTTAAAAAGTTTGCACTGGTAGACTCCTCACTCATGATTTGTTGCAAAGAAGAGCATTGTCATCTATGTTCTAGATGTGCCATGTGTTAGTCACAAGTAGAAAAGATGTGACATGTGAATCACATGTCAAAAAGAAGTGCCATGTGAATCACATGTAGAAACTTATTGGTTTGGTGCTGAAGTTTAGCAATAAACAAAGATGAAAGCAGTATAGGCTTCCATCCCAAAAGGGATTGCCAACCTTCCGAAGCTAAATAGGTTCAGGGAAAAGACGAAAGCCTTACTCACTCTACAATACATATGGTCAAAGAGAAACGGTTGATTCTTCTAGGAGAACAACTTAAATAATGATACTAATTGGAGGTTGGTCAATAAGGATACATAGAACTTGTGTGACATTCTTTTAGGTCTCCTTTGAATTGGGAACAGGTGGCTGGGACATTCGGTCCACTCACAAACCCAAAAATGACTTGAAACTAGTGAAAATAATCAACTAACCAGTCTTGGTGCTCTCCAATAGACCGGTTCTTGGCCATGTGTAAACCTTGACCCTAGACTGAATTTTATGTTTATTCCCGCTTGCTACTCTACTTCTATGTTATGATCAACCTTCTCTTCCACCATATCTTGCCATAGAAAATGTAGTTTTCGATAAAAATATTGTTGAAACTATGCTATTTTGTATATTTTCTTTGATATGTTCGCTTCTCATTGTTTTTCACATAGAACATGTTTAGTTATCGGGATCTTTCAGAATCCTGCATTTAGGTCATCCTATATTTGTAAAATGGTGCGTTGTCAAAATCCCGTAAACATAAATTTTATGTTTGGTTAACTGGATTTGTGAAGTACATGATATTTTTTTTCTTTGGCCCACCGGCCGGTCACAACTGGATTTTAGCGTCCAGGAGAATTTTGATGGAAACCAAAATGCAATATTCCATTCTCAAGATTTCTCCATTTTCATATCCCACAAACCAAATGTATAGTTTCTGTAAGAAGAAATGAAGGAGGAAGAAGACGGGAACACCGATCACATGTCGGCTGCAAGATGCAGCAAAACGTGAGTAGGGCTTGAGCCTACACACTTGTATATATATTAGGGTAAGTACATGAGGTACAAAGAGAGAAAAAGAATAAAAACTAAATTTTATAAGCAAAATGGATCTGTCGCTGGCTTGTCGTTCCGCCGTTGTGCTGGTGTCGATACCATCGACTTGAGTGTCGATGGTATCGACGGAATATTGTCTTGCGCCTGAACCAATCTCGATACTATCGACACACATGTCGATAGTATCAACCGGGATGCAGCTTGCTTCAACTTGAACCTGAACTGATCTCGATACTATCGACAGAATGTCGATAGTATCGACCGGGATGCAGCTTGCTTCACACTCCCCCTCAAGCTAGAGAGTACACATCGTGTATGCCCAGCTTGCCGCAGAGTCTCTGAAAGATTGCTGAACCCAAAGGCTTCGTCAGAATATTTGCTAGTTGATATTCAGACCTGACATATGGAGTCACAATAGTGCCGTCTTTTATTTGATCACGAATAAAATGGCAATCAACCTCTATGTGTTTTGTACGCTCATGAAAGATAGGATTTCTGGCAATGTGCATAGCATATTGATTGTCACACTTGAGCTCCATAGAAGGTAGAAGAGAAATTTGCAATTCAGATAAAACAGATTTGACCCATTTTAATTCACAGCATGCATGGGCCATAGCACGGTATTCAGCCTCAGTGCTAGATCTAGCAACCACATGTTGCTTCTTACTTTTCCATGTGACAAGATGATCACCTAGAAAGGTACAATAGCCTGATGTAGATCTCCTATCAGTATGATCACCAGCCCAGTCAGCATCTGAATATCATGTGAGAGACAGAGTAGATGGAGGTGCCTTTGGTCTAGAATATGTGATACCCTTACCGGGAGCATTTTTCAGATGCCTCAGAATTCTACAGACTGCTGTCCAGTGTGATTGTCGCGGAGAATGCATATGTTGGCTGACCACGCCCACAGTAACTGAAATATCAGGTCGGGTGACTGTTAGATATATTAGCTTACCCACTATTCTCCTGTAATATTCTGGATCTTTATACTCAGCATCATCAACCATCTCTTTGATGTGATAATCCATTGGTGTAGATACCGGTTTAGATTCAGCCATGCCTGTCTCCTGTAACAAATCAAGCACATATTTTCTCTGAGATAAATTGACACCTGCATGAGACCTAAGCACTTCAATGCCTAGAAAGTATCTTAGTTTGCCCAGATCCTTTGTATGGAAGTGTTTTTGCAAACCCTCTTTGACACGAGATATTCCCATGGTGTCACTGCCAGTAATTACTATGTCATCAACATAGACAAGAAGAATAATGGATCCACGGTAAGAGCTGGAGTAAAATAAGGAATGATCAGTCTTGGAGCGAGAAAAACCAATCTGAAGAATAACTTCACTGAACTTGTCAAACCAAGCTCTAGGTGACTGTTTCAGCCCATAAACAGCCTTTTTTAATTTGCATACTTTCTGACACTCCCCTTGAGCAACAAACCCAGGAGGTTGCTCCATATATACTTCTTCCTGTAGATCACCATGGAGAAAAGCATTCTTTACATCCAGCTGAAATAGTGGCCAATCAAAGGTAGTAGCAAGAGAAATAATGATCCGCACAGAATTCAGGCGAGCAACAGGAGAAAATGTTTCAAAGAAGTCAACACCATAGGTTTGGATGTAGCCCTTTGCAACCAATCGGGCTTTCAACCTTTCAACTGATCCATCCGGATTGTGTTTAATAGTGAAAATCGATCTACAGCCTACTACTTTCTTTCCTGCAGGAAGATCAACCAGATCCCAAGTACCATTATTTAAGAGAGCTGACATTTCAAGTTGCATAGCCTGTGTCCAGCCACTGTTCTTCATAGCATCATAATGGTTTCTTGGTATAGACACATAATCAATCCCAATAGCGAATGCACGAGCCTGCTAAGACAGATGAGACAGGCAACATACATTTGTAATAGGGTGTTTAATAGTACAGGACCTAGTACCTTTCCGAACAGCAATAGGAAGGTCGAGATCTAATGTCTCTGTAGAATTCTCTTGAGTAGAAGGCGATGATGAGGGCTCAGGGACTGGTGCCGCTACTTCTTCTGGATCTTGCCTGCCTCGCCTATGGTATACATGTGTATAATGCTCAATGGCGGGTCTATCTCCTGCTTGTTCATCAGGAATAGAAGTAAAATCTGGAATGATAGGTGGCACTCCCTCACTCTGCACCGATGGTGCCAGTCTCTCATTTTGTATTTTTGGTGGCTCTCCCTCTCTCAACAGCTCCCCCTTGCTCATAGCATTGGAGAAATATGGAGTGGTCTCATGGAAAGTGACGTCCCTAGACACAAACATGGGGCGAAGACTAGGACAGTAACACTTGTATCCTTTGCTCGTAGTAGAGTAACCCAGGAACAGTGTTTTAATGGACCTAGGAGACAGCTTGTCGGTCTTAGGATCGAAGTTATGGACAAAGGAAGTGCAACCAAAAACTCTAAGAGGAATAGGATAGGGAGAGTCCTTGGGACGCAAAACAGAAAAAGGAGTCTGTCCTTGAAGAACAGAAGAAGGTTGCCTATTAATCAAGAAACAAGCAGTTAAAAGAGCTTCAGACCAAAACTTCTTGGGCACATTAGATTGAAACATAATAGATCGAGCAATATCAAGAAGATGGTGATTCTTCCTCTCTGCAACCCCATTTTGCTGAGGGGTGTGAGGACAAGATGTGCGGTAAATCATACCAACCGAGCTACAAAAATCAGACATAGCCTTTTGAACATACTCCAAAGCATTATCAAACTGAAGAATTTTTATATTGCAATCAAACTGGACTTTAATTTCAGTATGAAAATGTTTCACAATAGACAGCACGGACTCTCTACTTTTAAGAAGGTAGATCCATGTCATGCATGAGAAATCATCGACAAAGGAGATAAAATAACGAAAACCATTATAACTCTGGTCTTTTACAGGACCCCACACATCACTATGCACTAACTCAAAGGAACAAGAGGCCCGCTTATTGACTCGACTGGGATAGGATAACCTATGGTGCTTTCCCAGTTGACATGACTGACACTCTAAGGAAGATAATTGGGACAAATCTGGTTCCAACTTCCGCAGATTCTCCAAAGAAGGATGTCTATATCTGCAATGCCATAGTAAGGGGGAACCACTCAACAGGATAGATGGAGCAGGAGCAGGCATTTGGCGAGGTAGACTGTCACCGTTGAAAAGGTAGAGATCACCTTTCCTAGGCCCCCCACCAATCGTCTTCATACTCTTGAGATCCTGTAATATAAAACAAGAAGGTCCAAATATTACCCAACATTTTAGAGTGTCAATCAGTTTTGCAACAGAAAGAACATTAAAAGGAAATTCAGGCACAAAGTGAACTGATTTAAGATCAATCTTGGGTGTTAGGGAGACAGATCCACTAGCTAAAACTCTTTTCACTGAACCATCTGTCAGTGTAACAGATTGGTGAGGAATAGATGAATCAATAGTGTGGAGCAATCTCCTCATACCAGTCATATGATGTGAGGCGCCAGAATCAACCACCCAAGATGAGGATGAGCCAGATGCTATGAGAGATGTAGCCTGATTACCAGCTGTAGATGCCAGATTTGCCGATGAAGGAGATGATGATGCCCCATACTCATGTGTTGTGTCGCCTGAATGAACCGATCATATTCTTCTTGAGTGAGAGTGATGCCGGTTCCAGAGGTAGTACCCACAGTAGTAGAGGATGAGGATCCTGTAGTGGTGGCACAATGTGCTCCCCCCACAGGTGGTGCAGCAGGTCTTCCATGTTTCTTCCAACACTTCTCCACTGTATGTCCCGGTTTGTCACAAAAGGTACATTTCGGACGTGTCCCACGCCCTCTACCCATACCGGGGCGTCCTCATACCGCAGCAGCAACAGACGCATGAGATTCTCCAGAAGGTATATCGGGAACAAAGGAAGCAGACTCAAACAGAGATTGTTGGATCCTTGAATAAGCCTCCACAAGACTGGGTAGTTTATCAGTAGCCAAGATAACGCTCCGAGCGGAGCTACAAGTCGAGTTAAGCCCAGATAAGAATTTGGCTGTAACCAGATCATCTCTATCATTTATCTGTTCTGCAACACTCACAGGATGATAATAACTTAGCTCTTGAGCAAGAGCCTGAATCGCCCCAAAATACTCCTCAAGAGATCGGTCACCCTGTTTTTCAGCAAACAGACGATCATAGATCATAAACTGACGGAGAGCATTCTTCTCTTGAGAGTAATGTTGCTTCACTGCGTCCCATATTTCCTTGGTCGTAGAGTAGAACATGAACCGTGCGGCGATTGCAGATTCCATACTATTCCACAGCCAAGTCTTCACAAGACTGTCATGTCGCTTCCATTCAGCATACCCTTCGTCAGTAGATGCCTTGGGACCTGAGTCAACATGCCTTGCTCTGTCATGAGCCTCCAAGACGGTGTGGATGGCGTTCATCCATAGAAGATAATTTTTCCCGTTGAGTTTGATGGAGGCGATAGGTGACACCTCGTTGTAGATCATAGGTGTCTTGATATCCTCCATTGTAGAACGGAATATATGACGGATTGATACACGTCAAAGAAGATGTGGTGACGGAGAGATACACGTCACACACAGAAGAAAAATAAGGAGAAATGCGTTACTGACGCATTCACAACCTCCAAATGATATTCCTAATCACACATGGAGGAGGTGTGACTAGGATGATGATTGAGATGAAACTAGTCCTCCGGTGGTGTTTTTAGATGATCGTTGGATCACCTGGAGATCCTCAACCGCTTTGTGATAGTGGCTACGGTAGAATTAGAGATCTACCGCAGACCCAGATTAGCCAACGGTGGTTCTTCGCAGCAGGTGGATTATGCCAAGCCGACGGGTGGGAAGCAGCAGGCCGTCAAGGAGAGAGAGACCTAGAGAGATCCTCCGGAGAGAGAAAGGAGAAGCCCTAGATCGATCTCCGCTCTGATACCATGTAAGAAGAAATGAAGGAGGAAGAAGACGGGAACACCGATCACATGTCGGCTGCAAGATGCAACAAAACGTGAGTAGGGCTTGAGCCTACACACTTGTATATATATATTAGGGTAAGTACATGAGGTACAAAGAGAGAAAAAGAATAAAAACTAAATTTTATAAGCAAAATGGATATGTCGCTGGCTTGTCGTTCCACCGTTGTGCCGGTGTCGATACCATCGACTTGAGTGTCGATGGTATCGACAGAATATTGTCTTGCGCCTGAACCAATCTCGATACTATCGACATGTGTGTCGATAGTATCGACCGGGATGCAGCTTGCTTCAACTTGAACTTGAACTGATCTCGATACTATCGACAGAATGTCGATAGTATCGACCGGGATGCAGGTTGCTTCACAGTTTCTGCATATGGATAACAAAATACAATCCAATACAGCCAAATCCAAGAAACCAAACATGCCCATAGTTTAAAATTTTAGCGAAATTGTCAAAATTTTACCAGCTATTTCCATATCGATGGCAATCGGATGTCAAAATTCACTATCCAAACACATTGGCCATCAAAAATTTTGTTTCTTTTTAATGACTATGTACTACGTAAAGCATGCTTTTTTTAATAGTTTTGTGTTTTTAAGTCTATATATTGTGCTAGCAAAGTATAAAGGCTAATTCATTGATTTCACTATTGAAAATTGACATCAAAATCCCGATTGAAACATTTCAGCGTCCTTTACTCACACATGAGGAGACCCGAACCCCACATATCCAATATGAAATATTATTGCATATTAGAGTAGATCTACACTAGTAGATAAATTTTGGTAAAACTTCATAAATTGATTCGTTAACTTTGTCGTCGAAACGTCGTGAACGCATTTGTCGAAATTTTCATCAGAATTTTGATAAATTTATGATTTTTTGGCCACCGGAACGGCATCTAAATCCGACATTTTCTTCCTTGGTTTTTTATATTATAGGATATAAAAACAAATTGACACCGCCTGTGAACTGAGAACCAGAAGCCTTACTAGTTCAGTTCTGACAACCTTGTTTTTTTCTTATACCTTATAGAGCCTCTTCTTTTTATATCTCTATATGTATGAATAAATTTGCTTTTTTTGTGCCACTTTCAACCAAAAATACTTCCCAAATTGAATTTAGGAAGGAAAAAGCCCAAATTTTTCCTGCCACTACTTTTTTCTTACCCGCTCTTCCTACTATCCCTGAGGGTGGAGTGTAGGTGTTGGCTTCTTTGTCACTGTGAAATCCACTACCTACCCCGACAACCATTGATCGTCGCCGCCCTGGTCATTAACCACCATACCAGCACCCCACCCTTGCCCCCTCTTGTGCTCCCCTTACCCCATGCCTCGTCTACCCCACTTAATCCTTCGTGTCTACTTCATCTAGGTGTCTTATCTCCCCAAATAAGGCAAACAAAGCAAATAAGGAGGCAGGAGGAGGATGGGGCATAATGAGCAAGAGCAGGTGGGATGGAGAAGGAGCAAACTTGATGAATAAACAAATCAGCTTGAAAAGGGGAATGCAGTGGAGAAGAAACAAGGGAATGGGAAAAGGAAATAGGGAAGAGGGACACGTTTGTTGAGCATACAGTGGATGAGCTAGTGAAGTAGGTGGGCATGTGGCAACCACAGCGGACTACATAGCAAACGTTGATGCAACAGCTACTTAGGCAACCTAGATATGGTGCTCCTAAATTGAAGTTCAGCATGACCAGCTTCAGTGTAATGTATATCAACAGAATTTGGGATGCAAACCTCGAAAATCCTAGAACAGATGGCGTCAGCGATCCCTTCAGCGTGATCCCTCTGCTCGCCAGCAATAATAGTAAGCTCCGTGATAATGGGCTTTGAGTTGACAGTTAGTTCGGAAAGAACTTCCTCATACATGCGGACGACCTCCTCAGTGGTGAGAGGAGGCGGTTCCTCTCCGTCGACGCCCCTCAGCTCCTCGTCCCGTTCCGTTAGCAACAGATGGAAGCGGTCTAAGATGGGCGGTGATTGCCGAGTCGGAACCGCGTCCAGTGGGGTGGCAGCACGCCGCTGACGGTCAGGAAAAGACCCGAAGGTCGACCTGGTGCCGTTAACGGATGAAGGCTGCTTCTCCCGAATGGGAAAGAACCCCTCCTCTTCCATGGTATACTTGCAAGCGGGGTCAGCTCGTTAGTCACCTTTGTGGTTAGGGTTAGGGTTTATGTTGGTTAGCCATGGAGATGTGAAAGGGGCGGGAAAGAGGTGGGGGTACTAGGGAGTGAGGACGAGGATCGGAGGATTTCATTGATGTCCTCCGCCTCCATGGCTCGTTTCCGCAGGAGGGTATTCACCCCCGAGCTTAGTTATCATCGTGTGTACGTACCACGAGCAAAATTTTAACCAGTAATCACCCGTTGCGCGAAAAATATACTGCGTCGTCCTAATTTTCTCCTTGCTGGCTGTTTCTAGGAGTGGGGGTGTTCGAGATTGTCAAAATGAAATGAAAACTCATTAAAACTTTAGACATCAATGGTAATTCCCTTCTCCATTGATGGTCTCCTCTTCTATGTCCTTTAGGTTGCGTTTGTTCATGGTGATATAGGGAATGATGTTGAAACAAAAATGTTAGTTTGTTTGTCATGCTAATAGGAAATTATGGTGAATCCGTGATGAATTTTGGTATAGTTTTGTCCTACGTACCCTAATACAATAATCATATAATTGGCTCTTTGGGCATACATTTCAGTCGAATCCCAGTTGTATATAGAGTCAATCACTCACAAATCTTATTTTAAGTTATCTTAACATGTTCATCATGTTTCTATTGTGCAAGTGCTTTTATAGCGGGTAAGCAATGTTTGTTTCAAGTCGGTATTTTGTAAGTTTTTCACATCTCCTCAATGTATGACGTTTCATATGAGATGGAAGTAAGTGTCGTAGTATGCTATCTGAGATAATTTTCCTATCTAGTAGCTCTATTGTTGTCACAATATTAATATTGTGTCATTAATGTCTAGAAACTCTCATAAGTTCATCTATATGAACTTCTTGATCCATACAATATATTTTGCTATGTTCATAACACCTAAGATACTCGACTTCTATTGTTGAATTAGCAATTGTCTCTTGCTCACAAAATTTATGAGTTACAGTTCTATTCTAAGGTCAATCACAAATTTGGATTACAATCATTAATTGCATTTGTCATTTTGGAAACTTACATCGGTGTAACCCTTTACACCCAACTCTTCCTTATTACCGTAACCATGGAATCGATTATTTTGGTGCTTCTCAAGTACTTACAAATGTTCACTTATGGCCACTGGGATCTGACAGATATCCTCTCATCATGTCTAATACATACGAGATAAGGGGATGAGTACATAATATTGTGAATGCAATTGGCATCTCACTCGTGTATTCTTAATCTTCACAAGAACTGGGATACTCGGCTCTTGAGAGACTGATTCCATGGAACGTGGACAAATCTTCTCTCATTGAGCCATGTATGTTGAACCCCTTCAACATCTTGCCAATGTATGTGTTCTCTCTTAGGTCAAGAAGCCTTCTAGATATATCTCTATAGATCTCAGTTCCTAAAATATAGGATGCTTCACCTAAATATTTCATAGAGAAGGTACTTCCCAGCCATATTTTAACATTTGTAGGATAAATTCATCTTCATTTCGACTGAAGTCAAACTCTTCGACTGTATTGTCAAATTGAAGATTCCATGTATAAGATGCTTGCTTCATTTCACAGATTGACCTTTGTAGCTTAGAGACTTTATTTGCATTATTGAATTTACAAACCCTTTGGCTATGTCACATACACATCCTCATAAATATTACAATTAATGTAATGAAGTTTTTAACATCCATATGCCAAATCTCAAATTCATAACAAGCTGCAACGACAAGCATGGTCCTAATGGATTTAACCATGACAATTGGTGAAAATTTTCATCACATTCAACATATTGAACTTGTTTGAAACCTTTGTAACCCATCTACCCTTCCATGTTGGTCTTCTTCTTGAAGACCCGATTCTACTCTATGGCTATTACCCCTTCAGTTGGATCCAGCAAGATCATACCTTGTTGGTGTACATGGAGTCCATCTTGGATCTCATGGCCTCAAGCCATAAACAATATAACATGAATGGAAACCCAAATAATAATGATAAATCGTCAACAAGAAAGAGCAATTAAGTGTGATAATCATAATAATTCATAGGTTGATGGCAAGGAACCCAAAATGAAAAATGTAAAATGATACATAAAAAGTTGTAACTTGCATGATGAAAGTAGAATTGGAACCCATTGCTAGTAACCCCTGGATAGTGTTGTTGTGTTGTGGGAGGAGTGTTTTTCTTTGCTTTATTTCTTTTTGAGGTGCCACTTTCAAGTGGATCTTATGCCATTTGGTACACACGGATTCGATGTAATCCTAAAGGTGGATACCTTGGTGTGATATGTGGATGTTTTGGACTATAGTTCCTATATCATGGCATTATGTTATAGGAATGTTTTTTTAGCCTTCCAAGAGTTACGAAGACCCCTCCTATACATCCTGAGTTGGTTATGATGGCGGAGAAGCTGATGAGACTAGGGTGTGAATTCTTCTAGGAACATGAAGTGGATACTAAGGTGACGAGTCATAGTATCTAGGGTGTACCGATAGTATGTGAGTTTGAAGACGTTTATCACATGAACTTTTCGGTATTCCTTTCTCCTTAAGAAAGAGAGTTTGATGTTGAGATCCTCCAAGTGTTGATTGGAAAGAAGAAGAGTGATTCCATGATGTTGTATACGGGTTGTCGACAGCTGGACAAGACCACTGCCAAGGATAGATGGTTTGGCGATCAATCAATAGGTGTTGCAGTGTTCCTTTAGTTAGACCTAAGGTTGGGATATCATCAGAGGAAGATCAAAGTGGATGACATAAATTGTATGGTCACTATGAGCTACTAGATATATGAGGTCTTGTGTTACATAAGGAACTTGAGATTCCACAACAATTTGCAATTCTCCATGTTTCTACTGTATCTGTTTGGGTTCAATGTTTTCTTTGGTCTCAAACTTTTTGAGTTCCACTTTTTCCCCACTGATTCCTTTGGTATTAAATTCCGATTAGGAATACAACCATATTGGTAACAAAACACTTTTGTTGTCGGATTGGAATATAAAAGTAGTAATCAATAAAATAACATTTATGTGATTTGAGGACAATGTCTTTTAAGAAACTATTTTCTTATATAAGATTTCATTCCTAATCCTTATAACAGACATATCATGTGGCATCCAACTCTCAAAATGAGATTAACTAATGCGGAAGCGTATCGTTAGCAGCGGATTATTGAAAATCACTAAAAAATTAAAACCATTTTCAAAGAGATCCATTCTCAGGAAAACTCTTTAAACAAGAACCATAGTATTATATTTACATACTGGTCCATATTGTACATTTCATGTACCATCTCTCCTCGAGGAATATATATACATCATTACTTTGCTAAACAGCACATGTAACAAAATCCTCGAGCATCAACCAAAATCTCATATCGATGAGAGAACACTATCTACTGACTCCTAGGACCTGAGAGTACAGAGACGACACATAGGACTATATGTACAACACTTGACAACCAGTATCCCCACTTGGGATATCATTGTTGCCCCTATTGTTGTTGTTGCTGCTCTACCCCTGCTACAGAGGTTCTGCCTCTTTTTCTGCGTCTACCTAAAAACGCTGGATCCCACGGGGGTGAGACAATTGTAAAATTTCCCCAGCGAGAGATATGACTCTCCGCCGAAAACATTATTATTGCAGTTTAATAGAAATAAAATGAGCAGTGGGATGATATATTTTAATGGCAGATAAATCAATATCTATGTAGATTAGAGCAACAATCTTATTCAAGTATTTCAACTATAACTTGATAAGGCAGCATGTGTTTTATTCAATAAGAAGTTAAAGAACATAAGTAACATCTATGTATCAAGGACATGCTAAGCAGGATAACATCAACTAGTGATTCTCGTATTTCAATCTTATGCAAATACACTACACGGCTGATTACGTTTTACAAACATACTTAAGCTTTGAGGAGATGAGGTATACCACTCATACTCCAACCGACCATTGCGAAGTCGAAATCAGTACCATACAAAGTCAATGGAAGAGTCGGCTTCCATGACTTCCCACATCTCGGTCAGTGCGAGATTACATGCAGGGCATCTTGTGTCGCTGCTACATAGCTTACCAGGGTATAGTGGCATCTTCTCTATAGAGTTACAGTGGCGACTGTACTCTCTTCGCAATCGAGAGATTTCATGTTTACCTCCATCGATTCAGCATTAAAATCGTCGAGAGATTAGTGATACATCCATCCCGGAACATATAATGAAGGATTGAGAGGTTCAGTGTTTACCTTCCATCAATTCCCCCATTTGGACGTACGGATATTTTCGCCCATTGACCCCCACATATTCGAAAATATGCGTACTCCAAGAGATCTCATAAGAAAACCTGTTTCACCATCACCAACTACTGACGATGATGTATCTATGGTCAGAGCACTACATGAATAGCTTTCACTTGTTTAATTAAGTACATTATCATATTCTTTTAGCATCATTCAAGTTTTCAAACATTACTTATTAGGACAAATGCTATAAAGAAACATGTATTGTTTTCATCAGTTACTTCTCAATCTTTAAAAGACATTGGGATCTCAGTCCCTCATTTCAATACTGGGAATACTCATCCCTTTACAAACTTAATGTCATAAACATATGGTTCTGGGTATTCAAACCCTTAGCTCATTACTAAGCACCGTTACCACTTTTTCATGTAATTATCACCTTTAGGTCATCTGACAAATATAAACATGACACTTGCTACACAAGCATCTCTCATGGCTCTTAAGGCCGATTAATTCTCTTATTACCTCTTACTAGGCAACAAGGCATATTAATTATGGCACATAAGGCCCAATAAATAATTTCAATAAATAAAGCATCATAGCTCATACCTGGCTATGTTCATCATCTCATGATACTTGCATGGTTAGTATACATGATAACAGATATATCAATCATATTTCAATTCCATGTTATTCAAGGGTAACATCACTATTCCCTTACTAGGGTTAGGGTTTCCCATTTTATTTCAATCGGGATTACACATCCCCTTTGTCCAATTAGGACCAATGATTCATCATTTCATTGTCCAAGATTAGAGTTTCTTGCTATATAGTATAACCCAGACTTAGGGTTTCACACACCTTCAACCTATTTAAAATTAGGGTTTACTATTCACATCTCATCTCCTCAGATTAGGGTTTATATTCAAGAACTCACAATTAGGGTTCACTGTTCATCCCAATTAGGGTTTTACATCAAAATACCCTGAATTAGGGTTACTCATGTCATTACCCTAAATTCATATCACATCATCCTCCTAAATTAGGATTTCATTCATAATTACCCTAAATTAGGGTTTGCGTTCATCAATCAACTCAATTAGGGTTTCATGATCTCTTTATCAAGGATCATACCCTAAATTATATATCATATTCATTTTGAATGTGTTAGGCTTGATTGCTACATGATTATCTTACATTTATGAATCTTTCTCTCTCATCCTCTTCTAGGATGTCCACTATTCAGTTCTTGGTTAGATTGAGCCTACTCTTTATCCAAAAACATGCATTCAGGGTTAGCATGATGTATTGAGTTATTGCATCCTTATGCATCAATGATTAATCCCACTAAAGGTATCAATCATCTAAATACATTAGGTGTCCAGAAGATTTGATCAATTGAACCTTCAATGACATGAGGTATCCAAATAAATTGACCAATTGAATATTCAATTATATTGGGTATCCAAGTGGATTAACCAATTAAATCTTCAATTACCTTAGATATCCAAATGGATTAATCATATTGAACCTCAAATTGTTTTGATTACTTAGACCCTAAACAGTCTTGGTTTCTCAGAATTCAAAAGGTTTGAAACCGTTTGGGAAGAATGCCCTTGAAACCGTTTAAGCAAGAAATGTGTTAAAAATGTATGAACTTGGGTCTCCAAACGGTTTGAGACCGTTTGGACCTAAACGGTATTGAGACCGTTTAGTCCAAACCCTCTCAAAACTGAATGGACCAAAAAGGTCTTTCAACACTTAAATAATTCAAGGTTTCAATCAATGAACCGACTATCAATTGAATCCTTGATTCATTTATCAATTGAACTATTAAATCAGCCTTCAATTGGACCATCAATTAGGGTTTTAAACCCAATTAAACTAGGATTTATAATCAAGAAACCATCATTTAGGGTTTTGAATTCGAGTAACCATCAATGGTTAACATTGTGGAATTAACTCAATTGAAATCAATGAATCATCACCAACTTATGATATGACCTGACCTTAACGATCTTGAGGTTGTTTGGATGACCTCCAAACAGTCTTGAGGCCGTTTGGTTGACCTCCAAACGGTCTTCAGACCGTTTGCCTCGTCATTCATAAAAATTTGTGAAATCTAGTTAGGGTTTAGATCATTGGATTGATAATCAAATTAGCTATTGATTGTATTTCGATTTGATATCTCTAACTCTTTAATTACTCAACCATACTCAACCCTAAACCTCCAAATGGTCTTGGTTGACCTCCAAACGGTCTTGAGACCACTTGGGTGACCTCCAAACGGTCTTGAGACCGTTTGGGTTAATCAACCCAAAACATTAAGTCAACCAATTGAAAATTCAGCACTTAACCCGATTAGGGTTTCTAATTGAAGGACTCTCCATATATTGAATTAATCAATAGAATCCATTAGATAATCATCCAACATGAACTAGGGTCCTGACCTCAAATGGTCAACCCATCCAAACGGTCAACCCATCCAAATGGTTTGGGATCCAAACCTCCAAACGGTTTGCAAACCATTTGGTCTCCAAACGGTTTGGCAAAACTGTTTGGACCAAGGTCTTAAAACTGTTTACACTAGAAACTTGTTGGAATGTGAACCTAGGATGATGTCATCATCATCAAACCTTAGTCCATCGAAAACTACTGCCATTATCATGGTAGTTGCATCAACTAATCAAAGGAATTGAAAGAAGAGCAATTGAACATAATTGATTGAGAAATTGAATTCAATAACAATGAATAGGGGTTCAAGTTATATAAACTACCTCCAATTGAGCTTCAAAACTTGGAGCTTCACGTCAACAATGATGGAAGGATCTTCTTCACACCACAAGGTTCATTCCTCAAGCTTTTGAGTGAAAAGGAATGGTTAGAATTGAAGATGGGATCGAGATAAGAAGAAATTATGCATTGATTTGTGATTTCCACCATGAAATCAAGGTGAATGAAGGTCAAGAAGTATACCAACAGGTTGGGGGTCGTCCTCCTGCTGCTCATAGCTCCCTTTATCATTTTTTCAAGCAAATAGAAGAAGTGGATTCGAAAAAACCTTTGGTTTGAGTGGTAAAAGGTGTTTTTATAAGAAAATCAATGAGAGAGAAAATGCCTCATGCAAATCCTTTAAATTCCGAAATTGTTGCCACCTCTCCCCCCTAGGTTCCTTGCATGAAAAGGTATATTTATCACCACCGAAGTCCCTTCCATTATCCAAGAATTAAGGGAAAAGAAATTAAGCACCTTAACCTTTATAATAGTACTTATCCATAAGTTAGTGGATAATTCTTTTTAGTTTCTTAATGTGAGTGGGTTCTCCACTCATGTAGATATTTCCTTTGCCTTTGAAAGGCACAAGGAATTCCATTTATGTGGATTTCAACCAACACAATTTTGGTTGAAGGGCAATCCATTTAATATAATTATTTTTGCATTATTTCAATTATGCTTAAATCTTAATTATTTTAATATCAAGATTCTCTCTCCTTTGAAGTAGCTCAAATGAGATGCCCCTCTCATTTTATTGCCTATAAAAGATGACAAGAATATTAGGGACCTTATTGAAGTGGTAAATTGCATATTGAACCCTGGGTTTTGGGTAAATTACACATCACACCAAAACTAGGTTTTAATGCACAAACATTGCTTTATCAGCTCTTTCTTGGTACTCATGCTTTCACTAGCCATTCCTCTGCATCATCTTCATTCTCTTGATGCTTCAACACATGAGGAACATATTATCATGCAACATTTGCAATTTAACCCCTCAACTTGGGTAATTTGCACTTTAGTCCAAACAAGTAAAACATTACTTTCAACATTATTCAAAATGGACTAAAATTGAAATATAAGTTCCTCTCGAGCCTTAATTACTTTTCAAAATATAATATTAAGCATATAACTACCTTTCTCAACCAAAACACCTAGGGTTAAAGCATAACCCAAGTTAGGGATGTTACAAGTTATCCACCCCTTATAAGGATTTCGTCCCCGAAATCATCAACGAAAACATTAAGAGAAAAGGGTAGGGTATTTCCTCCTCATCTCTTCCTCTAACTCCCACGTGGCTTCTTCAATGCCACGGTGACGCCAGAGAACTTTTACAAGACATATGTCTTTCTTTTTCAGCTTTTTAATTATTTTGTCAAGAACCAACACAGGTCCTTCAACATAAGATATATCATCATTTAGTTCTACCTCCACAGGTTGAAGAACTAACTCTGTGTCAGGATGACACTTCCTTAACATGGAGATATGGAATACTGGGTGCAATCTATGCAACTCAGGTGGTAATTCCAATTTATAGGCTACCTTTCCCATCCTTTCAATGATCGGATAAGGCCCCATAAATCTAGGAGCTAACTTCCCCTTCTTTCCAAATCTCAGAATACCTTTCCAAGGTGAGACCTTGAGGTATACTCTATCTCCAACTTGGAATTCTAAGGGTCTACGACGTTTATCAACATAAGATTTCTGTCTATCTTGGGCCACTTTCAATTGTTGTTGTATTACTTTAATCTTCTTAGTTGTTTGTTGTACTAGTTTACGACCCAAAAGTTGATACTCCTCTGTTTCATACCAACATAAAGGAGATCTACAACGTCTACCATATAATGCATCATATTGTGCTGATAGCTATTATTATAAGAAAATTCTATCAAGCTCAGGTGTAGATCCCAACTTCCTACAAATTGAAGGACACATGCTCTAAGCAAGTCCTCTAAGGTTTGTATGGTCCTCTCAAATTGTCCATCTGTCTAGGGGTGAAAGGTTGTACTAAACCTTAATTGTGTACCCAAAGCTTTATGGAGTCGCTCTCAAAAATGACTCGTAAATTGAGGACCTCTATCAGAAACAATTATAACCGGAACCCCGTGCTACCGCACTATCTCATCTATGTATATCTGTGCAAGCTTCTCAACAGTGTAGGTTGTTTTGACAGGAAGGAAATGTGTTATCTTTGTCAACCTATCAACTATCACCCATATGGAATCATGACTTTTAGCTGTTCTTGGAAAACCAACCACAAAGTCCATGGTCACATGATCCCACTTCCACTAAGGTATAGGCAAAGGTTGCATTGTTCCTGTGGGCTTCTGATGTTCAACTTTAACTTGCTGACACACTGGACACCGCATAACGAACTCAACAACATCCTTCTTCAAACCAGGCCACCAATACATATCTTTCATGTTATGATACATCTTGGTGCTCACTGGATGCATAGCATACATTGAAGAATGAGCTTCTTCTAGAACTAACTTTCTTAAGTTATCAACATCAAGTACTACCATCCTACCATGGTAACAGACTACCTGATCATATGAATCATGGAAGCCATCTCATTTCTCACTACCATACTCTGACTTAATCTGTTGAATCACAATATCAGCTTGCTGTGCTTCTTTAATTTGCTGCCTCAAAGTAGGTTTTACTTGCATCTCAGCTAACAACCCAACTAACATCGATACCTTAAGCTCTATATTGTTTTGCCTTAAGGAGACAAGCATATCTCTCTTAGAGCACACTAGAGAGTTTATTTTGCTTTTCCTAAGGCTGGTGTTGCTGATTTTCTACTTAGTGCATCAGCCACTACATTAGCTTTCCCTGGATGATAATCGATTGTACAATCGTAGTCCTTGATTAATTCCATCCAGCGGCATTGCCTCATGTTCAACTCATGCTGAGAGAAGATATACTTTAGGTTCTTATGGTCTGTGAAAATCTGGAATGTTTCTCCATAGAGATATGTCTCCAGATCTTCAAAGCATGGACCACAACAGCTAGTTCTAGGTCGTGTGTCGAATAATTCTCCTCGTATTTCTTAAGTTATCGAGAAGCAAAAGAAATCACTTGTTTATCCTGCATCAACACACATCCTAAACCGTTCTTGGATGCATTACAGAAGACTATGTACCCCTTCCCTTGCTCAGGTAACACTAACACAGGTGCACTAGTTAACCTTTCCTTCAACAACTGAAAGGATTGTTGACACTTGTCATTCCAGACAAAAGGAACCTCCTTTCTGGTCAACTTGGTTAGGGGTAAAGCTATAGAATTGAAGTTCTTAATGAACCTCCTGTAATGGCCTGCCAACCCTAGGAAATTGTGAATTTACATCGGTGTCTTAGGCTGTTCTCACTGTAGGATAAATTCTACCTTCTTAGGATCAAAACGAATACCTGAAGCAGATATTACGTGTCCTATAAAAGAAACTTCTGGTAGCCAAAACTCACATTTGCTATACTTAGCATATAGCATATGCTTTCTTAGCAAAGTCAAAGCCTGACGAAGGTGCTGCTCATGTTGTTGAGCATCTCTATTGTATATCAAAATGTCATCTATGAAGACGACAACAAACTGATCAAAAAAGCTCGAAAGATTCTATTCATTAGTTCCATGAATGCAGCTGGTGCATTAGTTAGTCCAAACGACATAACTATGAACTCATATTGACCATACCTTATCCTAAAGGCAGATTTAGGTATGTCACTCTCCTTAATACGCAACTGATGGTATCCCGACCTTAATCCTATGTCAATGTAGACTCAGCGAACCTAGAGCTCTGATACCACTAATCATGTGGCATCCAACTCTCAAAACGAGTTTAAATAATGCAGAAGCGTATCGTTAGCAGCAGATTACTGAAAATTACTGAAAATCACTAAAAATTTAAAACCATTTTCAAAGAGATCCATTCTCAGGAAAACTCTTTAAACAAGAACCACAGTGTTATATTTACATACTGGTCCATATTATACATTTCATGTACCATCTATCCTCGAGGAATATATATACATCATTACTTTGCTAAACATCACATGTAACAAAATCCTCGAGCATCAACCAAAATCTTAGATCGATAAGAAAACACTATTTACTGACTCCTAGGACCTGAGAGTATAGAGACGACACATATGACTATATGTACAATGCTTGACATCTAGTATCCCCGCCTAGGATATCACTGTTGTCCATGTTGTTGTCGTTGCTGCTCTTCCCCTACTACAGAGGTTCTACCTCTTTGTCTGTGTCTACCTAAAAATGTTGGATCCCACGAAGGTGAGACAATTGTAAAATTGCCCCAGCGAGATATATGACTCTCCGTCGAAAACATTATTATTGCAGTTTAATAGAAATAAACTGAGCAGTGGGATAATATATTTTAATGGTAGATAAATCAATATCTATGCAGATTAGAGCAACAATCCTATTCAAGTATGTCAGCTATAACTTGATAAGGCGGCATGTCTCTTATTCAATAAGGAATTAAAGAACATAAGTAACATTTATGTATCAAGGAAATGCTAAGCAGGATAACATCAACCAGTGATTCTCATATTTCAATCTTATGCAAATATGCTACACGGCTGATTACGTTTTACAAACATACTTAAGATCTGAGGAGATGAGGTATACCGCTCATACTCCAACCGACCATTGCGAAGTCGAAATTGGTACCATACAAAGTCAATGGAAGAGTCGGCTTCCATGACTTCCCACATCTCGGTCAGTGCGAGATTACATGCAGGAAATCTTGTGTCTCTACTACATAGCTTGCCAGGGTATAGTGGCATCTTCGCTATAGAGTTACAGTGGCGACTGTACTCTCTTCGCAATCGAGAGATTTCATGTTTACCTCCATCGATTCGACATTAACATCATCGGGAGATTAGTGATACATCTATCCCGGAACATATAATGAAGGATTGAGAGGTTTAATGTTTACCTTCCATCAATTCCCCCATTTGGACGTATGGATATTTTCGCCCATTGACCCCCACATATTCAAAAATATGCGTACTCCAGGAGATCTCATAAGAAAACCTGTTTCACCATCACCAACTACTGACGATGATGTATCTATGGTCAGAGCACTACATGAATAGCTTTCACTTGGTTAATTAAGTACATTATCATATTCTTTTAGCATCAGTCAAGTTTTCAAACATTACTTATTAGGATAAATGTTATAAAAAATATGTATTATTTTCATCAGTTACTTCTCAGTCTTTAAAAGACATTGGGATTTCAGTCCCTCATTTCAATACTGGGAATACTCATCCCTTCAAAAACTTAATGTCATAAACATATGGTTCTGGGTATTCAAACCCTTAGCTCATTACTGAGCATCGTTACCACTTTTTCAGGTAACTATCACCTTCAGGTCATCTAACCAATATAAACATGACTCTTGCTACACAAGCATGTCTCATGGCTCTTAAGGCCCATTAATTCTCTTATTACTTCTTACTAGGCAACAAGGCATATTATGGCATATATGGCCCAATAAATAATTTCAATAAATAAAGCATCATAGCTCATACATGGCTATGTTCATCATCTCATGATACCTGCATGGTTAGCATACATGATAACAGATATATCAATCATATTTCAATTTCATGCTATTCAAGGGTAACACCACTATTCCCTTACTAGGGTTAGGGTTTCCCATTTTATTTCAATCGGGATTACACATCCCCTTTGTCCAATTAGGACTAATGATTCATCATTTCATTATCCAAGATTAGAGTTTCTTGCTATATAGTATAACCCAGACTCAACCTATTTAAAATTAGGGTTTACTATTCACATCTCATCTCCCCAGATTAGGGTTTATATTCAATAACTCACAATTAGGGTTCACTATTCATCCCAATTAGGGTTTTACATCAAAATACTCTGAATTAGGGTTACTCATGTCATTACCCTAAATTCATATCACATCATCCTCCTAAATTAGGATTTCATTCATAATTGCCCTAAATTAGGGGTTGAGTTCATCAATCAACTCAATTAGGGTTTCATGATCTCTTTATCAAGGATCATACCCTAAATTATATATCATATTCATTTTGAATGTGTTAGGCTTGATTGCTACATGATTATCTTACATGTATGAATCTTTCTCTCTCATCCTCTTCTAGGATGTCCACTACTCAGTTCTTGGTTAGATTGAGCCTACTCTTTATCCAAAAACATGCATTTAGGGTTAGCATGATGTATTCAGTTATTGCATCCTTATGCATCAATGATTAATCCCACTAAGGGTGTCAATCATCTAAATACATTAGGTGTCCATAATATTTGATCAATTGAACCTTCAATGACATGAGGTATCCAAATAATTTGACCAATTGAATCTTCAATTATACTGGATATCCAAGTGGATTAACCAATTAAATCTTCAACTATCTTAGATATCCAAATGGATTAATCATGTTAAACCTCAAATGGTTTTGATTACTTAGACCCTAAACGGTCTTGGTTTCTCAGTATTTCAAAAGGTTTGAAACTGTTTGGGTAGAATGCCCTTGAAACCGTTTAAGCAAGAAATGTGTTGAAACAGTATGAACTTGGGTCTCCAAATGGTTTGAGAACATTTGGACCTAAACGGTCTTGAGACTGTTTGGACCCAAACGTTCTTGAGACCGTTTGGACTCAAATGGTCTTAATACCGTTTGGTCAAAACCCTCTCAAAACCGAATGGACCAAAAAGGTCTTTCAACACTTAAACAATTCAAGGTTTCAATCAATGAACCGACTTTCAATTGAATACTTGATTCATTTATCAATTGAACTATTGAATCATCCTTCAATTGGACCATCAATTAGGGTTTTAAACCCAATTAAACTAGGATTTATAATCAAGAAACCATCAGTTAGGGTTTTGAATTCGAGTAACCATCAATGGTTAACATTGTGGAATTAACTCAATTGAAATCAATGAATCATCATCAACTTATGATATGACCTGACCTTAAACAGTCTTGAGGTCATCTGGATGACCTCCAAATGGTCTTGAGGTCGTTTGGATGACCTCCAAATGGTCTTGAGACTGTTTGCCTCATCATTCATAAAAATTTGTGAAATCCAATTAGGGTTTAGATCATTGGATTGATCATCAAATTAGCTATTGATTGTATTTCGATTTGATATCTATAACTCTTCAATTACTCAACCATACTAAACCCTAGACTTCCAAACATTCTTGGTTGACCTCCAAATGGTCTTGAGACCGTTTGGGTTAATCAACCCAAAAAATTAAGTCAACCAATTGAAAATTTAGCACTTAACCCAATTAGGGTTTTTAATTGAAGGATTGTCCATATATTGAATTAATCAATTGAATCCATTAGATCATCATCCAACATGAACTAGGGTACTGACCTCAAATGGTCAACCCATCCAAATGGTTTGGGATCCAAACCTCCAAACAGTTTGGTGAAGCCATTTGGACAAAGGTCTTAAAACCGTTTACACTAGAAACTTATTGAATGTGAACCTAGGATGATGTCATCATCATCAAAACTTAGTCCATCGAAAACTACTGCCATTATCATGGTAGTTGCATCAACTAATCAGAGGAATTGAAAGAAGAGCAATTGAACATAATTGATTGAGAAATTGAATTCAATAACAATGAATAGGGGTTCAAGTTATATAACCCGCCTCCAATTGAGCTTCAAAACTTGGATATTCACGTCAACAATGGTGGAAGGAACTTCTTCACACCACAAGGTTCGTTCCTCAATGTAACATCCCTGACCTGGGTTATGAACTAACCCTAGATGTTTTGCTTAAAATATGATTAGAGGCTTGTGATTACCCCCTTGATATGTCATTAAGCTTTAGAAGAATCTATAATTTCATTTCTGTCCCTTTTGAACATTGTTGTAATATTGTTTTGTAATACAGGGACCTATGTGCAAATTACCCAATTAAAAGGGGTTAACTTACAAATTGGACATGTTAAGATGTTCCTTTGGTGTTGAGACATCATAAGAATGAATATGATAAAGTATGATGGATTCTCCAAGCTTGGGCACCAAGATGTAGCTTGTGGAGCAATCCTTGTACTTAAAACTCTAGTTTTGGTGTAAAGTGCAATTTACCCAAAATATGGGGTGCAACTTGTAAAATACACCTTCTAGAGTATATTTTATGACTCTTGGAATCATTAAGAGTAAGAATGATGAAGAGGTCACTTCAATTGAATAATTAAATAAGAATGATAACCCTTATAAATTAAATGATCAAGTTATAAGTCTAATAACCCTTCTATATGTGCAACTTAGTAAGAAGTTGGCTTTCTTCACCTTTAGACCTTGGGTTTAAGATGAGTTTTGCTTATGTATGGAAGGGAGAAACGTGGTTTATAATAAGGGAAGGACCTATAGGAGAAATGGAGAAACAAGTTGTCCTTATGTTGAAATTTCACCTAAAGTACATATACACCTTTTCTCACTTAGCAAGGATCGTTTCCTTCACTTCCTTTCTTATAACCTTGATTATACCAACTTAGGACAGAGCTCTGGAGAAGAGGAGAACGGCCAAGCAGTTCTAGGTAAGCTTTGATCATCATCTTGCTCGAATTCATGGAGGAATTCATGGTGCAAGGTTGGTTTTATGGTCTTCCTTACTTGTTTCTTCTTTCTAGCCATCTTTTCCCAACCTTTCCTTGGAGAAACACCCTTGGCCAACCTGTGGAGCTCAAGACACCATTAAAGACTTGAAGCTTGGAATCTTGGAGCTCAAGGAACGACCTTAAGGCGGGTTTTATAACTCTAAACCTTTTGCTTTCTTATGCATATCTTTGTACTTGCAAAAGTAGCTTGTTCTTCTTTCCCCCATCCTTCCTTGCTTTCTTGCATCTAAAACCATGGAGAACAGACCTGGATCTGGAGGTAGAAGAAGGGGGGCGTGAATACCTATGTCACTTTAGCAAACGGTCTTGAACCCTTGGCCAAACGGTTTGCAAAACCGTTTGGGGGTTTTGCAAAACCGTTTGAGGGGCAAACGGTTTCACAAGGTCGGTTGGAGAAAACGGTCTCCAAGACCGTTTGAGGGCGTTGACCAAGCGTGGAACGTTTGGGATTTCTGTTAATAATTATGTAGTCTAATGACCCACCAAATTTGAGGGGTTAAATCTAAAGGAATCGTAGGTTAAAGGCCAATCAATTAGGCAAATCAAATTGAATTAAGTGCTGATTTTCCAATCTGTTTAACTTGAACTTCTTGGGCAAACGGTCTCAAACCGTTTGAGTGCGTTGACCAAGCATGGACCGTTTGGAATTACTGTTCCTAATGATGTGGTCTAATAACACACCAAATTTTATAGGTTAACTCCCAAGGAATCATGAGTTAAAGGCTAAACAATTGGATAAACCTAATTGGATTAAGTGCTGATTTTCCAATTTGATTAATTGAACTTTTTGGGAAAACGGTCTCAAGACCGTTTGAGGGCGTTGACCAAGCGTTGATCGTTTGGTATTACTGTTCATAATCATGTTAGTTAATAACCCTCCAAATTTTAGGGATTAACTCCAAAGGAATCGTGAGTTGAAGGCTAATCAATTATGTAAACCCTAATTGGATTAAGTGCTGCCTTTCAACTTGATTGATATGACTGTTTGGGTTTTCTTGCCCAAACGGTCTCCAAACGGTCTCAAGACCGTTTGGAGGTCACCTAAGACCGTTTGGAGGTCTAGGGTTGGATATGGTTAAGTGTTTGAAGGACAAAAGATATGGTGTTAACCCTAATCGACTAAGTGTTGGATTTGCATTGAATTGAGTTGATTGTTTGGGATTGATTGGCCCAAACGGTCTCAAGACCGTTTGGAGGTCACTCAAGACCGTTTGGAGGTCTGGGGTCAAGTATAGTTGACCAATTGAAGGTCCAAAGGTACACAATTACAAGGCAATCAATTGCTGATTTGACGATCAACTCAATAGCTCAAACCTAATGATTTTTCACTAGAATCCAAGGGTTGGGTGAGCCAAACGGTCTCAAGACCGTTTGGAACTCATCCAAACGGTCTCAAGACCGTTTGGAGGTCACCCAAGACCGTTTGGAGGTCTAGGGGTGAGTATGGTTAAGCAATTCATGATCCAATGATACTAAGTTGGAATGTAATCAATTGTTGTTTTGGTGATCAATCCAATGATCCAAACCATAATTGGTTGACTTGGATTTTGATGATATGATGGGCAAACGGTCTCAAGACCGTTTGGAGGTCATCCAAACGACCTCAAGACTGTTTGGGGTCAGGTCATGTCCCAATGTAATGATGGTTCAATAGGTTCAAATCAATTAGTCCCACATTGAAATATGTTGAAGGGTTATTGATTCCAATCCCTAATTCAATTGAGTTAAACCCTAATTGATGGTCAATTGAGGGTCAAGTGAGGGAAAAATCAGTTGAAGGTTGACCTATTAAACTCAATTAAGGTATGAGTATTGGTCCAATTGATGATTGGTTCCATGAATTCAAAGATTGAAGGAATCAACATTGGAAACCCTAATTCAATTGGATACCTTATGAAGTGGAGGTCCAATGTGATTGAATCCTTGAGAATTAAGATGATGAATGTTCTATTGATCCAATAATGATAATCAATGAAGGTGTGAAGGTTGAAACCCTAATAATACCTAAGTGATTAAGAACCAATTAAAGGGAGAATTCTTAATTGTTTATAGGATTAATAGCTTGATACACTATGTTAACCATAGTAGCATGTACTTGATTGAAGGGCTGATGTGACCTAATCAAGTTAAAAGAATGAAAGATTAGAATACATATATTTATATATATATATAAATATGAATCATGGAATGATCTTATGTAGCAAGACCGTGCAAGGGAGCACGGCCGTGGTAGCCTTAGCTTGCATGACCGTGCAAGGGAGCACGGCCGTGGTAGTCTTACTTTGCACGACCGTGCAAGGTGGCACGGCCGTGGTGTCCTATTATGAAATTGAGAAGTTTTAGTATTGTGC
Source organism: Alisma plantago-aquatica (assembly GCA_963693085.1). Taxonomy (NCBI): domain Eukaryota; kingdom Viridiplantae; phylum Streptophyta; class Magnoliopsida; order Alismatales; family Alismataceae; genus Alisma; species Alisma plantago-aquatica. The sequence goes on from OY856412.1 coordinate 1,225,859,031, forward strand.
TGACATTGTTATATATGCATGTCCTTATTTGTATAAGTCATACAAGTTGATATTATGAGGTAATTATAGCCAGGTATGAGTTATGATGTCATATTCCTTGAAAACAATTATAAGCTTTTAGAGTAATGATATGTGAAAAGTATATACATTGCTTCAATCAAGGTCATGCTAATAGATGACTTGATGCTGATATGGAACTTGATAGCAAGTGTTATGATGATATAAGGGTGTGAGCACCCATGTTCTTGAATCATAGTGATAAGATGATTAAGAATTGATATCCAGTTGATAACTGATATGAGTTATACTTGTACATTTAGTATTCTTCTATTATAGCCATGTTTAGTACTTGAATGTTTGGAAACATGTATGATGCTAAAAGAATACTGATATGTACCTAATAATCAAGTATAATCATACCATGTAGAGCCCTGATCATAGATCCATCATTGTCAGAATTTAAATAATAGTGAAACAGGTTTTACAAAGGGAACTCCTGGATCACATACTTTAGAGTATGTGGGAGTATATGGAATAACTGATAAAAGTTAAGCTTGATAGGTTTCATATAGATGTGATCAGATCCAGGTAAGAGTTATAATGCTAATTGCATTAAGAACACGTGTTACCTATAATTCAAGAGTATAACTAAATGTCATGTTATCTGGTAAGTGATAACATATGAGCTTGATAGGTTGAATGAGCCACGAGTAATATGATTTGTTGATCTTCAAAGGTCATATTATTTAGATAACCAAATAAAATGAGATGTTACTTGGTAACAAATGCTATGATTAGTCCAGGGGTTTGAACTCCCACATTCCGGATTTCATATCAATAAGATGGTTAGGGATTGATATCCCAATATTAAAAATATGAGGTATGACCTAAACCAAAGTGTTTCTATGTGAAATTCTATTACGGAATAATCCTATGAAAAGCTTAACTACAGACTAATGGGTTATGAATGTAAATAACCCTTGTATTACATAAGTAATGTTAAGTCTGATATCATATGTACAAGTTATGCAGATATGTTGTGGAGTTGGAATCCTAACACTTTGGGAGAAGGAGTATGGCTACAGGACATCCTTTCCCAAATAATAATGCCAGGCAATGGATATATGATCCAAGTCTGAAGGGAGTTAGTGATGTGATAAGTGACATGTGATTTTATCAATTTATAGTTGAATTGCTTTTTGTAGAAAGAATAGTTTAATCTGTTAAACATTGTTTTAACTACTCTCAAATATACATAACTTCTTTGTGTACATTTATTCTCTTATGCTGCAATAATTATGCTTATGGAGAAGAGTTATATCTCTCGCTGGGACGATTTTTATAATTGTCTCACCCCGTAGATTTCAACCTTTAGGTGGACGTGGGTGAGGAGGCAGAAATCCTTCAATAGGTGAAGGGCAGCATCAACAGTACCAAGGACAACAGTGAAGCTTCAGGTGGAGGCATTGGCTGCTATGTCATGTGTAGATAGTGTTAGAGTCTTATATGTCGTCTCTGTACTCTCAGGTCCTCGGAGTAATAGTTAGTGCTTTCGAGTTTTTGGTACAGTCCTTAGAGACTTTTGTATCTTGCCTTACAGAGTTTTACTGATGGATCAGTTGTAAACAACTTATCATGTTGCTTTATGAGAAAGCTTTACCTTTAAAGGATCTCTTCGTAAAAAGTTTAAAACTTTTAGTGATTTCTGGTAATCCGATGCTTAGTGAACGCTTCCGCATTAGTTAATCTTGTTTTCTCGAAATAGACGTTTCAATTAGTGGTATCAGAGCTCTAGGTTTGCTGAGTCTACAGAGACATAGGACTAAGATTGTAGAGTTTGTTCTAAGTGTTTTCCAGATTATCTGATAGTATCTTCTGCTCACATAGGAGGAGAAGAACTTGAAGATGTTTGGACCACGTGAAGAGCATGCCGATGAGGGCAGTTCTGCTGCACCAGGAGGAGGTGCAGGAGACCAGAATAGGGAAGGGCCTGTACCTGAACAGCCCCAGTTTGACCCAGCTGAGATAGAAAATCCAGCTACTTATGCTTTATTTGATAAGTTTCTGACAGCCATAACACACATAGCAGATAGGGTGCCACCATCTGCATCTAGGGCACCAGCCCATCAGGAAGGTTATGGAACCGGCAAGACTTTCGAGAGACTTCACCGGGTGGGAGCCATAGACTATGCTGGTACATCTGATCCAGCAGATGCTGATCTATGGTTGACAAAGCTGGAAAAGGCTTTCAGGATCCTTGATATTCCTGAAGCTGAAAAGGTTAAGCATGCGGTATACCTCCTAAAAGGAAGTGCTGGTAATTGGTGGATGATAGAGGAAGATAAGAGACCAGGTGAAGAAATAGGATGGGAGGTTTTCCGATGAGAATTCGTCAATAGATACTTCCCTAATACGTATCTAGATGAGAAGATATCTCAATTTGAGAAGATCACACAAGGACTGATGAACGTTAGCGAATATGAAGCTAAGTTCATGGAGTTACTACGGTTTTGTCCACAGATGGCAGTTAGTGATGAAGAAAGAATTCGGCGTTTTGAGAAAGGATTGAATGCTGAACTAGCCACTCCTGTGTCTTCCTTGGAGAACAGAGAAAGGTTTGCCACCTTTGTGGAGTCAGTAAGAAGGATAGAGAGGTCGGAAACTGTGAAACAACAGACAAGTAGTAAGAAGATGTACACCCATCCTCAAGAACAAAGGCCTGAAAGTTTTAAGAAGCCAAGATTTTCTACACCAACGGCAATATAAGAATTCCCTACCCAGACACAATGGGTGTCAAGTGGAAATAGGTACCATAGTAGTATTCCAAGAAGACCCTCCGATATAGCCTCAACATCGGTAACTGGATCATATAGACACCTTGCACCCAGGATCTGTTACTTATGTAGACAACCGGGACATCTGGCAAGGGATTGTCCAGACAGAAATGCAATAATGACTCGACCTCAAGGACAGAGTCTGCAAGGCCCACAAGGGAGGCAATATAATAATAGAGGACGTGGACAAACATCCCATACAGGTCAAATGAAATAAGTATTGTTTTATTATTACATATTAGGATTCTATATGTTAAAAATATGGAAGTTAGCTGCTTTTGAATTTCTTTACTAAGTACTAGAAGGACACAAGAAAGATAAGAATTCATATCTTACTCAATATTCTTTAAAACAATTTATAATCTCCCTTAACTGTGTATTAAAAGGATGAGATATAGATGTGATACCTGAAGAATAACCTAGAGTGATAAATTCTGCGTGTATAATGATATGAAAAGCAAAGAATAGGATGATAAGTAAAATACATACTACCTAATCTCAATACTTATATACCCTGGCCAGGTATATGGTTATTGTAGATAAGGCAAGTATGAAACTCTTAGATTGTTATCTTTTGATTACTCTGATCAGGTAATTATTTTGAAACAATCTAAGGAGTATAAGAAAAATTAAATAAGAGGATCTTAGTGAATACTTAGTGAACATACTTTGTGAACATACTTAGTGAATATACTTAGTGAATTTCCTCAGTGAATACTTAGTGATCATACTCAGTGAATTTCCTCAGTGAATACTTAGTGAACATACTTTGTAAACATACTTAGTGAATATACTTAGTGAACTTCCTCAGTGAATACATAGTGATCATACTCAGTGAATATACTCAGTGAATACTCAGTGAACATACTCAGTGAATATACTCAGTGAATACTTAGTGAACATACTTAGTGAACATACTTAGTGAATATACTCAGTGAACATACTTAGTGAATATACTCAGTGAATACTCAGTGAACATACTTAGTGAATATACTCAGTGAATATACTCAGTGAATACTCAGTGAACATACTGAGTGAATATACTCAGTGAATATACTTAGTGAATACTCAGTGAACATACTCAGTGAATATACTCAGTGAATACTCAGTGAACATACTTAGTGAACATACTCAATGAATATACTCAGTGAATACTCAGTGAACATACTTAGTGAATATACTCAGTGAATACTCAGTGAACATACTTAGTGAATATACTCAGTGAACATAGTGAATATACTCAGTGAACTTACTCAGTGAATACTTAGTGAGCAAACTTAATGAACATACTTAGTGAATATACTCAGTAAACTTACTCAGTGAATACTTAGTGAGCAAACTTAGTGAACATACTTAGTGAATATACTCAGTAAACTTACTCAGTGAATACTTAGTGAGCAAACTTAGTGAATATACTTAGTGAATATACTTAACGAACTCTTTCAGTAAAAGCCTTTGAAACAATACCCTTAGTAAATTTACTTAGTGAAATCCTCCAAGACAAATTGCTTAGTGAACCTTCTCAGTGAATTATTCCAAATTAGTTGATTAGCAAGATATGATACTTAAATAATATCTGCTTCCTTTTATCTGAGATTTCGAGAACAAAATCCTTGTTAGGGGGATATAATTTGTAACATCCCTGACCTGGGTTATGAACTAACCCTAGATGTTTTGCTTAAAATATGATTAGAGGCTTGTGATTACCCCCTTGATATGTCATTAAGCTTTAGAAGAATCTATAATTTCATTTTTGTCCCTTTTGAACAATGTTGTAATATTGTTTTGTAATACAGGGACCTATGTGCAAATTACCCAATTAAAAGGGGTTAACTTACAAATTGCACATGTTAAGATGTTCCTTTGGTGTTGAGACATCATAAGAATGAATATGATAAAGTATAATGGATTCTCCAAGCTTGGGCACCAAGATGCAGCTTGTGGAGCAATCCTTGTACTTAAAACTCTAGTTTTGGTGTAAAGTGCAATTTACCCAAAATATGGGGTGCAACTTGTAAAATACACATTCTAGAGTATCTTTTATGACTCTTGGCATCATTAAGAGTAAGAATGATGAAGAGGTCACTTCAATTGAATAATTAAATAAGAATGATAACCCTTATAAATTAAATGATCAAGTTATAAGTCTAATAACCCTTCTATATGTGCAACTTAGTAAGAAGTTGGCTTTCTTCACCTTTAGACCTTGGGTTTAAGATGATTTTTGCTTAATTATGGAAGGGAGAAACGTGGTTTATAATAAGGGAAGGACCCAGAGGAGAAATGGAGAAACAAGTTGTCCTTATGTTGAAATTTCACCTAAAGTATATATACACCTTTTCTCACTTAGCAAGGATCGTTTCCTTCACTTCCTTTCTTATCCCCTTGCTTAGACCGACTTAGGACAGAGCTCTGGAGAAGAGGAGAACGTCCAAGCAGTTCTAGGTAAGCTTTGATCATCATCTTGCTCGAATTCATGGAGGAATTCATGGTGTAAGGTTGGTTTTATGGTCTTCCTTACTTGTTTCTTCTTTCTAGCCATCTTTTCCCAACCTTTCCTTGGAGAAACACCCTTGGCCGACCTGTGGAGCTCAATACACCATTAAAGACTTGAAGCTTGGAAGCTTGGAGCTCAAGGAATGACCTTAAGGTGGGTTTTATAACTCTAAACCTTTTGCTTTCTTATGCATATCTTTGTACTTGCAAAAGTAGCTTGTTCTTCTTTCCCCCATCCTTCCTTGCTTTCTTGCATCTAAAACCATGGGGAACAGACCTGGATCTGGAGGTAGAAGAGAGGAGGCGTGAATACCTATGTCACTTTAGCAAACGGTCTTGCACCCTTGGCCAAACGGTTTGCAAAACCGTTTGGGGGTTTTACAAAACCGTTTGAGGGGCAAACGGTTTCACAAGGTCGGTTGGAGCAAACGGTCTCCAAGACCGTTTGAGGGCATTGATCAAGAGTGGAACGTTTGGGATTTCTGTTCATAATTATGTAGGATAATGACCCACCAAATTTGAGGGGTTAACTCCAAATGAATCGTAGGTTAAAGGCCAATCAATTAGGCAAATCAAATTGAATTAAGTGCTGATTTTCCAATCTGTTTAACTTGAACTTCTTGGGCAAACGGTCTCAAACCGTTTGAGTGCGTTGACCAAGTGTGGACCGTTTGGGATTACTGTTACTAATGAAGTGGTCTAATAACACACCAAATTTTATAGGCTAACTACCAAGGAATCATGAGTTAAAGTCTAAACAATTGGATAAACCTAATTGGATTAAGTGCTGATTTTCCAATTTGATTAATTGAACTTTTTGGGAAAACGGTCTCAAGACCGTTTGAGGGCATTGACAAAGCGTTGACCGTTTGGGATTCCTGTTAATAATCATGTTAGTTAATAACCCTCAAAATTTGAGGGATTAACTCCAAAGGAATCGTGAGTTGAAGGCTAATCAATTATGTAAACCCTAATTGGATTAAGTGCTGCCTTTCAACTTGATTGATATGACTTTTTGGGTTTTCTTGCCCAAACGGTCTCAAGACCGTTTGGGGATCACCCAAACGGTCTCAAGACCGATTGGAGGTCACCCAAGACCATTTGGAGGTCTAGGGTTGGATATGGTTAAGTGTTTGAAGGACAAAAGATATGGTGTTAACCCTAATCGACTAAGTGTTGGATTTGCATTGAATTGAGTTGATTGTTTGGGGTTGATTGGCCCAAACGGTCTCAAGACCGTTTGGGAATCACCCAAACGGTCTCAAGACCGTTCGGAGGTCACTCAAGACCGTTTGGAGGTCTGGGGTCAAGTATAGTTGACCAATTGAAGGTCCAAAGGTACACAATTACAAGGCAATCAATTGCTGATTTGACGATCAACTCAATAGCTCAAACCCTAATGATTTTTCACTAGAATCCAAGGGTTGGGTGAGCCAAACGGTCTCAAGACCGTTTGCAACTCATAAAAACGGTCTCAAGACCGTTTGGAGGTCTAGGGGTGAGTATGGTTAAGCAATTGATGATCCAATGATACTAAGTTGGAATGTAATCAATTGTTGTTTTGGTGATCAATCCAATGATCCAAACCTTAATTGGTTGACTTGGATTTTGATGATATGATGGGCAAACGGTCTCAAGACCGTTTGGAGGTCATCCAAATGACCTCAAGACCGTTTGGGGTCAGGTCATGTCCCAATGTAATGATGGTTCAATAGGTTCAAATCAATTAGTCCCACATTGAAATATGTTGAAGGGTTATTGATTCCAATCCCTAATTCAATTGAGTTAAACCCTAATTGATGGTCAATTGAGGGTCAAGTGAGGGACAAATCAGTTAAAGGTTGACCTATTAAACTTAATTAAGGTATGAGTATAGGTCCAATTGATGATTGGTTCCATGAATTCAAAGATTGAAGGAATCGACATTGGAAACCCTAATTCAATTGGATACCTTATGAAGTGGAGGTCCAATGTGATTGAATCCTTGAGAATTAAGATGATGAATGTTCTATTGATCCAATAATGATTAGTAATGATAATCAATGAAGGTGTGAAGGTTGAAACCCTAATAATACCTAAGTGATTAAGAACCAATTAAAGGGAGAATTCTTAATTGTTTATAGGATTAATAGCTTGATACACTATGTTAACCATAGTAGCATGTACTTGATTGAAGGGTTGATGTGACCTAATCAAGTTAAAAGAATGAAAGATTAGAATACATATATTTATATATATATAAATATGAATCATGGAATGATCTTATGTAGCAAGACCGTGCAAGGGAGCACGGCCGTGGTAGCCTTAGCTTGCATGACCGTGCAAGGGAGCACGGTCGTGGTGGTCTTACTTTACACGACCGTGCAAGGTGGCACGGCCGTGGTGTCCTATTATGAAATTGAGAAGTTTTAGTATTGTTCTGACATTGTTATATATGCATGTCCTTATTTGTATAAGTCATACAAGTTGATATTATGAGGTAATCATAGCTAGGTATGAGTTATGATGTCATATTCCTTGAAAACAATTATAAGCTTTTAGAGTAATGATATGTGAAAAGTATATACATTGCTTCAATCAAGGTCATGCTAATAGATGACTTGATGCTGATATGGCACTTGATAGCAAGTGTTATGATGATATAAGGGTGTGAGCACCCATGTTCTTGAATCATAGTGATAAGATGATTAAGAATTGATATCCAGTTGATAACTGATATGAGTTATACTTGTACATTTAGTATTCTTCTATTATAGCCATGTTTAGTACTTGAATGTTTGGAAACATGTATGATGCTAAAAGAATACTGATATGTACCTAATAATCAAGTATAATCATACCATGTAGAGCCCTGATCATAGATCCATCATTGTCAGAATTTAAATAATAGTGAAACAGGTTTTACAAAGGGAACTCCTGGATCACATACTTTAGAGTATGTGGGAGTATATGGAATAACTGATAAAAGTTAAGCTTGACAGGTTTCATATAGATGTGATCAGATCTAGGTAAGAGTTATAATGCTAATTGCATTAAGAACACTTGTTACCTATAATTCAAGAGTATAACTAAATGTCATGTTATCTGGTAAGTGATAACATATGAGCTTGATAGGTTGAATGAGCCACGAGTAATATGATTTGTTGATCTTCAAAGGTCATATTATTTAGATAACCAGATAAAATGAGATGTTACTTGGTAACGAATGCTATGATTAGTCTAGGGGTTTGAACTCCCACATTCCGGATTTCATATTAATAAGATGGTTAGGGATTGATATCCCAATATTAAAAATATGAGGTATGACCTAAACCAAAGTGTTTCTATGTGAAATTCTATTACGGAATAATCCTATGAAAAGCTTAACTACAGACTAATGGGTTATGAATGTAAATAACCCTTGTATTACATAAGTAATGTTAAGTCTGATATCATATGTACAAGTTATGCAGATATGTTGTGGAGTTGAAATCCTAACACTTTGGGAGAAGGAGTATGGCTACAGGCCATCCTTTCCCAAATAATAATGCCAGGCAATGGATATATGATCCAAGTCTGAAGGGAGTTAGTGATGTGATAAGTGACATGTGATTTTATCAATTTATAGTTGCATTGGATTTTGTAGAAAGAATAGTTTAATCTGTTAAACATTGTTTTAACTACTCTCAAATATACATAACTTCTTTGTGTACATTTATTCTCTTATGCTGCAATAATTATGCTTCTGGCGAAGAGTTATATCTCTCGCTGGGACGATTTTTATAATTGTCTCACCCCATAGATTTCAACCTTTAGGTGGACGTGGGCGAGGAGGCAGAAATCCTTCAATAGGTGAAGGGCAGCATCAGCAGTACCAAGGACAGCAGTGAAGCTTCAGGTGGAGGCATTGGCTGCTATGTCATGTGTAGATAGTGTTAGAGTCCTATATTTCGTCTTTGTACTCTCAGGTCCTCGGAGTAATAGTTAGTGCTTTCGAGTTTTTGGTACAGTCCTTAGAGACTTTTGTATCTTGCCTTACAGAGTTTTACTGATGGATCAGTTGTAAACAACTTATCATGTTGCTTTATGAGAAAGCTTTACCTTTAAAGGATCTCTTCGTAAAAAGTTTAAAATTTTTAGTGATTTCTGGTAATCCAATGCTTAATGAATGCTTCTGCATTAGTTAATCTTGTTTTCTCGAAATAGACGTTTCACTCAAGCTTGTAAGTGAAAAGGAATGGTTAGAATTGAAGATGGGATCGAGATAAGAAGAAATCATGCATTGATTTGTGATTTCCACCATGAAATCAAGGTGAATGAAGGTCAAGAAGCTTACCAACAGGTTGGGGGTCGTACTCCTGCTTCTCCTAGCTCCCTTGATCATTTTTGCAAGCAAAGAGAAGAAGTGGATTCGAAAAAACCTTTGGTTTGAGTGGTAAAAGGTGTTTTTATAAGAAAATCAATGAGAGAGAAAATGCCTCATGCAAATCCTTTAAATTCCAAAATTGTTGCCACCTCTCCCTCCTAGGTTCCTTGCATGCAAAGGTATCTTTATCACCACCGAACTCCCTTCCATTATCCAAGAATTAAGGGAAAAGAAATTAAGCACCTTAACCTTTATAATAGTACTTATCCATAAGTTAGTGGATAATTCTTTTTAGTTTCTTAATGTGAGTAGGTTCTCCACTCACGTAGATATTTCCTTTGACTTTGCAAGGCACAAGGACGTACATTTATGTGGATTTCAACCAACACAATTTTGGTTGAAGGGCAATCCATTTAATATAATTATTTTTGCATTATTTCAATTATGCTTAAATCTTGATTATTTTAATATCAAGATTCTCTCTCCTTTGAAGTAACTCAAATGAGATTCCCCTCTCATTTTATTTCCTCTAAAAGATTCCAAGAATATTAGGGACCTTATTGAAGTGTTAAATTGCATATTAAACCCTGGGTTTTGGGTAAATTGCACATCACACCAAAACTAGGTTTTAATGCACAAACATTGTTTTATCAGCTCTTTCTTGGTACTCAGGCTTTCACTAGCCATTCCTCTACATCATCTTCATTCTCTTGATGCTTCAACACATGAGGAACATATTATCATGCAACATTTACAATTTAACCCCTCAACTTGGGTAATTTGCACTTTAGTCCAAACAAGTAAAACATTACTTTCAACATTATTCAAAATGGATTAAAATTGAAATATAAGTTCCTCTTGAGCCTTAATTACTTTTCAAAAGATAATATTAAGCATATAATTACTTTTATCAACCAAAAAACCTAGGGTTAAAGCATAACCCAGGTCAGGGATGTTACATATCAAGACATTTCTCATGCCATATCTCATATGGTGTCTTTTGAACAAATTTAGCCAGTGCATTGTTTACTGTAAAGCATGTGCCAAAAGAAAGTTGGAAGATTAGCTACATTCTTGATAATTGTATCATGACTAACAAGGTGTGATTCCTTATTTTTGATACACTATTATGATACACTATCATTAGGTTTTAGATGGAGTTTATGATACACTATCATGGTCTCCAAGAAGGTTCTCAAACTCTTGGTTCAAATTATTTTCATGTCGATCGTATCAAAATGTTTTAATACTTATATCAAGTTGGTTAAGTACTACATTCATGATATTCGTGAACACTTTAAGAGATTCATACTTGTATTTCATTGAATAAAAACTACCACATCGACTAAGATTGTCAGTAAATAAGATGAGGTACTAATAACCACCTCTAGCATTTATTCTTATAGGCTTATATACATCAGGATGTATGAGTCTTAATAGAATAGTCACTCTCCCACTACATCTAGTGAAGATTCTTATGTCATATTTCCCAATAAATAAGACACATATAACTCTATTGGTTCATTAACCAAAAGAGTCTAGACAACCATCATTATGGATTCTAGAGATGCATTTCTTATTTATGTGCTCTAGATGACAATGCTACATGTATTCATTATTTGAGTCATCGAGTCATTCAATATATGTGTCATCCACATTGTCTCTACAACTATCAAGTACAAATTATGAGACATAGGGCATTTTCGTATAAGATCTTATGTTTTAAAATGAACATCAATTTATTCATGTTATTCTTATTCATATAAGACACATGACGTTTTCATTAATGGAAGGTACATAATAGTAATTCACTAATTTAATGCATTCCAATCAGGCTGAATGACAAATTCCAATAGCAACTCTTGCATCTCACAGTTCTAGCTTAATTATTTCTTCTCAGGTCCTGAAGTAGAGATCTTTATCTCCTTCTTCCTGAGTTCCTTCAAGTGCAAAGGACATATTCCTTTTGCATTTATCTTTTTCCTTACCTTGAGTGTAGAAGACTTGGACTTGAACTTAGCCTCATAACTCTTCTCAACCTTTCCTTTGTCATTGGACTTCTCTCTGGTGATCATCATCACAAGTTTGTCATTCTTCGTTCTTGCTTTGACATTTATCAACATGCCAAGTAATTCTAACAACAGTTTAGCCAAATTACTCTAGTAGTTACAGTCGATAAATCGGCTATATGATTCAGGAAACGATTGTAAAATCATATTTGTGGCCAACTCTTGGCTCTAAGGGAATCCCAATATTTGTAGATGTTCCACATGCCTAATCATATTGAGCCCATGGGGCTCTACTAGATCTCCTTCTGTCGTCTTACACTCAAATAAATCCTTTAAGATATTTTACCTTTTTTGCTTTGTATGATCCTGGTTCATATCTTTAATACATGTGACCATCTCAAGAATCCCCATGTTTTCACGATGCTCATGAAACTCATAGTTCATACAACATAGCATAAGGTGCTTAATGTCTAAGGCATAATTGGCACGATTCCAATAAGCATCCATCTCAGCCCTAGGCACGTCAGGAGTAGGTTCCTCTAGCATTGGTGTATCCAGGACATAGAGTGTATGCTCATCATCGAGGACCCTTCTCAAAGTCCAGAACCAACCATGGAAGTTTGTCATGTTTAGTTTGTTCTTCTTGAAAACTGATCACAATAATGATTTGTTTGACATTTGTTTCTACAAAATAAATTTGTAATTCATCAAAACACTTTTGATTAACTAGTTTTGATAACACATATGGTATTAAGTAGGTGTGTAATTAATTGTCCCTCCCACTATTTTGTTCAAATTTACAACCCTTACTACCAATTCGGAAGATTGCAGCGTACAACCTTCTAGTGACCCAAGATCCATATTTCATCAAATCATGAGTCAGCTTTGGCTGATCACCCACAACTTGACTATTAAGGTAGACGATGTTTGTCAATTGTATCTCATGCTACTCTATGATAGATGGTGTGCACAACTCTTTGTCACAATCCATCTATATTCTTCTAGGTACTTAGTCTCATTAAGAACGCCTAGTTAAGCCTGGCCCAAAATCCAACATCATAGAATATGCACCATGCTTTGGAAGATCTACATAGCCACCATCACACTTCTACAAGATGGACAATGTACAACGCTTTGACGTGACCTATGCTTGTTCAATCAAGTTTTCATATGTGTTTCTTATAGAAAGCATCTAAGACTTAATATTATTTGAGGGGTTTTATATATAGATACATATACATATCCAATCAGCACATACTTATAGTACGTATCATGTACATGCTACAACCATAACAAAAACATATAATTAAAACATACAAGCAATGGTTATGGTTATTCTATTGTAATTCCTTGGAGCCACAAGGAATTACTACCACCTAAGGTCCATATCATATGTTTCTACTTATTGTTGATGAAGATCTATGCTGGAACCAGTCTGGGTCAATCAATTCAACTCTTGAGTCGATCAAATGGCCTACTGGTTGGTCAGTTAGTCTCTTGAAATGGTCGTTCTAGTCTAGTTTGGACTCCTCCAACTGATCGGTTGGGCCACTAGTCGATATGTTCATATTTCCGTCTAGCCTCCTTAGTCCTTAGTCGACCGATTCAACATCTGAGACAGTCTATTTGTCTGGTGCAAAATTTCTTCTCATGAAGAAGTATAAATTAAAACTATCATACTCTATATTACATTATGGGAAAACCTCGAGTTATGTTCGTGGGAAAATAAGAAGAGAAGCATTAATTTACATATGGAAAGGAGTATAGAGGCTCAGTATGCAAATTGAGTAACAACAGGAAATAAACCAAACGACCAAGCACATGGTCCACATGGGCTTTGGCTACAACCATGCTTTCAATCACCTTGAAAACACTTTTAGGGTGACATGTATTGATTGTGTATATATATATATATATATATCATATATATAAGTATATTTGTGGGGTTGTGTGTGGTATTTAATTAGATGTACACATTAACCATTTTAATATTCACATCGTATGAAATAAAATAAATCTGATTATATCAAGTTAAATCTAGATACACCATAAATTGACATGGTTGTAATAACATTGTTGGGAAATAGGGGCGACTAATGAGGCAGCGGAAATAAGAATTTCAATGTATGATTCCCTAATCAGTGAGATTACGCCAACAACGATGTATCCAGGAAGGAGGCTACCTAGTAATAGATAACTATGGTCCTGAAGCAAGTCTAGTGACAACTCTTGCAATGACGTGCTTCTTTTGCAAGTTGCACACGGACAACTGTCAGGGTGGCACCACCACAAAAGGTGGTGGTGTTGTCCTCCTAGCAGGTGGGAATGACCTCCATGCCTATAATGTAGTCCACGCGGACCACTGAGAACTCCACATTACGCTACCGAAGCCAACGGGAAGGAGTTGTCCCTTCAAAAGTCAGGGTGCTAGGGCTGACTTGCTCTCCCCTGTTGTCTCTCCCTTACCATCCCTCCTTTTCACATGTAGGACTTGCTTAGGCTCTCTTAGTTACCACAACCAGAGATGCCAACAATTATCAGATCTTATTATTGTGTCTTGGAAGCCCCTAGTACCCATATATTTATAGGAGGGTTAGGGTTCCCAGTCGATCTGGGAGTCAAAGAGACATATTTTCATGAATTTTTGGAAGCTACAGATGGTGAACCAATCGATCCACTATTAAACTGACCGGTTCATGTGTGAATCGCTCGATTAAACCCTTGAACCAGTCGACTAATATGCTTTCCTATTTTCAAACACACTGACATTAAATATTTGATTAATGCACAATCATGACATCAACATCAATCCTTGATCCAATCGAATTGATCATTGAACCAGGAAATCTAGGTGATGAACTGGTCATTTCACTTTTGAAATGGTTGTTTGTATCATTAAATAGTCGTTTTACTTTTAAAATGGTCGTTTCATTCTTCCAGCTCTACTAATATTCGACCAAAATGTTGTTTGAATTGACCTGACACTTGAATTGTTGTACCAATCGATTCATAATCTAGTTAGTCAATTTTTTATGCATAGTTGTTTAATTGAATAACTAAACACTTTCGTATTCAAATTATACATTATTCATGAATATACTCCTATTCCAAGTGCATCCTATGTGTGTGACCCTATATGTCCCAAGTTACATCGGTAACAAATGTCCATATCTAACTTATGACATCACAGGCAATGAGAGGTATCCAGCAACACATCATTACTACCCAAGTGATTTATAAAGTTGGATAACAACTTCAACCTATAATCTATGATCAATGTTATAGTGATCATATAGTTCTTTTGTCTCTAATATCCAAATTTTACTCGAGGCATGGAATCGTCATCCTCTCAACATTCAATCCATGTTCCTTGAGCTAGAGCAAACCGTATGAGATCCATGTGAGTTCACATATCATGTATTGAATCACATGAGTATGGCCATAAATTTCTCAGTCTCACTTATCAAATGGACTGGATATCAATCTCTTGTAGGAGGGACAAATGCCATCTAAATCTCTCACACTCAATCCCCATGTGTCTTAGTGTATTCGAGCATCACCTTTATGGCAACCCTTATTCAAGGTCACATTGGATGGTGTCTAAGTACATAGAACGACATGTGATGAGTGTGGTAATTTTAGGTCTAAGAGTAACAATCACCAGTATCACTATGAACGATTATTCTGATTAACATTCCATGGTCTCCATGCATCATTCTCAAGGTGGGTTTGTCTGGTACACTGTTCTCTAACAAGTACTTATGTGTTTGACTTGATATCACATATGATGACTAACGAGACTCTATCATCTCTCATCACGCACTCTAGTTTTATTTATTATTGTTGTCTATTTTGCTTCCACAATATTATCTGACTAGGGACATAATAAAAATGTATGCAATCTAATCATACATATGATCTCATTGTTCAGGTCCTCCACCTAAAGAAATATGTCATTGAATCACATTATTTAGACATCTATTACATATGTGTCATAGTCTCATGATTAATACAAACATAATAGATGGAGTTACCTTTATGACTATCAAATCAGGTATCTAATACCCCAATTCAATCATCATATGATTGGGTCTATGGGCATACATGCCAACAATGATACCCCTTGTATCGACCGCCATGCTTCATGCTTCCCTACTAATGTTGCCATAAGTGCAAAATCTTCTGGTTTTGGCCCTTGTTTGGTCTTTAGTTCTCTAGGACCTTGTCTTGCTGCTAGTCTCTCAGGATAGTCATGGTAGAGGAGCAATGGGACAGTCTCGGGGCCTAGGCATGCCCTATTTAGGCTCTCTGGATCCTCGTCGCACATCAAAGATGAAGGGATCATACTTTATTAAATTTATGTGTATGATCACCCAAGGATGATCGTGGTTTAGAGCTAAGAGAGCTCCACCTAGTCCCTGCATGATTAAGAAGACAATTTGATACCTTACACATGTTTATTTGATTTTTGTCACCCGTGACCATGGGTAACATTGTCTCTTCGCATTTGATGTTAATAGTATTACATGTTTTTTGTTCACTGGTAAATGACCCATGATGCCCTACCATGCATCCATCTTCTCATGATGTCGGGCATTATAGTCTTTTTTTTGTGAAGTCAGGAGGCTATCTTATTCATCTTGCCCTCCTCGTGCAAGCTAAATTTTCAGCAACAGTGATTACATTATTTGAAATGCAGAAATGAAATTTGGTAGTACTACTACCATTACAACGTTCTTTATGGATAATTCCTTCAACTGTTTTAGGCGGTATTCTGTAAAAACAGAATCCATTCCCAAATTTTAGGTGGAACTTAGCCAGAGTATCTGCAACATTGTTTGCTTCCCTGTGGACATAGCAAATGGACCAACTGACCTTCTTTTTCTTCTTGATTTGAAGAATCCATCTTGCCAGCTTCAGGTTCTCCTCATGATCTAATTCCACTGCCTCGCAAGCAAGCCTGGAATCAGTTTCTATAATTGCGTGTTCAATCGCCAGGTCATGTGCAAGGTCCATAGCCAAGACAATAGCCTGAAGCTCAGCCTCAAGGGAGTTCTCAACCTTACAGTTTCGTGCTAAACCTCCATGCCAACCTCCGATATGGTCTCTACAAATCGCCACAACGCTGGCATGCTTGTTCTTAAAGGCTGCATCTGCGTTAAGTTTATAGGCGGGGTACTTTGGCTGTTGCCAACCTTCATCACGGTCCAGCTTGTCCGACTTCTCTTCTTTCTGCCATGCTACTTCTGTCACCTTCACTTCTTCAGTTATTATACTAACAAGATAGCGAGCAGTAGTCATTTTCTTCTCAAAGATTTCTTCGTTTCTGTCCTTCCAAATCATCCAGCAAGTAATAGAGAACAGAACCGCATGCTTCCTCTCCCCTGAAAGATTCGTACTTAACCATAGCCATATGTCAGTCGCATCATTAAGCACCACCAGTTCCTGGGGACTCAACACTTTGCTCCATATGTCCTTGGCTTTAGGACAGTCATGTAATGCATGAAGCACTATTTCTTCATATCTTCCGCATCTAGGGCAGTCCGCAAGATTGGTCATTTGTCTTCTAAACCGCCTATTGTTTCTAAGTATAGCTCTATGACCCACGAGCCACAGAAAGAACTTTACTTTCGCAGAGATCTTGAGCTTCCATATAAGGTTCCATTTGCCCTGGCATTGGACTTCTTTCTGGGATCTGAGAGTTCTATAGGCAGTCTTGGTGGAGAACTGCCCATTATCTGTGTGAATCCATACCCGTATGTCATTCAGCTGCGAATCCACAGGGACATGAATTTTTAAGATTTTCTTGATATCCTCTTCCGCGATCCATTCCTTCAGGAACTCGGTGTCCCATTCATTGTTGAGATTAACAAGGCTAGCCACCTGTAAATCCTTCAACTCAGCTGGTATTGGCTTCTTAGTCCGATCATACAACCGTATGTTATGGTTCCACCATTTATCGTACCACACATTGATGCTTTTGCCACTTATGGGATTCCAAATGGAATTCTCGTCAATAAACTCTTTACAATTCAGGACTGCACGACCCAGCCTGGATGAGTTTCCAGTAGTTCTATTGGCATGTTTGGTATATTTATCCTTCATTCCCTGGCACCAAATCGATTTCCTCCCAGTCTCTATCTCCCAAAAATGTCTGCTAATCATCGTCTGGTTCCATTCACGCATTGATTTAATGCCAAGGCCACCATTGTCTTTGTTGTTCGTCACCTTGTTCCAAGCGACCAAAGATAAGGGGTTGGGCATGTGCCCCCTCCCCATATGAAGGACCGCACATTCGCGTCAATTCTATCACAAACCTTCATGGGAATGACTGTCGACTACATCGTGTATGTAGGAATGGCGCTAAGGGTGGATTTCTCCATACAGACCCTACCAGCAAGAGAGAGGCTCCGTACAGACCACGAATTAATACTATTTGTCACCTTCTCGATGATTTCACCATATGTACTGGTTGAGACCTTCTTATGAATGAGTGGCACTCTGAGATATTTGTCGAGGTCTGTAGCTTCTTTAAAGTCGCTCGTCCTGTAGAGCAGCCTTCTTGTAGCACCAGGTACACTTCTCGCAAAGTGGATGTTCGATTTCTTAACAGAAATGGCATGTCCAGAAATAGCACCAAGTTCCTCGAAGCACTGTAGGATCGTTTTAAGTTGTTTCAAATCTGCCTTTGCGAAAAGGATCATGTCATCTGCAAAACACAGATGAGAGATCTTTGGAACATTAGTAGATAACTTAATCGGGGTCCAATCCTTAGTTCTCACTCTACTATCAATATGTTGACTTAATCTTTCAAGACATAACACAAATATGTAAGGAGACAATGGGTCTCCTTGTCTGAGTCCCCTGCTGGCTTTGAAGCTATTCGTCAAATTGCCCTTCCATGCTATGGATGCTTTTCCTTCAGTCATGGATCCCATAATATAATGAATGGTAGACTCAGGAAGACCAGTCTTCTTCAACGTGTCTTCCACAAAATTCCAGTTCATCCGATCATACGCTTTAGAAAAATCAACTTTAATTTCCATCATATGTCTAGCTGACTTCCTCAGCATGTTGTGAAGAATCTCTTGCACAATAATAATGTTATCTGTGATCTTGCACCCAGGAACAAAAGCACTATGTGTCGGGGAACCCACCCCTCCAGGAAAGATTTGATTCTTTCGAAAACAACTTTAGATGCTAGTTTGAGATTAATATTGTTCAAAGATATGGGTCTAAACTGTTCACATGATTCAGGTTTGGAGACCTTTGGAATGAGAATAATTGTTGATGCACATAGCTCAGCATGAAGCACTTCTCCAGCAAGGGCTTTGGATATAGTAGAAAGGACAGACTGCTTGATTGTGTGCCAATTAGCCATCAAAAAAGAGCCATCAATGCCATCCGGACCACTGGCTTTGTAAGGGTTCAAGGATCGCAGGATATTATAAACTTCTACTAGTGTCGGGGGTGCTGAAACCATCTTACATTGTTCTTCAGTAAGTGGAGTAAAACAGCCATAATACTTGTGTATCTCGTGAGCATCCGTCCAACGATCTTCAGTCAGAATAGACTTAAAATGATTGACAAGCATACTTTAGATTTCATTATCATCACTCGTCCAATCCCCGTCTGGTCTCCTCAACATGGTTATGTTGTTGTTGCGTCTCCTTTGTTTTACATAAGCGTTATAAAACTTTGTGTTGATATCACCATCAGCAAGCCACTGAATGTGGCTTTTTTGTTTCCAATCTTCCTCCTCTGCTCTGAGTATATCTATGTACTCTACTTGCAGGTCCGAGATCATATTAGCTGTTGTATTGTCGAAGTTATCCTCCAAGCTTTTCTGTAGCATACTGAGATTTCTAAGGATTCTCGTTTTATCTTTCACCACTTTCTTGCTATTGTGAGCAATCCACTTCATAATGTCAGGTTTCGCCATCTCTAGTGCATCTATGAAATCTAAGTGTGGTTGCCAAGATGCACGTAACATATTCTGGAACTCATTGTTCTTCGACCAGGAACATTTCATGAGGAACCGGGGGTTGGAAGCTTTGCTAGTAGATGATCTAACTGAGATAGGACTATGATCAGACCAGACTCTTGGCAAATGTTCGACAATGAACTGAGGATACTTCGACAAGAACGCTGAGTTGGCAACAACACGGTCTAACCTCTCATGGAGGGTCCCGTGTCTGTAGGTAAACTTAGGGCCCATGAATCCCAGGTCAGTAAGACCCGCCTCCAGAAGAGTGTTTATGAAGATCGTTGCTTCTTGAAAATCATACCTCTTGCCACCTTGTTTTTCATTGGGGCTTAAGGTGGTGTTGAAGTCTCCGACTGCAATCCAAGGTCTATCAAAAGACTTGCTCATATGAACAAGGTGCTTCCATAAAAACTTTCGAACAGAGATGTGCGGGTTCGCATAGATGAAGGTTGCGAGGGTAATGTTGTTGATGAGGCATGTACAGAACTGTCAGTGACTATTAATGATCTTTATATCACACTCTGTAGAGTTCCAGCAAATCCAGATTCCTCCCGCGAATCCACGAGCTTCAACTCTATGGGAATTGGAGAAACCAAGTTTTTGTATAGTTTGAGTAGCAACCGAACCACTAATCCTGGGTTCGAGAATGGCCACCACTTTGGGACGTTTGTGTGAGATCATATCTCAGAGGACACGACAAGTGTCTTTGTTGTCGATTCCTCGAACATTCCAGCAAAGTATGTCTAGCATAAAAAACGACTTTGATAGAAAGGAGTGGCCCGGTTACCTTACTGGGGATCAACAGGGGTATGGTTCTCCTTCTCTTCGCCGACCTCTTCCATAACAACCTCCTACTCCTAGTTGAGCCTAGGGATTTTCCTTCTGTTCTCGTAAGGAGGTTTGAGCCTTGCATTCTTAAGTTTTGGTGTATTTCCTTTAACCTTCATGCCAGGCGGCATGTGACATCCTACAATAACAGTAGGTGTGGTTTTCGGTTGATCATTATCCTCAACCATCTCTGAATTTTCCTCTCCTGAAGCTACTGTAGTATCGTTTATCTTGTTTGTTTCTCCTCCGTCCGGCGGTTCCTTGCTGGTTTCAGTGACAGGAGGGGTTTCAATATTGGCAGTCATTTTGCTACTTGGTGCTTTAGTGGTTGCATCCTCCTCCACATTGATGACCTCCTCAATCACTTCGTCGACGTCAGGGTTCACCGCTGTGTGTGCTGCTTTCTCCTTCGACTTCGTCTGGGCTTTTTTTATAATGTCCTTCAACACCTCTCTTTTATCATCTGCAGTGTTTAGTTTCTTCTTTTTCCAGACTTTGTCTGCTCTCACTTCTCCAGCTTGTTTGGTAGCCATATGGTCTTCCAGGCCTGCCTCTGCCCGGCTTCCGTCTTCCTTTTCCTCCTCCTCCATTCCCGCAATGTTAGCAAATTTATTTGAGCTTGAGCTAGATGGACTTGCATTAGACGCTTCCTTAGTTTTGTTATGCTGTGCGGACCGAGTTCGATTCACCGTCGCCTTCCTTCTATTGGTTTTCCAGCCGCCATTACCAGCCTCCTCTTTCGATCCCTGCGAAACTCCTTCCCTACTGCCATTAGATTCATGTGCAACCCCTCTAGATGTGCAGATCTTATGGTTATGTCCGAGCTTATCGCAAATCTCACATGTTTCAGGGAAAGCTTCATATTCGACTTGATAGATATCATTATTAATCATAATATTATGAACAAGAGGTTTTGTGGTGTCCACATCAATGGAAAGCCTGGCGAACTTGCTTCGCGTTCTTGTAGTGGTATGGACGTCCACCTTCACCAGACTTCCAAGGGCCAAACCTATGTATTTGAAGATAGTCGGCACGTAGAGGTGAAGTGGGAGATCTAGGATTTTGATCCAAGTTACCAGGTAATGGGGTAGCTCTGTCGTCGGATGGAAGGAGGGAAACCATTGCCACACTGCAAGGCAGCAGCCAAAAAGCTTCCATGGCCCTCCGGTTAGCGCCATGTCAAAGTCTCATTTGCATGAGAACTGCACCACGTAGTGACCTAGATCAACTTCAAACATATTGAACCTTCCGACTGGATTCCAGAGAGTTCGGATTCGCTCCCTCATGGTCATGTATCCCACATCAGTTCCTATCAATCTGGTGACCACTGTGTATTGCCAGGGTCTTGCAAGATCTTCTTCTACATCCGGTTCTATCTCCAGCGTAGGGATGCCATCGGTCTGTGATATCTTAACATCCGAGAGGGCGAGTTTATTCTCAAACAGGGATTGCAGGAAGAACGTTCCCTGGTTTCCCGCATTACTACTTGCTGATCCTCCTTGATTATTATTGTTGCGTGTAGCTTCTTCAGACACTTATGTCATGGTGGCTTCTCCCTTTGAGTCCGTCGTCGGATGGTCCCCCAACGGCGGGAACGGGTCATCCGATGACAGGCTGGGACCGTTGGTGTCTACGTTGCCTCCCGATCTGCTCTCTGGAGCAGGCCCACACATCCCCGAATACTGGAAGTTAAGTCCCACTCCAGGTATAGAAACCCTAACGCCGCCATCCGTGGCTCCTCCCGGGTCATCCGGCTGACCTTGATCATTGCTTGGTATTCCGCTTGAGAAGGGAAAGAATTCCCGATCTCCATATCGGTTCTTTGGTCCCCTCCCTCCCCCCGATCCCCTTCCTCCATGAGATTGGCTACCGCCGCCGCCACCCCCCTCGTCCCCCTCTGCCCCTCCGTCTCCATCGTCTGCATTATAGTCTTTTGATTTATTTATTTCTCCTAGATTTTAGTAAATGATATAATTCTAGAAAATTCATAAATAATGCTCTAGTTATTAGAAAAACAAGTAAAAATATGTTACAGAATCAGAAAAATAAACTCAACACGATGGTATAGATTTCATAACTAAACCTCTATAATAATAAGTCCAAATTTTAGGGTTTATAGTATACATCCTAATTAATGGTTTACATGAATATATACCTTAACCGTATTTAGGGTTTTGACTGTGATTGTTGATACTCAAGCTCGATGTATGTTGCACTGCAATCTGAATGCTATTACACACATTACTTATATCTCTCTCTTGATGTATTTTGCTTATAATTGTGAGTCGTATTGGACAATTATTTATTCTCTCTCTCTCTTAGACTTGATTGTGACACATTATCTTAAATGTCACATATTTACATATAGTTGAACCAATTAGTTCTAAAACTTGAAAATAGTTGTACGAATTGTCATATCTACAAATTTAATCATATTATTATATCTTATTGTTATTTCATTCAATATACACCTTGAAGAGTTTACTGATCTACAATCAGCAAAAACTCTAAATGTTATGTGTTGGCCATGATTATATCAGTTATCATGTTCATACATCCTTATGATGTCCTTTTAATTTAGATACTATATTGTGGTTTGATTAAATTGATGATTGCCTCTCTCTTTATAATGCATGTTTGATTTAAATAACTTGTATAAGGTACACACTTGGTGGAGTGTCTCTATCGTGTGTATCACCAACAGAGTGTGCATATGGTGATTCTTGTCCCTGCATAATAATGTTGTGATGCCTTTACTCCCCCAAAGATTATGGTGATGATCCCATAATATGTGATGTTGTGATATACCTTGATTTTTATTGTACTTGTTATTATCATGTTAATTTATATGCATAATTATTATTTATTGTTGTTGTATAGTTTGAGATTTAAAGGCAATATTTGATAATTGTATCTTTTATTTCTTAAAATTATCTTTGTGTCTTACTATAAGGATATTTATTTGATATCCAATTGGATAATTCTTTCCCTCTCTATTGTTTGGGGAGCCTTTTTTTATTTTTTTTCCCTTTTTCCAATATTGTCCAATCACAATTATATTCACATATCGACTTTTATGCTGACAAACTTTGTCTTCTCTTGCGGGGTATGCTTTCAAACCCTTTGGTAGAGAGTAAGGAGGAGTGGACCAAATTTTACCATGATTTATCAAAGTGTACTTGATCTTTCTTGGGAGTTATATTGAAGTAGTTGCTTTATTCTCTGTGGCATATTTCTTATAGTTTTCTTTTATGTACACCTGCATGGTGAAGAACAATGCTAACATAAATATTGTAATAGTTATATTTGTTTATCTTTGGATGCTACAATTTATGGTGAATAGTACATTACATACTCAAATTTTAGTTCATCATCCTTAGTAAAAAATTATTATCAATCTGGCTTTGGATGGTTTTCTATTATTCCCTCAAGTAAGTTAGTTGCTCCCTTATCGGGTCCCACTCATTACAAGTATGGTATCAGATCCAAGGTAGTTAATTAATGTGACTTTCAATCTTTATATCCCTTAGGATTTTACGTGTCCTATATGTTTCTTACACCTTATACCCTTGCCTTGTGTGGGCATATCAATATGACTCGTGGTAATTCAACTATAGATAACCTTGCTCATTTTGAGACACCACAAGACCTACAGAATGTCGAGGATGGATCCTCCTTGTACACCTCTGATGTCTCCAACTCCAGAGAGACAACCTACAGTTGTTCCATCTACCTCAACACCATCATCATCTACCCCAAGTTCAGGTATTCCCGCTGACTTGGAGCTACTTTATCCTTGGCAAATAATTTCTTCATTCCTAGTAGGGAAAGTTAAATCTGGCATTGCTATATACAGATATGAGGAGTTTAATTTCACTAATTTTCTAAAGATGCACCATGAATATATTGATGGTGAGAATGAAGTCAACATTGTAGAGAAAGTCAATGATTGGATTCTTGCTACTAAACAGACTTTTGATGGCATGGCTTGTCTACAGTAGCAAAATATTCATTTTGCTACATATGTTCTCAACAACCCAACTCATCATTGGTTCAATAGTATGGAAAAGACTCATGATGTCACTTCCAAGGCATGGAATCAGTTCATAACCTTGTTTAGGAAAAAATATGTATCCTTTGTGGCATTGAGGAAGAAGAAATATGAGTTCTACAACCTATGTTAAAATTCAATGACAGTAGTTGAGTACGTGCAAATATTTGTGTGCCTAGAGCGTCATGATATTGGTCTTACTGATGAGCGAAATGCTAGTATCTTTTTGGAAGGTTTGTGTTATAGTATTGGATGTCTGTTTATTCCTCATCTATGTTTGATCTTTCATAAGTTGGTGGATAAATCCCTTTCTATAGAATCTTACCATGGTTATCAAGCAAAGGTTAATCATAAGAGGATGTCACCTAGTGAAGACTCAAAGAGTGTTTGGTGTTCTAAGTGTCGTAAGAAGCATTCCCTATGAAGTTGTCCTCCTAAAACCCAAGGACTGATCATATGCCATCATTATGGAGAACATGGTCATATCAAGATTCATTTTCCTCAACTTCATGGAGGTCAAGTACCTATACAACAGGGGGTGGGGTAATGATAACAACCACAACAACGGAGGAAGACCTAATGATGGGCATGCAACATGTCTCAGTGCCATTGGTGGTGAATAAGTTTATGAACAAAATGATGGAGGTAACTCTTGTGCTTATAGTTAACTAGAGTATACATTTTATGCTTTCTTTTCCCATGTTTCTTGGTTTCTTGATGAAGTGTAGTGTTATTACACATGGTTCTGGTAGACTTATTTTTGTGCCTATAGTGTTGTTTGATGTATTAGGTTAAACCTTTCAAGGGATGGGTTGTTGCACCTTATAGTTTACAGATATGCTGATTTCGGGGACGAAATCCTTTTAAGTGGTAGAGTCCTATAACATACCGAAATTTGACTATCCTAACTCTAGAAACTCTAATTCCTTGATTAGGATGATAGTTTGCTTCCATCACTAAAATTGACCAAACAAGGTGTCAGTTAAACCCAAATTTCATGACTCAAATATTAATATTTTTAATATTTAGATTGACAAAACAATTATAGATATAAACCCTCATACATATTTCTTGATGGAAGTGTAATGTACATAACATGAATAACTCAATTTTAATCCTAATCACAACCTTCATTCATGTTAATAAGGTCTATGTGATGTATAAGTGATTATGATGACCTAAACCCTACGTTATAAATGACTAATACTAACATGTACATACTTTGTGACATTCATGATACATCAGTGATATTAGTTGCAATAATCGTATAACATACACATAGACTAGACCTAATCATGTAACCATGGCTTGATATGTAAATCCTTTCATCACTATGTAATATGTGTCACCTTGCTCTCTAACACCCACATAATGACTTACATGTGCATAGTGGGTAATCTAATATGAGTAAATGTAAATGAATAATCTATGTGGATGATAATGTGACTAATCAATATAGTGTGACAATAAATGAATATTCTACAAAACTGGAAGTAATTACTGTGAAATTGTTTGAGTTAATGTTGAAGTAATGAACATAAATTAGTGAGTAACATGTCATAATTCACATAATATAATATCATGTCACCTTCATGGAAGTAAGATTATGATGATAGAACTCTAAATCCAAAAAATTGAGGAGAATGTTCACATATAATGATAATCATTGAGATAATTAATTTAAACCCTAATTGTATTAAAACTCATATAAGATAGTCTTGAAAAATAAATCCAATACCAAAATTGGATTCCATGAGTCCTAGTTAGTCTAGGTAATAAGTTTGAACTTGATCTTATAATGGTAGATATCCCAATTCAATTGAAAAAGAAAAAAAGATTTAGGTATGCATTCCTAATAGCAATTGAACTTTGTTTATATTCCTCCAATTTTTTATCATGCATTGATTTCTTGGTCTCACCTAATGTTTTCAATGTCTCACTCACTTTTATTTCCCATCTAGACCGGAGTTGGATATGTGGGCTACGGTCATCTCCCTGACCCAACTCCTGACTTGACTAGTACTCTGTAGTCTACTAGTTATCTGCCTCCTTATCCATCATTATCTCTCCCTCTCTGGTCCTCCTCACACCCATCTTTCCTTCCCTTTACGTTCCTCACAATTTGGCAAGTAACTTGTGATTCAACTGGGTTTCATCTTAGCATCGCCCAAGTCACACACACTTTCTTCTCTTCCCCTACTTCTAGGCTCCACTGGGAGTCCTTGGCACTCCCAACATCCTCCCATATAAATAAACACCTCTACACCATCCTCAAACCCACCTCAATCGATCCCGGCTATCCCATTGGACCCCAACCCCCTACACCTATCTTCCCCAACTCTGACCACCCATAATAGTTTGTTGGTCGTTGTCACCATTTTGGAGGGTGCCGAGGACCTTGCAGATTGATCACCTTGGTGAGTCCATGTGGATGTGAATCCGTTCATAATTGCAGATATCTTGCGACAAGGTTTGTTTTCCCTTTTTTGTCTATTGTTGAATGTTTTTCGGTGTGGTGGTGTGATACCCCTTGTTTCGACCGCCATGCTCATGTTTTTTTGCCAATGTTGCTGCAAGAGCACAATATGTTGGTTTTGGCCCAATTTGGTCTCTATTTCCCCAGGACCTTATCTCAGTGATGTTGCTCTCTCAGGACAGTAGCGACAGAGGAGCAATATGGTAGTATTGGGGGCTAGGTAGGCCCTACTCGGGCTCTTTGCTTCCACCATCGTGCATCAAAGATGAAGGGATCACCCCCTACTTGACTTCTATGTGTGATCACCCAAGGATGATCATGGTTTGGAGATATTGGACCTCTGCCCAGTCCTCGTGTGATGAAGACGATGGTCTAATGCCTTACTAATGTTTGTTAGATTTTTGTCACGCTTGACCATGGGTAATATCGTCTCCTCACATTTGATGTAAATAATATCACATGTTATTTTGCTTGTGGGCTAATGACCTCCAATATCCCGTGATGTATAAATCTTCTAATGTGTAATGCAAGGGCATCATAGTCTTTTAATTTTATTTATTTCTCAAGAACTTTAATAAATGATATTTTTTTTGATGACCGGGAACCCCCCCCCAGAAAGTGCCACTTTGTGACCCCCCTGGGAGGGTTTAATAAATGATATAATCATAGAGAAATCATAAATAATGCTCTAGTTATCAAAATAACAAGTAAAAGTATGTTCTAGAATCAGAAAAATAAGCCCTATTAAATGGTGTTCTCGTAGTATGTGGTGATGGTGGTGATGCCATATACCTTGATTTTTATTGTACTTGCTATAATAATGGTAATCTTCATGCACAATTCTTATTTATTGTTGTTCTCAAATTTGATCTAAAGGCAAGATTTTATAATTGTATCTTATGTTTCTTCATATAATCATTGTGTCTTATCATCTGAAGATTTCTTTTGATATCTAATTGTATGATTCTTTCCTCTCTCTTGTTTGGGAAGCCTTGTTGTTTTATTAGTTGTCCTTTTTTCCTAATATTGTCTAGTCACTATTATATGCACATACTGACTTCTATTGTGACAACATCTACTTTATTCTCTTGTGGGGTATGCTTCCAACCTCTTACCTAGAGAGCAAGGAGGAGATGACAAAAGTTGACCAAGATTTATCTAAGTGAAGCTAATCTTTATTGGGAGGTAGATTGAAGTAGTTGGTTTACCCTCTTCAGCTTATTTCCTATGGTTTTATTTTATGTACAGTCTGTGTGGTGAAGAACAATGCTAGACATAAATATTGTAATAGTTAGATTTTTTTTATCTTCCATAGCTACACTTTATGGTGAATGATACATTACATACTCAAATTTTAGTTCATCATCCATTGTGAAAAATACCATCAAATTTGGCTTTAGATGGTTTTTATTATTCCCTCAAGTGAGTGGCCCCCTATTGGGCCCCAATCCTTACACAGGTCCTCCTTGATATGCGTATTTTATATCACCTTTTGGACCACTTTTGGTTGCGTTTCCAAATCATTTTCACCCAATAATCACTCTTAATCATGCTAGATTTTCTACTTTATTGTTGTTTTTACTTACTCTATGGTTTGGTTTGTAGGTATAATACTTTGACATCAAAATGAGAAGAAAACGCCATAATAACATCCATCAATACATTCCCCAATCATCTATAGGGGTGAGCATTCGGTTAATTTGGTCAGTTATGGTTAATTCGGTTCGGTTAAACGATTAATTTGTGGTTTGAGATTTTAACCATTAACCTAACCAAATTGAGTCGGTTAATTCGGTTATTGTCCAATCGGTTAATGGTTAATTTGGTCGGTTAATTTGGTTAACCAAATAACACTCATGTAATAATATTATTTGAAATAATTATAGAATTTGGGACAATATTGTTATATTATAGTAGTATTGTTGTAAATTTAATTTTGTATGGCTCGTAAAAACTTGATTACTATATATATGGGGAAGTATTTTGAAATAAAAGTACAACTATATATGTATATATGCATGTGTAGGATATTATTTATGAATAAATTCTGACTATTCAGTTAATTCTGTTAACCAAATCAAAATATCTTTAACCGTTAAGTTAACCATTTAATCGATTAACCAAAATAAATTAACCAAATTAATTGAATTAACCAAATTGACCCAATAAAATTAACCATTCAGAATTAACTGTTTGGTTAATCGATTATTAACCAAATTCTTCTCACCCCTAATCATCTAGACATTCAAAAAATCAATATTGTTGAAACTGATAAAGACACCCTATGTCTCAGTTCAAAAATTGAACGCATAACTTCTAGATTTGTAGCAACACACTGTGTTTTATTAAAGATACGCCGTGTCTTATTAAAGACGTGTCGTGTCCTATTAAATATACATCGTGTAACCTCCCAGAACTCGATCCAGACTTCAGTTATTGCATAAGACACACTGTGTCTTATAAAAGACACGTCATGTGACCTACAGATTTTACTCAAACACACATTTATCTGTCTCACACTTATATATACGACCTGAAGCTGTCTTGGGACACTTATCATAGACTATTTCAGACCTTTTGGAGTGAAACTCAAGCAAGGGAGAGCAAGGAAGAGTTGGATGTAACATCCCAGGATTTGAGGCCTCGGATAACATGATCTTAAAAGGAATGATTGGACTATCCATATAACCAAGGTGCACCTCCTTTTCTGGGATCCCATCACTAAAGAACTCCATAGTTAAGCGTGCTCATCTTGGAGTAGTACTAGGATGGGTGACCAGTCGGGAAGTTGATCCTGGCTTGCGCGTTAGTAAGGACAAAGTGCACAGTTAAGGCTAGTGGTGGTCTGTGGGGCCAGTCGTCATTCCTGAAACTCTACTAGAGCCTAGGGCAGTGTGCCTGAGCATTTCAAATGGTATCAGAGCCATAACCCCTCCAGTAGGTGGGGCCCACATGGGCATTTGGCATGCCAGTCTTGAGTCGTGCGGTCCAGGAAAGTTGGAAAGGGCTATCTGTAGATACGAGATGGAGCCACCCTTGCGCTGGTAGCCGTGGACGGGAGTTGGGTGTCCATGGGCCATTGTGGGTCTGCACTGAAATGGGGTCAGATTATGAGGCCATATAGTTGAGCCTTAACGAGGACGTCAAGAGTCTAAGTGGAGGAGATTGTAACATCCTAGGATTTGAGGCCTCGGATAACATGATCTTAAAAGGAATGATTGGACTACCCATATAACCAAGGTGCACCTCCTTTTCCGGGATCTCATCACTAAAGAACTCCATAGTTAAGCGTGCTCAGCTTGGAGTAGTACTAGGATGGGTGACCAGTCGGGAAGTTGATCCTGGCTTGCGCGTTAGTAAGGACAAAGTGCACAGTTAAGGCTAGTGGTGGTCTGTGGGGCCAGTCGTCATTCCTGAAACTCTACTAGAGACTAGGGCAGTGTGCCTGAGCGTTTCATTGGAGGTGTTCCAAGGGAGAAAAGTTTGTTTTCTTGGGAGGAAAATATCTTCTTCTTCCTTCTTCTCCAACAATTGCAACAAGGATCTCTATCGTTCTCTTCTCTCCACTCGAAAGTGAAGTTTTCTGGAGATTTTCAGCAGTATGGATGGATTTATGACTCCTTGATCAGAGCTCAAAGTCTATCTTCCTTCTTCTACAGACATCCAAGTTTATTTCCTTCTATTATGATGTCTAGCACTACTTTCTATTATTTGTATCTACTTTCTACAGCCATGGACGAGTATATATGTTGTTCTTAGGCATGGGGGAGTGACTCTCATGTCATAACATTGTTGAACAAAAATTGCATATAAAATGCTAGTTATTTCATTGTTCTAAGGTTCATCGATGTTTAATTCACTAGTACATAAATGGCTTATAATGTCACATTTACAGGCGTCAGTTGTATCCAAGAAACCGACGTCTAAACCCTACAACGTCGGCTGAATACACAAACTAATATCTATATGTGAAGAGAGGCAAGACACGGGTATCACTTTTTATTTAGAGTCGGTTGCGCAATCAGAAACCGACGCTTAAAATTGCCCGCCAAATCCAATTTTTCTAGTGCAAAAAAAATCCTATAAAATTTCACATACGACGTCAGTTGTTGACCAAGAAACCGATGACTAAAGGTTTTTCACGAGACAGAAATTAGGTCCATTTTTGTCGTTAGTTTTCATACAATAACCGACGTCGATGTGTGTTTGCGCGCTGTCCCTACGAAAATTCTTACCCCCAAAATTGCCCAATTGGCGTCGGTTTTCTATGGCAACCGACGACTATGGTCGTAATTCAAGATTTTTTTGTCAGCATATGTAGATAGACGTCAGTTTTTCTAGTTGAAACTGACGACTATGATTGAACATAGGTGTCAGTTTTTTTTGTTGTGACCAACATTGTTGGTCTCTGGCGATTGTAGTGATTCCGTCATCCGCCACATGCTGCTCTTCCACCGCCTGCTAGTCCTCCATCGCCTGCTGCTCCTCCGTCAGCCGTCCCTACCCTCTGCCGCCTACTGGCCGTCCTCCACCGCCTGCTGGCCATCATCGCCGGTCTGCCTTCCCCACCGCCGGTCCTCTTCCTCCAACCGCCAGCCTTTACCACTGTGAAGGACGTCACACCTGTGAAGGTCGCCTGAGGAGCTGCTGCACCGTCGGAGCTCAAGCCTGAGGTCGCTAGACCTAGAATCTGCTTCCCCTACTACTAGGTTGGTTACATATCTTAAACTCTGTGTTATACAGGTGGGTGCCCAGGCGGCCCAAGGCCTGCCTCAACTTGGGTGCCCAGAAATAATACATGTAACAAATTTTTTTATTTTACTTATTTCCATCAACTAATTAGTATTTACTTATCTACTAATTTGTATTTACTTATCTACTTATTTGAATTTACTTATCTACTGATTTGAATATATATATCCCTTGATTTGTATTTACTTATCTACTAATTTGTAATTACTTATCTACTGATGTGTATTTACTTATGTGCTGATTTATATTTACTTATCTACAGATTTGTATTTACGTATCTACCGATTTGTTCATCTAATGATTTTTGATTCATCACATTATTTAAATTTAGGCCTTTGTATTTGTTCATCTACCTTTTCAAATTATTTAATCATCTACTAATTTTTCAAATTACTTATCTACTGATTAGTATTTACTTATCTACTTATTTGTATTTATTATCTACTGGTTTTTATTTATTTATCTACTGATTAGTATTAATATTCTATTTTTACTTGTCTAATCCTCATGCTTGACCTAATTCAGTAAATTTTGATGCATGTTGAAATAAGATTCAAACTTGTCCATTCTAGCATCCTAATTTGATTTGATTATGTGCTTTGAACCTTGAAACATGTGTGTTAAAGATACATTGATGTTGAATCTCAAACTTAACTCACATGTGGGTCTTCTATTTCTAAAATGATTATGTGAACTCCTAAATTAGTAACATATATTATTCTTTGTGCACCTAGATACCTTGTGAATCATGTATGCATCCTAAGGTGATTAAATGCTTAAATCTTGACTTGAAATATGACCTAGTATGTATGTTGATATATGAAGCTCTAGTTAAAACTTCAAGATTGACCCCTAATTAATATATTATAACAGAATTGAATCTTGCATTTGTGTTGTTGTAGGTGTTGTTGATTTGCATATATTTCTTCTTCAACCTTCAAGTGAGGTATAATATTCTCACTCTCCCAATGTGCCATTAGGCTTCATTTTGATTCAAATCTTTGATATATGGAATCATGGTTTATTTACTATTTAGTATTTATTGACAATCATGATTAAATGATGTTACACAAAACTTAGGATATGAATGATGAAACTAGGATTGTAGGTATAAGAATGACAACATACATGTATTTGTTGGCCTAGAAACTTGTCCAAGATTTACTCATTAGGAGTAAATCTTGGATAGTCCCCGGTTTGGGACTGCTCTTGAACACTTAATCTCACGTAAGATGTAAGTGTATAATGTGTATTGGGTTTTAAAGAAAATTTTAGTAGTATTTCCCCGTTTGTTCTCTAAGTACATATGTACTTGGAGAACAACGGGGAAATGCTGCCGAAATTTTCTTGAAAACTCGATACACATTATACACTTACTAGTGAGATTAAGTGTTCAAGAATGGGATAGGTGGTACACATTTATTATATATAAGACCTAATCTTGTAACCCTAAACCCTAATATATACTTGTTTTCTCTTTGATCATGAATGGATAGATCATGGGTGTCCATTCCAAATTGCTGCACCCCAGAGTTTATTTCTGGTCTTGATCAGTTTATTAGATTTGTCGAGGAACATAGGAAACAACCTGGAGATAAGTTCTACTGTCCATGTAGGCATTGCGGTAATAACTTGAAAGTCAGCACTGGTGACGAAATCAAAATTCATGTCATGTGCAATGAGATTGTACAAGGCTATAAAGAATGGCACTGGAATGGAGAGATTTCAAACCTGAAATCTATGGATGTCGATAGTAGTACTTGTGTGGAAGAAGAAATTACCTCCGATGATGTAGATGTGAACGGACCAGTTCCAGTAGACATCATTGATGCGATGTTGGATAGTTGTAGGGTAGAGCACACCGATCCACCTCCCATGTTTAGAAACATTGTGCATGATGCAGAGATACTGTTATACACAAGTAGTACTAAGTTTACGAAGATTAGCATTGTGTTGAGATTGTATAAGCCGAAAGCTAACAATAGATGGAGCGACAAAAGCTTCACGTCATTGTTGTCTTTGTTGAAAGAAATTCTTCCTGAAGGAAACGAGTTGCCAATCTCAACATACTAGTTAAAGAAATTGTTGTGCCTAATGGGAATGGAGGCCAAGAAGATACACGTATGTCCGAATGATTGTGTATTATTTCAAAAGGACTATGTGGATTTGAAAGATTGTCCAAAATGTGGTGCATCAAGGTATAAATTGACTACTTTGGGGGAGTCCAAAATTGGTTCTCCTGCCAAGGTGATGTGGTATCTACCTATAATATCACAGTTTCAACGCTTGTTTGCCAATTTGATAGATGTGAAGAATTTGAGGTGGCATGCAGATGTTAAGAAAAATAATGATGGGATCCTACGACATGCGTCTGATTCCACACAGTGGAAGAAGATTGATTTATTGTACCCTAAATTTGGTGAAGAAGTCAGGAATCTAAGACTTGGGCTTTGTACAGATGGGATGAATCTGTACGGGACATTGAGCAACCAACATAGCACTTGGCCAGTTATGCTTGTTATATACAATCTTCCTCCCTGGTTGTGTATGAAAAATAAGTACGTTATGTTGTCGTTGTTGATATTGGGCCCTAAACAACCTAGAAATGATATCGACGTTTATCTTGAACCTCTGATTGATGACTTAAAGAAACTCTGGGGTGAAGGTGTGATGATATATGATGCTTCATGTAGAGAGACATTTCAGTTGTATGCTATGTTGTTTTGCATTGTTAATGACGTTCCAGCATATGAGAAATTGTCCGGATATAGTGTCAAAGGATATAAAGCTTGTCCTATATGTGAAGAAAACACTGATTCAATACAACTAAAACATGGCAGCAAGACTGTATATCTTGGTCATCAAAGGTTTCTTCCAAAATTCCCTCCGTATCGTAGGTTGCACAAAGCATTCAATGGACGAAATGAGGAACGAAGTGCACCTAAACCTATACCAGGGGAGGTTGTTTATGAAAGAGTAATAGACTTTGCCAATGAATTTGGTAAGAGATCACAATGTACCATGGCCACACATAATGACAAATCTTTATTCAAGAAGAAGTCAATATTTTGGGATCTTCCTTATTGGAGTTCTTTGGCAGTCAGGCATTGTATCGATGTCATGCACATTGAGAAAAATGTCTGTGATAACGTCATTGGTACTCTATTGAATATACTAGGTAAGACTAAAGATGGGATAAAATCTAGAATGGACCTATGTGAAATGGGAATAAGGACAGAATTAACAGAAGTAGTTAGTAGCAATCGAAGAACATACTTACCTCCCGCTTGTTACCCGTTGTCTAAAAAGGAGAAGAAAGCTTTTTGTGAATGCTTGGTGAATGTTAAGGTGCCACAGGGTTACTCATCCAAAATTCATAGATTGATATTAATGAAAGATCTGAAGTTGATAGGTCTTAAATCTCATGATTGTCACACATTGCCCGTGGCAATTCGATCTATATTGCCAAAGCATGTAAGGTTTGCAATCACCAGACTTTGTTTCTTTTCCAACTGCCTGTGCATCAAAGTTATTGACCCTGATACTCTCAATAAATTGCAAAGAGAAGTGGTTGTTACCCTATGTCAACTTGAGATGTATTTTCCTCCTTCATTCTTTGATATCATGGTACATCTTGTTGTCCACTTGACTAGGGAAGTGAAAATGTTGGGACCAATTTTCTTACATTGGATGTATCCCTTTGAACGATACATGAGAATTTTTAAAGGTGATGTTCGAAACCGTTATCGGCCTGAAGGGAGTATTATTGAGGGTTATGTGATGAGAGAGGTTATGGATTTTTGCAATGACATTCTAAGTGGTAATGACACTCCTGTTAATGACAAGAATATTGAGGAGCATTTTGGCAAAGGAATTTTGGGATCACAGATGAAAGTAATCAGCCGTGAGAAGTTGGAACAAGGTCACTTGTATATTTTACACAACATTGACGAAGTGAGTGTTTATATCGAGGAACATACCAATTTTATCAAGAGACAATATTCTTGAGTGAATTCAATGTGGCTTGCTAGAGAGCATAAAAAGACATTTATTAAGTGGTTTGAAGATAAAGTCTTACATCAACTATCTCAAACACAAAATAATCTTACTGAAACTATCAAATGCTTCACCTTTAAACCACAATTGAATGTTATGTCTTATGAAGGGGTTGACATAAATGGATTTTCATATTACACAAAGCGTCAAGATGATAAGAGTGTCGTCCAAAACAGTGAGGTCACCCTTCAAGCGTCTTCATTATTTTTTGCAAGTGCAAAGGATAAGAGTCCATGTGAATCTAAAATGTCATATTACAGCGTCATTGAAGACATATGAGAGTTATGACTACATAGATTTCATAATTCCACCCTTTAAATGTAATTGGGTTGATAACACCAAAGGAGTTATAGTGGATGAATTGGGTTTCACATTAGTGAACTTTGAAAAGATTGGTTAGAAGGGTGAACCATTCATATTGGCATCACAGGTGAAAAAAGTATTTTATATCGATGATCCCGCAAATGATAAATGGTCAGTTGTTCTTCATGGTAAAAGACAGTTCAATAAAGATCCTATAGATGAAGAAGAGTACTATGATAAGTATGACGACTCCAGTCCATTCTCAGTTGGGTTTCCAACACCACCAAATATTAAAGCTAATGATGACTTGTATGTGCACGAAGATCACAATGAAGGATTGCTAATTGACAAAAGATCGCAATATTAGAGGCATGCATGTTTATATTTTTATGTTTTATTTTTCTGAATGTGAACTTTACAATGTAAACTTTATAATGTGAATGTGAACTTTACAATGTGAACTTTATAATGTGAATGTGAATTTTCAGATGGCTGAGCATGAGCATGGTGACCATGATGATGATTACCGTGAGGGTGAGGATATCAATGTGCCGCCTCACAATGTAATTTTTAAAAATATATCCTATATTTCTATCTATATGTCCATTTATAGTTATATCATGTAAGTGTGTTTATTTTATCAAATTTTTGGTTGATGATGTACCCCCTGAAGAACTTGGGGTACTTGATGAGCAACAATTTTTTTTTGAAAAAGTGAGGGGCATTACTATGATGAACAAGTTACTACAACAAAGGGGCAACTGACCCAAATTGGTTGTGGATTTTTATCATGCAGGAAATCCAGCTAGAGTGAACCACAACTCGTTTATTTCATATCTTGGGGTTCTTACTCGTAGCCATTGTAGTCCTAATGTAGAATCTTGGCATAAAATTCCTAAGGGGAAGAAAGACTTAGTATGGAAGGAACTATGCGTGAGTTATTATTATTTGCAATTCTATTTTGTAGATTACCAATTTTTTGGATACAATTTAATAGAAATTCTATTTCATAGAGTATATTTGAACTGGATGAAAAGCTACATCGTAAATGTGTGATGCAATGCTGTGGGAGGGTCCTAAGGAACTATAGGACAAATCTCACCCGAGATTACATACGAGATGCTGAGAAGAGGAAGAAGAAAGCCACTGAGCAATGGAACTACCTGGACCCCAATGACTGGGAGGAGTTTGTTACCAAAAGAAGAATTGATGAATTCAAGGTATTAAGCGCCACTCCCAATTTAATTAATATACGTTCTTATGTAATCACCTATGAAAGATTAACCTTTAGTGTTACTAACCAAATTAATGTGCTTACTAACAAGGCTATCAGTGATGCTCAAAGAGCAAGGCGTGCACTAAATGTGAATGACCACACGATGGGTCTAAAAGGCTATGCAGGCGTTCACCAAAGACTACATGCTGAGTCTACTGCTCAGTTTGCTGCTACTCAAGAGCCTGCAGAGTCCTCTACTATTGGTCCCACACCTCTGCCTCACCATGCTATGTGGATAGATGGGAGGCAAAACAAGAAAGGAGATATAACCAACCCCGCAACTACTGAGGCGGCTGTAAAAATGGTAAAATTCAACTCTTAGAGCAATCGATGTTGATTATTGTTATGTTTACTTACCAATTTCTATTGATGGTGATTAGTGGGAGCTTCACGAGCAAAGGAAGGAAGGCAAGTTCATCCCTGAGGGCACAAGGGATGAATTGATAGTTGCTCTTGGTAACCCAGAACATCCTAGATGTGTTAGGGGTGCAGGCACTGGTGTGGGCATAAAAGCATTCTTTGGGCCATCACATCGCAAACTTGTCCTAAAAGCGAGATTATCAAATGTTGAAGTAACCTATTCTTTTTTAGAATGCTATTATGAAAGGGAATTCAATATTCAAAAGCTAGTGCTTATTTTTATCGATGTATAGGTAGATGAATTAATTACTAAGAAAATCCAAGAAGCAATGGTGAACATGACCCAAATTTCCATATAAATGTTTCTATTCTGGAGGATGCTGTAGGTCAATCATACGATAACAATCTATTTATACAAGATATTTTGGAGTTGTTTCATTATGATTGGATGAATACATCTATGATAAAGCTATGGATATGGCGAGATCTTGTTTATACATCCATATACCTTATTTTATATATGGTGATCTGGTTTCTTACATATTAATGCATACGTAATACATGTTTTGCGGCCACTTACACACGATCTGTAAAGAATTTTCATTTTCCCATGTGGGATTTCTAGTTCCATTTTTTATTAGTCTTGTAGATAAAGACCCTTTATCAGTTACCGCATACTACTCTGCTGCTTTTAAATATTTTGGTAAAAAAGAAGAAGACGGTGATAATAGCTCCATTCAATGTTGAGTAAGTTTACTTAGCTTATAATTTGGACTTAAGAAAATTATATTTTTATTATATATTTTGAGTTATTAATTTTTAACTTTCTTACCTCTAGTGGTAAGCATTATGAGTTATTGGTTATTGTCCCCAAGACGTTCACTGTCTATTATCTAGATCCTCCGGGGAAGGAATTGAATACATTATATGGACACACAATGAAAATGTCATTATTCCCGTGAGAAATATTTCATATTTTTATATCCGTTAACATATGCTATTACATTACTATTTAATTATGCAATTTAATGTGTTACATTAACATGTAGGGCCTTACATGAGTTTAAAAAAATTGGAGGAAAGGTCCCTAAGAAAAAGAAACAACCACTAATTTGGGAGAATGTGAAAATAATTTCCCGACTCCAATATATATATTATTTATGTGAACTGTGATTATTTGTATTTTTGCATATTTTGTATGTTTCAATTTATAGTGTGCTACACAAGACAACAGTTGGGCATGTGCATACTATGTGATGCGATTTATGGACCTAATTATCAAACATGCCGCAATGGAAATCGATACCATACATCATGTATTATATATAGTCTCATTAGATAATATGAAATATATCAATCTTATTATATATTATTAATTATATATATGTCATTCTCTTTGCAGGTATTTAAAACTAGTGACTTCACTACAGGTGAAAAGTTATTAGATGTACATACTCCCTATACGATGGAAGACTTAAATGATGTAAGAGAACAATGGGCACAAGCTTTACAAGTAGTGGGAAATTTTAAATATGATTGTGATACTGATGACGACAATGACGATGATGAATAAAAAATGATATTTCTAAACTTTGTTCTCATAATTATTTTTGTGTGAATGTGAATGAATTTTTCTAAATTGTCATATGTGTGAATGTGAAGATTATCAATATATGAATGTTTCTACATGTATTTGAATGTGAAAAGAGATGAAATGAATGGAACTGCAGGTTACTAAATGTGTGTGAAAATGGAGGAAATTTGAAATGAAACTACTGGTTTCTACATGTGTGTGATGAAAAATAATATGAATTAAATGTGCTTATACATGTGTGTGATCATAAATTGTTGTCCATCTTGTTAATTTTACATGTTTGTAGCCTGTTGTTGGCTGAAATCAATGGATGTTGTAAACCTACAGTTCAGAACTGAACTGCACATTTTGCATCCTGCTGACCAGTCATACAGCAGGCCTGCAATCTGATAAGAAAAAAAAATCAGAACATAGACGTCAGTTATTCGTATAAAATCGACAACAAAACACATAGGCGTCGGTTATTAGTATAAAGCGGACGTCTTTATCCCTTACTGGGCTAGGTAAAAAACCCAAAAGTTATGGCGTCAGTTGTTAGTAAAAAATCGACGTCTATGTGGCCAGGTAGTGTCAGTTATATATAAAAACTGATGTTGATGGTGCCCTTGCTGGTGCGTTTTATTGGTGGCGGGAAGGGTTATGATGTCAGTTTTTGTGAAATGCCGACGTCTTTGACCTGGATATAATGTCGATTTTATTAAATAACTGACACCTATAGTGCCCTTGCTGACACGTTTTTAGTGGCGGGAAGGGTTATGGCATCGATGTTAAAACCGACGTTGAAGGTTTTGACTTTTAGCGGCATCCACTTGGGTGTCACTTTGAAACCGACACCAAAGGCCTCAAATAACCGACACTAAAGACCGGTTCTGTACTAGTGATTCCTCTCACATGCTTTGTTGGCCACTTTGTATGTATGATTTTTACTCTTTGTATAATCTGGGAAGATGTGCATAGGAGTAAGGGGATGTACCTTTGCTGCACTACCTTTACCATGAGAGTGGTTGGGATGTGTTGGGGAACAAAGGTTTGTAGTCTGAATCTAAGTATATCCACGAGAGTGGTATACAAAGCTAGGACTGTTCTACACTAACAGGAGGTGGGTGTAGGATGCATGCCTCCCTTGTGTTATTACTAGTGTTCTTGATCTTTATTTTTCTTCATGCTATGATGTGCATGTGAAACCCTATCCTCAAGAATCCCTAGTCCAAATTGATCCTTAATACAATGTATTCTGTTTTAGTTCATTTCCTTTTGATTGCTTTGTTAACTAAACAAAACATATCTTATTAAAAAGATCTAGACTGTTGAAGTTTAATACTCTTGTGCCTATCCTTGGATGACCTCGATAATACTACACACACCCGTATATTTGCGGGGTAGTGTTCGAGTTATAAATATTAAAACTTGTGCACACAACCAACACTCCTCCCATGCATTGTCTTTCTTCTATACCTACTACCACATCCGATCCTCCCAAATGCACCATAAAATTATTAGTGGAAGGATCCCTCTAAGGAACCCTAGCTAGGAGATCAAATTGGATAGGGACTAGCAATGGTGTTGTAAGAAGTGGGACGAGAGGGGATTCACTCCTCATCCAGATTAAATAATTGTCATCATCCATAACAAACATGCATAAATTTTTCATAACTAGATGAATAACTTTAATTTGATCTTTTAGAATTGGTTATCATAAAGATAAAAGTATAACAATGGAAATAAATATCATGACTACATTCAACTTTACAAGATTACACAATAATCTCCCACAATAGGGCTACATGTAGGCAACAACTTCAAGATCTAGGAAGGGGGATATCTAAGCTATCTCCCAAGAGTCAGTCCCACTAGTTCAGTCCATGTCATCATGTCAGATTCTCCATGTTCTTCAACTACGGGGTTAGAAGTGTACCCCACAAGAGAAAATAGGTGGAAGTTGTCAACACAAAAATGTCGGTATGAGCATATAAATAGGGATTGAGCAATATTAGGTAAAAAGGACATCAATAAACATTTTCAAGACTTCAATCAAAGAGGGAGAGTGAACATCCAAGTGAATATCAAATATAAAAATATAAGGTATACAAACGACAATCTTTCCATAAATCAAAATATTAACATGTGGCATATAAGCATAATCAGATATATATGGGCACACAACCCAATATCAACATAATTCAACCAACCTGCTTGCAATTGAAATAAACATAACACTAGTGTATATATAAAGTCAGTGGCAGTTAGGGCACATAACCCAAAACCTAGTAGATAATGGAACATCACCAAACTCCCATGACATACAAGTCAGCAAATGGGGCATACACTCCTCCATCCCAGAATATAGAAGTGTTGGAAGACTAAAACCTCATTGCATGGTAAAAGGACTAAAACCTCAATGCCTAGTAATATCACATAAGGGAATAAAACCCAATAACCAAAGCATTATATAACTCTAGGGCTACTGAATCAACAAGCATGCATTGATGTATAGGCAAGTGAAAGTATAGTAAAAAACATATCGAATGAAATTTCCATCACAAAAATGGATAACATAAAATATACACCACATAAGTGGGAAAAATGGTCCATATCAACAATTCAGATTCATCATA
This sequence comes from Alisma plantago-aquatica, assembly GCA_963693085.1. Classification (NCBI taxonomy): domain Eukaryota; kingdom Viridiplantae; phylum Streptophyta; class Magnoliopsida; order Alismatales; family Alismataceae; genus Alisma; species Alisma plantago-aquatica. The sequence continues at coordinate 1,225,901,013 of OY856412.1, forward strand.
AGGCCACAAAAGTCATCACTTGAAAATTAGGATTTCATTTAGTTCAATCTATCAATGTATAGTTTCCACATGGTATAGTATGATTAAGATACAATTTAATATCCAACAAGCATATCCGACAAAATAAGTAGATCCAGAGGTCAACATCAACATAGAATCACTCATATGAAACAACATCTCAAAAGAGAGGGAAATCATGTAGGACATATGTCTCAAAAGGCCAAAAGAGAGAAAATATGTGTGATTCCTCAATATAATTAATAAGGGATGCAACATACCTCAGATCAAATCTAAAGATGTCTAAGGTCATCCCTAGGTTCAGGGTCTTTAGAACACCTACTAAACACACACATATAAAATTAGGGTTAAGTTTAATCTTACGAACCTAAAAGTCATCATTTTATTATCAGTGATTAGGTTATCAAAACTATATTATCTTGTAGATTGTATTATTACAACATTATCATATTTTTTTTATTTTTCTAACCTATAAATTAATAGTCATGAATCTTGAAAATTTTAACCAACTAGAATAAAACTGATAAAAGTTACATATTTATTAGATTGAATTATGTGATGAAACTAATATCATTAGGTGGAGAAGAATCTCCTAATTCTAAAATATATTTTGTCTTATCTTTATGTTTTGAAATAATTTACTATGAATTAATCAAGTTATCACACTTTCATGAATTTTATAAATAAAAAATTGGTCCAATGACCAAGATACCCTATATCACGCATCGATTTCTTGATGTGTGATAGGTTAAGTTCGTAAAATGGACCACTAGAACATAACATGTTGAATAAAGAGTGAAGGACGATAAGACCCACATCAAGCATGACAAATTGAAAACAATACGGGGGCATTGAGGGAAAATCTCAACATGGAATTTTCCCCTCCCTCAAAACCTTGCCCAAAAGCGATGAGGGAACATGTCCCTATGCCTAGATCCCTTGAGATGGGAGATTGTGAAACCACATCAAGCAAGTCAACAAACAATTGCTCCAATCCATGTATTATCACAATATACCTCTCAGTAGACTTATCTTAGTTATTATGTGTATAATAATTAGCAAAGGATACGTATATGATACATTTCAGGAATTCACTTACATGTTACCAGACATTTGGGTTATTACGCTGATATGAGTGTATGCGACGTTGATTATAGAACCTAATGCTACTTAATGTATTTACACACACACAAATATATATATATATATATATATATATATATATATAGTCATGCTAGAATATACTCGAGTGTATTCAGAGCAGAAATACACTCAAGTAGTTTTTCATGATGCAATATTTTTTTTTAAAAATCTAATCCGTTGATATTCTTAATAATCTTGTGAACAATTCATATAAAATTTTTGAACACGTTTGGACATTTATAGGTAATGTTATAAAGACCGCAAAAATTATGCATTTTAAAATTTATTTTGTGCGTCGATTTTGTTGCCCTCAGATGAGTGACTTACACTCATCTAAATGAGCTCAAAATTTGTATGTAGCCTAATTATAGTATGACAAAGAAGATCAATGGTTTACATCTTGCAAAAAATATTCCTGATATGCAAACACACTTGAGTGTATTTGTGCGATCTGTACACTCGAGTGTATTCTAGCCTGACTCTCTCTCTCTCTATATATATATATATTCAAGCCTATATGTGCTAGGCATATCTTTGAGTTATTTATGATATGTGCTTGAAATCTATTTATTAGGGTCACAAACTAATATTTTAGGGTATAATTCCATCCTTACCTGGTCAAAACTAAAGCTCAAAGCCTACGAGAACTCATACAAAGGATTAGGATTTTTGGAGTCAAGATGCTAGGTTTCAGTATGTTACTGGTCTAGTGTTAAAACTAAAGAATTCTCAGTGCTAAAGGAGTTGATGTATAAAATTTCCTTAGCTTATGTCCAGATATACTTTGTTAAGTCTCCTTTTAGGAAAAGTTTTCATCTATGGGTATGGTAGAGCAGAGGAGTTTCCACATGAATGTCAAAATTATGAGGGGAATGGCCAAAATCAACCCCCATTGAGTGATGGAAGTAGTATCTTTGGTTGGGGATGGGCCAACATTGTCCCTTATGATGATATTAAGCACATATATAAGGGTTTCCATCCTCATAAGGTATTGACATAAGTATTTCTTTCCCTATTGTTATTGCCTCACAATATTTCTAAACTTCCTTCACTCTGTTGTCAACTTAATACTGTGAAGGTTCTAAAGACACCAACTCCACCCATCTATGAACACATAACTCACCATGAGATTGAGGTTAGGGCTGAATCCTTCAATTATCCACATGTCCATCCTATCACCCCCCACAACTATCCCCAAAAGGGGATGTTCCGACGTTGGAGTTTCCACCTGGTGTTTCTTATTATAAAGGGAATATTTTACATATTCTCCTCCTATATAGTGAGGTGGTTCTCCTTTTTTTAAACTTCCATGGATAGGTTGGTTCCATGTCCCATCTATCCTTACCAAATATGTTGATTCATAGTTTCTCCCCTAAGCCTCTTGGTTCACCAAACTCCAACATGGTTGGGTCCTCGTCTATCAACCCCAAAGATGTGTTTAACCTTGTTCCATATGGTGGTGTAGTTAATGTTCTTATTTTCAAAATGGCTCAGGCATCTACCCACTAGAGACACCAATGGGTCACTAGGGGGTGAAGCCATGCACAAAGCCAACCCATGTGCTATGACCAATAGAATCCCAACAAGATAAAAAGGGCTAGCTCTAGACCATAGGACCTAGAGAAGGCATCATGTTCACGATGGAGTATGTCACATACCATGTCAATGTAGATTCTTGCCTTCCATGAAAAGATATTCCTTATTTCCATTTTTCCCAAACCACAACATTCACACATGGATACAAGGTGGATATTATACGATTTGATGCATTCATATGCAAACAACACCTTATTCTTAATCTTCCACACAAAGGTATTGATTTTCATGGGTAACGTATGGTTCTAGATCTAACATTTCCTTGGAGTGATGCTTCTACCCTATGCCTACTATTCCTCCTAACCACTTCAGAATCCATTTTTTAGGGATAATTATCCAACCTCTTTGGGGGTCAACATAGGTTAATCCGTGGTTCCAAGGTCAACCACCCTAACTGACTGAAAAACCTTTATTCCCTCTCCTAAACTAAGTCACTCTATCACTCCACAATTCTAAGCCCCATTCTGATCAATTAGATCTGTGAATTTCAACCCTAGATTAGACTCCATGCCATCACTCTTATAAGTTAATAGATCCCTCATACTCTAAGACACAACCCAAAAAGGCAAGTACTCTCTCCTTATCTCCCACATAGTGTCTCTCATGACTAAAGGAAAACTATTGTGACAACCCACCACAAAGTATGAGACTACTCAAAATGAAAAAAACCAATCAAATACGAATTGAACATATTACCAAAAGGACACCTAACTAAAATCAAATAAATTTCAAACATTTCCAAAGAAAAAATTACACAAAGGTCCAACTCCACACACACACATACATACATACACACAGAGCAAGTTTGAGGATGTTTTCCTCGATGAGTTTCTTGGTGTTTACCTCTGAGAAAGATTAATTTTTGAAATCAATTTAGTTCTTGGTACAAAACATATAGTGGAGGCACCCTATAGGATGGATCCATTTGAGATGAATGAGTTGAAGAAGTAGTGACATGAGTTGTTGGTTAAAGATCTTATATTTCTAAGCACATCCCCCTGCGGTGCTCAAGTTTTGTTTGTGATGAAGGATGATTATATCAAAATTTGCATAGACTACTGGTCATTGAACAAGCTCATCATGAAGAACAAGTATCCATTATTGAGGATAGATGAACCGTTCGATTAGTTAAGGGGTGATATAGTGTTTTCTAGGATAGGCCTGAGGTCAAGGTATCACCACTTCATAATTAAGGTAGATGACATACCCAAAACTACTTTTAGGACTAGGTATGGTCATTATGAGTTTGTGGTTATGCCCTTTGTGCTAACCAATACATCAACAACATTTATGGATCAAATGAATAGAGTTTTCATATTGTACCTTGACCATTTTTTGGTGGTGTTTATAGATTATGTCTTGATATACTCCAGAGACAATTAGTAGAGTGAGCAACATCTTCGTCAAGCATTGAAGTGGTTGAGGTAGCATAGGTTGTATGCAATGTTCCGATAAGTGTGAGTTTTGGTTGATTGAGGTGTCTTTTCTTGGTCATTTCATATGGGAGAAGGGTGTTGGCATAGACCCAAATAAGGTGGAGTTCGTGTTGAAGTGGGAGCACTTCAAGACACTAATAGAGGTTTGGAGTTTCCTAGGTTAACCTTGTTATTGTAGGATGTTCATCGAGAACTCCATTGCAATAGTTTATCTTTAACCAAGTTAACTAGGAATGGTGTGCCTTTTATTTGGGATTATAAGTGTCAACATTCTTTTCAATTATTGAAGTAGAATTTGTTAACTACTCCACATTTGGTGTTGTCAAAGCCCTGCAAAGGCTACATCTTTTTATGTGAGGCTTCAAGGAATAGGATAGGATGTGTTCTAATGTAGAATAAGAATGTGATTATGTTTGCTTCTTGATAGCTTAAGAAACATGAGGAGAACTACCTAATTCATAATCTAGAGCTAGTAGTTGTAATTGATGCTTTGAACATGTGGAGGCATTTTTGTATGGATGGAAGTGCCAAATCTTCATGGATCACAAGAATCTTCGGTATGCCTTTTTGAAGCAGGAGTTGAACATGAGGTATAGGAGATGGTAGAGATAATTAAGGCTACAAATGTATGACATTCGAGAAATGCAAATGTAGTGATTGATGCATTGGATAGAAAGTTGCCTTTGTCTTCTTCATCATCTACAAATAAACTACAGTAATACTTCATGGCTTGTTATAAGAGGTACATGTTGGTGTTGCTGTAGTATATGAATGTAGATTTTGAGGTCTCCTTTGTTAGTAGGTTTGTTGTCACAGTTATAGGTAAAGACGACTTTAATACATTAGATCAGAGATGCACAAAAGGATGATAATGCGATTCAGAACATCAGACTCGAGTTCGGCTGTGGAAATCATGATGGGTTTCATGAGACAAATGAAGGGACAATGTGCTTTCAAAACTTTATGGTGGTTCCTAATGTTGATGGTTTGAGGGAGATGGTACTTGAGGAGGCCCATTTCTCCATGTACAAAGTGGTGGAGTTTGTGGCTAAGTGTCTAGATTCTCAACAAGTCAAGCCAAAACATCAGAAATCTACAAGGATGTTGTATCCTTTGCCAATTCCACAGTGAAATGGTATTACATAACCACGAACTTTGTGGTTAGTCTTCCTACGATACCCAAAGTTCATGATTCCATTTGGGTGCTCATTGATCAGTTGACAAAGTCAAATCACTTTTTGTCGATCAATAGCACCTACACCACGAAAAAGTTGGCACATATCTATTTTATGAGATAGTTTGTACGCATGGTGTACTATCTACAATAGTATCATATGAAGGTCCTTAATTTATGATTAGATTATGGGGGCACCTAGATTCATCTTTTGGGACATAGTTGAGGTTCAGTACGGCCTTCCACCCGTAATATATGGTCATTCAAAAAAGACCATACATATGTTATAGGACATGTTGAGAAAATATGTAATCTAGTTTCTTAGGAGTTGGGATATTCCCCTTAGTTTGATTGAGTTTGCCTACAAAAATAGTTGCCAAATGTGCATAGAGATGGCACCCAACCTCTTTCTTGGTATGAGGTAAGTGAATATCAGTTGTTAGGTCATGAGCTAGTTTAACAAACTATAAAGAAGATCAAGGTGATCAAGCAATAGTTTAAGGCAACATACGATAGGAAGAAGTCGTACACAGACAACCTTCGTAGACCTCTAGAGTTCCAAGTTGAAGACAGTGTGCATATCAAGGTATCCCCATGTGAAATGTGTTTTAAGGATTAGGAAGAAGGGTAAGTTATCTACTAGTTTTATGGGACCTTATCCTATCATAGCTTGAGTTGGGAAGGTGGCATACATGATGGAGGTATTGCTTGTATGAGTTGTATGATGTGTTTCACATTTTGACGTTGAGGAAGTGCCACCCAGATACATAGAAAATGACACATCCAGTAGAAGTGGAGTTCAATGATGATGTCTCGCATGTGGATGGTCTAGTTGTGATCTTAGATAGGTGAGTGCAAAACATGAGGAAGAAGAATATAAATTTAGTGAAGGTGTTATGGCATCATTATGGGGTAGACAGCCATGTGGGACCTAGAGGATGAGATGTTTAGGAAGTACTTGTCTTTGTTTGCATAGGGTTTTGGGCAAAATTCTTATTAGAGGATTATGGTTGTAAGGCCCCTAACATGGATTACTTCATAAACACATTTACATGTCTTAATTGGGTGTTTAGTTTCATAATTAAATATTTGATTATGTTTGAGTATTTTGATAAAGATATTTTCAAAATTTAGCCAAATTAGACTTTGTTTGCTCTAATTATGAAATTTTATGTACATTGTGGGCTTACATGCAATTTTCCCATTCGGGTGGGGGTTAACTACAATTTTAGTACATGTTTATTTTGTTACATGGTGTTCATGCCAATCTTATAAAAATTATTTTATTTGGATGCTTTTGAATTATGTTACAGGGGGTATCAATCCCTTATATTAAATCAGTTGGTAGTAATGCTTTGAGTTTTGGTCAACCATTGGCTTAATAAACTTTTTTACCAATGAAAATCTACTATTTCATCGGTGCTTCTTTTAACTTTTTGATAGATTTTATCTAAGATATAGTTTTCATCAGTGTGATAAAAATTTGTTACCAAGTGATGGAAGCTAAGAATGATTGGCATTGATGGATCCATCTCCATTCATCACCCGAGACTTGTTAAATTAGCAAATTGACAAACGAATCCTCGCAAACTGAAAAAAATATCCCTCTTCAAATGGGTTATCGACATTTGATTTGCCGTGCTACTAGAGGTTGATGACTGATTGTTTAATTGAATGATGAGTGTGTCTTTCTTTTAAAACTGACAAACATTGATAGCCTAACGAGTGGGCTCTTAGCCCGAGGAAGATTCTTGAAGTCTTTTTGGGTGATGAGAAATTTTTTTAACTCAGAAGAAAGGGTTAGGAAACTAGAGTTGTGATGAAAAAGGAATTCATGCCCAACCACTTCTCACTTATGAGACCTTTTGATGCCATATTGATGACTAGATAGCGCGCATGCACTTACGGGAATTTTGTACTTGTAGACTGTTAGAGAATCTTGTCACCTTGACCTATGAAAATATTATTTTGGACTCTTTGACTTTTACCCTACCTATAAATACCCCTACCCATTTCCATGTAACACACATTTTGCCAAATCCTTACTGCATTTGAGACTGATGAAGGGCCATCAGAGGTCGATGAAAAGCTTGTTGTAGTGGATACAAGATTTTCATCAAGCTCTCATATGATAAATCTAAGACCTATAATCTTGTTTCCTACTCCCTATCTGTCTGTCTTAAATCATTTTTTTGCTATTTTTACTTTATTCTATCGTGTTCAAGATACATGATACTTGAAGTTGAAAAGTTGAGCATATAGTTAAAGAACCCTCTTTTCTTCTCTCTCTGCTCTAGATACACCTTGTACTTGGATAAAAGAGCATTCTTGGAGCTTTTCAAGGATAAAGCTCCAATCTTTGATACTCTTTTTCATTCTTTCCTTCTTGGACTTAATTTTCTTCACCCCCTAAAGTGAATGATATAACTTTTGATGCATTTCTTGCCTACCCGCTACATGCATAATATTAATTTGGCTCTAAAATCCATAATATGTTCAAAGATAATCCTCTATGCATGGGTTTGCATGAGTAACATGGTAGTACAAAACATTAAGTCTCATTTAGACTCTACATATTATTTATGTTGTATTTTATGCATGCAAGAACTAAAATTCGAAATACAAGTACAATACTCCTAAAAATGTCATTTGTATATTGTTTTAATACATAAGGATGGAAACTTTGACCCACATAATAATATTTGTTGTATGATAGTCATCCTATGAAAATTATAAGGTTTTTACTTATTGTTATGGTGATATTAGTTGTACAAAATGTTATAAATGAAGGTTTCTCATCCATCATAGGTTACGACCTCATTTTGCTCATTTATTAGAATTAACACAACTTTTACATACATTGGAGTTATAAGCTAAAATTATGGGTGACACCTTATTTATTCAGTCTTAAGATATCTGCAAAATTTTGGATGCTAATGAGATTCTTACGAGGAGCTATCACTGTTATGGTCTCAATGACAAATTGGAACATTATGTACCGCAACTTGAGGTTCGGTCCTCTTTGTGGCTAAGTGTGGTTGGGTATACTATGATTGGATAGCATTGAACCATTTTATATAGTATATATCTTATAAAGTTGCAATACATGATTTTTTTCATTAACCCATCTAGATACCCTATTTGTAACTTGGTTAATTTTTTTCAAAAATATATAACTAGCTTAATTAATCAAGAGTAACCTTAATCATGTAGTGTCGTGTGACCATAGAACTATCCCAGTGTCAAAACTTGATGGATAATGAAACCAGTAATCCTTGTAACAATTATAATTTCCATAAGGAGCTCGAAGTTGTATATTCTTGAATATATGTGGGTGAAGTGAGGGTTTATCTCCGTCATCTAGATTTCAAGGTTATAGAGAGTGGATAAAGTCGTGTCTCGAATTTTATGTGACAAAGAGTGGTTTTGGTTGTAATTTGAATTTGAGGATCATATACCTTATATTTTGGTGTTGTGGCTTGTGTAGTCGGGAAAGACAAGGTTTTTAGTGCATTGTGGCCTACTGGTAGGTTGGAAAGTTGTGCCACTACAATTTATCACACGTACTATTTGAGGGGAATCTCTAGGGCTATCGTCATCCTAAGATCTTATACAATGTTGATTGTGACTTTTTAGTAGTCAGGTAGTAGTTTCAATGGTATGCCTTAAACTATCCATGGCTTAATAAAATATATAATTCAGCTGTGTAGTATATTTGTTAGAGTTATTTGGCAAAAAAACATTATTTGATCATTATTTCTTTGTTATTCTTTCTAGTATTATATGTGATTCCTACCACTTTCATGTATAGTTATCTGTATAGATGCTTTATCTATACATGTTCAGTGTATAGTCCCTGATTAGTCCTCTACCTTATTGTATAATTTGCTTTAATTAATTTAATTACATAACATGCGTGTAAGAAATAAATGTTATCAGCTATTACCAACATATTGTTGGGACTTAGAGTCTCACCTTGTGGTATTCCATATCTTTTAGGTGACCAGTATCACGGTCAGAACCTTAGTAGAGAGGAGCCTTAGTTTGGTAATCAGTGGATCTAAGAAGTTGGTGTGGTTCTAGTTAGAGTCCTAGAGTCATCTATATGCTCTCAAGTCCGTGAAGGGGGATTTGTAAATGATGTATAATTGTATGCCGTGAACAAATACCTTTTGTATACATATTGTATATGAGGCTACCAAACTCATGTAAATCTTCTTGTAAGAATATATATATATATATATATATAAATAAATATATATATATATATATATATATATATATATATGTGTGTGTGTGTGTGTGTGTGTGTGTGTGTGTGTGTGTCTCATCAACTACTCTTCTATCACAGCCGACACCAGACATGTAGGAAGAGTATTCATATCTCCTTGGAAGGTCCAAGAGATATCCCCATCACAAAACTTCACAACTTTGGAACCATAGTCCAAAACAACCATGCACTTATTCAAGGTATCCATCCCTAGGATCACATCATATCGATGCATATAAAGTGGCATAAAATCCACTCAAATATTGCATCTTGAGAAAGAAAGAATGCAGGATGGACACACCTCCCTCGACACCACAGAACTAACTAGAGGGGTTTCTAACAAGAGATCATCGGTTCAACTACAAGTAAAAAAATTACAACTATTTGTCACCTCTTTATTGAAAATAGAGTGCATTTCACCCAGGTCAACTAAAATAGATTCACATGTAGATGTAGATAAATCAGAATGAATACGTTTCATTTGACTTGTTATGTCTTGTAGGTTGACTACTCCTTTTGGATGAATCATATCATAGAATCTAGTTGTTGCATGTTGGTGTCCTCAACCTTTACCTCTACTTGCTAGTGAATAAGACCCTAGCTACAATGTCTAGCCACATCCTCTTTGACCACTGCTACTGTACTATTTAGGCAAGCCATGTTGGTTTTTCCATGGTTGTGGTGTACCTTCTTGGTTCCTCTAAGGACAAGGCCACTTAACATACCCAAGCTTTCCACACTTGAAGCAAGTCCTTGTATCATATTACAGCCTAAACAAACCTCTCACCGACATAGAACCCAAAATAGTCACTCCAGCTAGCAAAAAAACCCAACCTCTTCCCCTAGTAGGAGACACTTTGACTGCACTTGTATCCTTGGCTCAGAAATTATTGATCTTTAATGTGATTGTTGATGCTTCTATTATTGTTATGATGCATAAAACCTCTATTTATTTTAATTGCCCAATTTTTGTCCTTGAAACTGAATTGACCTTTTCCTTACATTGGCATCTCATAGGTTCATTACTTTCCTCTCTATCCTCTTAACTACCTCCATGAAGGTGAAAAACTTCTCACGCATCTCCAAAGCTGATACTATCCGTGCCAACTGACATTCAGACCTTCTGATCCTCTCCTTCTCTATCACTGCCATGTGAGGACAAAACCTAAGTAACTCCATAAATTTCACCTGGTAGTCATTCATTGACTATGATCCTTGGTGCAACTTCTCAAATTGAGCCATCTTCTCCTCCAGAATCTAACTGGGAAAGTAACAAATCAAAAGCTCCCTCTAAAACTCATCCCAACTGATCACTTCACCAGACCTCTCTTCCTCCTTAATGGCCCAAAATGTCCAACACTACCCTTTAGAAGGTATTTTTCATGCTTACCATTGTCCTCCTTAGCAATATCCAAGATCCAAAACACCTTCTTCAATTCTATTAGCCACATGTCCGCATATTTCAAGTCCATTATTCTTGCATATTCAGTGGCACCAACATGCTACAACCTCTCAAAGGTATTCCTAAACCTTGTGTCTCAACATTTTAGACATGTGCCCTAGGTGGAGATACATTATCCCTATCAACCAAATGCATGATCAATGCCATTAGCCACCTAAATACAGATTGGAAGGTTATATCAATTAAGGTTGTAGGATCCCGAGGATGCAGGGCATGTTGTTCTCCAACTATTGCCACCTCAAGGTGCCACATAACTACTCTAAGAACATTCTTCGTGTTATTTAGATATATTTTCATAACCATAAATCATGGTTAGACATGCTAGATATGAAGAACAAACACAACAATCAAAGTCATATGTCCCTCTAGACTCAACAAACCTAAAGCTCTGATACCATCAAACATGACAACCTTCCACACAAAATGAGGTTACTCAAAACCAAAATGCTGATCAAACACTGATTAAACATATTACCAAAAGCTCCACATATATACTCATGCCAAACAACTTTACACAAGTTTGGTGGACTCAATCATAACATGTATACAAAAGGTACTTGCCAAAGAATTATAACATTTATAGTGTTCATGGCATACAACTAAAACTTTGAGTCGATATACATAATTTACAAATCCCTCTATCTATATCTAAGAGTACATGGATGGCTCTAGGACTCTAACTAGAACCACACAAACCTCTCATCTCTATTGATCTCTGAATTGAGTCACCTTGCTACCAAGTGTATGACCACACTATTGGTCACCTAAAAGATATGGAAAATTAGGGGATGAGGACCCCAAATCCCAATGATATACTATAACATCTGATAACATTTACATCTTATAAGCATGTTATGTAATTAAATCAATGAAAGCAGATAATACAACATGTCGAAGGACTAATCAAGATATATACAATGAACATGTATAGATAAAGGTACATATAGAAATAATCAGACATGAAAGGGGTACAAATCACACGATACTAGAAGGAATAATAAAGAAATAGTTATTATAAAATGTGATTTTCCAATTAAGCCTAACAAATATACACTGCTGATTTTTTTTACTAAGCCCTAGGTAGTTTGAGACATACCACTCAAACTACTAGCTGGCTACTATGAAGCCACAATCAACCTTGTATTAGATCTTATGCTAATTGGAACCATAAAGTACTCTTCCACTTTATTGGTATGGGTGATAAATTGTAATGGCACAACGACCCAACATCCTAGTAAGGGAACAACAACCAATCCACTAAAAACCAGATCTATCATGGGTACACATGCCACGACACCAATATCTAAGGTATATGAACATCAAACTTGAGTTATGACCACAATCGCTCCCTACTATGTTAAATCCAAGACACAGACTCAACTGCTCTCTATAAGACTAAAATTTGGATGGTAGAGATAAACCCTCCCTACACTTGCTTATACTCAACAATATATGACTTAGAGCTCTCACAATTATAATTGTTACAAGGATTACTCATTTAATTATCCAACGAGTTCTAACAATCAAATAGTTTTAAGGTCATGGGATACTACTTATGTTAGGACCCATCACACTAAATAAGATTATTCAAAAATTTTAAAAAATGATCAATCACTAATTAACAACATAGCAGAAAAAGGGGATAAGTAAAACCAATTTATTTCACCAGCATACTCAACAACATTTATAAAAGCCCAACATCTTGCTTGTATTCATATATCATGCCAAATGTCTTTTACAATTATTTTGTGGCCTCAGCCACATCATATACATATAGAAGAACATTATCTACATATACAAGCATCAAAATACTACTAAAAGCTCAAGTCAATTGAAACATCATAAACAAACTTTCCCACCCGGATCTAAGATTACATGGATGACTCTAGAACACACTAGACATCTATATAACCTTCTCTAATGTCCATTGACACATATCCTCCTCATTGTAATAGGATTACTACCATTATTGCCGATCACCTAAAAACATGTGGTGACCCAAGAGGGGAGACCCATGTCCCAGAGAGAGATATAACTCTCAACATTGCTTGTTGAATATAACAAGTTAAGCAATTAAATAGATAAAGAAGATTATATAACAGAATATCACTACCAAATATAAAACTTATTGAGAACAATTGTATTCAAAGTCTTATTTGTAGCATTGAAATATTAACATTATTCTCAAAGTTCAGGTGTATTAACACTATGGCATAACAATCATCATGGGTCTAACTAGTATCATGAATACAACTAACAATTATTAGCATGTCTAATAGGAAAAGCATATTAAACTGCATAGGCATGGCTAGCAGTATAAGCAAAGCTAACAACATGAGATAATTAACGTCATAAGCAAGCCTAGCAGCATATACACAACTAACATCGTAAGTAGGTCTAGCAGCATAAGCATATGTATAAACATGAATATATCTATCAACATGAGTATCTAATAGCATAAGAATGGTTGTCTTCTATATTGCATTATATAGTATCTATATATAAAAGGAGAAAACAAGGGTTATCATCCATTGTGAAGCACCGTGTATAACCCTAAAAAATATACTACATGGTTGGATTATGTCTTTTATTAAGCCATGAGGAGTTTGATGTATACCATTCACACTCCAACTGACCACTTCTAAGTCAAAATCAGTGCCATACAAGATCTAGGAGAGCCAGACTCCTATTATCTCATCCACCCTCAGTCGGTATGAGTCAGCTGCAGTGACATATATACTCAAACTATAAAACATCCTAGTCTGTCCTTGGTATATAGGTCATGACACTAGTAAATCAAGGTATACAAACCCTATATCTGAGGTACAACCACAACTATCCTCAATCTCATCATATGTACAAAACTTGAGATATGACTACAACCTTTCTCCTATCAAGGTATGACCACAGTCATCCTCCGTAACCTTGGGATCAGGATGACAAGGACACACTGTCTCAAGCACCTCGCATACTCAACAATATGCACTCTAAGTTTCCCTTAGGAATACACGTTTCACCATCTGCCAAGTTCTCACACTGGAATGGATCTATGACACATGACACTACACTATTAGGGTTTCACTTGATTATTTAATGCCAATTGGGTACATTTTAACAACATCAATAAAGTTACATACAAACCCTCAAAGAATTCTACAAAAACATGGGTAGATTGCAACCTTAGAAGATATAAAACATATGAAGTATAAAATTTATCACATCATCACATGGTACTGTTTCACTGCCATACATGTAGCCATACTTATCATCATACCACCACATGATTGCAAATCCTTATCTCATCATATAGAGGATAATACCTAAATTTGAGCACAAATCCATGTCCAAGGTCATAAGACCATTGACATTGTTCCCTGCAAGAACATCATCATCTTTCCATGCCTCATCAAGCCTCATTATTCCATCACCATACATGTGATACATAAGCTGATACAACATTACACTCAAGAGCCATGATGTTCTTAAAATAGCAAATTAGGGTTACAACAACATAGAAAGGGAAAGAACTCCATTATCATGCTAGTCACACAAGAATCTATGTATCATCATCACTCACTTGCATTAGGGTTAGGTTCAAAAATATAAGTAAATTGAAGATTCAAAACAACAATTAAAGGTAAATCATAATTCTCATCATCTCCATCATTCATGAAAGCACTTAGGTCAAATATCACCACAAAAGAATGACTACCATTTAGATCAGAAGTCTTCATCAGACACTTAGGTCAGAAGTGCCATCGATCACCAAGAAACAAGAAGGTTAGAAACCTCCAAAGATAAAAAAGTTGGAAACTTCCAAAGATCAGAAAAGATGCCAACCTCCAAAGATAAAAAAAGTTGGCGACCTCCAAAGATTAGAAAATTTGGCGATCGCTGAGGTTGGAGATCCTTGCAGATCACCTAGGTTATAGGATCTCATCGATCACTAGGGTTAGGGTTTCAACGACCACTCAAGACCAAGAATTCTTAGCGACCATCGAGGTTCTTGGTGACCGGTTGGAATTCAAAACTTGCCAATCACTTAGGGTTTCACCATCTTCATCGGTCGCTGAAGATCCCATGCCTAAATAACCACTAAGGGTCTAAACCTCGACGACCACACTCATGCAAAACTTGGTGGTCAATCGTGAGCTGAAAAAATGGTAATAACATAGCATGAAACTCATATAACACATAAGAAAATTTTGGCAATCATGGGTGATACAAAACTTAGCAACCACTAGGGGATGTAAGACCTTGGTGACCATCAAACATTTGTAAATCTTAGTGACCATCATGATGATCAAATATCATCCACTACATCAAATCAAAACTTAGTGACCTTCATGAAAATTAGAACAATTATATGATAAGCAAGTTAGAAATTGGTTCAAGGCATAGAAGGAAAAGCCATCGTTTGCCACCCAAAGAAGAACCCTAAAATATAAGGACAAAACCAACAATTTCCACATGTATGTAAGGTATAGGATCTACCAATATCATTAAGGACAAATATGCACAAGGTTTAGGGTTCATCTGAGAGGATTACTCAAAAGTTATCATACGAGTTCCAATTTCAAACCCTAAGTATGAATAGCATTTCCCTACTTAAAATAAAAATTTATGGTAAGATTATGTACATGCAAAAGGAGTGTAAGAAATAAACGTGAAAAAAGTTATATAACTCGCCCTAAAGATGATGTAAAAACTCCAAACAAAAAAGTAGCTTGAAGAAGAAAGGTAGGAACCCTAGCTTGAGCACTGCTTTTGACCAAGCGAGCTCCTTCTCCAAAAAGAGAGCAAACCTAAGGTCAAGGAAGCAAGAAAAGGATGTTCTTCAAGCTCTAACTCAAGCATTGCCATGGAGTACCATGGGTTCATCAAAGAAAAGAAATATAAGGGAAGTAAAGTAAGGAAAATGTAGGTAGAGAGGGAGATCTCACTTACCAAGTCTAAGAAGAAGAGCAAGGATGCACCAAACAATCACAAGAAGGGTAGATCCAAGCTCTAGATCGACATGCAAGGAAGATTGACATACTTCTTCAACCTTGAGCTCCTCCTTCACCACCAAGCAAGGGGGGAAGACCTCTAAGAGAAAGGAACATAAAGAGAGAGAAGAGTAGGTGTGTAAAGAGGTCATTTGCGTGCAAAGAGAGAGATTTATGTAGCATAGGTTGGGGAGAGAGAAAAGGGGGGTTACGAGTCATGCTAAGCTTGCCATGTATCCAAGAGATATCATCCATTCAAGATCCACACTCATCCATGCAACAAGGGAAATCCCACCAAGAAAATCCATCAACCAAGAGGCATTAGAAAATTAAACCATCGCTAAAGACTTTTGACAACCAACATGGATTAGAAACTCAATCGATCGCTAACCCTAGGAAATCTTGGCGATCAAGATGAGTGGGGAACCTCATTGTGTGCCAAACCTTAGTATAACAAGGGTACACCATCAACCACCAAAACTTAGGACCAAAGGAAAAGTTGGTGATCGCCAAAACTAGGGTTGATTGGCCAACACACTTCAAGGTCAACCATCAACTTAGGGCATCCATGCAAACCCTAATATCAACATGAGATGTCATCACTGAAACCAAGATGTGACAAGGCACCCATACAACCACATCAAAAATGATGTCAAAACATGTAAGGCACAATAAGAATGAGACAAATTGCAAGAAAAACCCTAGAAGTGGGTAAATTATAGAATAGTCCAAAACAAGCATATAATTACATAACTTGCTCAAACAATGTCCAAACTAGACCAAACTTGAAACTTAGGTTTTTCACATGATATAAAAGAAAATATTATTGTTTGATTAAGGTTTTAAACACGCAATTAAGGTAATCAAGCATGTTCAACTGAAAAAACAAGGTCATGTGTCTTACAACCATAAACCCTGACAGGGATTTCACGCCAGAAATCCAAGGAAAACAACGATAGGTGCTCCCCATGCACCTCATCCACTAACCTCCACATGGTTAATTCCATCTTATGGTAATGCCACAAAACTCTCATAGAAGTCATGTTCTTCAAACTCAACTCATGTAGGTGTCATATTGGGTAAATGTAGAAACATTCCCATAAGAAACATCGTCACCCAACTCCACCTCCATTGCCTATATCGCTTGTCCTGTACTAGGTTGACACTTCCTCAATCATGGAATGTATAAAATACTACATAAACTGTGCCATTCTGGTGACAACTCTAACTTGGAACTCCAATTGCCCGTCCTGAACTATTTCCATATGTTACTGAATCATGATGTCCTTCATTGTAGTATGTTACATAAACACATCTTCCAAAGCTATTACTTTACATGTTCCCTACCAAACAAGGAGTGCACTATATCTCTTCCCATAAGCAGCTTCACAAGGAGTTATGTCTATGCTCCTCTGGTGGTTGTTGTAGTAAGAAACCCAATCAGTCAGGTGGACATCCTTTATTTGTCAAAACTGTAGGACATATGTCTTATAAGATTACACAATCATCTACATGGTTATTTTTGACTATCCATCTATTTAAGGCTGTGTTAAACTTCCACTATATACTTGCAAATTTCTAAGGTTTCCCCTTGACTTACTGACAACTGTACACCTTTAACCTATTATAGCAGTGTTGGTTTGACTTGTAGTTGTGTCCATGATCCCGCCAACTGAGATACTTCCAAATGTACATCATCCCGCTGATGTGATGCTGGCATGTCTTGTTTTGTGATATGTCGAAGAGAATAACTATGCATTATCTGCAAACATCGATGAAGATGGCTTCATCTTTAGTGCATTAACTTCCACATCATGTATCGACACATATCCTAAACTGTTCTTCAAAGCATTATAAAAGATGATGTATCCTTTCTTTTTGTTAATTATGGACACACTATCACTGGAACACTTGTCAACCTCTCCTTCAACATTTGGAAAGAACACTGATACCAATGCTGACACTTGTTATTTCATGCAAAAAGGAACACCTCGCCTAGTCAACCTTATTAGGGGTAAATCAATGACATTGATGTTCTGAATGGACTTTCATGTAGTGTCCTTCTAGGCTCAAGAAACTTTGGCTCTCAATCGTTGTTTGGGGTTGCTCCCATTCCATCACTATGTTCACCTTATTTGGATTCACTAAACATACTTAGAAAATGTATCATAACCCCAAGAAGATACTTTGGTCAGTCCCAAACTCACTGTTGTTGAACTTCGAACACAGTTATTGCTACTCCAACCCTCCTCTGGCTTAGTGGAAATGCTATCCATGTTGATGACCATCTCTGAAGTACATTGATGTGTTATCCACAACGTCTATTATGTTTGTCTCAACATGATATGATGAGACATACATAATAGATGTCTAAAGAATGATGTTAATCGATGACATATATATTTAGGTTGAGGACCTGAATAATGAGATCATATGTATGATAAGAGTACATACATTCTTGTTATTCCCTAGTCATATATTACTATGGAAGCAAAATAGACAACAAAAATACATAATACTAGAGTGTGTGTTTACTAATGACAGAGTCTGATATCAAGACAAGCACACATGTATATGTTACAGAACAATATATCAGACAAACCCATTGTGAGAGTGATACATGGAGATCATGGAATGGTAGTTAGAATCATTTATCATAGTGATAAGTGGTGATTGTAGTTCTTAGACCTGAAGTCACTACATTCATCACATGTCGTTCATGTACTTTGACATCATCGAACATGAGACTAAATAAGGGTTGCCATAACAGTAATGATTGGGTGCACGGTGACACATTGGGATAGAGTGTGAGTGATGTAGATGTGATTTCTCCCTCCTATAGGAGATTGATATCCAAGGCCTCTTGATAAATGATACTGAGAAATTTATGGCCGTACTCATGTGATTCAATATGTTATATGTGAAATCACATGAATCTTAGTCAGTCTACTCTAGTTCAAGGAACATGGATTGAACGTTGACAGGATGATGATTCCATGCTTTGAGTTCAATTCAGTTATCAGTGACAAAGGAACTATACGATCATAGGCATACTTATCATGGATTGTAGGCTGAAATTGTTCTCTAGCTTTCTAAATTACTTGGGTATCAATGATGTGTTGCTATATGCCACTCTTTGCTTGTGATGTTGTAAGTTAGTTATGAGCATTCACTGCCAACGTAATTATGGACCTATAGGGTCACTTACATAGGAATGCACTTGGATTAAAGGAGTATATTCATGAATGATGTTTATATTTATTGCTAAAGGTGTTTAGGTATTAAATTAAACAACAAAGGTTCAAAATTGATCGAATGGACTCTGAACCGACTGATTCAAGCGGTGAACTGATCGGTTGGAGTGTCAGGTCATTTGGAATCAACATTGGCTGGTCAATGGCTGAACTAGGGAGTGAGACGACCAGTTCACATACTGAACCGAGCACTTCACATATCCCAACCAACCAGTTCATGGGATGAACCGCCAGTTCAGTTGCCAATTCAATTGGATCAAGGATTGGTGTTGATGTCATATTGTGCATTAATCGTACATTGATTAGAAATTTGATTTAGAATAGGAAATTGCATGAATCGACCGGTTCACTTAGCAAAATGACTAGCTGGGTGTGGAAATCCTCTGATTTGTTGTGTGCATGTTACTACCCGATAAAGGGAGGGATAGTAAGGCAGAGAAAATTATGGGAGAGCGTATCAACTCTAGCATGTTGGAGTTCGAAAGAGACAACTCCTTCTAGTTGGATCTGGTAGTGCAACATGGAGTTCCAGGTGGTCCGCGTGGACTGCTCTAGAGGTGGGAGGCCGCTGTCTCCCACTAGTAGGACAT